>JAWZYU010000008.1:63341031-63941031 GCA_038380435.1 Ryuthela nishihirai
AATGTATTAATATACATATTAATTTTAAAAATTCTGCAAAATTACTCAAAATAAACATACAACGGCTTTACCAGGTATCGTAAAATGTACTCCTGAACGGGATAAAACACTCATTGAATAACTTTAGGGTCAGCTACCACTGTGCCAAACAGCCATGGCTGTTAGACATTTGGAAACACTGGTTAAATTGCAATATATATACCAATAGTAAGATAAACCATGGCTGCAGTGGGCTAAAATGATTGTACTGCGCATGCGCAGATCGCCCCTTACAGTTGTTTTTGTGCCTGCACATCAATTTGCCACGTTCAGCTTCGGTAAAATTCCGCAGAACGGCGCCACTTACGCTTGTGCGAAGCTAGCCTTCTTCTTCTTAGACCTCCTTTGTTATAATGAATGAATAGCTGAATAATTCGATTTAATGAAAATGTGAAGGAACCAAAATTGTATTTACGAATAGTGAAAGCTATTGAAATTATAGTAATATCTGCAACGTATTGCAGTTAGTGCTAAATTTCCAATTGTAAAATCGTAGAACAAGAACGATTATACACAATTATATCACCTCTAGTGAAATAATAACGGAAGCTGATAACGCACATGAAAGGTCATCTGTAACTGAACAGTGCAAATGCTTTAACAGCCTGATGTGGGCCAAGTAGTGTCATAATTCTTCTTGCCTGAATGGTATCCCGCAGCTCCCGTAAATGGGCCAAATTTTGGAGTTCTGCTCACATTGTACATAGTGACATACTAATGAGTAGATTGGTTATTCAGATGAGGCAAATATGCATCAAGAAATTGGCTGCAAATCCCACTGACATTTAGCGTGCTACACTCATAATCTGCAGTTTCCAAGTTCAAGTCCCACCTGCATCATTGTGATTTATCTCCTCTAACCATCATCTTCCCTTCGGTGTGAAAGTGGATAATGATGGGCTTAGAAAGGCAATCTTCCATCAGATGCATAAAGCTGTATCCATGTGAGTAGTAGTAGATGGGCCACTTTGGGGCCAAATGACCTTTTGACCTTGAAGGTCACGCAGCAGTCAGATGACCTCCAAAAGTCCCGTGATTTTGCCGTTCGTCCGCCATTTTGTATTCTGACGTCATATTCTCGAAAAGTCCCTCGATTTTCTCGCCATTTTGTATACTGACGTCATATTCTCGAAAGGTCCCGTGATTTTTCCGCCATCTTGGATTCTTGCATAGTTGAGTCATCATCCCCTGGTTGACACAAACCCATCGTGAAGCAACCGTCCCAAATATTTTTATTGCAGCGCCATCTAGTGTTTCTAGTGTTTAACTATATTTATAAAAAAAAGTCTCCCACCGGTGGATTCGATCTCACAACCTCACGCTTACCGGCGCGTTTTATCCATTACGCCAGCGGTAATACGTGAAAGCGATGCTTAAAGGTAGATGCTGTCAGTGAAGAATCGATCATTTTAACCTACGAATAAATGTATTTCTTGTAAATAAGAGTATTTTTTTTCTTTATAAATCGGAATTGAACATTGGGAATTAATTTGATTATTTTTTGTATGTCACATTGGAAATTATTTTTTTTATTCCTTGTCTACGAATAAATTCGTTATACCTTGTAAACCACATTTTAACTTGGTAATAAATTTTTATTTCTGGTATATTAGGAACATATATATTTTTATTCTTTGTTAATCACATTGGGAATTAATTTGATTATTGTTTGTATGTCACATTGGAAATTATTTTTTTTATTCCTTGTCTACGAATAAATTCGTTATACCTTGTAAACCACATTTAACTTGGTAATAAATTTTTATTTCTGGTATATTAGGAACATATATATTTTTATTCTTTGTTAATCACATTGGGAATTAATTTGATTATTTTTTGTATGTCACATCGGAAATTATTTTTTTATTCCTTGTCTACGAATAAATTCGTTATACCTTGTAAACCACATTTAACTTGGTAATAAATTTTTATTTCTGGTATATTAGGAGCATATATATTTTTATTCTTTGTTAATCACATTGGGAATTAATTTGATTATTTTTTGTATGTCACATCGGAAATTATTTTTTTATTCCTTGTCTACGAATAAATTCGTTATACCTTGTAAACCACATGGGAAATAAATTTGATTATTCCTTGTCCACTTAGAAATCAATTTATAAGTAATTTCCCCGTGGACCACGATTTACTGACAGAATCTGAAAAGTCCTGCGAAACAGATTTAAAATACGTATTTAAAAACTCGTCAAAATATTCCTCACCTTTATTAAAATCACTCCACGGTCGAAATAAAAATCAGTTTTCTGTAGATGTGTTTCACCGAAAAAAAAAAAAAAAAAAAAAAAATCGTCCCTCGCTGTGTGGATTCCAGGACGCACGGGACTATACCGTGTACTTGCTGTGGCTTAGATGCGTGTCAGACATTTCAGATATTAACCTAGCATTCTTTATAACTAGCTTTTTCTATGTGTTTCTTACACCAAAACACGATAGTCCTTTCACATTAATATACGTATTTTTTATAACCCACGTATTTTAAGTCCGTTTCAGTAACACTTATTTCTTTTAACTCCACGACTGTCGCTTACTAGATCTATCCACAATAACTGTTTTTAAAAGACTGTCCCGCAGAAAATGCCGATGGGTAAAAAATATGATTTTATTCGTCGTGATGAAAAATATTGAGGAGTGATAGGATCGACTTAATAGACTCCGTGTTCGGATCCTCACCCCGGACAGCGTTTCACTGACGGATGGTTCAGTCCTACGAAAATAAAAAATTCCAAACGGGGGATCAAATTGACGAATGAATCTGTGCTGCTCCCGCATTAGGCGCGCTGTCTTACATTGTGAAAACTCACTGGCACTCTTTATCGTGGATTTCGGACGCGATATTTTTCCCAAGTCCGGAGACGGTTCTCTGCACAACCCTTTATGATAGGTTTCAATGCACCCCATGTAGACTTTTGAAATGACACGTCCTAAACCTTCAAGAGTTGTGCGTATTAGTCTCCATCGGGTTGGTGCCGTCAGATATCTGTGTTTCCAAGTAGTAACGCAACACCGAAGAAAAAACGTCTCTCCCATCGTTTGCGTGCAAGCGTATGTCTCATCACGCTGATGAAATCGGGTAAAAAATAACTTTTTTGTACGAGGTAGAATGTTATAGAAAGTAAGAATGCTAAAAAACTTTCATCATGAATGCATATTAACGGAGTAGGGGAACATTAGTTTAAAACTTCAATCATAAAAATAATACATTGCTTCACGCACCCTCTCAACTTACCTCCACTAATCCACTGAAATTATATTTGCAACGGGACTGATAGCCAAAATTTAGCAAGCGAAACCGCTTAACTGACATATATGCTCTGATCGCGCCTACTGCTTTACAAGAGAGACGACCTTCTAACCCGTTTCGATACCTTGTACACTCATCCCCATGTGATCTGACAAGACACAACAAGCGAGTGGTGTGCAAAGGTCACGGGGACCAACGGTGGAATGCGGCGTCTTTGAGAAGAGTGGCGGGTCCGTCCGAAAACTTAATGGGAAAGTTAAATAATTACTGTTTCCTCTCGAAATACAGAAGGAATTCTTCTGCTGATAGACGCACTTAAAAATAGGAATCTATGAAATCCAAAGGGAGATTGTTGTTTTTACATATTATCGGGATTACAATTAGTACCGATTCCCTGCCCTTTAGGTTATGAAATATAACTGAAACCTTATTAGATCACTTAAAATTGAGTTGACACACCTTATGACCGACTCCTCGGAGAAGTGCTAAATCTATGTGGCGGAATGCTAAAAATAGAATTCATACGTTTCCGTAAAGAACTTTAGTTCCAATATGAGTTAAAAGGTTATGGTTCGACTCAGGAAAAATAGGATTCGACCTCGGACATTAGAAAAGATGTGCGCCGTATAATTCCGTGGAAAAATACGAAAATCTTTAGCAATATCCCCGGCGTCCTTTGTTAGGCGATAGTATTAACATCCTTATACGTTCTCACTTGAAGCTTGCTTTCTCTATCATAACCCGCGATGCTTGCGAAAATTATCAAAGATGAATAGAGGTCTGAATGTACAATCTTCGGAGTTCATTTTACTGTAGATGTCTAATTCTGGCAGGATCCCTCTCCACTTTTAAAATTTAGATCTTACACCAAAACCCGATAGTCCTTTCATATACGTATTTTTATAACCCACGTATTTTAAGTCCGTTTTAATCAATACTTATTTCTTTCAACTCACTCCCTCGTGACTATTACTAGAAGAAGGGCTACCTCACAGTAGCAGCAAATAAAAAATCTGATTTTATTCGTCGTGATGAAAAATATTGAAGGTAATAGGGTCGACCTAAAAGATCCGTGTTCGGATCCTCACCCCGGATGGCTTTTAACAAAAGTCCTAAGAAATAAAATAAAAACTCCCCCGTTACGGGACGTTGCTTAAAAAAACTTATTATGGCTGTGTCCTCAGTACATGATGCAAACTCTTTCCCAGGAAGTAACGCTATTCGATGTATCCCCCGGTTACATGCTTTTACAGGGTAAAGCCTGTGTGGCAGAATGTTAAAAGTAGAGTTCATACGTTTCCGTAAAGCTTAAGTTCCAACATGCGTTAAAGGAGTATGGTTCGACTCACTTTGAGAGGAGCAGTCGCTCGGACCAAAAGCCTGATGGGTCTCCTGCCGAATGCTACACTTTATCAGAACACCGTGTGGGGTACCTTCTAGAAAAGGGAAAATTTTTAATGTCATAAGAAATGTGTGACGTATAATCCTTGGAAAAAATACGAAATCTTTAACATCCGCACTTCAAATTTTCATACGACATTCGGGGGGTTAAGTTTCAACCTTTATTTTTTCCATCTCCAATAATACACAGTTTCAGTGGAGCACTGGTGACTTCGACGCAAAGGGTGATCCACACTAAAAAACAAATCCCATAGACAATGAAGAACTAAAAAAGTAATTAAAACAGTGAATGTACAGAGATTGACAGCAGTAATATAGACAGGGACCCATCGCTCACTATCATAGCCCTCGAGAAATTATCAAAGATGAATAGAGTTCTGGCCACACAATCTTCTGAGTTAATTCTCGACGGATCACAAGGACTTTTTCTCACATTCGTTAATGAAAGTGTCTACGCATCAGACTTGTCATTACCCCGACAAACTATCCATAGACTGAGTAAGTATTTAGAATGAAAAATTCAGTTTGCTTCAGTGTCACAGCTTTAATTTTCAGATGCACTCCATAGATTCGTAAAACACTCATTAGGTATGATGCGTTCACAAGATAATTACAGTTCATCACTGATTCATCTTCCCTATCTTTCTAATAAATCATACGCCCAAAGTAGATAATTATATTACGAAAATAAAATCGATTTTAAGTGATTCCGTATTCGTAATTTATTAATGCTAAAGAATCACGACGAAAATCTCACAATAGTCTACCCAATACTTTACCATAGACGATACAGTCACAAGTTACGATAGTCAGCATCTGCTCCCATAGACCAGGGACGGGTGAATAGCGACCCATGGGTCGCATTCGCCCCGCTAGGAGTTTTTTGTTGTCCGCCAAGACAGAAAAATCCTCCCCGTGCGCGACCGAAGATTCGTCTCGTATTTTCCATTAGGACGGCCACGTCAATATGCATACGAAGTGTATGAAAACAATTGCCCACTCCGACCATAGACAGTAGGTTAGTTACTTCTAACAAAGTCAAGCTTTGAGATCCATAGTAAGACACAAATGTTACCGAACACCTATGTAGTGTGACACCTATATAGCCTACATAGCCCTACACAGCAAGCTATGTTGGGCCGAATGTTTTGTATCGGGTGGGTGTAAAAGATAGGGATGGGGAACCAAAGCTAGCTTAGTAGAACGATTCAACAGTACGTTAAAAACAAAAATGTGGTGATATTTCACAGATGTGTTCCATGTTTAGTGATCGTTGTCTCTATAGATTCAAAGTGTAGAGTGTGCATTTAATCGCTTATAACGAGACAATGTTTCCTTTAAAAGTTGGAATATTAGTATGAACTAAAAGAGTGATGGTATATACACTCTCTGATCGTTAAAATCAAACTTTAGCAGGTTAATATATCGTTCCCTAGCTAGTCGGTAATTAGTGTGTCTTTGCTTTTAAAAAAAAATACGACTCACGTAGCTAATTGTCGTAACAGTTATCTCTCATACGATCCGTAGAAGGGGTTGTCGATGGGAAGTAAACAAAGTTCATGTCTTACTATGGATCAAATATCCGAACACTATGGTTGATTACATATTTCTGAAAAATATCTGCCAACGATTATAACCTTCGTCCCTCAGAATCGTGAAGTAATTAATACTAGCTTGCAGAGGTAATTTCCATAGACAGTGTTCTTTCAGATTGCCAAACAAGATACATATCAAAAACGTGTGCTAACCCGAACCACTTGTTCTAAGACTTCCGCACTAGTGTAGAAATAGGAGGAAAAAATAACTAAACAGACATCGTGTTAGATTGTAGTGAAACATCCTATCTTTTGTGCTCATAAGAAGAGTATATGGAGAGACAAGAAGTAGGCACGTTTCAGTGAGCTCGCAAAGGTGTTAGTATTCTGAAGTGACTGATTCACATACAGTTAAAATGTAATATTCACATACTCTTCTCAACTGAATGCCTGGTTCACACACGATTGAAATGTAATATTCACACATAAAGTGAATGTGCTGACATGCATCTTTACCAGAAATGAACGTTGTTGCAAGAAATTGTAACATGAACGTCCTAATACTTAAAAAACGAATGGTTAAACCGTGGTTACTAGCCTTCTTGGTGTTTTTCAAGACGGCGCATAGCACCCTCTGTCTTATCTGTTTTGAGGTAATGAATGCTTACGTTTTTCGGTCAGATGCCTCGCAACAAGAAAATGAAATACATGAATATAAATGTTATGGAGAGTGATTTTTCTAGTATTGTTACTTAGTTTTGAGGATTCCTCTACCCGATAGATGGTTGTAGTTAAATGCGGAAAATCACTTTTTTACTGTTTCTTAGCTGCTACATGAAATCTTTTAACATTTGTGTTCGAAAGAATAGAGATATGAAGAAGCAGACACGATATATGAACCGATTTGCATTCACCTTGTACCGGCTCTACTAGTACGAGCAATTCACTAATAAATGGCATAGCTGCTGGTCCGCCCCATCGGTGAAAGCACTGGTCCAACCCTTGACAGAGGTTGAGCAAGCTCAAAGCACTCCGTTGAACTACAAAAATAAGATTAATATCGGTTCGGGGAATGCTTAGAATCGCGAGACATTATGTTTATGGTATGTAGAGGCGTAATGTTCCATAGACAGTGTTGAAATAGGGAAAAATAACTAAACAGACATCTCCGTGTTATGTTGTAGCGAAACACCTTATCTTTTGTCGAAAAACTTGTGTTTGCAGCGTGCGCTTATTCAAACGTACCGAGGTGAGAAATTAGTTTAACCTTATGCCCGACAGCTGAGTGTCTGAATCTTAGTTCGACGGCACAAGGGGTTACGAAAAACTCAAGTGAAACTGATTTTAGATATAATTTGCTCTCGAGAGTTTTTTCCTGATTACAAAGGGGGTAGGCAGGAACTCTGAAAAGAGAGCTTACGTTTTATCGCCAGTTGAAGACAGTGCTAGGTCGCGAACTGGCCCCCCAACTTTTCACGGAAATATTATATACAGTGAGTTTTCAGTTTTTAAATTTCCAAACAAAAGCACCTGTTCAGATTGTCTTCCGTTCGAATCATATTTCATGCAGTCAGCATTGACTTATTGTATGACTGTTCACGCTTTCCCCTCACACATTAGGAAATGGAAGCTTCGCGCATGTAAGAGTGCATGGCAACTATCTGTCTTAACAGTTAGCATTCACACGACATAGGTGTTCGGTAACATTCGTGTCTTACTATGGATCTCAAACCTTGACTTTGTTAGAAGTAACTAAGCTACTGTCTATGGCCGGAGTGGGCAATTGTTTTCATGCACTTCGTATGCATATTGACGTGGCCGTCCTAATGGAAAAATACGAGACGAATCTTCGGTCGCGCACGGGGAGGATTTTTCTGTCTTGGCGGACAACAAAAAACTCCTAGCGGGGCGAATGCGACCCATGGGTCGCTATTCACCCGTCCCTGGTCTATGGGAGCAGATGCTGACTATCGTAACTTGTGACTGTATCGTCTATGGTAAAGTATTGGGTAGACTATTGTGAGATTTTCGTCGTGATTCTTTAGCATTAATAAATTACGAATACGGAATCACTTAAAATCGATTTTATTTTCGTAATATAATTATCTACTTTGGGCGTATGATTTATTAGAAAGATAGGGAAGATGAATCAGTGATGAACTGTAATTATCTTGTGAACGCATACCTAATGAGTGTTTTACGAATCTATGGAGTGCATCTGAAAATTAAAGCTGTGACACTGAAGCAAACTGAATTTTTCATTCTAAATACTTACTCAGTCTATGGATAGTTTGTCGGGGTAATGACAAGTCTGATGCGTAGACACTTTCATTAACGAATGTGAGAAAAAGTCCTTGTGATCCGTCGAGAATTAACTCAGAAGATTGTGTGGCCAGAACTCTATTCATCTTTGATAATTTCTCGAGGGCTATGATAGTGAGCGATGGGTCCCTGTCTATATTACTGCTGTCAATCTCTGTACATTCACTGTTTTAATTACTTTTTTAGTTCTTCATTGTCTATGGGATTTGTTTTTTAGTGTGGATCACCCTTTGCGTCGAAGTCACCAGTGCTCCACTGAAACTGTGTATTATTGGAGATGGAAAAAATAAAGGTTGAAACTTAACCCCCCGAATGTCGTATGAAAATTTGAAGTGCGGATGTTAAAGATTTCGTATTTTTTCCACGGATTATACGTCACACATTTCTTATGACATTAAAAATTTTCCCTTTTCTAGAAGGTACCCCACACGGTGTTCTGATAAAGTGTAGCATTCGGCAGGAGACCCATCAGGCTTTTGGTCCGAGCTACTGCTCCTCTCAAAGTGAGTCGAACCATACTCCTTTAACGCATGTTGGAACTTAAGCTTTACGGAAACGTATGAACTCTACTTTTAACATTCTGCCACACAGGCTTTACCCTGTAAAAGCATGTAACCGGGGGATACATCGAATAGCGTTACTTCCTGGGAAAGAGTTTGCATCATGTACTGAGGACACAGCCATAATAAGTTTTTTTAAACAACGTCCCGTAACGGGGGAGTTTTTTTTTTTATTTTTCTTAGGACTTTTGTTAAAAGCCATCCGGGGTGAGGATCCGAACACGGATCTTTTAGGTCGACCCTATTACCTTCAATATTTTTCATCACGACGAATAAAATCAGATTTTTTATTTGCTGCTACTGTGAGGTAGCCCTTCTTCTAGTAATAGTCACGAGGGAGTGAGTTGAAAGAAATAAGTATTGGTTAAAACGGACTTAAAATACGTGGGTTATAAAAATACGTATATGAAAGGACTATCGGGTTTTGGTGTAAGATCTAAATTTTAAAAGTGGAGAGGGATCCTGCCAGAATTAGACATCTACAGTAAAATGAACTCCGAAGATTGTACATTCAGACCTCTATTCATCTTTGATAATTTTCGCAAGCATCGCGGGTTATGATAGAGAAAGCAAGCTTCAAGTGAGAACGTATAAGGATGTTAATACTATCGCCTAACAAAGGACGCCGGGGATATTGCTAAAGATTTTCGTATTTTTCCACGGAATTATACGGCGCACATCTTTTCTAATGTCCGAGGTCGAATCCTATTTTTCCTGAGTCGAACCATAGCCTTTTAACTCATATTGGAACTAAAGTTCTTTACGGAAACGTATGAATTCTATTTTTAGCATTCCGCCACATAGATTTAGCACTTCTCCGAGGAGTCGGTCATAAGGTGTGTCAACTCAATTTTAAGTGATCTAATAAGGTTCCAGTTATATTTCATAACCTAAAGGGCAGGGAATCGGTACTAATTGTAATCCCGATAATATGTAAAAACAACAATCTCCCTTTGGATTTCATAGATTCCTATTTTTAAGTGCGTCTATCAGCAGAAGAATTCCTTCTGTATTTCGAGAGGAAACAGTAATTATTTAACTTTCCCATTAAGTTTTCGGACGGACCCGCCACTCTTCTCAAAGACGCCGCATTCCACCGTTGGTCCCCGTGACCTTTGCACACCACTCGCTTGTTGTGTCTTGTCAGATCACATGGGGATGAGTGTACAAGGTATCGAAACGGGTTAGAAGGTCGTCTCTCTTGTAAGCAGTAGGCGCGATCAGAGCATATATGTCAGTTAAGCGGTTTCGCTTGCTAAATTTTGGCTATCAGTCCCGTTGCAAATATAATTTCAGTGGATTAGTGGAGGTAAGTTGAGAGGGTGCGTGAAGCAATGTATTATTTTTATAATCGAAGTTTTAAACTAATGTTCCCCTACTCCGTTAATATGCATTCATGATGAAAGTTTTTTAGCATTCTTACTTTCTATAACATTCTACCTCGTACAAAAAAGTTATTTTTTACCCGATTTCATCAGCGTGATGAGACATACGCTTGCACGCAAACGATGGGAGAGACGTTTTTTCTTCGGTGTTGCGTTACTACGTGGAAACACAGATATCTGACGGCACCAACCCGATGGAGACTAATACGCACAACTCTTGAAGGTTTAGGACGTGTCATTTCAAAAGTCTACATGGGGTGCATTGAAACCTATCATAAAGGGTTGTGCAGAGAACCGTCTCCGGACTTGGGAAAAATATCGCGTCCGAAATCCACGATAAAGAGTGCCAGTGAGTTTTCACAATGTAAGACAGCGCGCCTAATGCGGGAGCAGCACAGATTCATTCGTCAATTTGATCCCCCGTTTGGAATTTTTTATTTTCGTAGGACTGAACCATCCGTCAGTGAAACGCTGTCCGGGGTGAGGATCCGAACACGGAGTCTATTAAGTCGATCCTATCACTCCTCAATATTTTTCATCACGACGAATAAAATCATATTTTTTACCCATCGGCATTTTCTGCGGGACAGTCTTTTAAAAACAGTTATTGTGGATAGATCTAGTAAGCGACAGTCGTGGAGTTAAAAGAAATAAGTGTTACTGAAACGGACTTAAAATACGTGGGTTATAAAAAATACGTATATTAATGTGAAAGGACTATCGTGTTTTGGTGTAAGAAACACATAGAAAAAGCTAGTTATAAAGAATGCTAGGTTAATATCTGAAATGTCTGACACGCATCTAAGCCACAGCAAGTACACGGTATAGTCCCATGCGTCCTGGAATCCATACAGCGAGGGACGATTTTTTTTTTTTTCGGTGAAACACATCTACAGAAAACTGATTTTTATTTCGACCGTGGAGTGATTTTAATAAAGGTGAGGAATATTTTGACGAGTTTTTAAATACGTATTTTAAATCTGTTTCGCAGGACTTTTCAGATTCTGTCAGTAAATCGTGGTCCACGGGGAAATTACTTATAAATTGATTTCTAAGTGGACAAGGAATAATCAAATTTATTTCCCATGTGGTTTACAAGGAATAATAAAATTAATTCCCCATGTGGTTTACAAGGAATAATAAAATTAATTCCCAATGTGGTTTACAAGGAATAATAAAATTAATTCCCAATGTGGTTTACAAGGAATAATAAAATTAATACCCAATGTGATTTACAAGGAATAATAAAATTAATTCCCAATGTGGTTTACAAGGAATAATAAAATAATTTCCGATGTGACATACAAGAAATAAAAAATAACTTACAAATGTGCGTTACAAGGAATAATAAAATAATTTCCGATGTGACATACAAGAAATAAAAAAATAACTTACAAATGTGCGTTACAAGGAATAATAAAATAATTTCCGATGTGACATACAAGAAATAAAAAAATAACTTACAAATGTGCGTTACAAGGAATAATAAAATAATTTCCGATGTGACATACAAGAAATAAAAAAATAACTTACAAATGTGCGTTACAAGGAATAATAAAATAATTTCCGATGTGACATACAAGAAATAAAAAAATAACTTACAAATGTGCGTTACAAGGAATAATAAAATTCGTTCTCAATGTGGTTTACAAGGAATAATAAAATTCGTTCCCAATATTCAATTCCCATTTATAAAGAAAAAAATACTCCTAATTTACAAGAAATACATTTATTCGTAGGTTAAAATGATCGATTCTTCACTGACAGCATCTACCTTTAAGCATCACTTTCACATATTACCGCTGGCGTAAATGGATAAAACGCGCTGGTAAGCGTGAGGTTGTGGGATCGAACCCACCGGAGGAAGACGTTTTTTTTTAAATGTAGTTAAACACTAGAAACACTAGATGGCGCTGCAATAAAAATATTTGGGACGGTTGCTCCACGATGGGTTTGGGTCAACCAGGGGATGATGACTCAACTATGCAAGAATCCAAGATGGCGGAAAAATCATGGGACTTTTGGAGGGGCGTGGTCAATCAGGGGGATGACGTAACTACGTCAGAATCCAAAATGGTGGACGAACGGCAAAAATCACGGGACCTTTCGAGAATATGACGTCAGTATACAAAATGGCGGGAAAATCGAGGGACTTTTCGAGAGTGTGCCGTCAGAATCCAAAATGGCGGGAAAATCGAGGAACCTTTCGAGAATATGACGTCAGAATACAAAATGGCGGACGAACGGCAAAATCACGGGACTTTTGGAGGTCATCTGACTGCTGCGTGACCTTCAAGGTCAAAAGGTCATTTTCCCCCAAAGTGGCCCATCTACTACTCATGTGCAGGAGAGCCATACTCTGTGCACATTAAAGAACATACTGGATTGCCTTGACGGGATGCTTTTATCTGTCTCCTAACAGCTGTATAGTAGGTTCCTTTTTAGAAACATCTGATACCTTGGGGTCCTTGTGACGTGGCCATTTAGCCCATTGTGTGTAAAAAGTGCGGCTCAGAACTAAAACAACCCAACTCATTGCTACTGTTCTGATATAAACATTGGTAGTTATTCATCTGGGAGTATCATGCCTGCATACTCTCATGCTGATATACACAAATAAAAGATTATCTTATATATGGGATTACAAGAGCCTGAAGCTATCTCATGACAAATAGTTCACCAACATGAGTGTTCCATTAACACTTTCCATGCGAAATTACTACCTTGGAAAAACTCAACATGTGGATTCCGAGAAACGTACGCATTACTGTTTAGTAACAATTGGGTTGGGTTGTTTTACCTCTGAGCGGCACTTTTTTGCACATCATGGGCTAAATGGCCAGGTAACATAGACCCCGAAGGCTCAGAGAAGGTTGGGTGAGGGGACCCACTGGAACAGCTGTTGGGAGATAGATGGTAGCCTCCTGTCAAGGCCATCCAGCGTGTTCTTTAACGTGCACATGGTATGGCTCTCCCGCACACGGAGCCACGGCTTAACGTCCCATCCGACGGGCGGCGGCCTTTCCAAGCCCATCGGTGTATCCTACTGACCGTGGGCAGGTCGGGGAATTTTGCGGAGATAAATCTCAACGCTGACCCAGCTGGGACTCCAACCTGGGAACTGCAGATTACGAGCCTGGCGCGCTACCGACTGAGCCGCCCCCGTTTAGTAACAAACTAACTTCCCCCGTTATTTATATGATAATGCTTGCCACACACCAAGCTGTTCAGGAAATAACAATAGTTAATTCTAAATTACTTTTCATTGCAGCTTTCAGTTATTAATTCGATTTCACTAGGTGGGAGAGATGTACTTTTCTGTAATTGGTGCTGTAAAAATTTCGCCATTGGAATTTTGAAGCTATCTGAAATATTTCCCAAGTTATTATTGCCAAGTTCTGCAATTCACCATCAGGGGCGCTGCAGCCATATTAAACGGTATAGAGGAGAAATCAGTCGCCTATAGATCTCAAATTAATTGTCAGCCACCCCTATTTGACCTTGAACGTGACACTGGATCTGAAATTTCTTAATGTTTTGTAAGGTCTACGATCCTCCGAAAGACCCGTATGTGCCAATTCTCACTTTTCTGACAGATATTTCACCTCTGAGGTCGAGGATTTTGACCTCTGACCTCGTTGGGAAATTTTTTTTTGTTTGAAAATAACACCGCCTTTAATCAATAATGGAACGAAATATTATTTTTTGCCTCTTAAACATTGCAATTTTCATATAAATGACGTTGATATATCATCAGTATGTCAATAAAAGTTAGGTAGAAGAGCTTAAACCAAACATAAGAGTTCTTAACTCAAATTGGTAGCCAAAAATGGCTAGGTTGCAATTAATATTTCACAAAAAAAGTAAATAATAGAAAATACTGTATGACGGAGAAATGATGCTCTAAACACAATTACAGAACTCATTTTGTAACTTTAATAAACAATATTTTAACAATTCTTATAAAGACATAAATAACTTCAGCAGTTGTAAAGTTGAGTATGAAAGAAATAATCTTAAGAAACGTTATCTGAGTTGTTTTATCACTTCAATTAGGGGCTCCACCAACTCTGCCAAAGGGGCTCTGCCCCCTGGATCCCCTATTGTTGGTTCAAGTAACTGTCTCCTTCCAGAGAAGTGACTCATCAGGCCGATTACCAGGGGATGTGGGTTAAGCAATGCTAAATTTCGAATGTTGCACAAAGAATCTTTGTGCAACATTCGAAATTTAGCATTGCCGATCACAGGAAATAAAGTTTCGAATTTAACACAGAAATTTATTTAAAAATGCAGCTATCCCGGAAAATAATTCACAACACACTATTATGTAATTCAGTCAATCAGAAGCTTAGGACGTAACTTAAGAACTGTTTACTGTGACAGTGTAGTCAAGGTGCCATTCAATGAAAACTAATCTTCTGCTACTCTAGTAACACAGTTTTCAATTACAAATTTCGATTAATAATCAATTGATTCTGCTCCGATTAAGAATCAGTTAATCGGTCTATTCTGGCAAATATTTCGAGCACACTTTCGAATATAAATTCACTCTTTCGATCGTTCGATGCACTTAAGTTCAAAAATCATCAGTACTATGCTTTAAAATTTCGAATGCTGAGTCGAACGTTATCAAGCAGAACGATTGTACGAACTGTTTACTGTGACGGTGAAGTTGCCATTCAACGAGAACTAATCTTCTCATAATCTTGTAAAATACATTTCGACTTATTTCTTTTGACGATCTGGCACCGGACTACGTTATGTATTTACAGAGTTAGCTTATCACTATAGTGCTGGTTCTCAACCTTTTACGCTTCACGTATCCCCTGGAAATGTGTATGTAACCCTTGTATACATAGATAAAACTATAGTTATAGTATAACAATGGGAATAAAATAAAACATATATATACACATTATTAACGACTTTTGAGCTCTCACGGCGTACCCCAAAAAAATTTACCGCGTACCCCACGTTGAGAACCCTACTATAGTGGACATTCTTGATTTGATGTTGATGAATGTTGAGCTGTTTCTCATGCTTTCTTTCAATACGGACTCAATTTTTCAGAAAGTGTTGTTTTATTTCTGGTTGTTTGATGCTATATATTTGCTGATCAGAAATTCAGCAGCTAAAGCAACTAATGCAAGGAGATATCCTAAACCTAACAGAGTAAAAGTTCCTAGCATATCCCTTAAAGCAATTGGCTTCCTAAAACTCGATGAGCGAGAGCTTCGATTGTTTTCCACTTGAAGAAGTTGTTGAACGAATAAGCGATTCGACCACATCTGCAACAAACCATCTTCTGTGAGACGCCGAATTCTGCAGGGATGAAATTAAAAAGTAAATTATTCAACTCTGATGAAATTAAAAAACAGATTACAGTGTAAAAACAGAATTGGGTGTTGACAGGTTCCCGAAAAAGCCGTGCAAAAAAAAATACAGTGCATATGAAAAAATAGAGGATTGGTTCCAGAAAGGAAAACCCAGTACAAATAATAAGTTGTTTTCAAACAAATTATAGCAAAATCTTTAATTAAATCTTTATTTGATTTTTATTCATTTAAACACATTTTATTTTATAAATTTATAAAGATAATTATATGTACATATATTATTTTCTTTATGAAGGATAATTTATTTTATATATCACTAATTCAAGAATACAAAAGTGAAAAAAAATCACTTGCATATGCTTATTAACTAGATTTTATTCGTTGTCACTTTCTGAGAATAGACGCATTCGTTTGCGTAAGACTGGAATTAAACACTTTCATCGCTTGAAACATTTTGGCCGTCGTGTTCATACTCCAATGGTGAAATGCTCTCTATGTCATGGGGAACCAAATTATTACTTGTTTCCAGTGATTCTGAAGTTTGATTAGTTTTGACAACGAACTCTGTAATCAATCGTTGAGATCCTGCTTTGACTAGATCTTTGTATAATTCTTGATAACGCGCCATACATGACTTCAGTTCACGTTCAAACTGCTCAGCTCGTTCGATAATGGGATCATGTTTAAGAAAACGACTTTCCAATTTATTAGCCATTTGAAGCCTTCTTTAATTAAACCTGCAGTGAGTGGAACCTCTTCATCACCATCACTTTTTCGTTTTCATCAGGAGCCAAAGGAAAACTTCTATTATTTCATCTTAGCTAAGAGTTTTGTCAACCAGCAATTCATCAATATCTACAAACGTATCAGCAAAATTTAATATATTTATATTACGCACACGAAACTTCAAAAATAAAAAAAATTTCGATTTCTTCAATTAAACATCTAAACACTTCTAACTTTAAACATGAAATGAGAGACCAAGACTAACGTATGTATTGAAAATAAAATTGAGGGGAATTCCCGTAACTCAATGTTGCCACTTTATTCCGAATGAAATTGGGTTGTTTTACCTCTGAGCGACACTTTTTTGCACACCATGGGCTAAATAGCTAGGTCACATGGACCCCAAAGGCTCAGAGAAAGTTGGGGAGGGGACCCACTGGAACAGCCATTGGGAGACAGATGGTAGCCTCCCGTCAAGGCCATCCAGCGTGTTCTTTAACGTGCTCTCCCGCACACGGGGCCATGTCTTAAAGTCCCATCCGACGGACGGCGGCCTTTCCAAACCCACCGGTGTCTCCTACTGACCGTGGGCAGGGCGGGGAATTTTGCGGAGATAAATCTCAGCGCTGACCCAGCTGGGACTCGAACCTGGGAACTACAGATTACGAGCCTGGCGCTCTACCGACTGAGCCACCCCCGCCCCATCCTAATGAAGTAGGTTTTGTACAATTTTGCCATAAAATAGAGAATAAAATAGAGAAAAATTGTTGTGTAGAGTTATATTAGTGTAGTTTTTATTTTGGGGATTTTAGTGCACAAAATGTGTATCTATACTACATTTTCAAATTTAAAACTACTTCGAAAAATGTTACCATAAAAGCGGAATCTTTGTTATAGATATAAATTCTAGGAATTTTTTTTGAATAGGAATATTTTTTCAGAATTAAATTAAAATGGAGATTTTTAAAATGGAGATTTTTAAAAAGGCGCCGTTTGAACCGTGTTAGATGAAAATTTATCGTGTAAAAAGAGAACTGGATTTTTTTTTCTAAACCATGTTAAATCAAAATCGTGTAAAAAAAAAATCCCTATAAAACCGGAACTTCGTGTATTCTACTTTGCTTTCATTTTTCTTTCCTGCTTGATATAAATACCGGTTAAAGAAATTAGAGGATAATACACAGCTTAGGAAGAGCAAGGACACAGTTCTCTCCACCCCGCTCCCCTCTTTTAAATACTAATAACCTGAATGAAAGAAATAATATTAAACACATACAAGAGTGCACGGGGCCATCGTTTATGAAATGGTAAAAGAGTTTTGTGCATGGAGACTGCCTGACCTATTTGGGTTGGATTGTTTTACCTCTGAGCGGCACTTTTTTGCACACCATGGGCTAAATGGCCAGGTCACATGGACCCCGAAGGCTCAGAGAAGGTTGGGGGAGGGGACCCACTGGAACAGCTGTTGGGAGACAGATGGTAGCCTCCCGTCAAGGCTATCCAGCGTGTTCATTAACGTGCACAGGGTATGGCTCTCCCGCACACGAGGCCACGGCTTAACGTCCCATCCTACGGACGGCGGCCTTTCCAAGCCCATCGGTGTCCCCTACTGACCGTGCGCAGAGCGGGGAATTTTGCGGAGATAAATCTCAACGCTGACCCAGCTGGGACTCGAACCTGGGAACTACAGATTACGAGCCTGGCGCGCTACCGACTAAGCCACCCCCGCCCCTGGCTCACCTATATGACGGCTGAAAATTCAAGAGGCAGTAATTGATTTCTTGCCTCATATGCACCCTAAGTAACATACGGGACAGTCTTTAATATGTCTCCTAATAATAGATCCTTTTCCTATTCAGTTAGACTCCTCGTTATTTATTTACTGATTGTACAAAAATACCTGATCATTGTAATTAACTTTTAGTGGCTCATTTTTGGAACACAATCAAGTTAAAATTTCACATCTGTTATGAAATGAAATTAGTCTATCAATATACTATCACAGTAGCATCACAATTATTTTTACATTCAGTTTCAGTGCATAAGACCTGAATATTTTTATTATTATTTTAAATAACGATTTTTTTAAAAAACTAAACTACATGAAGAAAGTTACTCAAGAGAATTACAGAGATGTTAATGAAACATTCCGCTGTCCCATGGCCTAGTGGTTAGCATGCTTGCTTGCTGATCGAAAAGGCCTGGTTTAGAGTCCTGGCAAAGGCATGAATGTTTTTATTATTTTTCAGCTGAGTTCCTGCCATCCTCATAGATCTACTATAGCGTACAAATTGACAGACTCCTATGTGAGGCCGGGGTTGAGGTGCGCCTATAGGGCGTATTCCTTGCCCCCGGCTCTAGGTAGTCATGGCTTTTCTTAACCAGGTAGTGCTGTCAGGCGGAACCGGGAATTGCCGTGGTTGCACAAGATCGCAACATAGAGATCAATCAGATTTATGTGGCAAGCAGCTGCTTGAGGAGTATAAAACATTCAGCCACGTGGTTTACATTCACGCGATGGTCTGATGCGATTAGCTACAATGTAGAGGGATCTGGGTTTGAGTAAGGCTGGTAATAATAAGGTTGGTTGATTGGTTGTTTTGGTTTAATGACGCATTGGCAGCTAAGGCCATAATGCGCCAAACGAGAGGAATAAAAGGGTAAAATAAACAGAAACTCACAACAAAAGTTAAAAGTTAATAAAGTAAAAGTAAATGACAAAACCAACAGATATAAAAAATACAAAAACAGCAAAGACGTGTAGAGCAATAAATACAAAGGTACAAAAGAAAAACCAACCCAGGTGTAAAAGACCCAGGTTGGACAGTGTATAAATGACAATGCCATAAAATTACAATCAAGTAAAATAACCGATAAAATGCAAAAAGGCAAAGACAGGAGGTAAAAAGGATTCATCAGATAAAAGGTGTCCGAATGTAAGGGGCTTGGACGTAAAATCATGGAAGTTAAAATACAACCGACGTTCAATATTAACAGCAGTACAATAGATTAAATTATGCTTAACGGTTAAAATGGTGTCACAAAACTCGCACTTAGTTTCGTCGTCCGCATGAAGAAGAAAGGAATGAGTGATAAACGAATGACCTAAGTGGAGCCAAGCAAGTACAACTTCCTCCTAGCGATTACTGCGAAAACAAGACTGCCACGGTTTGATAATGGGCTTGATCTCGAAAAGCTTGTTTCCAACCTGTTCAGATCAAGAGCTCTGTCACTGTGCCCAGAGCTCAATGGAAAAACGCTGCCGGAAGTCCAAGTATGGAACCAGCAGTGGAGAGTTGGAGAGGGGCATGGCTAACCTGGCAGCAGCATCTGCCAAGTCATTGCCCCTGATTTTGACGTGCCCGGGCACCCAACAGAAGAAAATGGTGGTGGTGGTGGGCCACAGACGGTAGAGCTACTGGCATATCTTGGAGAGAAAATGGTGAGGCCAATGCCTCACCGAGATCAAAGCATGGAGCGAGCTAAGCGAGTCAGTGTAAAGCACACACCGATGATGATACTTAGCTGCTACGTGGTCCAATGCAATGCAGATAGCATGCAACTCTGCAGTGAAGATGGAACACTGCTGTGGGATCTGGTCTGCAATGATTACATCACAGCAGACCATGTCTGATCCCACAGATGTACCGGACTTCGGGCCATCTGTGAAGACAGGCCAGAAGTCTGGGTGCACAGCACGATAGCTGGCAAAGAGTTGCTGATACACACAGTTGGGTGTAAAGGCCTTCCCCGTCCTGCAAAGAGAGAAATCACAGGAAGCGGAAACAGTGGGCCAAGGTGGAATTGCTCGGCTGTCGACTGTGCGATGCTATCAAGACTGGTGTTGATGTCTCGCAGGCAATTTCGAACACACAAACTGAAAGGACGAATGGTAGTCAGCTAATTCTGGTATAACATTTCCCATTGGGGACTGAAAAATACAGTCACAAGTGGAATGGCCTGGCAGGGATTGCAACCAGCAGGGACAACTGCAACCTACATACTGCAGGGACAACTGCTGACCACGAATAGATAAAGGTTTATTGGTCTCAAAGGCTCTGGACTGGTGAAGTGCAGAAGGACCCCATGCAAACTTGGAGGGTCTGATGATGGAGCGGGTCCAGCACCTTCACCACCGAATCCCGGGTGGAATCCTACACCTGGGATCCGTAGTCCAGTTTCGACTGGACAAGTGCACTGTAGAGGCAGATCAAAGAACATCGTCCCCCACCCCCAATAGAGGGCATTGAGGATGTTCAATGCCCACATGCACTTAGACCTGAGATGTCGTATGTGTGGTAAAAAAGTCAATTTCCGGTCGAAGATGAGACCGAGAAACTTGGTCTCCGCCACAATAGGAATGATATTACCACCAAGCCGCAGCTCGTGGTCCAGATGAAGATTACACTTGCAGCAAAAGTGCACGCAAGCAGTCTTCTGTGGGGAGAACCCAGATAAGGAATGGATGTTTTTTTCCTTATGTTGTCTTTCTCTGAAGTCTGGCCTTTCTCCCAGATCTTCTCCATGGCTTATTAAACTGACTAGCTGCTGTCAGACCTCTGTGACAACAGCTGTAATTTATTTTAATATTATTTTACATTAGAACACATGAAGAAAGTTGCACAAGACTTACGGTGGTGTAAACAAATTATTCAGAGGGGATCCTTTTGGTATTCCCATAGAGTACAGAGTGGAGTAGAATTGATTTGTTGAGAAACGGATTTTTTCCCTCCCTTGCAAATTGGCTTCTCCTTCCATCATCGCTTTCGGGAAGATAAATGCAGTTGGCTGAAGGAGGATAAGTTCAACTCCCGTCTTCACTGTTGACACCTGCAAGTGGGGATTCTTCTTCAGACTCTGCCCAATGACTAAAAAATCTCCTTCATTTGCAACCTGAAAGATAATAGAGTGGGAATTCAGATACAATAGGCCATCGATGGTACGTGAGAGTAGGGGACTGCAGTTGGCTCAGTCGGTAATGTGCCTGGATCTTAATCTGCAGTTCTCAGGTTCGAGCCCAAACTGTTCCAGAGTTGAGATTAATCTCCACCTGATCTTGGTGAAAAAGGTCAGGTGGAGATTAGCCATCAGTGAGTTATCGCAGAGTTATCCGCAGGGCCTTTAATCTGGAGGAAATATTACCAAGTATATAAGTTCAGCTTAATAACTTAAGCCATTCAGGCGCTAGAGGAAAGTACATACATACGACATTCGAAGAAGTACTTTTACGAATCCACTTGAACCCTGAAATGCACTACGAATATAAAATCTCGATCATAGCTACTGATCTCAGGGACCTGGGTTCAAACCCCGGTAAGGCATGGCTGTTTGTGTCGTTTTTCTGTTGAGGGCCTGCCATCCTCACAGACCTTCTACTCAGGCATATAAACTGACAGGCTCCTGTCAGACCTCTGTGGCAAGCAGCTGCTTGAGGGGGTGTTTATTATTTATTTTATTATACTTTATACTTTCCACGGGAGAAAACAAAATCTCTGAAGACTTACCAAAAAGTTAGTACTGATGGATGAGCCACCTACAGTGGTAGGAAGCAGCCGACCCTGTTTGACAGCTTCCACGAGTTGAGTGGTAGTATCGATACTCTCTTCCATCTCTGGAACATTCAGGAATGACGTCAGAGCCCCACTAAAGGCAGACATTACTACAATGGCGAACAGCCACCAGGTGGCCACAACAAAACGTAGCGCTGTGCGTGGAGGTAATTTGCGAGCTTCACCTAGAAATAAACGTTGGTTGATTGGTTGTTTAGGGTTTTATGGTGCATTAGCATCTAAGACTATAATGCGCCAAACAAATGTCCAAAAAGTAAAAAGGTAAAAGTCATGAAACCCTGAACCAATTTTTAAAAATAAACTACAATTTAACACAAGAAAAATGTAAAACAATAAAATACCACGTTGGGAATAACAGTAAACAAACGCAGAAATATGTTGTAAAAAGAGATGAAAGTAACCCAGTTGAAAGCAACCTGTGTTAAAAATATATATATATAATAAACGACAACACGGTACAGTTAAATATGGTAAAATACTAATATCTTGGTAATTTTCGACTGCAAAATTTAAGACACTAATTTAATTTCACTTACTTATAAATATTAAAATCTATTGATGGGAGCATAATGTGATTGCATATTTTTGTTCTTTAATCAAGATATTTCTACATTCCTTAAAAATACAGTGTTTTTTTTAATTCAATACTCATTAGAAATGCATTTTTTTTCCTGCAGCTCTTTAACTTTTCCCAGGTGAAGCTTTCTTTTATTCTGATCAGGTTAAAAAAAAATAACTTCAGAACTTTTTGCCATATATCTAATGAAAGGAATTATGTCATGTTATATGCCAAATTAATCAGCATTCGATTCTGAATTTTTCTGAAAATAAAATATTTGACGATATAAGGCGACTAGTTTTATTTTAATAGAACTTTTTTAGAGTCGTGTAGTAAAATAATGCATCTGGTAACACAAATAAAATTTTATTTAAAAAATACCAATAGACAGAAATGATTATAATGCGAATAAATAGAAAGACTATTTCTGAAGAAAAAAAACCAAACAATTTTCTTCTTTAAAATAAACCTTTCGTTCATTTGGTAATTTTTTTTTCTCCGTACCATACTTTGAGAAAAGTCCATGATTGTTGCAAAGTCCAATAAAAAAGTCAACTTTAGAACATTTTTAATAAATAATTAATCAAAAGAAATATGTCATGTTACATACCAAATTAAAGAGAATTTAATTTTGAATTTTATTAAAGTAAAAGATACCAACATTGTAGTAGCATATTAATTTTAATAATACTTTTTACAGTGGTATACCGAAAAAATAGGTACGTATTTCATAATTACTTCCAAAATCTTCTGTTTTTAAAAAGAGCAATTTTTTTGTTAATTTTTAGGAGATTTTCAAAAATTTAAAAGGAAAAATATGTTGATAATAGTTCAGATCAAACTTGTGAGCTTAAATCAGGAGATTGTTTCAATACAGAGTAACGTAAACAAATCGGCAATACCGTATAACGCTTCTAAAATATGGCAATCAGATGACTTTATCGATTTATATTGTAGTTAAAAAATATATGCATCAAGTGAAAAAAAAATATTTTTCAAGCTTGAATTACGCATTTTTAAAAGATATGTAAGAAAATTTTCAAACGGCAATTAAAAAAATCGAAGTTTTATGTGTTGTACAAAAAACGTCTATAGACGTCCTTGACCTGGGAAGGGTTAGAATAGTTTTTTCTGCTACGTTTGGGTTGAATTTTAAATGTTCGCATTATTACATGGCACCTTTAAATGCCCATGACTTCAAGGTACGTTTTTATGATTACTTTTTTCTTTCCTTTCGGGTTTAAAAATTCTAAGGATTTTTAAATATTTAACATAATTATTACAGCATGTTTATTACTTTTCAAGAAAAAAAAATTGTTTAAAGTTATCAAATTATTTTTAAAAAAATCATTTTGTTATTGCAATTTTTTTAATAAAATCTTCTTCCGTTAATTTCTTTTCTCTAAAAACTACTTAGGAAAAAAAAGGGGGAGGGAGAGGAATTGTAAATTTTATATATATGGAATTGATGATGATATCTCGATTTACGCTTTGCAGTATACTGAAACCTGTAAGCTAATTTTGGTTTACCCTGTATAATGTGAAGCAATGAGCACTTTTTCCAAAAACTGATGAAACCCCAATTTTCGAAAATAAAACGAGCTGATGTTTTTGCTTAGTTATCTCTCTGTCTGTATATAGATAGTCAACCTTTTTCGCAGATAATTAAAATATGCTTTCGATAAGTACTGAAGAAATATTGCGATTCGCATTTTTGAAATCTCCTAATAGCTTTAATAGTACCCTCTGTGAAAAATGCAAAATTCTAAATGGATATTACAAACGATCTGTTTATGATAGAAATTTGAAATTTAGATGGACTGATCTACGGGACCTGGGTTCAGAACCCGGGGTAAGGCATGGATGTATGTGTTGTTTTTCTGCTGAGGTCCTGCCATCCTCTCAGACCTACTATGGCATATAAACTGACAGACTCCTGTCAGACCTCTGTGGCAA
This sequence comes from Ryuthela nishihirai, assembly GCA_038380435.1. NCBI lineage: Eukaryota > Metazoa > Arthropoda > Arachnida > Araneae > Heptathelidae > Ryuthela > Ryuthela nishihirai. The sequence goes on from JAWZYU010000008.1 coordinate 63,365,683, forward strand.
GCAGCTGCTTGAGGGGGTATTTATATATTTTTTTAATGATTTGCCCCCTTACCCCCAGGTGGAATGGGAAATACAACTTTTTCTTTTAAGTTACAAATCTGTGATTTCAACGGGAAGCTAACGTCGAAATTCTATAACTTCTAAAATATTTTTTTTTTTAGAAAAAGGTTATATTTGATTGAGAACTTTATCTGCTATAACAATATTTCGATTTTCCACAATATCGTTCAGTATTTAATGAATTATGTAAGTTTTAATATTTACCAATAACAATGCCAATCATAAGAATTTATCTCAGACCTAACTAAGGCTTACCAAGTATTATTTCAAATGATTGAATTATGGACCATAAGTGTATATTTTATAAGTTTGTGGAATTAATCTTTCGGTATTCGTTAATTTTGCATAATTTCTTAGGCATGGTATTGTTATTTTAAATATTCATACTCCCATAACTCGTTTACTTAATTACTTCCTGAATATTGCTGAAAATTGAGATATTAATATATTTAAAAATATTTTAAAAGTTAATTTTAATTATCTGTAAAAAAAGCTCTACGAGTTCAATGAGTGTCGAAGAAATATTACGATTCGCATTTTCCGACTTGCTGACTCCTTATTTTAACTTCACCATTACTCAATCACTATACATCATTACTCACTCACTATATCAGTGAAGAGTTAAATCTACCTCCTATTTTCTTTAATTCTCAATATTTTGACAAAAAGATAGATTTAGAAAAACAAAGAAATGTTAGAGAAAAAAATAATATAATTACATATCTATATATTATTTGTATTAATATACTTGCATAAACTACAATATACTTAATATTAAACAATTTATTTGTCCGTAACTTTAAAACCATACACTAAATACTAAACCCAATTTATTTCTTCATAATTAAAAACAATCCTAATTAATAATAAACACGATTTCAATTAGTCTTTTTATTTATGAATCTTAAAATTGAATTTGTTTTAATGATTTCACTTTGATATTTCGCAAATTTCCCCTCGAAACACTCAAAGCATTAAAAGTCTCATTATTTTCCCCAGTTCCTTCAAAAAAAATTGACTAATGTGTAATGCTCCATCGACGTTTGTTAAGATCACACTCATTTTCTTTTTAAATTTTTTTAACTTCTAAATTTTTTTGTTCCTGTTATATTGTTTTCCGGTGCCGATAGGTAAACATCTTTATTCTTCCAAAATGTCGATACCATAGAAGAGGACAAAGAAAACACTCTACCCACTTCAACATTTTTCGCACCTCGTTCTAACTCACGAATAATTTCGACCTTTTCGCGAATCGAGCGACACTTTCTTTTTTTAGTAGACATGTTTCCATCGATTTTACAGTCGTGGCGGTGTTTGGGTAAAGTGGGAGAGTAAAGCCATAGGCTAGACACTAGAGAGGTTGGTAGAATGGCGACGGTCCCCAAGGACAAGGTTAGGGCATAAACCCGCCCGAAATGCGATACGGGTGGTCATAAAAGCTAAGTCCCCCATTTAATTTTTCTCTATTCCAAGAATTGTGTACCATTTCCGATTACCCGAGCAATTAAGAATGTTTGCATGTTTCCACAATTTACGAAACTTGTACAGTATATCTGTAGTACGCTCGTTATAAAAGTGAGCAATTGAATGGGAATACGCGTCATTAAAATCATTATGACTTTTTGCTCATTACAGCCGTGGTTTCGTTATTTCCGTGCTCGTTACAATCAAGTTCAACTGTACTTTAAAATAATTTTGATTTACTTTGTCTAATGCGAAACGTTTAATTACTTTAAAGTCGCTCTTGTGTGAAAATATAATTTTCAGTTTTTTTAATAATGCACTTACTTCTTAGGGTAAGAGAAGTTAAAACAAACCACAGAGCTTCAGTGAAGCGCCACATCTGGTTTCTTCTGTCCATTGCCACTTTGGACATGTAATGAGCTAGTCCTGCTGTCATCAATGCTGCTGATAACACCGCCAGATGCACCTAAGGAAAGAAATGTCCATCATTGCACGAAATAGGAGCCATGTGCTTTGAGTTGGCCTGGTAGTCAACTGATAGTTTTTGGCCTATCATATACAGGGTGAATCTGAAAAAGTGGGCAAAACTTTACGGGGTGGTAGAACGCAGCTATACGAGCAATATTCGTCATAGAATGTATGGTCGGAACGCAAACGGCGAGCCACTAGGTGGCGTTGGAAATGGTATAAAAGGGTCGGTCCTCACTTGCATTCCCGTCCGCCGCACCGTACACAAAGTGCATATCCGCCATTTCGTGGTTAGTATAACCAGCCATCCTCTCGGCAATCCACGGTAGAAATGACGTTGGGTGCGAGGACCGACCCTTTTATACCATTTCAAACGCCACCTAGCGGCTCGCCGTTTGCGTTCCGACCATACATTCTATTACGAATATTGCTCATATAGCTGCGTTCTACCACGGCGTAAAGTTTTGCCCACTTTTTCAGATTCACCCTGTATATAAGAAAAAAATATATATTAGAATAGGAGAAATCAGTTGCTGCTTCTTGACTGTCATCATGACCTTGTTTGACCTTAAACGCGACGTCGAATCTCAAATTTCTTAATTAAGGTCAAAGAGCAAGCGTCGTGTTTCTCAAAAGTTTCTGAGATTTATGAACTGAAACACTTTTATACTCTAATTTGTTGAGTGCTTTACCTCTGAGCGGCACTTTCTTTGAACACAATGGGCTAAATGGCCAGGTCACAAGGACCGTGAGAACTCGGAGAAGGTTGGAGAAGGGGATCTACTGAACAGCTGTTAGGAAACAGATGATAATCTACCATCAAGGTCACCCAGTGTGTTCTTTAGCACGCTTCGAGTATGGCTCTATTGCATACGTATCTTTAGATACACTGCTCATAACCCACCAAAGAAGTCTCTCTGCACAATATGCTGTTCAAAGGAGGTTGCCGACTCCTTTGTCCAACCTCATCATTACTTATAAAATTGAACCACCTAATGTCCAAGATAATCCGTAAGTATCTAGAATCAAAGCATCAAGTTTCCTCTTATCTTTGCAAACATTTTGTTTACAAAGAGTCCAAATTTCACTACTATAACTAACTCTAGAAAAAAAACCAAAGTATTATACAGTCTACTTTTTAGTCTTTAGGTGTATTCGGCTATTTCTCCATACTATCCACTGGATTTTTAAATGTCCCAGCAGCAATCCCTGTTTTTGTGTTTATCTCATGCCACTCATCACCAGTATCTGTCACATAGTTCCCAAGATAATTAACGAAGACACTTGCTCAAGGGGGGCAACCATTCAGATTAATTGAACCACAACCTGCCTAACCAATTTTCATCCGTAATAAGTTATCACAGGAAAACGTCCTGTAGACAAGAAACACTTGAAAAAATGAGTTGAAAAACATTGGTTGTCCTGACTGGGATTCGAACCCAAGTCTCCCAGAAACATGCCAGGCGTCTTAACCGTTAGACCAGAGAGAAACTGACCTTTTCTTAAACAAAGTGACATAAGCATTCCTGTTGATTCACCAGTGGCGCCATCTATTATCATTCACGCTCACAGCGTCATATAAACTATTCAATAATAAATTACCACAGGAAAACATCCTGTAGACAAGGAACACTTGAAATAATAAGTTGGAAAAAAATTGTTATTACCTCAACCTAAATCAGAAATTTTCAGATCTGTAGAAAATTAAGGCCAAAATCTCCCCCAATAGTGAATTTCATGTAACATAATTAATAACCATAAAGAGAATAGTTTACGCTATTTTGCAGATATAAATTAACTATAAGCATATAATAAATTATAAACATCGGAACACAAAACACTTACCGGTGGTTGGAAAGATCGAACAATAATGAATGCCCTCGCCCGTCGTCCAGGTGCACGGGTCACAAAGGCCACTGGATCCATGAAGTGAGTATAGACGTAATCGATGTCCTTCTTGCGATGATACGTTTGGCTAAAACTCGTTATCGACAAGTCAGCATCCTAAAAACCAAAACAAACCAGCATTGAAAAAAAAAAAGCGTTAACGTATGCATTGCGGTTTCCAAATATCCGGATTTTGGTAACCGCGGTTATCGGATAGCAAATTTTTAATATCTGCCGAATATCGGTTAACCGGTAAGAAAAAAAGATTAAAGAAAAATGATTCAATCACTGAAAACCAATAAAAAGATTCAGTTAATTACTAACAAGCCAATTGCGATTTAATATCTTATTAGTCTTGCTTTCTTTCATTTAAATAATAGTATTTAACAAACACCAACGAGCTAATGAAGAGATTGGAAAGACGAGATCTAATCTTGGTCCTGAAATTGACAGAGAGAAGAACGTTTGCTCGGCACTTGTTGAATTAGGTTTAATTGTTTTTTAATCCTTTATATGACATTTTCCGGTTAAAAAAATCCATTCGGGAGAAATTATCGGACAATATACAGGGTGATTCAAAACTCTTGGGCCAAACTTTAAGGGGTGATAGAACACATCTAAACAAGCCCTTTTCGTCACACAATGCGTGGTCGGAACTCAAGTGGGAAGCGCTAGAGGGCGCTTTCCAGTGAACACTTATAAGCGTTGGTTTTCGCACTCCTCGTCATTTCTACCGTGGATTGCACAACGGATGGATTGTTTCATGAAACAGGAGAAGCGGACATGCATGCAGTGGAATCTCTGATAGAAATGTGAAAGTAAATGCAAGCCATAGATGCCCAAAAGATCTGATATTGTTCTGTACCATGTTAGGTAATCTGGTTGCTTGTAAAGATGTCGACAGTTTATTTACGTCCCTCCACATGACATGCTCCAGAAGAATGGAGGTTGTTTATAAATTCCTGGAAATTAAGTATGAAAGACGTTCTTCTACACCAGAGGTTCCCAAACTTATTTGTCCTACCGCCCCCTTTTAAGAAAAAAATTACTCAGTGCCCCCCTGGAAATCTACCTTCTTTAAGCGAACAAACATAAAGATGCAGTGACAAATTTGCGTTCTTTTATGTATCTATATTTCTACCTACGTCCTACAACATAGTAAAGAAAGATGTTGTAAATAAGACACCTTGAAGCTTGAAATTATAAAATTATTTATTAAAATCAACCATGGTAACATTCGCATTACACACAGAAAATTAAGATAACGAAGGATAATTTTATGTGTTATTTGGAAAATAAAGTAATCACTACGATTTTAACTCTATGTTGCACAACAGATGAAACATGTACGAACGGTTTTTCAAAATTTTCTTATCTTCCCTTCTTCCTTTATGCTTCCACCGCCCCCCCCCCCCCCGCAATTGGACCCGAGAATACTACAGACCCCCTGAATCGTTCCAGCGCTCCCCAGGGGGCGGTATTGCCCACTTTGGGAAACATTGTTCTACACAATGGGAACGTGTTGCCTTATGTTCTAGTGGGCCATGCTATTAATATGAAGGAAACGTATGATAATATGAAACAATTACTTCAATACATAAATTATGACAAATGCAAGTGGCATATTTGTGCGACTTAAAAATCATTGCTCTTTTGCTTGGGCTACAGCTCGGATATACAAAGTTCTGTTGCTTCCTTTGCGAATGAAATAGCAGAGACAAAGCATCTCATTATGCGAAGAGGTTGTTGGGTTGTTTTACCTCTGAGCGGCACTTTTTTGCACACCATGGGCTAAATGGCCAGGTCACATGGACCCCGAAGGCTCAGAGAAGGTTGGGGGAGGGGACCCACTGGAACAGCTGTTGGGAGACAGATGGTAGCCTCCCGTCAAGGCCACCCAGCGTGTTCTTTAACGTGCACAGGGTATGGCTCTCCCGCACACGGGGCCACGGCTTAAAGTCCCATCCGACGGACGGCGGCCTTTCCAAGCCCATCGGTATCCCCTACTGACCGTGGGCAGGGCGGGGAATTTTTGCGGAGATAAATCTGAACGCTGACCCAGCTGGGACTCGAACCTGGGAACTACAGATTACGAGCCTGGCGCGCTACCGACTGAGCCACCCCCGCCCTTATATGCGAAGAGGATTCTTTCTTCTCGGCAATCACTGGAGCCAGGGAAGAAGAATGTGCAGCATCATCTGCTGGTAGAGTCCACGAAGAATTTGTTGCCACCTTTACGCATAAAATTGGGCATAATGAAATATTTTGTCAAAGGCTATGGATCAGACGCAAACTGCGTTTCTGTAAACCTTCAATAGAAATTTCCAAGACTTAGTGATGGAAAGATAAAAGAGGGTGTTTTTACCAGTCCAATATTCGCTCACTGCTGCACGATGAGGTATTTGATCGTATCATCACTAGTGATGAACAGAGAGCATGATGAATGGAGAACGACAGATGGCGACAGGCTTCTTAGGGAATAAAAAACAGAAAATTACAAGGACCTTGTGGAAGAACTCCTGTCCTCATATCACAAATTAGGATAAATGTCTTTGAAGGTACATTTCTTAAGTTCTTATTTGGATTTCTTTCCGGAAAGCTGTGAGTGCACGTGGAACGTTTTCATCAGGAAATTGCTACAACGGAAAAGGATATTGAGGAAGATGGAGCCCACCATTGTTAGCAGATTACTGCTGAAATATGATGCGAAATTTTCGAGATTTGGGTGTTCAAGCAGCAGGCGAGAGGAGGCGGTTGCTGTAAACAGTTAGCCAATCAAACATTTTTGTTGTCATTTTCGTGTTGAGCATTTCGATTTACATAAGGTCAAAATTTGATGTTCAGTATTATGCAGCACGTCAGGACAGTTTTGCTGGGTTGTTTTACCTCTGAGCGACACTTTTTTGCACACAACGGGAGAAATGGCCAAGTCACAAAGACCCCGAGGGCTTTGTGAAATTGGGGGAGACCCACTGGACATCTATCGGGAGACAGATGGTAGCTTCCTGTCAAGGCCATCCAGTGTTTTTTTAATGTGCACAAGGTATGACTCTCTCACACACGGATGCATGGCTTAACGTCCTATCCGACGAATGGCGGTCTTTCCAAGCCATCGGTGTTCTCTACCTACCGGTGCGGAGCTTTGCGGAGATAAATTTCGACACTGGCCCAGCTGGGATTCGAACCTGGGAACTACTAAATGAGCCACCCCCGCATGCAGGAGAGCCATATCCTGGGCATAGTTAAAGAACATACTGGATGGCCTTAACGGGATGCTGCGGTCTGTTTCCTAACAACTGTCTAAATGGGTCCCCTTCTTTCAGCCCTCGGGTCATTTAGCTCATTGTGTGCGAAAAAACGCAGCTCAAAAAACCCAACCTGAATAACAGCTGACCAGAAATCTTTAACCACAAATGAGGCCAATCCTTTAACATTCCTACTCCTATAAATATGCCCTATTGCAAAGTCTACCTGATAGAGACGATTACAACTACTACTACTTCAAGACATAAGGGCCACCTGGTCACACCACATAAATCTTATCGTCCCTAACAATCTACCATCAAACATAAACGCATTCCTCTTTGAAACAATAACACACATACTTGTGTTGTTGTTTTCAGTAGGAATGCACAATTTTCGCTGTTCATTAATGAAGTAGCAAAATCTTTCAAAATTAAATACAATTATTTCTACTTACTCCTCGATATACCATGCCAACCAATCCAGTCCACGTTTCATTCACTTTATGGCCCCACTGTCTGTCAGGAGTTAGGATTAATTGTATTCTGAAAAAATACAAAATTATATTTGTTTTAAGGTTTTAACATGAATAGTATTCAGTCTGAAATCCTATCAAAGCACTAAAATGGTTCTCCCGTTTAATGACTTCCCTTTGTAACACAAATAAAAAATAAATAAAATAAATACCCCTCAAGCAGCTGCTTGCCACAGAGGTCTGACAGGAGCCTGTCAGTTTATATGCCACAGTAGAAGATCTGAGAGGATGGCAGGACCTCAGCAGAAAAACGACACACATCCATGCCTAAATCCGGGGCTCGAACCCAGGTCCCTTAGATCAGTAGCCAAGCGTGCTAACCATTCGGCCACGGGACGGCGTAACACAAATACGTTCTCAAAACAACAATAATGGTTGAGATACAGATATCTCAACCATTTTTAATCCTATCGATCTCAAATTTTGAACATAGACTCTCACCATGGTCATCACAAAACACATCTATAAATTTTGGGTCCACTCACAATAAGTCCTGCTCTAGTGGTCATGAGTAGGTGGAAGGCAAGATAATAAAGAGAGCCTTATAAATGATCCCAGATTATTTACACAGAGCAATGTGAGCAGAGAACATTTACGTGATGATAAAGTGATATTAGATTTAGAAAATTATAGATTTTGAAAAAAGTTTTACAAAAATAAAAAAAGTAATATGACTTAAAATAATTAGTTGAAAAAAATTGGTTTCCCTGAATGGGGTTCGAACCCACGTCTACCAGGGCAGTTATAACGCCAAGAATGCTTCTGGGAGACCTGGGTTCGAATCTCACTGAGGGCAACCAATTTTTTGCGACTAATTTTTTCAAAGGTTTCTTGTCTACAGGACATTTTCCTGTGATACTTTATTACTTTTATATAACTCGTTTCTTTAAATATTAGCTGCACGTTTAACGAAACAAAATATGGCCGAATTCAAACGGGCTTAATCTGCTAGTAGTTAATAAACCGTATTATTTCTCGATTGGGGTGTTACCTCTGAGCAGGACTTTTTGCCCCACTTAGGTCTAAATGGCCAGGACGCAAGGACCCGAAAGATTCAGAAACGGTTGGCGGAAAGGTATCAACTGGACAGTTGCTAGGAGACGAACGGAAGCTTGTCAGGGCCGTCTTAAGGCATGGGCACACTGGCCAGTTGCCCAGGGGCCCCCACGATTCTAAATTTCGCAAAGATTTTTGCTGATTAATCCTCGCTTTACAGCATTTTTTTGTGTTTAAACACTGATTTTGTTAAAAGTACCAATCAATCTATAGGCTTAATTTTATTGACCGTTTATATTTTTTATTCCCATAGGTGGGTGGGTAGGGGCCCCAGTGCATTGCTTTGCCCAGGGGCCTACAATACTGTTAAGACGGCACTGGTCAGAGTCAGCCAGTGTGTTCTTTAACGTGCATACGGTAGGAACCTCCCACACACGGGCAGTTACGGAAGCTAGAATATTTCACAACACTACCGAGTGGTTAGCACGCTTGGCTACTGATCTAAGGAACCTGGGTTCGAGCCCCGGGTAAGGCATGGATGTATGTGTCGTTTTTCTGCTGAGGTCCTGCCATCCTCACAGACCTTCTCTACTATGGCATATAAAACTGACAGGCTCCTGTCAGACCTCTATGGCAAGCAGCTGCTTGAGGGGGTATTTATTTTTATTATTAAATGTCATAGGAATTTATCTCAGAGAAGAAACTTAAATAAGAAGGATTGTTGCAAATCAGTTTCAAACCATTTAATAAAATAAACATACATTTTAAAAGTGGATGTAATGACAGGTAATTATTTCAATATTAGACAATTATGAACGACTTTTATAAAACAAGAGAATTTATTGTTAAATATTTCAACCTCTAACTCTTTAAATGCTGAACAAATAATGCTTTAAAGTGGAGATTCAAATAGATTTGATTGCGATCTTCAATTTCTGTTCAGTCATATTTTTCCATTAATGACGTATTTTAGAAGTTATAGACCTTCGAAGTTCGGCTCCCATTGGCATTACGTGGGAATTCTATTTCGGATGGGCAGCGTGTTTCAATGAACAAAATTTCGTTTTTAAAATTTCCCATTAACTAAAAACACTTTGCTGTTAACTTTCGTTGCCCCATATGAAAATATTAGAAAGACCCTCGAATTTTGTGGGTGGGTCGAATTTTGTGAATCTTCTTCAGAGTTGGCTCAGTCAGTAGTGCGCCAATCTTGTAATCTGTAGTTACCAAGTTCGAGTCCCAGCTGGGCCAGTGTTGAGATTTATCTCCGCGAAACTCCCCGCCCTGTCCCCGATCAGTAGAGGATACCGATGGGCTTGGAAGACTTAACGTCCATCGGATGGGACGTTAAGTCATGGCCTGTATGCGGGAGAGCCATATCCTGTGCACGTTAAAGAACACGCTGGATGACCTTGAGGTCATCCAGCGTGTTCTTTAACTATGTCTGTCACCTAACTGCTGTCCAGTGTGTTCCTTTCCTCTAACTTTTCCTGAACCTTCGGGGTCCTTGTCATCCGGCCATTTAGCCCATTGTGTGCAAAAAAAGTGTCGCTCGAAAGTAAAAGAACCAATCAATTTCTCAAATTTGCTTATAAATAAAGCCTTGTACAAAAACAACGATCATAACTGTCTTTTCCACCAAAACAATGTTCGAGAATTTAAAAATATCACGTTTAAATTTACCATTGCTCAAAAACACAAAGAACTAAAATATCTATTTATTAAAGAGAGAGATAAATGGATAAAACTCGCAAAAAGAGAAAATATTTATTTATTAAAGAGAGGATAAAACTCGCCTTACCTGAATCCAAAGTACTCTGCCAGTGACGTCACAAGTCTGAATTCGATTCCGTCCCATTCTTTTGGTCCGTCTCCGATCTCCATACGTTTCATGAAGGGGAATACCTGAGGAGGGGGGGAAGGCAAGAAAACTGATTTCAGGATATTCTCTCTAAAACCCTCACTGTTCTAGAATCGGCTATCAATTAACTTATGAGAACTGCCGGAAGATACAACTGCATAGTCCGCCAGATGGCCTCACCCAGAACCGGATCTAGGGACAACGTCATGTCGAATTTCAATACCCCCTTCTCTTATTATAAGTAAGGGAAATAGAGGCAAAAATGATTAAACTTCACGCATTTTGCATGACACTGTTTAAAAAACTGTAAAAGAGGTAAATGTTACACTCCAATGGAAATTCAGTCTCGTTCCATCCACTTTACCCTTTTCTGACTCGATTCTACTGTAAAATATTAAGAGAATCAGAAATCTATCTATATATAAATAAAAAGAGAATTCTTCTCTATATCTGTTTCTTCGACAACTCTTCCTAGACTGTCAGAGCTAGGACCACCAAGCTTCGTCTACAGCTTCATCTCACCGTAACTTAGTGCATTGTAAGGTTTTTGACAACCCAGAAAATAAGACCTTCCCCTAGAAGTTAGCCAGGAAACGTCTGTCCATCGATAACTCTCCCCATCGCTAACGTACTACTCCATTCAATAACTTTCGATTCTTCATTCGCAAGGTAGACGACAGATATTTACGACATTTGTGGCGGTCCTTTCTGACACCACAGCTAAGAACCCGATCTTTAAACCGCACGCAACAAAATGAAAGTAGGACCACCACCCAAATTCGGGACCGATCAGTCGAGTACCTGTGAAATTATGGGGAGCCGAAAATTTCCGTCACCAGGGTTGGGTTGTTTGACTTCTGAGCGGCACTTTTTTGCACACCATGGGCTAAATGGCCAGGTCACATGGACCCCGAAGGCTCAGAGAAGGTTGGGGGAGGGTTGGGTTGTTTGACCTCTGAGCGGCACTTTTTTGCACACCATAGGCTAAATGGCCAGGTCACATGGACCTCGAAGGCTCAGAGAAGGTTGGGGGAGGTGACCCACTGGAACAGCTGTTGGGAGACAGATGGTAGCCTCCCGTCAAGGCCATCCAGCGTGTTCTTTAACGTGCACAGGGTATAGCTCTCCCGCACACGGGGCCACGGCTTAATGTCCCATCCGACGACGGCGGCCTTTCCAAGCCCATCGGTGTCCCCTACTGACCATGGGCAGGGCGGGGAATTCCACCACCAGGGGGTTGAGTTAGGTTGTTTTGCTTCTGAACTGAACTTTTCTTTGACCACAATGGGTTAAATAGTCAGGTCACAAGGACCCCAAGTGCTCAGAAAATGGTGGGTAAAGGGACCCACTGGACAGCTGTTAGGAGACAGATCTTTCGGTAAGGCCAACCAGCATATTCTTTAATGTGCGAAGGGTAGGGCTCTCTTGGAGATGCTGCCATGGCTTGATGTCCTATCCAGTGGATGGTGGCGTTTGAGGTCCATCGGTACCCCCTTTCTGCGAGGGAAGAGCGAGAAGTTTAGTGGATATAAATTTCAAAGATAGCCCAGGTACGACTCGAACCTAGTAACTGCAGATTACGAGCATGGTGCGCTACCGAATGAACCAACCTTCGTCACTTGGTCGTGTACCACCATCAGTTTAGAACCTCTGCATTACAGTGATGATAATTAGAATTCCTGAGTGGAAGCAAAGAGATAAACCTACATAGAGAAGAGTGGAAGCAAAGAGATAAACCTACATCGAGAAGAGTGGAAGCAAAGAGATAAACCTACATAGAGAAGAGTGGAAGCAAAGAGATAAACCTACATAGAGAAGAGTGGAAGCAAAGAGATAAACCTACATAGAGAAGAGTGGAAGCAAAGAGATAAACCTACATAGAGAAGAGTGGAAGCAAAGAGGTAAACCTACATAGAGAAGAGTGGAAGCAAAGAGGTAAACCTACATAGAGAAGAGTGGAAGCAAAGAGGTAAACCTACATAGAGAAGAGTGGAAGCAAAGAGGTAAACCTACATAGAGAAGAGTGGAAGCAAAGAGGTAAACCTACATAGAGAAGAGTGGAAGCAAAGAGGTAAACCTACATAGAGAAGAGTGGAAGCAAAGAGGTAAACCTACATAGAGAAGAGTGGAAGCAAAGAGGTAAACCTACATAGAGAAGAGTGGAAGCAAAGAGGTAAACCTACATAGAGAAGAGTGGAAGCAAAGAGGTAAACCTACATAGAGAAGAGTGGAAGCAAAGAGGTAAACCTACATAGAGAAGAGTGGAAGCAAAGAGGTAAACCTACATAGAGAAGAGTGGAAGCAAAGAGGTAAACCTACATAGAGAAGAGTGGAAGCAAAGAGGTAAACCTACATAGAGAAGAGTGGAAGCAAAGAGGTAAACCTACATAGAGAAGAGTGGAAGCAAAGAGGTAAACCTACATAGAGAAGAGTGGAAGCAAAGAGGTAAACCTACATAGAGAAGAGTGGAAGCAAAGAGGTAAACCTACATAGAGAAGAGTGGAAGCAAAGAGGTAAACCTACATAGAGAAGAGTGGAAGCAAAGAGGTAAACCTACATAGAGAAGAGTGGAAGCAAAGAGGTAAACCTACATAGAGAAGAGTGGAAGCAAAGAGGTAAACCTACATAGAGAAGAGTGGAAGCAAAGAGGTAAACCTACATAGAGAAGAGTGGAAGCAAAGAGGTAAACCTACATAGAGAAGAGTGGAAGCAAAGAGGTAAACCTACATAGAGAAGAGTGGAAGCAAAGAGGTAAACCTACATAGAGAAGAGTGGAAGCAAAGAGGTAAACCTACATAGAGAAGAGTGGAAGCAAAGAGGTAAACCTACATAGAGAAGAGTGGAAGCAAAGAGGTAAACCTACATAGAGAAGAGTGGAAGCAAAGAGATAAACCTACATAGAGAAGAGTGGAAGCAAAGAGATAAACCTACATAGAGAAGAGTGGAAGCAAAGAGATAAACCTACATAGAGAAGAGTGGAAGCAAAGAGATAAACCTACATAGAGAAGAGTGGAAGCAAAGAGGTAAACCTACATAGAGAAGAGTGGAAGCAAAGAGGTAAACCTACATAGAGAAGAGTGGAAGCAAAGAGGTAAACCTACATAGAGAAGAGTGGAAGCAAAGAGGTAAACCTACATAGAGAAGAGTGGAAGCAAAGAGGTAAACCTACATAGAGAAGAGTGGAAGCAAAGAGGTAAACCTACATAGAGAAGAGTGGAAGCAAAGAGGTAAACCTACATAGAGAAGAGTGGAAGCAAAGAGGTAAACCTACATAGAGAAGAGTGGAAGCAAAGAGATAAACCTACATAGAGAAGAGTGGAAGCAAAGAGATAAACCTACATAGAGAAGAGTGGAAGCAAAGAGATAAACCTACATAGAGAAGAGTGGAAGCAAAGAGATAAACCTACATAGAGAAGAGTGGAAGCAAAGAGATAAACCTACATAGAGAAGAGTGGAAGCAAAGAGATAAACCTACGTAGAGAAGAGTGGAAGCAAAGAGATAAACCTACGTAGAGAAGAGTGGAAGCAAAGAGATAAACCTACGTAGAGAAGAGTGGAAGCAAAGAGATAAACCTACGTAGAGAAGAGTGGAAGCAAAGAGATAAACCTACGTAGAGAAGAGTGGAAGCAAAGAGATAAACCTACGTAGAGAAGAGTGGAAGCAAAGAGATAAACCTACGTAGAGAAGAGTGGAAGCAAAGAGATAAACCTACGTAGAGAAGAGTGGAAGCAAAGAGATAAACCTACGTAGAGAAGAGTGGAAGCAAAGAGATAAACCTACGTAGAGAAGAGTGGAAGCAAAGAGATAAACCTACGTAGAGAAGAGTGGAAGCAAAGAGATAAACCTACGTAGAGAAGAGTGGAAGCAAAGAGATAAACCTACGTAGAGAAGAGTGGAAGCAAAGAGATAAACCTACGTAGAGAAGAGTGGAAGCAAAGAGATAAACCTACGTAGAGAAGAGTGGAAGCAAAGAGATAAACCTACGTAGAGAAGAGTGGAAGCAAAGAGATAAACCTACGTAGAGAAGAGTGGAAGCAAAGAGATAAACCTACGTAGAGAAGAGTGGAAGCAAAGAGATAAACCTACGTAGAGAAGAGTGGAATCAAAGAGATAAACCTACGTAGAGAAGAGTGGAAGCAAAGAGATAAACCTACGTAGAGAAGAGTGGAAGCAAAGAGATAAACCTACGTAGAGAAGAGTGGAAGCAAAGAGATAAACCTACGTAGAGAAGAGTGGAAGCAAAGAGATAAACCTACGTAGAGAAGAGTGGAAGCAAAGAGATAAACCTACGTAGAGAAGAGTGGAAGCAAAGAGATAAACCTACGTAGAGAAGAGTGGAAGCAAAGAGATAAACCTACGTAGAGAAGAGTGGAAGCAAAGAGATAAACCTACGTAGAGAAGAGTGGAAGCAAAGAGATAAACCTACGTAGAGAAGAGTGGAAGCAAAGAGATAAACCTACATAGAGAAGAGTGGAAGCAAAGAGATAAACCTACGTAGAGTGGAAGCAAAGAGATAAACCTACGTAGAGAAGAGTGGAAGCAAAGAGATAAACCTACGTAGAGAAGAGTGGAAGCAAAGAGATAAACCTACACAGAGAAGGGCGGAAGCAAAGAGATAAACCTACATCGAGAAGAGAGGAGGTAAGATAAACCTACATCGAGAAGAGAGGAGGTAAGATCAACTTACACCGAGAAGAGTGGAGGTAAGATCAACTTACACCGAGAAGAGTGGGGTAAGATCAACTTACACCGAGAAGAGTGGAGGTAAGATCAACTTACACCGAGAAGAGTGGAGGTAAGATCAACTTACACCGAGAAGAGTGGAGGTAAGATCAACTTACACCGAGAAGAGTGGAGGTAAGATCAACTTACACCGAGAAGAGTGGAGGTAAGATCAACTTACACCGAGAAGAGTGGAGGTAAGATCAACTTACACCGAGAAGAGTGGAGGTAAGATCAACTTACACCGAGAAGAGTGGAGGTAAGATCAACTTACACCGAGAAGAGTGGAGGTAAGATCAACTTACACCGAGAAGAGTGGAGGTAAGATCAACTTACACCGAGAAGAGTGGAGGTAAGATCAACTTACACCGAGAAGAGTGGAGGTAAGATAAACTTACACCGAGAAGAGTGGAGGTAAGAGCAACTTACACCGAGAAGAGTGGAAGCAAAGAGATAAACCTACATCGAGAAGGGCGGAAGGAAAGAGATAAACCTACATCGAGAAGGGCGGAAGCAAAGAGATAAACCTACATCGAGAAGGGCGGAAGCAAAGAGATAAACCTACATCGAGAAGAGAGGAAGCAAGGAGATCAACTTACACTGAGAAAGTGGAAGCAATCTGATCAACTTACATTGCGAGAGTGGAAGCAATCTGATCAACTTACATCTAGAGGTAAGGAAATCATGGAGTGGAGGTAAGGCGGTCAACTTTCATCGAGAAGAGTGGGTACAAGGAGATCAACTTACATCGAGAAGAGTGTGTACAAGGAGATCAACTTACATCGAGAACCGCCACTCTGACAAGCCGGTCTTTGAGGCAGTCCTTGGTCACGTTGTCCATTAATCCAAATATAATCGGTGCTTTGAAGCCAGTCATACCCCACTGAGATAAAATTTCTTTGTTTCCCGAGGGATCAGGAATCAGGCGACATCCAGACACAGTAATTACAGCCTCTCCACTAGGTATCTGAAACAAGGTTTTTAACATATGTTATTAAGATTAATTATATATTAAATTAAATATTTTGTGGAATTACAGTTATAAAATCAAAGTAATGAAGGCCAAACAAATACAAAACCACAAGAATAACATATGCTTCTGGCGAATTTGGAATGCTCTTTTTCAAGCGTGGGTTTTAATGCGTTAGTTTTACCATTTTAGTAGTAGCTATTAGAAATTAGTTTGAGCTCTATTTTTCAAGCCTGTGAGTGCCCGGTAGAACCTTCTAGAACAGTGGTTCTGAACCTTTTATGCTTCACGTACCCCCTGGAAATGTATGTAACTGTTGTACCCCTTGTATAATAAATAATAAATAAAATAAATACCCCCTCAAGCAGCTGCTTGCCACAGAGGTCTGACAGGAGCCTGTCAGTTTATATTGCCACAGTAGAAGTTCTGAGAGGATGGCAGGACCTCAGCAGAAAAACGACACGAACATCCATGCCTTACCCGGGGCATAGATAAAACTATAGTTATAGTATAACAATGGGAATAAAATAAAACATATCGGTGGTTCTCAACCTTTTATGCTTCACGTACCCCCTGGAAATGTGTATGTAACTGGCGTACCTCTTGTATTGGATTGGATTGTTTTACCTCTGAGCGACACTTTTTTGCACACAATGGGCTAAATGGCCAGGCCACAAGGACCCCGAAGGCTCAGAGAAGGTTGGGGGAGGGGACCCACTGGAACAGCTGTTGGGAGACAGATGGTAGCCTCCCGTCAAGGCCATCCAGCGTGTTCTTTAACGTGCACAGGGTATGGCTCTCCCGCACACGGGGCCACGGCTTAACGTCCCATCCGACGGACGGCGGCCTTTCCAAGCCCATCGGTGTCCCCTACTGACCGTGAGCAGGGCGGCGTACCTCTTGTATAGATAGATAAAACTATAGTTATAGTATAACAATGGGAATAAAATAAAACATATCAGTGGTTCTCAACCTTTTATGCATCACGTACCCCCTGGAAATGTGTAACTGGCGTACCCCTTGTATAGATAGATAAAACTATAGTTATAATATAACAATGGGAATAAAATAAAACATATATAACACATATCTAGCGGCTATTGAGCTCTCACGGCGTACCCCTCGTTGAGAATCCCTATTCTAGAACATGCTGATATTCCTTCCCAGGTTCGAGTCCCAGCTGGGTCAGCGTTGAGATTTATCTCCGCAAAATTCCTCGCCCTGCCCACGGTCAGTAGGGGACACCGATGGGCTTGGAAAGTCCGCCGTCCGTCGGATGGAGACGTTAAGCCATGGTCCCGTGTGCGGGAGAGCCATACCCTGTGCACGTTAAAGAACACGCTGGATGGCCTTGACGGGAGGCTACCATCTGTCTCCCAACAGCTGTTCCAGTGGGTCCCCTCCCCCAACCTTCTCTGAGCCTTCGGAGTCCATGTGACCTGGCTATTTAGCCCATGGTGTGCAAAAAAGTGCCGCTCAGAGGTAAAACAACCCAACATGCTGAATTCCGAAAGATTTTTCTTTTATCTGGTACAAGGTAAAGGGCACCTAGTGTAGCCGAAGGTGAGTATATATAAGGTGGTGCCACCAGGCCGTGTTGTTACGAAGGTCATTCGAGTGTAGCTGAGACTTCGTGCCTCATGACGTCACAGCGGGGAGAGCTAATGTACTTATAGAATCGTACGTTCTTTCGTGTCTTTCTTGGCTCTTCGCTTGGTGAATTTCTCCCTGTGTGGAGTCTTTCAGGTAATTTTTGTTTCTTTTTATCATGCCGATCTCTGCAGTAGCAAACTACATGAGCAATCCTTTGAAGAATAAGAAAAAAAAATGTTTCATATGCATCTATTTTTTTAATTCAAAAATTAATATGAAGTGGGTACCTGCAGTGTCTGCGTGAAGATAAATTCGATCGCACATGCTAAGATATGTGGTTAACATTTTTCAAATGCCTGTTAAGATCGATCGTCGGTAAAATTTACGAAGCGAACCCTTAGGACTGCCTGTTAAAATGTAAAATGAATGATAATGCCATTCCAGATTTAAAAAAACCTGGCACATAAAAAATTCAGTCTTCTTACGATGACCGATTCTACTCCCACCAAACGATTTTTATCGCGGGAAACAAATGATTTTTGGAGTAAGAAACCGATCGTTCTGGAAACAACGACGGTGCACCCAGTAAAAAAGTAGCATTATCCCAGGTAATTGATAATTTAAATACCTTGGCTTATACTATACTGATTCGTGGGAATAAAAACATATGTCAGTGGGTCATAGTCTACGCATTAGAAAATTGCAGCAGCAATTTCAGATTACTATTGGAAACTAAATAAACAGAGGGGAAAATGTCTGCGTTGCAAACAGATTCAGATCAAAGTAAAAGAAGTGGAATAAACATAAATAAAAATTGATACAGCAGAATAAAAATTTCAGAATTAATCAAAACAAGAAAAAAAGCTGACTTTTCTTTGGATATCTCCAGGAAATTTTTTTTAGTGTGTTTTGGAAGGGACAAAATTTAAACCACTATTCACGGCGGCGAAACATTATATTTTTATTATTTTTATTGTGTTATTAACATAGTTGGTAAAAAGATAAGTTGAAATAAAGATCTGGTGTTTTAATTGGATCGAATTAAATTTTAAGCTCAATATTACAATAATTTCTCAGAATCATCTAATAGAAATTCTATAGTAATTGAATATAAATTCCAAATGATGTAATAATGATATCCGTAATATCAACATATATTCATAGGGCCATTTTATTAGGTACAGTTCCACATTATGTTAATAATAACGCAGATATAGGATTTATTAACTCCTTAAATAATATTTTTATGAAAATTTATAACTGAAAATAATTTTAGGAACATTATCAAATCTATTTAAATCTCGATTTCCAATAATATGCGTTCAACATTCCAAAAGTTATGCAAATGTGAGCTATGGAAACTGAAACTCTTAGTAAGTTAGCTCTTTCTCCAAAATATCATTCAGAATTAGCGAAAATTAACCTAATTTTCACGTGAACTGCTGTGAACATTCTCAGATGTAATTAGTAAAGTTTAGCATAACAGTTATTGCTTTAGTCTTAACTTTTTTCGTTAAATTTTGAGGAGCAATTATTTAAATTGGAATTAATGCTGTAAAATAGTGCAGTTTCCTTAATATTAAATAGCGAACGAATATTGTTAAAAATCTAGGTTGAAATAGATTTCAGATCTTGAAATTGTCTTCAGTCACACTTTTTAAGATTTTCCCGAGTTCTACATCTCAGTTACTATTGACATAACAGGGAGTTCCCTGTTATGTCTCAGCAACTGGGTTGGGTTGTTTTACCTCTGAGCGGCACTTTTTTGCACACCATGGGCTAAATGGCCAGGTCACAAGGACCCCGAAGGCTCAGAGAAGGTTGGGGGAGGGGACCCACTGGAACAGCTGTTGGGAGACAGATGGTAGCCTCCCGTCAAGGTCATCCAGCGTGTTCTTTAATGTGCACAGGGTATAGCTCTCCCGCACACGGGGCCACGGCTTAACGTCCCATCCGACGGACGGCGGCCTTTCCAAGCCCATCGGTGTCCCCTACTGACCGTGGGCAGGGCAGGGAATTTTGCGGAGATAAATCTCAACGCTGACCCAGCTGGGGCTCGAACCTGGGAACTACAGATTACGAGCCTGGCGCGCTACCGACTGAGCCACCCCCGCCCCGTCTCAGCAACTGAGTTACAGAACTCGGTACCTAATAAAGTGGCTGTATAATGTGCGACTATAACAATAAATATTTTCCTGATAGCTAGATAGACCTCAAACAGTTAAATAAAACTGAAATTGCAATTTTACACTTTTTCTGCCAACAGAAATTTATCTTACCATACGTTTCTTATACTTTTAATTTTTTTTATGTTTTTTATATGAACATTACATATTACTGGGACTTCGATGAACTAGCACCTCCTACCCAAACAAAGTTTTGGACCATATGATAACATTTAATTTTTTTTACAGCTGGATAGATTTTCAGTACTCTCTGACAATATATTTATGTTTATATTTTCACTTTTATAAATTTTGTAATTTCATTTTTATAGTGATTTTTTCTTTTTCTCCCTATAGATTTTATAGAGGTAAACATTAAAAAAAAGAGAAGGGGGTTTTAAGTAATAATTTAACAAGAAAAATTGTTAGAGATAAAAACGAGTGATTTGTAAATCTTGAACAAGAAAATGCCAAGGTAAAGGAAGAGGCTCAAAGCCTACCAATGTGTCAGCAAGGAAAAGGAAAAGAGCATTGAGGAAATTTTATTGAGTTGTAGAGGAAGGGGTGGTAAGTGAAGTGGATAGGGTAAAGTGATCAGTGATGGATAATTGTTTAAATCTGATAAATAAAGCCTCTTTCATTTGAGTATTTTGGACAGTTTAGTAATACATGTTGGATGGTTTCAGGGGACAAACAGGTAGAGCATTTGTGTTTGCTATGTTTATTTGATGTAGGTAATAGTTTAGGCCAACAAAGCCAATTCTTAGGCGATAAAAGGTTGAGGTTTGTTTTCTGGAAAATTTGTTTTATTTATTGTGGTTATTTCAGGTTGTAGCCGTCCCGTGGCCGAGTGGTTAGCGTGCTTGGCTACTGATCTAAGGGACATGGGTTCGAGCCCCGGATTTAAGGCATGGATGTTTTTCTGCTGAGGTCCTGCCATCCTCACAGACCTTCTACTATGGCACAAACTGACAGGTTCCTGTCAGACCTCTGTGGCAAGCAGCTGCTTGAGGGGGTATTTATTTTTTTTATTTCAGGTTGTAGGAAAAATCTATGGGGATAAAAAATAGGGCCATTTATCTGGAAGTATTTTTCTAGTGTTTGATGTTCAAATTTTTTGGTTTCATTTTTAAAGTTGACGAAAAAGTGGTGAGTGTGGATAATGGTAGGGAGAGGCTTTTTTGGCATAAAAGTCAGCCCATGAGTTACCTTCAATTCCACAGTGGCTTGGGATCCATTGGAGTGTGATAGAATTATGTTTATTAATGAAGTTTTGTGTTAAGAGGTTGTAAAAATCAGATAAGAGGGCAGGGTAACATGTGTAAAAGTAATCCTGTTTTAGAGTATGGAGGGCAGATTTTGAGTCAGAATATTTAATAATATTTGTGTTGGTAAGATTTTCATATATCCATTTGATGGAGAATAAAATTGCATATATTTCAGCATGGTGAATATGTGTATGGGAGACAAATCTAAAGTATGAAAATATTTTTGTGTTGGGGGAATAAAAGGCTGCAGAAGATGATTGGGTGGTCGGATCATAGGAGCCATCAGTGTAAATAGGAAAGTAATTTTTGTAGTGGGTGTGG
This sequence comes from Ryuthela nishihirai, assembly GCA_038380435.1. Lineage (NCBI taxonomy): Eukaryota > Metazoa > Arthropoda > Arachnida > Araneae > Heptathelidae > Ryuthela > Ryuthela nishihirai. The sequence goes on from JAWZYU010000008.1 coordinate 63,387,237, forward strand.
CAATATGAGTCAGAAAGTAATTTTTGACAGGAAGTGGAGAGGGAAGTTTTTTGCGTTTCTTATACGCTTTGTTTACCTTCGTCTCCCCACTGTGACGTCAAAATGCCTAGTCAATGACCGTCAAGAACCGCTTCCTTGCTCAGTGGCGCCACCCTTCCTTCATTCACCCTGGTGCAGCCCGGGTCCCCGCTTCCTTGCGGAGTGGCGCCACCCTTCCTTCATTCACCCTGGTGCGGCCCGGGTCCCCGCTTCCTTGCGGAGTGGTGCCACCCTTCCTTCATTCACCCTGGTGCGGCCCAGGTCCCCGCTTCCTTACGGAGTGGTGCCACCCTTCCTTCATTCACCCTGGTGCGGCCCGGGTCCCCGCTTCCTTGCGGAATGGCGCCACCCTTCATTCACCCTAGTGCGGCCCGGGTCCCCCGCTTCCCTGCAGAGTGGCGCCACCCTTTCTTCATTCACCCTGGTGCAGCCCGGGTCCGCGCTCCCCTGCGGAGTGGCGCCACCCTTTCTTCATTCACCCTGGTGCAGCCCGGGTCCGCGCTCCCCTGCGGAGTGGCGCCACCCTTTCTTCATTCACCCTGGTGCGGCCCGGGTCCCCGCTTCCTTGCGGAATGGCGCCACCCTTCCTTCATTCACCCTAGTGCGGCCCGGGTCCCCGCTTCCCTGCAGAGTGGCGCAACCCTTTCTTCATTCACCCTGGTGCAGCCCGGGTCCCCGCTCCCCTGCGGAGTGGCGCCACCCATTCTTCATTCACCCTGGTGCAGTCCGGGTCCCCGCTCCCCTGCAGAGTGGCGCCACCCTTTCTTCGTTCACCCTGGTGCGGCCTGGGTCCCCGCTTCCTTGCGGAATGGCGCCACCCTTCCTTCTTTCACCCTGGTGCGGCCCGGGTCCCCGCTTCCTTGCGGAATGGCGCCACCCTTCCTTCATTCACCCTGGTGCGGCCCGGGTCCCCGCTTCCTTGCGGAATGGCGCCACCCTTCCTTCATTCACCCTAGTGCGGCCCGGGTCCCCGCTTCCTTGCGGAATGGCGCCACCCTTCCTTCATTCACCCTGGTGCGGCCCGGGTCCCCGCTTCCTTGCGGAATGGCGCCACCCTTCCTTCATTCACCCTAGTGCGGCCCGGGTCCCCGCTTCCTTGCGGAATGGCGCCACCCTTCCTTCATTCACCCTAGTGCGGCCCGGGTCCCCGCTTCCCTGCAGAGTGGCGCAACCCTTTCTTCATTCACCCTGGTGCAGCCCGCTCCCCTGCGGAGTGGCGCCACCCTTTCTTCATTCACCCTGGTGCAGCCCGGGTCCCCGCTTCCTTGCGGAGTGGCGCCACCCTTCCTTCATTCACCCTGGTGCAGCCCGGGTCCCCGCTTCCTTGCGGAGTGGCGCCACCCTTCCTTCATTCACCCTGGTGCAGCCCGGGTCCCCGCTTACTTGCGGAGTGGCGCCACCCTTCCTTCATTCACCCTGGTGTGGCCCGGTCCCCGCTTCCTTGCGGAGTGGCGCCACCCTTCCTTCATTCACCCTGGTGCGGCCCGGGTCCCCGCTTCCTTGCGGAGTGGCGCCACCCTTCCTTCATTCACCCTGGTGCAGCCCGGGTCCCCGCTTCCTTCCGGAGTGGCGCCACCCTTTCTTCATTCACCCTGGTGCGGCCCGGGTCCCCCGCTTCCTTGCGGACTGGCGCCACCCTTCCTTCATTCACCCTGGTCCCATTATTTTTTTTTTATTTTGTTTTTTTACTAGGTAAAAATAATAATAATATTTATTTCCATTCTCATTTACAGAAACTTTACACACAAAAATTTACCATCAAATTTGGATGGAAAATAGCAAAAGGAAATAATATAAAATTAAAAAAAACTAGTAAAATGTATGTTTGTGTGTTTTTTTATTTTTAAAAGTGTTTCTGTGCAATCTAGGAGTTACAAAATAACTCTTACAGATTACAAAAACAAAATTCTACTGTAAACGAAAATCTTTGGCAATGGATAAAAAAACTAAGAAATTACATTAAAAGCGTCTTCAATATCTTCAGTATTTACCAAAAAAAGTTTGGTTTTTTTTCTTAAAATTACAATCACTTTTTTCTTCTTTTATACTATTTGGTAAAGAATTATATAATTTGGTGCAATAAAATTGAAATGCTTATGCACGATTTTTTTTTTGATTTCACAACATGAAATATGTTTGTAGAACATCTGGTATCGTATGGGATGAACCGTTTTTCGACCCAATTGTTGTTTTTATGTAGATACAAAAGACTTCTATATAAATATAACTTTCTCAAGGGTAATATATTATTGCTTATGTAATGATAATTTACATTGCTAATATTGCTATTTGAAACTAGTTTTACAATTTTATTTTGCAATTTCACTAGAGGGAGTAGGTTTGATATATAATCTCCCCCCCAACATGTGATTCCATAGCTTAAAATTGAGTGAACCCAATCGAAATAAACTAAAATTAATAACTTCTTATGAGAACATGATTTAAGATGATATAACTTGTACAAAATAAATCTTAATTTTTTACACACTGTATCTACTTGTTTCTTCCATTTTAGATTTTGTTCAACATAAATGCCTAGATATTTAACACATTCAACTTGTTCGATAGTTTTACATACACAACCATTTACCAAATTACAACCAGAATTATGGTATTTTTTGACAATCTTTTTACTTGTATTCAATAAGCCGAAATAGATAAAATTAGTTTTTTCCACATTTATTTGCAGTTTATTACTACTAAACCAGTTTCTTATGCTTTTTAAGTCATTGTTTATCTTGAACATTAACTCATTATTAGTTTCAGTCGAGTACACTATCGCTGTGTCATCCGCATAAGCTGTGATTTTGCCAAATAAATTTAAATTGCAAAAATCATTAATATATATTAAAAACAATACAGGTCCAAGAATAGAACCCTGCGGTACACCACCATTCAAAACAAGCATATTACTTTCCAGTTTATGTATAGCCACATATTGTTTCCTGTTTTCCAAATATGATTTAAACCAATTGAAAGCAAGTCCCCTTATTCCTATTATACTTAATTTTTGCATTAAAATTTCATGATTTATTGTCGAAAGCTTTTTTATGTCAATAAATAAGGCTAAAGTTTTCCTGTGTTCATTTACACTGTTATAGATGTTGCCGGTAAGTTGTAATATAGCATGTTCTGTACCCAATTTATCTCTAAATCCAAACTGTTTATTTGATAAGAAATTATATTTCGATAGAAATTTCATTAATCTCTCTTTCACGAGTTTTTCAATAATTTTTGAAAAGATAGGGAGTATGGAAATTGGTCTATAATTATTAAAATCCGTGTTTTTACCTTTTTTGTAAATTGGCTTTACTTTAGCAATTTTTAAAGCATCTATGAACATTCCAGTAGAAAAAGATAAATTTACATTTTTTACAAAAATATGAGGTTTATATTTAAAAACAATTTTTAACATATGGGCATTTATTTCATCATAACCACATGATTTCTTATTATTCAATTGTGATATTATATTGTTTAGTTCCGTTTGATCTGCTTCAAACAGAACCATTGAGTTATCATTATGGTTTACATATTTGTCAATTTCAGTATTAAAATTATTTGTAGTATATTGATACCCCTGGTTAACTTCTATGAAATGTGCATTAAATTTATTTGCTAGATCTTCAACATTTTTTGAAGGATATATCTCAGGTTTTTTTTCGATCCCTAAAATACTATTTATTGCTGCCCATTGCTTTTTCACATCACTATTACAATTATGGAACTCTTTTAAATAATGAAGTTTTTTTTGCATACCTAGTTTTATTTGTTAGTTGAGTTCTTAATGATTTATATTGCTTTTCAAGCGATTTATCAAAAGGGCGTTTTTTATATTTGTTGTATAATTTTTGCTTTTCTTTTGCTAAAATTATAATTTCATTTGTTATCCATTTGTTTTTGCTCCTCTGAGTAGGACCCAAAACATTGTTTTTAGTAACTTTAGTACTTACTGTTTTGGCCTCATTTATCATGTATATGAATTTATCATATAATGCATTTACATCATCAGTTTTATCATCTTCATTGTTCCATTTATATTCTTTAATATATTTCTCGAATAAATTATAATCTATACAGCTTTTCACTAAAGGTTTAGGGTTAGAAAAAATTACTTTCCCACTTACGCTTACAAGTATTGGATAATGATCTGTAATATCATTTTGGAAGACAGCTGTATTGTACGTATAATCATTATTCTTATCTCGTATAAATACATGATCTATACAAGTATGAGAGGAAAAAGTAGATCTCGTAGCAATATTCACAAAAGACTTTAAACCATTTAAAGACATTACGTCAAGATAATCTGACACCTCCGAGCTGTTGCTTAAAAGATTATGATTTATATCCCCAATTATTATTAGCTTGTTATTTTTAATATTTTGCAAAGTACTACTAAATTCAGTTATGTATTCTTTGACGGAGTATTCATGAGAACGATATATATCACATAAATATATACCTGTGTTACAGTCAAATAGATTAATATTCTCTGCAGTTTTCATATTTACATTACAATCGCAAAAGCTAAACTTCGTAACATTTGCATAAACTACAATTCCTCCTGATTTATTATATTGCCTACTCCTAAAAAATTGCTGATAACCATCAATTTTATAATTTACAACTTCATCATCCTTTACCCAAATTTCACTTAAGATTATAATATCAATGAGATTTCGAAATTGGTACATTAATACAAGTAAATCATTGAAATGCAATCGCAAACTTCTGATATTCACATGCAAAAGGGTATAATTTAAAAAACAATGACAAGAAAGGAATTTATTAACTTCATCAATATCTGTTAGCAAAGCACACGAATCCAGTTCGGACTGAATCTCACAGACTAAATCATCCATTTTGTTCAGTATAATCCGTTATGTCTCTTTCATTTCTTACTCTTCTAACCTTGGAGTTTTCTTCCTTTCTTAAAAAAATTTTACCGTCCTTAACCCATAAAAATTTATAGTTATGCTCTAATTTGAATTGCTTTGCCAAATAGAGCAATTTTTTATTTCGTTGTGTCAAATGTTCATTCAGATAAATTGGTTTATCATCAAAATTTCTGTTTACGTTGCTAGCCTTAATCCGTTTTTTCTTTGCTTCTGAAATCCATTTATCTCTTATGGACTTGTTTTTCATTTGCAACACGATAGGTTTTGTTTTTTCACCGAAGGAACTCTGTGCGACCACAACATCTCCGATATCCACCTTAACCTGTATTATCCTTGCTATATTCATTACTACAGAACCGACGTTTTCATCTGAGGTTTCTGGCAAACCTGCGATTTCTATATTGGAGTTTCTGCTGTACTGTTGCAAATCCTCGATGTCCTGTTTTAAATCTGCCAAGTCTTTTTGCAACTGTCTATTTTCGTTGCGTAGTTCAAGATTGTCTTTTTTGACAGTCACAATTTCGGTTTTTAACTTAGCCATTTCTTACAAAAAGTCTTTTACACAATCGGAATTAAATTGAATAGCTTTTGCAACTTCTTTAATTTCATTATACATTTCGTTTGAGTTGTTTTTCATGTCTTCTCTTAATTTAGCATATAAAACCTGCAAATTATCAATTTTGCATACAGCAGGTTCTTCGGACAGATCTTTATACTCAGACATGACCAGCTGATTCACAAAATCACTCTCTTCCCTTTCCAATACAGAAAATCTATTTGAAACGGGGATTCTGCCTGCGAGTTCCCGTAACAAGAGGCCACTTCGTTCACGCGAGCCACAAGATTGCCTCGCGCAGGACCCCTGCTGCATTGACCTTGGTCAGTCGCTTTGAGCGGAGAACCTCCCCCACAGCTATCGGGAGCATCACGAGGTGTGTCCATGGCGGCTCGTGCAGAATCGAGCTCCTTTGTTGTAGAAGATTTGTTTTAAACAATTACAGCATAACCACCTACCTTTCCGCTCTTTTGATAATTTCCGTAAGTTTGACTCAGCAAATCCTGCACATGAGAGGCAGTAGCATTTCTTGCACCCATTTAAACATTGGATAAATTCATTTTTTCCTAAGACAACTTTCGAACACGTCATGCATACTTGAGTATCCATTGCCAGATAATCGGTATATTAATCGGTATATTCTGTATTCCCCCCCCCGGCAATTTTAGCACAGATAACCTATACACCTAGAGACATGCTGTATGGCCTTGATGGCTACGATCTGTCCAGAGGGTACTCTTCCCCCAACCTTCTGTGAACCCTTTAGGTTCTTGAGACCTGGTCATTTAGCCCATTGTGTACAAAAAAGTGCTTTTCAGAGGTAAAACAACCCAACTTACTAAATTGTTCCTAAAGCCCACAAAAGCTCAACTAATCCACTTAATAAATTAAACTTACTTTTTTTTCTACTGTTGCCATGGCTACCCTGCAGGAGAAGTTGTGTCCCTGTGGAACGGGGGGATCGACGATAATCCACCTCGTGTCTTCAATTCCTGTTAGCAAAGGCATCTATGGATTAAAAAAAAAGGAAATTTCTTTTGTAATCGTATTGAAATGGTTCTTTCATTCAAGAAAAATTATACTACCTGTAGGGTGACTAGTTTTCCCATTGGTAAAAACTGGGGTAACTTCCTACATATAATTTTGTTCTGCCCCTATTGCATACGCTCCAAGTTCGGTTATAAATTCAAGTTCTTGCCTATAACAGAACCCGATTTCGAAGAAGCAAATAATTTAGTTAATTAAAAAATACAACATAAGTGAGACTGACACTAAAATCGCTAGAGTTGGGTTGTTTTGAGCGGCACTTCTCTGAGCGGCACTTTTTTGCACACAATGGGCTAAATGGCCAGGTCACAAGGACCCCGTAGGCTCAGAGAAGGTTTGGTGAGGGGACCCACTAGAACAGCTGTTGGGAGACAGATGGTAGCCACCCGTCATGGCCATCCAGCGTGTTCTTTAACGTGCACAGGGTATGGCTCTCCCGCATACGGGGCCACGGCTTAACGTCCCATCCGACGGACGGCGGCCTTTCCAAGCTCATCGGTGTCCCCTACTGACCGTGGGCAGGTCGGGGAATTTTGCGGAGATAAATCTCAACGCTGACCCAACTGGGACTCGAATCTGGGAACTGCAGATTACGAGCCTGGCGCGCTACCAACTGAGCCATCCCCACCCCTAAAATCGCTAGATGAATATATTCCACCCCCCACTCCACTCAAGCAGTTGCTTGCCACAGAGGTCTGACAGGATCTTCTCAGTTTATACGTCACAGCGAAGAACTGTGAGGAAGGCAAGACCTCAGCAGAAAGAACACCACAAACAACCATACCTTACCCGGGACTCGAACCCAGGTTATTCTCATCAGTAGCCAAGCACGCTAATCCCTCGGCCACCTAGTCATTATAAATATTTCTTCACAGATTTGTTTCAAAAACAAAAGCGGTATCAGTTAAACGGTTGATATCCTATAATACCCTCTCAAGCAGCTGCTTGCCACAGAGGTCTGACAGGAGCCTGTCAGTTTATATGCCATAGTAGAAGGTCTGAGAGGGTGGCAGGACCTCAGCAGAAAAACGACACAGACAGCCATGCCTTACCCGGGACTCGAACCCAGGTCCCTTAGATCAGTAGCCAAGCGCGCTAACCACTCGACCATCCTATACCTCGTGTAAATATTATTAACAATTAACAAGACATTGTTGCCAATTACTGGTAAATATTATTTACTAACAAGCAATTATTGTCCATTAACTGGCCATTATTATTGATTACATTTCCATTATTGATGAACAAGTCATTGTCAGGGCCGGATCTAAGGGAGGGGGGGGCATGTCTCCCCCCACCCTTCAGAATACTGATAAGGGTAAAAGAGGCAAATAACTATGAAACATTCATATTTCATGCATTTTCCTAGAAATTTTTTAAAGACTTTTAAAAAAGGAGAAGGAAATGTAAGTCCACACTTGTTTACAAAGAATATTTTATCAGCTGGCATTTGGATCAATATATGGATTTTTTTTTTTACTTTGATGCAAAATTCTAGATGAATTCAGCTGCATTTGAAGTTCCATTGCGTAATTCGTTAGAATAAAAATGTTTTCTGCGAGAATTTAATTATTTATGTCTGGCAACAACGCTCAGTAAATAAAGATAGAAATAATCGATAATTCCATTAGGTCGGCTGACATCCATTCAACAACAAAACTGCGAATTCGTCATCCACGTGTTGAAATTCTCTCATTAATATTGCAACTATTTCCAGAACATGTAATGCAGGTTACGAAGCGAGCATGAACACATGCTCTTGATTAGATCGTCTTCATAGATGTTTGGTTTAACTTCAGTGGCAGACATAACATTTCTCTATTCATAGATTTCTCCGACTTCTTTTTAATGAGATTTCGTTGGGTTGTTTTACCTCTGAGCGGCACTTTTTTTGCACACCATGGGCTAAATGGCCAGGTCACATGGACCCCGAAGGCTCAGAGAAGGTTGGGGGAGGGGACTCACTGGAACAGCTGTTGGGAGACAGATGGTAGCCTCCCGTCAAGGCCATCCAGCGTGTTCTCCCACACACGGGGCCACGGCTTAACGTCCCATCCGACGGACGGTGGGCTTTGTCCCCTACTCACTGAACAGGGCGTGGAATTTTGCGGAGATAAATCTCAACGCTGACCTAGCTGGGACTCGAACTTGGGAACTACAGATTACGAGACTTGAGCGCTACCGACTGAGCCACCCCCGGCCCCTTTTTTTAAAGAGAATAAATGTTTTTATGTGAAGTGTTCTTTCGTAGTTTCGCGTAGCAGTGAGTTGCATTTTACAGGTAATTTAGTTTTTGGGAAAGGGAAGGGATTGTACGAAGGTCGTGTGTTTATGTAGGGGAGAGGGCTATTCTTGATTAGGATTTTTTTTACCTTTCAGAGGCATATTTTTTGCACACAACGGGCTAAAGACCAGGGTTGGGTTGTTTTACCTCTGAGCTGCACTTTTTCCCCACACAGTAGGCTAAATGTCCAGGTCATAAGGATCCGAATGCTCAGAGAAGGTTGAGAGAGGGGACCCACTGGAACAGCTGATGGAAGACAGGTATTAGCCTCGCGTCTAGGCCATCCAGCGGGTTCTTTAACGTGCAGAGGGTAAGGCTCTCTAGCATAAGGAGCCGTGGATTAATGTCTCATCCGACGGATGACAGCTTTCGTAGCGCATCAGTATCCCTACTGAACAAGATCAGGGGGTGGGGGGTTCGCAAAGATACATCTCAATGCTGGCACAGGCTCAAATCTGGTAATTTCAGATTATGAGCTTGGCACCCTACAGAGTGAGCTGCCCCTACCCCCTGCTAAATTGCGAGGTCACAAGGACTCCATAAGATCACAGAAGTTTGGGGGGAAGGGGACACACTGGACAGCTGTTAGGAGACAGCCTCCCGTCAAGGTCATCGAGTGTGTTCTTTAATTTGCACGTGGGAACTCGGCTTAACGTTCCATACGCGTCCCCTTTCTGACCAAAGTTTAGGGTGGGGAGTTTAGCAGATAAATGTCAAAGCAGGTCTAGGCGAGAAATCAGATCTGCCGGCGTTCTTCTGACTTGATGGGAAGGTGATTAGGGGTGGAACAAACCAATATCTTTAAAATAATTCTGAACACTTTGGAATATTAAATTACGAATATAATACGAGAAAAAAAATAACTTCTTAGAAAATCACAATGTTGCAGAAGATTCTTCTAATATGAAGTATCCTGGTAAAAATAATAGGGGGGGGGGGGGGCTAAAGTCGTTAATCGCACCAGGCTCAAAATCTGCAATTTCCAGGTTCGAGTCCCAGCTGGGCCAGCGTTGAGATTTATTTCTATTAAACTCCCCTCCCTGCCCACGGTCAGCAGGGGACACCAATGGGCTTAGAAAGGCCACCGCCGTCCGTCGGATGGGACTAAAGCCATGGTCCGTATGCTGGAAGAACATGCTGGATTCCTTTGGAGGCTACCATCTTTCTCCTAATAGTTGTCTAGTGGGTCCCCCCCCCCCCCCCCCCCCACTAACCTGCTCTGAGCCTTAGGTGTCCTTGACCTGGCCATTTACCCCATTTTGTGCAAAAAAAGTGCTGCTCAAAGGGAAATTTTGGGTTGGGTTGTTTTACCTCTGAGCGGCACTTTTTTGCACACCATGGGCTAAATGGCCAGGTCACATGGACCCCGAAGGCTCAGAGAAGGTTGGGGGAGGGGACCCACTGGAACAGCTGTTGGGAGACAGATGGTAGCCTCCCGTCAAGGCCATCCAGCGTGTTCTTTAACGTGCACAGGGTATGGCTCTCCCACACACGGGGCCACGGCTTAACGTCCCATCCGACGGCCGGCGATCTTTCCAAGCCCATCGGTGTCCCCTACTGACCGTGGGCAGGGCGGGGAATTTTGCGGAGATAAATCTCAACGCTGACCCAGCTGGGACTCGAACCTGGGAACTACAGATTACGAGCCTGGCGCGCTACCGACTGAGCCACCCCCGCCCCTCTCAAAGGGAAAACAATCAACTTTGGTAAAAAAAAAAAGATGGACAAATCACGCATCGTTTCAATTTAAAATACCCGATTTCTTGTTCTCTTATCTGAGCTGAAGATGTCCTTTTACCAATTATTATTTTTCTAAAGCCCTTTTCATGGAAATTAAGTAATTTTCCCCTATAAAATTAGTTGAAAAGATATTTACATTGTATACGAATTTGTGCAAACGCCTCCACAAATTTTTGGAAGGCTCCCATTGTGAACCTTATTAGTTAAGAGTAGGGGTGCACAAACGTTTTTGGAATCGTGCAGAATAGAAAAATATGTGTTGCTGTGGGCCAATCGTTGGAGGATAAAAAGGAACAATAAAAATTCATGTTTATTGCATTTTACTTGTTATAAATAAAGGTGCAAAATAATAAGAACAAGAATTAAATATTAATATGAAGTTTATTTTAACATCAAAATTGTCGGATCAGTATGTTAAGAGTGGGACTGGATCCAAGAAATGAGCTGCTCAACATTCGGCTTCAATGACGTATGCCTTTAGTCTTATAAATAGGTATTAGTCTTATTAATACACATAGTAGGCCTTTAGTCTTATTAATTCACAATTCATTTTGTTAAGATCTAAATTTAAAAAAAATCTACATTCCAATTTTCACTGACAGAAAAATTTTGTTAAATGGGCCAGATTGGACGTCGGGTCAGACAAAATTGTTAAATGATGCCAAATTGGACTGTGGGTCGAATAAAATTGTTAAATGGGACATATTGACCCATGGACTGGATGAAATTGCTAAATTAAACTGATTGGCCCATGGGCTAGATAAAATTATTAAATAGTAGGGCCAGATTTTTTAGTTTGTTTGTCCCATGGCCGAATGGTTAGCACGCTTGGCTACTGATCTAAGGGACCTGGGTTCGAGCCCCGGGTAAGGCATGGTTGTACGTGTTTTTCTGCTGAGGTCCTGCCATCCTCTCAGATCTCCTACTATGGCATATAAACCGACAGGCTCCTGTCAGACTCTGTGGCAAGCAGCTGCTTGAGGGGGTATTTAAGAGCCGTCCCGTGGTCGAGTGGTTAGCACGCTTGGCTACTGATCTACGGGACCTGGGTTCGAGCCCCGGGTAAGGCATGGATGTATGTGTCGTTTTTCTGCTGAGGTCCTGCCATCCTCTCAGACCTTCTACTATGGCATATAAACTGGCAGGCTCCTGTCAGACCTCTGTGGCAAGCAGCTGCTTGAGGGGGTATTTATTTTTTATTTTTTTTTTGTGCCAGATTGGCCCGCAGCACTCCTGCCCTAGACAATGAACGAAGTATCGAAGGCCATACCTGTCGATATTTTGATTTCCAAATTGTGTTTCTCAGTTGTGGCAACATGTTTGATATCTTGAGGAAAGTGAAGAATTCGGAGTCCGTGAGGCAAATACACACCACGAACAAAGGTCTGGATATCTTGGAGAATGCCGCCACAGAATTCAAGAGTCCACGGATGGATGTCTGGAGGTTGAAGGAGGGAAAGGATGAGAAGCTGTGGACGATGGGATTCACGGAGTGATGATACAAGTGTTCCAGTGTGGAAGTCATGTTCCCCTCTGAAAAGAAAAGCCTTAGTTAAATGTTCCTACAATTCCGGATTAAATATAATGCTAAAGTACAAAATAAAGTTTATAAAAAGAATAATGGCAGGTCAAGCTCGTATTCTGTAGTTTCTAGGTTCGATTCCCGGGAGCGGAACAACTAGGCCATGGGGAAACTGGGGGCAGAATAATTTTTTGACCCCCAAATTTTTCAATAGCAGTAATTTTGCATACCGCTAAGTTGTCAATTGCATTATACTCCTTATTTAAATCTACTGTTTTCAAACTATATTTATCTAAGGCAAATTTTGGTTTAATTATATTCATATATTCATCATGTTCTAAAATCTTTTCAGTCTTGATGCGTTGGGTTGTTTTACCTCTGAGCGGCACTTTTTTGCACACTATGGGCTAAATGGCCAGGTCACATGGACCCCGAAGGCTCAGAAGGTTGGGGGAGGGGACCCACTGGAACAGCTGTTGGTAGCCTCCCGTCAAGGCCATCCAGCATGTTCTTTAACGTGCACAGGGTATGGCTCTCCCGCACACGGGGCCACGGCTTAACGTCCCATCCGACGGACGGCGGCCTTTCCAAGCCCATCGGTGTCCCCTACTGACCGTGGGCAGGGCGGGGAATTTTTGCGGAGATAAATCTCAACGCTGACCCAGCTGGGACTCGAACCTGGGAACTACAGATTACGAGCCTGGCGCGCTACCGACTGAGCCGCCCCCGGGTCTTGATGCAGTTGTTGGAAACTTAATATTGAGTAAAATATTCTGTTCGGAATATGACGTGAATTATGAACTAGGTACCATAAAAATACGATTTAATAATGGTAAATAGTCCCGTGGCCGATTGGTTAGCACGCTTGGCTACTGATCTAAGGGACCTGGGTTCGAACCCCGGATTTAGGCTATGGGTGTGTGTCGTTTTTCTGCCGAGGTCCTGCCATCCTCTCAGATCTCCTACTGTGGCATATAAACTGACAGGCTCCTGTCAGACCTCTGTGGCAAGCAGCTGCTTGAGGGGGTATTTTTTTTTTTTTAAATATTTTTATAGAACTAATTGAATGCCAAAATAAGCTCAGCAGACAAACAATTAGCCATCTCCCGCAGTAAGAGGGTTACGTCCGTTCGACAGCAACAGAGGGCGCACCAGTAATAAACGCATCCCACAAATAGCTGTGCCGTGCGCTACGGGGTTCATACAGTGAGAAAGTGGTTGTGTGCCACATGTGTGTTAGTCGCTCCGTGAAACATGGGTCACGCCAAAGATGTGAATGAGTGGTAAAAAGGTGTTATGACGTTTGGCCGAGCCAAAGATCTCGCTATGCATGGGCGGTTCCTGTGAAAAAGAAAACAGGAACTGCTGTGAAAGCTGCATTCGAAAAGATTCTGGCGTAGGGGAGGGAACCCTTGACTCTTAACACCGATCAGGGGACAGAATTCACGAATCGTGTATTCCAGAAATTTCTAAAAGTAAAAAACATTCACTTCTTCGTGTCTTATAGCGACAAGAAAGCTGCTCTGGTAGAAAGACTGAATCGAACCCTGAGAGAAAAATTATGGCGTTTTTTCACTAAACATAAAAATTTTAGATTCTTGCACGTTCTGGACTCCATAGTAAAGGGGTATAATGCATCCAAACATCGAGCTCATGGCTTTGCACCCAAGGACGTGGATCTCTTTAATGAGAGTACTGCACCGCTACGGAAGCCATTTTAACGATGGGCTTAACGACCGGCATAGGAGACCTTGCCAGATGGGGCAGGCAGTGCAGCGAGCTTCCTTGCCTCTGGATAACTGATGTTATGGAAGGTCTTTAGACGCTGTACCTCTGGATAACTGATGTTATGGAAGGTCTTTAGACGCTGTACCTCTGGATAACTGATGTTATGGAAGGTCTTTAGACGCTGTACCTCTGGATAACTGATGTTATGGAAGGTCTTTAGACGCTGTACCTCTGGATAACTGATGTTATGGAAGATCTTTAGACGCTGTACCTCTTTCTCCTCCAGCCACTTTGGACAGTCGCGGGAGTATGCCAGATGCTCGCCGCTACAGTTTACATAGCATGCCTTCTCAGCTGTGCAGTCAGGTTCAAGATGATCCTGACTGCCATAATGAGCGCAAGTAAGTTTACCCCAGCATTCTGTGCGGGCATGGCCGAACCTCTGGCATTGAAAGCAATGCAGAGGGTTAGGAATATACGGCTGTACCTCGCAGTGTAAATATCCTGCCTTGATGGAAATAGATGTGGCATATTGAAAGTTATGACCCGTAGTTTTGATATGCCATGGTGGTCATCAAAAACTTTCCATCAACTTTCCATCATGGCATATCAAAACCCGGTGTATTGCTATCACTCCCTGGGATGAAAGCTTTGAGAGGATTTCCTCCTCAGAAACTTTGAGGAAGCTCCACTTGGTGATCATGCCCCAGAAGGAATTCAGAGTTTGTGGAATGACTGTCACTCCACAATCGCTGTAACTTTCAACTTTTCAACGAATATTTGGAGCATGCAGTCTCCACCTGCATGTTAGCAGATCTTAGGCTCTTGACAGATTTCGGTTCTCCCGCAAGACCTTTCATACCTAGTTTATAAATAAAAAAGGGGGACATGTCCCCAAGAACCTGATCACCCATAGAGTGGATGACCAGTTTCTGACCTCGGGAATGAAGGAAAAGATGAAGACAATGGCGACAACGAAGGGACAGAGAATGGAGGCTTGTGACGAGCTCTTTTTGCAGCATTCTCAGGTGAATTTTCTTTTTTGGGTTTTTCCGGTGATTATTCATGTTTGATTATTGAGCAGATGCCAAAGCAATGTGAAGCAGAAACCTTGGAATCCACTGCCGAGCTCCGCGACGAACAGACTCCCCAATGGCAAGGCGGCCAAAAGGGATCCTGCCAGTCATGAGCTGAGAAGACAGGGACCCCCAGCAAGTACCAGGATCCTCCTCTCGTGATATATGAGTCTCCGCGCATGACAAACACACGGGCAAGCTTTCAGAACCCTGCGAAGGTACCCAAGCCAGAGGAACCTTGACAAGAGTGGTCGTCTCACTGCGTACAGGAGCTCGAACCGAGGGGCTTATTTGAAAGATTGAATGATTGGATTGTTTTACCTCTGAGCGGCACTTTTTTGCACATCATGGGCTAAATGGCCAGGTCACAAGGACCCCGAAGGGGTTCAGAGAAGGTTGGGGGAGGGGACCCACTGTTGGGAGACAGATGGTAGCCTCCCATCAAGGCCATCCAGCGTGTTCTTTAACGTGCACAGGGTATGGCTCTCCCGCACACGGGACCACGACTTAACGTCCCATCTGACGGACGGCGGCCTTTCCAAGCCCATCGGTGTCCCCTACTGACCGTGGGCAGGGCGGGGAATTTTGCGGAGATAAATTATATGGGACTCGAACCTGGGAACTCCAGATTATGAGCCTGGCGCGCTACCGACTGAGCCACCCCCGCCCCCTTTTTTGAAAGACCCTGGTAAATATATGCTACGAAAATGTTTCTGTAGGCTCCTGTCAGACCTCTGTGGCAAGCAGCTGCTTGAAGGGGTATTTATTTTATTATTTATTATTAGACTGCTGCTTGTGGAAAAGTATTCATAGATTAATCAGTCTTACCTTGGGTAGAGTTGTAGAGCAGCAGGAGCATCTTGTCTGTAAGCATAACTTGAGCCAAATCTGTGAGAAACTTTGGAAGGACGGACCATGTATCTTGGTCGCATCCTGTAAAACAAACAGAAATTTTTCTGCTTTTAGTTCTGTTTCCATTCATTTTAGTAATTGTAGTATCCTTAACAGTAAAATATTTTATTTGTAAGTAACAAAAACAGCTATTGAAAGTATTGAAACTGTTTTACATATGAGAAGCATTTTTTTTGCACAGATTATGCTAAATGGTCAGGTCACAAGGATCCTAAGAAGGTTGGAAGAAGTTTAGAGAAAGATAGATGATTGGGAGAAGGAGCCGCACTAGACAACTATCAGGAGACAGATGGAAGTCTCATGTCAAGGCCATCCAGCATGTTCTTTAACGTGCACATGATATGGCTCTCCTGCACATGCGACAATGGCTTTTTGTCTCCCAATGGCCTGTCCCTGCTCTCAGTAACAACGGCCTTTCCAAGCCCGTCGGTGTCCCCTACTAACCGAGGGCAAGGTGGGGTTTAGCGGAGATAAGTCTCAACGCTGGCCGAGGTGGGGCTCAAACCTGGGAACTGCAGAATACGAGCCAAACAGTGTTCCTTTTGTAAATGTATTTACGTAAAATAAAATAGAAAAAAATAATGGCCGAGGTAAGAGTGCGTGGATGAATTGGGGCATATAAAGTGTGGGAGACAGATGCCTGGATCAAGTAGGAGAAAAAATATAGTGGGTGAACACAATTACGGGAATCGAATATAGAAAATTATAAAATTAATGAGAGGGGTGTGAAATCACCTAAGTGAAGCCGGGAGGGGAGCCGAGGGGGGGGGGGGGGGGGTTTGGATTGGATTGTTTTACCTCTGAGCGGCACTTTTTTGCACACAATGGGCTAAATGGCCAGGCCACAAGGACCCCGAAGTCTCAGAGAAGGTTGGGGAGGGGACCCCACTGGAACAGCTGTTGGGAGACAGATGGTAGCCTCCCGTCAAGGCCATCCAGCGTGTTCTTTAACGTGCACAGGGTATGTCTCTCCCGCACACGGGGCCACGGCTTAACGTCCCATCCGACGACGGCGTCCAAGCCCATCGGTGTCCCCTACTGACCGTGGGCAGGGCGGGGAATTTTGCGGAGATAAATCTCAACGCTGACCCAGCTGGGACTCGAACCTGGGAACCACAGATTACGAGCCTGGCGCGCTACCGACTGAGCCACCCCCGCCCCGAGGGGGGGGGGGTGAGCAGGTGTTTGAACTGAGTCGGAATAAATTTAGTTTGTTTTAAGGGGGGGGGGAAGCGTTTGAATCTAATCGAAAAAATAAAAGCAGTGGAGGGACAAGTACCAGGATCTCCGTTCCATTCTGTTACAGAATATTTTATTCTGTCCGACATAAACGTTTCTCTCCATTTTAGTGGTCTTTAGCATTTCTAAAGAAATATTTTTATAAAAATGCTTGTAATATGCTTATGTTTAATGTTTTTCGTCTGCATTTCTGCCCCCCCCCCCCCCCCAACACACACACACCACCACCACCACCACCACCACTCCCACCCAATATTCCGTCCTGTTTGCACTATTCATCAAAATCAATTTCTTCAACAACGATATTATGGTTCAATTTTCTCCCTTCTTCCTAATCCTGGTTTAGACTCCGTCCTGCTAGTAATATTTTTTGCACATCGCGTCGTAGCTTCTTTAATACCCTGGGCTCCCCGACCATTCACACTTCAAATTCTTTGATTCTTACCTCGACATCCTAATTGAGTGGTAAAGAGGGTCAACATGCCCACATAAACTCGCAGCCTCATTCTTCTACTCCTTCAGTGGTTTCTTCTTTTGGTAGAAGGCAGGCGATTTGTCTCTACGAACTTTCAGAAGACGTCACTCACACTTAAATTCCTTTCATCTCTGGCAAAAGTCCACATCTGCAGGAGAGGAGAAATTTAAATAGCATTTTTAAGATTATATGCAGTAGCGGATTTAGAAGCCCAGGGGGCCCCTAAGTGGAACATTTAGGGGCCCTATGGTCTATAATTAAAATGACCTCTACAATTATGGAAGCATTTTTTATTTCTCCACGGGATTACTGAAAAATGAGCATTTTACTTTGACAATAATAAATACGATACCTAAATGTTTCATTTACAAATTATTATTCACTATTTAGAACTACTCACTGATAATTATAAATTTTTAAGAAACAAATGAATTCACAGAACGATTTGTGGGGCTTCTCAATAGCAGAGGCCATAAGCTGCCGCTTAGTCCTATAATTTTAAGTTTTTTATTTCCTATAAATTGAATTTTATAAGTACCCTGATCTTTTACTTTAAACCTGGTCACTGTTTTAAACTGAGAACTTTTTCAATGGAAATTTCAACGAACAACAAACGGAATTTCACCTGTAGTATGACGAAGAGATGGCAGACCTAATTAAACACCGATGGGCTTGGAAAGGCCGCGTCCGTCGGATGGGACGTTAAGCCGTGGCCTCGTGTGCGGAAGAGCCATACCCTGTGTACGTTAAAGAACATGCTGGATGGCCTTGACGAGAGGCTACCATCTGTCTCCCAACAGCTGTTCCAGTGGACCCCCTCTCCCAACCTTCTGAGCCTTCGGGGTCCATGTGACCTGGCCATTCAGCCTAAGGTGTGCAAAAAAAAGTGCCGCTCAGAGGTAAAACAACCAAACCCAGCTGGGTCAGCGTTGAGATTTATCTCCGCAAAATTCCCCGCCCTGCCTACGGTCAGTAGGGGACACCGATGGGTTTGGAAAGGCCGCCGTCCGTCGGATGGGACGTTAAGCCGTTGCCTCGTATGCGAAAGAGCCATACCCTGTGCACGTTAAAGAACATGCTGGATGGCCTTGACGAGAGGCTACCATCTGTCTCCCAACAGCTGTTCTAGTGGGTCCCCTCTCCCAACCTTCTGAGCCTTCGGGGTCCATGTGACCTGGCCATTCAGCCTAAGGTGTGCAAAAAAAAGTGCCGCTCAGAGATAACCCAACCCAACCTAATTAAATATTATTCCCAGATATATCTTGAGTTCGGATGAGACCTGTGGCAACACAATTCTTTTTTAATCAAAGCCTTCGCATTTTGAAATCTAATAGGAAAACTTACAGCTGATGTTAATATTCACTTTTTTTGCTTATTCTTTATAATAAATAAAAATAAATACCCCCTCAAGTAGCTGCTTGCCACAGAGGTCTGACAGGAGCCCGTCAGTTTATATGTCACAGTAGAAGATCTGAGAGGATGGCAGGACCTCAGCAGAAAAACGACACATACATCCATGCCTTACCCGGGGCTCGAACCCAGGTCCCTTAGATCAGTAGCAACCCAACTAGTGAAATGCGTCTGCATCTCTCAGTGGAAAAGTCCTTAAAATGAATTGTAATCCTATGAACTATTCTTAATTTTAGCAGCAACTGCACAGTAAGTTTGGTAATATTCCTCGAATTTGAAGTGTCGATTCTGATATGACATTTGCACCACACCTTCTCATATATCTCATCACAAAAAACGTGGTCCAAAAACCATTTCTACTTCTCCAAACTCTTGGCGTATTGCTTCCCCACAATGCAACACTTCATAACAGGAAAGAAGCACTCAAATCTCAAATCAACAAGCATTCATTTCAAAATTGCGAAAGCTTCCACCAATAGCTATCGAGCGTTGGCAATTGCTTTCGCAGACTTTAACGTAAACAGTAAGTCGTAGTAACAGTAACGTAAACAGTAAACTACTTTGAAGTAAACAGTAAGTAGCAGGTTATATGGCCAGATCACAAGGGTCCTAAGAGCTCAGAGAAGGTTGGGGGAAAGGGACCTCTGGACTGCTGTAACTAGATTGATGATCTTGACAAATTCCCATCTATCGTATTTTTTTATCGTGCACAGGTTGTGGCACTCCCACGCAGGTCAGGGTGAAGATTAGTGGAGATAAACCTCAGCTCTGGCACAGGGGGTTGGGTTGTTTTACCTCTGAGCGGCACTTTTTTGCACACCATGGGCTAAATGGCCAGGTCACATGGACCCCGAAGGCTCAGAGAAGGTTGGGGGAGGGGACCCACTGGAACAGCTGTTGGGAGACAGATGGTAGCCTCCCGTCAAGGCCATCCAGCGTGTTCTTTAACTTGCACAGGGTATGGTTCTCCCGCACACGGGGCCACGGCTTAACGTCCCATCCGACGGAAGGGAGCCTTTTAAAACCCATTGGTGTCCCCTACTGACCGTGGGCAGGGCGGGGAATTTTTGGGGAGATAAATCTCAACGCTGACCCAGCTGGGACTCTAACCTGGGAACTACAGATTACGAGCCTGGCGCGCTACCGACTGAGCCACCCCCGCCCCAGACACAGGGGGAGACTCATACCTGGGAAATGCAGATTGCGTGCCTGGCTTGAACTATCGACTAAGCTTATTTGTAATTAGAAACGTACGTTTGGCAATCGCTGGAATCTAAGCGCGTGTTAGAGAATATAGTTTGCTGATTTGTTTGAAAAACACTCGTTTTTAATGGCGGTATTAGTTAGCTTTTGCTGCTTTGTAAAGCTATTAAATTAGGCCATGAAAAGTTCCGATGTTGCTGCTACTGATGGCCAATTCTGAGAAAGAATAAGCAACGCCATTGGTGAGGGTTGGCTTAGCCGGTAGCGTGCCGAGCTCGTAATCTGGAGTTCCCAGTTTCGAGTCCCAGCTGTGTCAGCTGTGATATTTATTTCCCCTAAACCCCGCCATCCCTGCTCTCAGTAATAAATGGGACATCGATGGGCTTGAAAAGGTCGCCGTCCGTCGGATGGACGTTAAGCCGTGATTCATGTGCAGAAGAGATATCCTATATAAGTTAAAGAACACGCTGGATAGCCTTGACGGGAGGCTACCATTTGTCTCCCAACAGCTATCTAGTGGAACCCCTTCCCCAACCCTTCCTTCAAACCTTGGGGTTAGAAAAGGTTGTGACCTGTGACCTGGCCATTTAGCTCATTGTGTGGAAAAAAAGTGCTGCCCCGAGGTAAAATAACCCATCTCTTCCAATGTAGTCCCAGATATTAATATGTATTCCAAAATGATGTATTGATTTTACAACAGCATTTGCATCGCTATTTATAACAATTTTGGAGAGAGAAAAAAATCATCTAAAATATTTATCGAAAGGTTTAAATAATAACGTGCAGAGTAATTATTTTCATTTCTAACCAACAGACCTCTACAGGAGATGCAGGTATTAAAATGTAGCTAACATTGTAAATAGACTGGCTCTGTAGTCGTAGAAGTCATTTGTAGCTCTAATTCTACCACAGCTGTCTCTTTCACTTCTAAGATAATCGAAGTGTTATTGATAAAGCCATCAAAACACGTTTTCCAGGAACATAGCCAAGCATTCACCTCTGTCAGAATGTCAGAACAGCCATTAACGTCTATGTCCGTTCATTTGAGTCGAAAGATGTGCCAAAGCAGCATTCTCACAGTTAGTAAATGTAGGGGGCGTGGAAGAGTGCGTTCATACATACGGCATTCATATGCTTGCCAGGCATGGTCTAACGGTTCTCATAGCGTGCTTCTGCACCATCTGTGTAATACAGGGGACAAGCAATACAATAAGTTACGTCTTTTCAAATTTTAGTCATTGTCCCTTTGCCTAGTGTAAAAGATACACTTTTTAAATTAATAATTGCATCCAATATGTTTTCAATGCTGATTTTGCTGCTCAATATTTCAGTTCAGAGAGAAACATTTAAAGCTTGTAGGTTTGTGACTATTTTGCATTTGACCTTTTTAGTAAGTAAATCTATTTTATTGATTCGTTTAATGCGAAAAACATTGTGTCGTTAACAGATCGAGAAGTCGCACAATAATTGTTAAGAAATTCAGTTAATGTGAAATATTAGTGAAGAGTTCATGAGCATTGTTTGTTGTTTTACCTTGAGCGGCACTTTTCTTTTGCACACAATGGGCTAAATAGCCATGTCACAATGACTCCAAGGGATCAGAGAAGGTTGAAGGGGACCCACTGGAACAGCTGTTGGGAGACAGATGGTAGCCTCCTGTCAAGGCCATCCAGCGTGTTCTTTAACGTGCACAGGGTATGGCTCTCCCGCACACGGGACCATGTGCGTTAAGTCCCGTGTGCGTTAAGTCCCGCACACGGGGCTTAACGTCCCATCCGACGGACTTCCAAGCCCATCGGTGTCCCCTACTGACCGTGGGCAGGGCGGGGAATTTTTGCGGAGATAAATCTCAACGCTGACCCAGCTGGGACTCGAACCTGGGAACTACAAATTCACTTGATGATCGACATAAATTCTCTAGGGCGGCAAGGCAATAAATTTACTTAGTGATCGACATAAATAATTTCTCTCTAGGGCGGCAAGACGGTAAATTCACTTGGGGATCGGCATAAATAAATAATAAATTCTCTCTAGGGCTGCAAAATGTAAATTCTTCGTGGGGTCTGTAAAAAAAAGCAAAATCACTTATGTGTCGTCATAAAAGGTAAATTCACATGGGGGGGAGGGATCTTCACACAGTCAATATGGTGGGTGGCAAAAACGTCGATTCGTTTGAGGTGGAGGAGAAAGAAAATTCATTGCGGCTGAAAAAACGTCTTGAGCCAGTGTTGATAAACCTGTTAAGTTTAGAAATTCTGAGAATGATAACAGGACTCTAGCTAAATCAGAATCTGAACTTTTATTCTCCGCATGTTGAAGGTGAAAGAAATAATCCATCTGTACTCTTACAACTCTGACTTCCGTGTGGCAGAAAGCTCACGAACAAGTTCCAAGCCATTGACAGGTTTTGAAATGTTTTCGTGTTGGCTTCTATTCCACCTATGATTCAATATTATTCTAGAACGGAACCCAACCAATCAGAGCAGGTTGTATCTCCCTCCATTTCCCCTACTACAAACATACTATATATATATATATAAACATGTTCACGTAAGACTTGTGTAAGACCGTTGTGCCAAATGGAAGAATAAGATTGAACATCACCCTATAAGTATAACTGGAAGTCTATATTTTTTGCGTCAAGTTGGGTTGTTTTACCTCTGAGCGGCACTTTTTTGCACACCATGGGCTAAATGGCCAGGTCACATGGACCCCGTAGGCTCAGAGAAGGTTGGGGGAGGGGACCCATTGGAACAGCTGTTGGGAGACAGATGGTAGCCTCCCGTCAAGACCATCCAGCGTGTTCTTAACGTGCACAGGGTATGGCTCTCCCGCACACGGGGCCACGGCTTAACGTCCCATCCTACGGACGGCCTTTCCAAGCCCATCGGTGTCCCCTACTGACCGTGGGCAGGGCAGGGAAATTTTGCGGAGATAAATCTCAACGCTGACCCAGCTGGGTTTGCGTCAGGTAGTAAGAAAGGTCAGAGATGACAGTAAATCCCCCCCCTTCATTTATGGTACGCATGAGTGTTTTGTTCGGGGCTATTTTGCACGCTCTGGTGCGTGCGTCGAAAGACAGACAGGTGTAATAAGTGCAAGAATTTTTCTTGCACAAAAGAAATCCAAAAAAAAGATTTCGAAAGTAACAGGTATTTGTTTAGATGGAAGTGTAGAAATATATACATTTTTCTATGGGGATAGTTTTCTATTACTGCAGAGCTAGCGAATCAGGAGTCAAAATTGAGATGGTTGAAAGCGAAATCTTGTCTACGTGTGCGTGTTTGGTTCTGTGTGTGGGGGGTTGAATTTCGAGCTTTACTTCCGGGTAAGGTGGGGGGGTATGAAACATTTAGCTCTTAATAACGCTTGAAGCATTCGTTTTGTTGGAAGACGAAAGCTGGTGTTTGGGCTTAACGGGAACATTATAGCTGGCAAAGGCAGCTCAGAAGATGGGTGTTGGAGAGTGAAAGAAAGATGACAATGCATAACTGACGATGCGGCAAAAGATGACAAGAAAAGGGAGGGGGGGGGGAGACGTTGAATGGATGAGAAGCGCGTGCATAATGCTCACTAAGAAGTACACACAATGAAAGAGTACTTCTGGAAAAAAGAAGGGAGTGAATCTGTCGAATCTGAACGGGCCTCAGGAACTATAGCAACGCCTCAGGAAGAGACTTGGAAGGAAGAGGGAGTAGTTTAGTCACGCAATGGGGATGGTGTCGGCTAACCAGGTTGTCTCTTTATCGGATTACATGGTGATAGGATCGCTGTGTTCTCGTTAATTGCTGACGTGGCGTGAGTTCGTTAGAGACAATTGTTCATTAGCTCGAGTGAAGAGTTCTTTGAATTCGTCTGTGAAGAAGCTAACGATGAAGCTTCGATGGGATCAATTCTGAGATTAGTTCAACTATTCATTAGCTCTTCAGGAAGTTTTTTTAGCTATCTCGTTTGTCATGTGATTGGAATTTATGATTGGTATATGGCAGTCTGCGTTAGCGTGTATACGTTATTGTTTTACCTCTGAGGGGCACTTTTTTTTGCACGTAATGGTTAAATGGCCAGGTCACAAAGACCCCGAGGGTTCACAGAAGGTTGAGGGAGGGGATTAATTGGAGAGCTGTTAGAAGCAGGTGAAAGATTTCCATCAAGGCCATCCAGCGTGTTCTTTAACATACACAGGATGTGGCTCTCCTGCACACGGAGCCATGGCTTTGTGTCCCATCCGATGGACGGTGGCCTTTTCAAGCCCAGCGACGTCCCTTTTCTTACTAAGGAAAGGAATTGACAGAGATAGATGTCAAAGCTAGTCGAGTTGGGAATCTAACCCTTCCATCTCCACTGCAGTCACAGGAAGGACTTGTAATCTGCAGTCCCAGGTTCGAGTCCTAGCTAGATCAACGTTGAAATTTATCTCCGTAAAACTCCCCGCCCTGCCCATGGTCAGTAAGGGACACTAGTAGGCTTGGAAAGGCCGTCGTCCGTCGGATGGGACGTTAAGCCATGATCCGTGTGCGAGAGAACCATACCCTGTGTACGTTCAAGACAACGCTGGATGGCCTTGACGGGAGGACACCATCTGTCTTCCAACAGCTGTTTCAGTGGGTCCCCTCCCCATACCTCTGAGCCTTTGGGGTCCTTGTGACCTGGCCATTTAGCCCATTGTGTACAAAAGTACCACTCAGATAAAACAACCAAAATCCTTGACGAAAAGATTCCATCTGTCTCCTAACAGTTTCCAGTGGGTCTCCTCCCCCCATCTTTGTCTGAGCCTTTGGGGTCCTTGTGACCTGGCCATTTAGCCCATTGTGTACAAAAAAGTGCCGCTCAGAGGTAAAACAACCCAACAGAAAGGACCTTCCAATCTCCAACAGTTTAAGTCACGCGTTTCAACTTCCCCACGGCGCATCTCTTCTGCGCACTTAACGTGTCACCTGACTAATGACATTAAAATAATAAATACCCCCTCAAACAGCTGCTGGCCACAGAGGTCTGACAGGAGCCTGTCAGTTTATACGCCATAGTAGGTCTGTGAGGATGGCAGGACCTCAGCAGAAAAACGACACATACATCCATGCCTTATCCGGGGCTCGAACCCAGGTCCCGTATATCAGTAGCCAAGCGTGCTAACCACTCGGCCACGGGACGGTAAAAATAAATACCCCCTCAAGCAGCTGCTTGCCACAGAGGTCTGACAGGAGCCTGTCAGTTTATATGCCATAGTAGAAGGTCTGTGAGGATGACAAGACCTCAGCAGAAAAACTACACAAAGTCCATGCCTTACCCAGGGCTCGAACCCAGGTCCCTTAGATCAGTAGCCAAACGCGCTAACCACTCGGCCACGGGACGGCATTCAAGTGTAGAGTACTATTTATTAGGCTCCGTTCCGTATAATATGTTGCATATGATATATATTATAGAATCTCAGTTAACTATTTCGCTTTATAATTTTTTATATTGTATATAGATAAAAACTTATATAGGAATACAATGATATACGTTTCACAGAGACGTCTCTCAGACGGTCTAACAAATGTAGCCATTTCTTCAAATATTTTCTATGTCAACAGATGGGGTGAGGTGCCAATTACCGTTAGAGGCCCTATATAGATAGAGGTTGGCCATCTCAAAATTGAACGCCATGTTTTGTGGTCGCTCGGATTGGGTTGGGTTGTTTTACCTCTGAGCGGCACTTTTTGCACACCATGGGCTAAATGGCCAGATCACAAGGACCTTGAAGGTTCAGAGAAGGTTGGGGGAGAAAACTCACTGGAACAGCTGTTGGGAGACAGATGGTAGCCTCCCGTCAAGGCCATCCAATGTGTTCTTTAACGTGCACAGGTTATGGCTCTCCCGCACACGGGGCCACGGCTTAACGTCCAATCCGATGGACGGCGGCTTTTCCAAGCCCATCAGTGTCCCCTACTGACCGTGGGCAGGGCGGGGAGTTTTTGCGGATATAAATCTCAACGCTGACCCAGGTGGGACTCGAACCTGGGAACTACAGATTACGAGCCTGGCGCGCTACCGACTGAGCCACCCCCCCGCCCAAAAGTACTTTTGTAAACGTCTAAGAAGGAAAAGTAAATTTTTAACTCTTTTTAAAAAAAAAATTCCCGTTTTTCTTTTGCCGTCTGTAGATATTGGACTTTTTGTTTATACAGATAAATTCTTTTTGCGTTGAATAGGCATTAATGATATATTACGATTTGCATTTTTCGAATCTCCCAAAAGTCATCTTTGCATCCTCTCTCGTGGAAAGTTTAAATTTCGAAAATTTCAAACGAATATTCGAAACGATGTAGTTTTGTAAAAAACTTTAAATTTTGGTGTTGAAATGTGAAGGTTATGAAGTTACCATTGGCAACAATCACTTGACCTTTTTGACCCAGGGGAGGGGGAAGCAACTTTATTTTAACGGAAAATTTTAAATTTTTTTTGTGTTGGACAGGTATCGATGAAATATTACAATCTGCATTTTTCGAATCTCCCAAAAGCTATAATTGCGCCATCTAACGGTGGAAAAAAAAAATCGAAAAATTGAAACGAATATTAAAAACGATGTGGTTATGGTAGAAATTTTGGTTCTGGAATGTGACAGTCTAAGATTCATTGACAACAAAGGGTTGACCCTTACACCCAAGGTAGGTAGGAAATAGAGCGGTTTTAGAGATAATTAGAAATCTTTTTTGGTACTAATGAAATATAATTCGTCTTTTCAAAAGGTAGTTTTAATTTATATTGTTAGAGATCACTAAATAGTCAAACGGCAAAACTTTTAACCGAAGTTTCAATTGACCTGTTTGTGGTAGAAATTTCAATGGTCGAGTTCTATTACAGTAGAAATTCCTATGACAGCAATGATCTGCCCACTATTTTCAGAACGTTGAGAGAAAAGCAATTTTTTAAAATTAAGAATTAAAAGAAATACTTTTAATGTTGATAATTACTAATAAAATATTACTATGTGCATTTTACCCCTACATTAAAAAAAAACATTCCCTCAAGTAGCTGCTTGCCACAGTGGTCTGACAGGAGCCTATCATAGTAGATGGTCCGCGAGGATGCCGAGACTACAGCAGAAAAATAACAATTCAATCTTTTAGCAGAATAAACATCCATAATTAAAACTTTTAAGGAATAAAAAAAAGTAGTTAAAGGAAGAAGCTTCTTTTATTATTCCTTCCGGTTACAAATCATATTCAGTCACTGAAATTCACATAAACATAGGTTGGGTTGTTTTACCTCTGAGCGGCACTTTTTTGCACACCATGGGCTAAATGGCCAGGTCACATGGACCCCGAAGGCTCAGAAGGTTGGGGCAGGGTACCCACTGGAACAGCTGCTGGGAGACAGATGGTAGCCTCCCGTCAAGGCCATCCAGCGTGTTCTTTAACGTGCACAGGATATGGCTCTCCCGCACACGGGGCCACGGCTTAACGTCCCATCCGACGGACGGCGGCATTTGCAAGCCCATCGGTGTCCCCTACTGACCGTGGGCAGGGCGGGGAATTTTTGCAGAGATAAATCTCAACGCTGACCCAGCTGGGACTCGAATCTGGGAACTACAGATCACGAGCCTGGCGCGCTACCGACTGAGCCACCTCCGCCCCTCACATAAACATAAGTTTTCTATCGACCAATCAAGAGTTGAATATCCCATTAAAGTAAATGATGTAAAACTTCCTGTGTGATCATGTGCATTGATGAATCTTGCGCAAAAATGCTGCTCCTGTTTCAACAGTCAATTGTGAGTACAGCGTTTAATTGTTTGTTTACCATCGATTCAAAAAAATGTCTCTTGCACTTTTCTGCACCAAAAATTTAGTAGGTGCCGTTATGCTACTAATGCGATGAAAAAGTTTAAGTGAACGGTTATGATGGAAATTAAAAGTGAGAATACGGATGAAGGGGCATATACCAAAAACAGGTCAGAGATGTTGACTTGCGCTGTAAATGCGCTGGAGACTTGCTACGAATTCGAGTTCCTGCAACCCTTAGGGAGCGGAACGTACGGCGACGTATTCAAAATGTGGGATCCTTATAAAAGGACTGCAATGGCTATTAAAGTGGTTAAATCCGACACCGTGGATGCATCAGAGCTGATCCATTGGCCCACTCTCCGCCATGCCCACGTTGTTCCAGTTGAAGAGGTCGTAACACTGAAGGAAACCGTTATCTTCATTATGCCCGTTTGTTTCAAGTCATTACAGGATATTTTATGGGAGACGGAATTCATTAATAACACCAATAGCATGATATGCTTAAAAATGTGGCTGAAGCAAGCATTACTAGGACTTGAATATATCCACTCCAACGAATTGTGCCACTTAGATATTAAAGTGGATAACTTGCTTATATCTTACGATTGGTCGGCGCTGCTCGGCGACTTCTCGTTTTTGAGTCACACTTCACAGACCTTGAGCAGGAGTGAAGTAGGTCTTCCACATATTTACAGACCTCCGGAGGCACGCAGCTCCCTACAGACCACCTACATTGAAGGGAAGAGCTTCGACATGTGGGGTTTTGGTGCCATGATAGTCGAATCCCTCACGAAGTTAGCCCTGTCCAATAAAGTGAAAGACTTTCATTCTTGGGAGGAGGATGTATACCCAGTGTTGATGAACATGCTTCAAAGGGGCGAATTCATTTATTATGTCCAGAGGTCGTTTCCATCTTGCGAATTCTCCTTCATCGAAGAACACAAGTGTATAGACTTCATCAAAAGCTTTCTACAACTCGACCCCATGGCGCGCATCACTGCTGCTTCTGCTATCAAGGATCCTTTTCTGGACATCAGTAAAGAGGAGATTTCTGCAGCAATGGACATCGCCCTCACATGTCCAGGTACGTAACATTTGTTTTCCCCAATAACGGGAAATGTGATACAGCAATTATTCAGAAGCAACAACTAGAAGAGATATGAACACAAATCATCTCACCCCTTTCCGCTACCAATAAGAAAAATAACTTATAACCATCCGAAATGAATTTTGCATTTTATCAAAATTCGTATTAAAAACGTATATCATTGTATTCCTATTTAAATTTTTTTTTTTTATCTATATACAATATCCTACAAAATGGTAGAGAATTTCCATTTTGTGTCGAATGGGAATATAACTTCGAATATTTATCACTTCTAAAATATGCATGTAATGGAAAACGTGACGGAAGATTAAATAAAGATCATAATCAGATTTATTTAAATTTCAATTTTAAACAATAGTTCAATATTTAAAGAGTTATTGGAAGCTGGAATATTTAATGACAAATTACCTTGTTTTATTAAAATCATTTTTTAGCTTTAACAGGCGTGATATTTAGGAAGCTAGCTACTGTTTCAGAAGGGCAAGTTTTTCATTCTGTGTTAGCTCTGAGGCAGTGGTCAGCAGTAACTTAGGTCTTAGTAGGGAATGCCCTCTTATGAGAAGATCTGTAAAAGCTAGGAGATAGCTTCTAGGATTCATCTCTACCGTGTGCATTGCTAATGAAAAAAAAATAATTCTCTAATAGTGAAATAACCGTACATTAACTTTTAAAATGCATAATTTTTAATTAAATGTCTTGAATTAGTTTTAATTAATTTCCGAGATAAATTCTCGCGTGTTTGCGCCACTACTATCAACGCTGACTTCGTCTTCACTTGTGACTAAAAACTTTTCCGGACATTTTTTCGCTCATGGCGCCATCCATCTATCAGGAATGTACAACAAAGTTACCTCAAGGGTATTAACAAGTATCTATAGTGCTCTTGGTGTTATGTCAAGAGTAGAGTATCACAGGGGATATCCTGTAAACATGGGATTCATGAAAAATTAGCTGAAAAATATTGAGCAAGTATCTATAGTGCTCTTGGTGTTATGTCAAGAGTAGAGTATCACAGGGGATATCCTGTAAACATGGGATTCATGAAAAATTAGCTGAAAAATATTGAGTTTGCAATGAATGGGACTCGAACCCAAGTTTCCTAGTTACATGCGGGTGTTCTCACCAGTAAATTATAAACGACTAAATTCTTCTTTAGCTAATTGTGACAATAAATTTTTATTCATTTTTTTTAATTTTTTATTTGCTTTGTGCTGCCAGGAAAAGTCTGTAGTAGGGGTTCTCAACGTGGGGTACGCCGTGAGAGTTCAAAAGTCACTAGATCTAGTAACAAAGTAAAAGTTTATAAGATGTGTTAAATTGTTTATGTCATTTTTTGTGTTTATCGATATATGTAAATTATTCATACAGAATTTAATGTGTATCTATGTTTTATTTTATTCCCATTGTTATGCTATAACTATAGTTTTATCTATCTAATCAAGGGATATGCCAATTACATACACATTTCCAGGGGGTGCGTAAAGCATAAAAAGTTGAGAACCACTTGTTTTTAGTCATAAATAGATGAGGTAAAAGTCAATTGTTGATAGTTTAATGATGAAAATACCGGAAACGTATCTAGAAGATGGAGGTTCGAGTTCCACTCACGATGAAATTCAATTCTTTTTTTTCAACTAACTTTTCATGAATCCCATGTTTATAGAATATCTCTTATGATAATCTGCTAACGAAGAATTAAAATAGTCTGAGTTTTCATCTGATAAAAATGAATTTCTGTTATAGCCTATAAGATTATGTCGATGTCCTTGATACTTTAATAATTTGCGGACTAATGGGGACTAGTTGCTGTAACCTTTGGCCTTCCAATGAGAAAAAGTTCCCCCTCTGTGGGGGAATTTCTTCATGGCATCAAATTGCCATCTTAAGCTTACTTAAGCAAGTGGGAATCGCTTCTTATTTAAGCAAGAAGGAATGGCGATTTTTTTTCCATACTTTACTAATTATTAAAAGCTGATTGTCTATTGTGACTATTACAAAAGTGAGTTCCATTGCATCATAAACCCTACTTTGTTATTTCAAAAAAGCGAATCATCCTAACTTCGCAGATTCATTTCTTGATTAAATCGCGGTAAATGACCTGTCCCCAAAAAAAAATTAATTTTTCAGATCAGTAAATGACAGAATTCGTAAGTTTTTGCAGTGGATGCATAACTCAATTCTTCTTCATTACTTCAGGATTCACACAGAATCACGATCCTCATGACCAAGAAGAATATGAAAGCTCTCCATCTTCAACACTTGATGCAGGATGCCATGGTGACACTAGTTCCAGTACGAAGGTCGAAAACGCCTTCTCGGCGGAAAATCGTATTATTACCCCAACATATGCGGATGATAATCTTACAGCTGATGTTTCAGCTACGGATTCTAATTTCCGTACTATAAGAACGCCCATCCTTCCTAGACGAAGACGACCGCTCAGTTGGCCGAATTTTGCACATACAAACCCCAACGATTCTCAAGATGCGCTTAAAACGAGTGAAAAACGAACCTGTGTGATAGGGTATGATGACAGCAATGTTACATCACATTCTTGGTTGCGACCTATTCAATCTGATAGAACTGGTAGGAAAAGAGATTATGAAAAAGACTTTAAACTTACAGTTGCCAAAAAGAAAAAATCATGTATTAGCGGAGTTAAGCAGAGAATCTGTGATAGGAGGGAAAAGGTTGAAAACAATTCAACTAGTTCTGTAGATGACGAGAAGATAGATCAGAAGAGGATAACAAAGAGCAGGAGAAAACCATATCGTAAGAGGCGTGTTGCTGAGCCAGATGTAGATGAAATCAAATTTTCTGGTTGCGATGCTCCTGCTAAAGTTGACATCACAGATAGCAAGAACGGTTCCTCTACCGTTCAGAGTCCAAAAAAGAGTTGCGTCGGACACCGGCATAGTAACAGCAAATTGGAAAATAATATAGGGACGATTGAAGTAGGTGATACTTCAGATGTAGTTATTGACTCTCATGAAATTCCGCTAAAGTTGGCAAGAACCCGCATCTTTTCCCCGTCCAGTCTTTTAGGCATAAAGTGTGAAGCAGACAAAGGTACTGATAAAGATCTGGGTAAAGGTTGCTTTTGCAAATATCAAAGTCTTTTGAGAAAGAATACTGAAAGATTCTTTAAGATCGCGATCAAAGCCTCACGTCTATTAAAGAACCTCGTTAAAGACGTGTTCGAGGAACTGGGAAATATTAATGCCGCGAAAGATCATCCGATTCTGAATATCTCTCAAACAAGTGGATCGGAAAGTAGCTTAGAATGTAAAAGATGGAAAGATAAAGGGGCTGCTTCTGTCATCTCGAGCTATCTGAGCAGCAGAGATGGACGCTCTGAACCCAATTTGTCATCCGCCTCAGGAGACGCTCCTCCTGGTTCAGCAGAAATTAAGAAATCCAGAGATTCGGACAAATTCACATCGATGTCCTGTTCTGCTTTCGGCGATCAGAAAGTCAGTCACCAGATCTTTTCACAACATTCCGCTAAACATTTCAACCATGGTTGTACAGGATCGCTACAGAATATGTCAAAACCAGAACTTATTCATCTGGTCTGCAAGCAATCGAACCACTCCGACAAATTCGTTTTAACGAAGGCTGATGAAGAACAAGTCTCATCAAGCTCGGGAGAATTGTTTTATTCCTTCGTAAGAGATTCAGTAGTACCGAAAAATGATGTCTTTAAATCCCCAAATGCCTTCCGTACAGAGTCTCTCTCTAACATCAAAAGTAAAACATTTACTACTAGCGACGAGAAAGGTGAAAACCCTACGATTACGTGGGTCAAACGCCTTGCCAATGCTTGTCAGCAGGAGACTCGAGATGATATTTTATCAGAATTGCTGCCACAGTCTTTGCTAGTACTGTCAAAGGATTTGAAGAAAGATCTAGCCAAGTTCATTACATCTCTCTTCTTTGATGCGAATTTAATCGCCACCAAGGAAAGACTTCCAGTCCAGAGCACTGTAGAAGAAAAGGAAGAAAACCAACAGGAAATCGGAGAAGATGCGCCAGAATCTATATCGTATATGCCCTTATCTCTTTTGAAGCAATCAGAAAAGCTTCTGAATAGAGCCAAGAATATTGAAGCTTCTCTTGACGAAGACACTACCATCTTGGGAGGAGATGCTCTAATAGAGACAGAAGAAGAGAATGAAGATGCGACCAGAATTGGATTTGAGGATCCACCTCACCACTCTCGATTTGTAAACAAGTTTCGAGATCTGTTCCGAAAGAAACTGTCTCATTCTCTGAGAGTTCCTATTGGTGGAGAGGGAGAAAAACCCGAAAGAATTGCTTTATCGAAGTACAAGCGTCTCAAATGGGAAGAAGAAGTCACAGAAGTTTTCGATGACTGCTGGGAAGCCATTTATTACCTAAGTGATGCTAAAAATGTTAAAAGCAACCTAACAGCCCAGTTAGAAAATTTTGATGATGATGATGATAAAGATGTCTTATTACCGAAGAGATTTTATCCAAAAAAACAGTGGCAAGATGACCAGACTACAGAGATGGAAAGAGGTTAGTACAACATTTATCTTCTTTAAATGTTAATGCAATTTCAGATAACGCTTCTTTCGTTACACGGTGGTCTCTGCTAGGCAGAGAGAATGATTTGAAAAGGAACCTGGGTTCACCTACGGTTTGATGTTCGTGTTGTCTTTCTACTGAGGTCTCTCCTTCCTCATAGAACGTCTGTATGGCGTCTTAAATTGACAGGCTCCTATCAGACCTCTGTGATAAGCAATTGCCTGAGGGGTAACTTATTTTTAACATATTAATTAAAAACAATATACCTAATATAATTATAACAATTTATAATATTATACGTATATGAAAAGAGTATATAATTTTTAAAAAAAGGATCATATTTTACTTTAAAAGCTGGATTGTTAAGCACATGTGCACACGTAAAGAGAAAATCTTTTCATTTAGATCAGTTGTTCTCAACCTTTTATGCTTCACGTACCCCCTGGAAATGTGTATGTAACTGGTGTACCCCTTGTATTAGTAGATAAAACTATAGTTATAGTGTAACAATGGGGATAAAATAAAACATATACACACACACATTAAATTTTGTATTCATAAATTACATATATCGATAAACACAAAATGACATGAATAATTTAAATGTTATAAAATTATAAACATTTTACTGGGTAATCAGGGTTGGGTTGTTTTACCTCTGAGCGGCACTTTTTTGCACACCATGGGCTAAATGGCCAGGTCACGTGGACCCCGAAGGCTCAGAGAAGGTTGGGGGAGGGGACCCACTGGAACCGCTGTTGGGAGACAGATGGTAGCCTCCCGTCAAGGCCATCCAGCGTGTTCTTTAACGTGCACAGGGTATGGCTCTCTCGCACACGGGGTCACGGCTTAACGTCCCATCCGATGTACGGCGGCCTTTCCAAGCCCATCGGTGTCCCCTACTGACCGTGGGCAGGGCGGGGAATTTTTGCGGAGATAAATCTCAACGCTGACCCAGCTGGGACTCGAACCTGGGAACTACAGATTACGAGCCTGGCGCGCTACCGACTGAGCCACCCCCGCCCCAACCACCAAGGTGTCACTCATATTTACCAGACATAACCAAAACATAACCAAAGATGAAAGTTCCAAGGCAGTGAAGCCTCTGATGATCACATATTGAGGTCGAAATATTAGGACTGTTGATTCAGAAGTAACTGATTTATCATTTCTTAAGAATTCTTCAGTACGATTCGAATAATAGGGGTTCTATTGCAAAGAATATGTTGTTTGTTTTCTTGCCTTAACAAGAGCAAGTTGTTGTAAATAGTCAATTAAATTGCTTTGTTCAGATCAATCAGATAACTTCTGATCTAACTTAATAATTTCACATTTTACAGCTTACGAGTCTTATCAACAAAAAATTGAAAAGATGAGTGCATGGCGTAAATTATCCAAAACGATGCGCATGTTTTTCTGTTGTCTGCCTGGTCCATCTGTTAATTGAGGTAAGTAAGACATTAATGAATATCTTCTGCAAACGAAAATAAATTGTTTGCTATCACTAGTTTGCATTGAATTAAGCAAGTAAGAAAGCGTTCCTAAAGATTGTGCATTTTTTGAAGTATAGAGAGGAAGATGCCTTGAGAGAGTGGGAGATAGAAGCTCATACAATCTGTCGAATGTTCTATTATGAGGAGAGCAAGTTCTATATTATCAGCTATGAACATTTTACCACAGAGCCAGTCATTAAGAGTACTTTTCATCCTTTCTATTAGGACTAGTAGGGTACTGATTAAGGATATTCCTGCAGTTCCTTCTTTCTGAAATAAGCTCAAGTGTCTTATCACTCAAATAATTCTGCCTCCTCTGCTCCTTTTTTCCTAAAAGAGTACTGTTAGTTTCAAAAAAAGCCTGTTTAAAATGGCCCCATTCTTCCTCAACTTCAGTATTAAGCAAACCATGACTGTCATAATGACTAAGTAACCTATCATGGTGAGCTTTAGCTATAACTGGGTCTTTCAGAGCTTCAGTATTAAAAGCAATATTTTTAACCCTAGCACAACACTTTTAAAGTTTAAGTTGCAAGACACTTTTAACAAGGTAATGGTCAGATCCAATTTCAGCTCCCCTATATGCCCTGGTATTCCTAACAGAACTAGCCCATTTGCTGTTAATTAATATGTAATCAATCATATTCTTATGCAGCCCATCAGGTGAAGCTCATGTGTATTTATGTATGTCGCCGTGTTTGTAATATGTGTTAGTTATTCTGAAACCATTGAGTTTACTTACCTATAGGAGACGTTGCCCATTGCAGCTACCAATACCAAAAGGGCCTATCACCCCTCCCCAAAGATCAGAGTCGGTACCAACTGAGAACAATTGTTCTAGGTGACATTGAAGTCACCTAGAACAAGGGTAATATTTCCTTTCTTGACAGAATTCAAAATATCCTGAAGTTGTTCATAAAACCTATCCTTCTCATCCTCATCGGCATCCTCAGTGGGGGCATAACAGCAGATAACATTCAAGTCTTTAACACTTGTCTGAAATTTTGCTGTAAGAAACCTTTCATTAATGCACTCATATCCTAGAAGAGCATCACTAGCGTGTCTGCTAAGAAGCAGACCCACGCCTTGGTGATGCTTATTGTCGTCCCTCCCTGAAAAGAGAAATTTAAGATTATTTTTAAGAATCTGACCTTTATCTGTCCATCTGGTATCTTGCAGGCCGAGAATATCTAAATTATAACGGTGGAATTCTTGTGCGAGGACATCAAGAGAAAAAGCTCTGTGCAGAGTCCTCACATTCCAACTACCTATGGAGAGAAAATGGTTAGTGGGATGTTTAAAGAAACTATGTTTATTGAGAGAGGAAATGCCGACAATATCAAACAGCCCCCTAATCGCAGACATGGGGCAAAGACCCGTTCCCCCACTACTAAAGGCTGAAGCCATCTACACTGGAAGACTTCCTCCAATGTAGAATTTGACGATGCCAATAGAAGCAAAGAGTTCAGGTGCCTGCGATGACCTCTGCTCAGGATTATCCACCAGCTGATAAACATATCCTGTGAATCTATTCACTAGGGGCTGTCAACCCACAAACAAAGAGAAAACACAGCGGAAGATTTTCCCTCCACAGAAGCCCACCAGTGCAGCAAAATCAGGATCCATAATCAAGCTCAGAGCCATAGTATCTGTCCAGTGCAGTGGGTTTATATGATCAGCACCAGGACCCTGTGTGGTTGACCACTCCTCAGCAGGGTAGAAAAAAAAAGTAACCATAGTTGTCCAGATCAGTAGGCCACACTAATCTGGCAGCCCTCCCCTTCCGTTCATTTCCACAAGACAGTATGTCTTTTGAAAGGTACTAACGGTCTGCACCACGAGAAGGCGGGGTCGGACATTAGGTGCTAGGCCTGGCCGGTTCTATGCATCATACTCTACAGTTATTCTATGTCTTTTCTACTGATTAGTTTTTTTTTTCATAGCTAGCTATGTTTAATGAAGCCTTAAGAATATTAACGATTGCAGTCAAAATTGCTTCTAATTATTGACTAGTGTAATGCCCAGAGTTGTTAACAGAGGAGACCTCGTTCTGCAGACTGCAGGTCAGTGACAGAGCAACTGAAATGTCATTAGAAGATTGTGGGTTCATATCCCACTTGATCAAGAGCGTTCTTTTTTTCTTTTCATTTAAGAGTTTTCATCCCCTTACACGTCCTTTATTGCATTGAGCATATTATTTGTTTAAACGTGTACATATAAAAAGTCCGAGTCATGATCTGAAGAGCGGAGATGGGAAACCAACACTAGCAGAATGCTAAGAACTTTCCTTAAAGGTATTTGGATTGGATTGTTTAACCTCTGAGCGGCACTTCTTTTGCACACCATGGGCTAAATGGCCAGGTCACATGGACCCCGAAGGCTCAGAGAAGGTTGGGGGAGGGGACCCACTGGAACAGCTGTTGGGAGACAGATGGTAGCCTCCCGTCAAGGCCATCCAGCGTGTTCTTTAACGTGCACAGGGTATGGCTCTCCCGCACACGGGGCAATGGCTTAACGTCCCATCCGACGGACGGCGGCCTTTACAAGCCCATCGGTGTCCTCTACTGACCGTGGGCAGGGCGGGGAATTTTACCTCTAGAGCCATACCCTGTGCACGTTAAAGAACACGCTGGATGGCCTTGACGGGAGGCTACCATCTGTCTCCCAACAGCTGTTTCAGTGGGTCCCCTCTCCAACCTTCTCGGAGCCTTCGGGGTTCATGTGACCTGGCCATTTAGCCCATGGTGTGCAAAAAAGTGCCGCTCAGAGGTAAAACAACCCAACCCAACTAAATCAATGGCTCAACTTTTCGGCTCCGCGGCTCCTGCGAAGTCTAACTGTTTCAGCGGACCATATTCCATCATTCAAATGTTGATATTCGGTAACCATCTTTCCATCATCACTTATTAAAGGTCCAAGAATGAGTTATGTCTATAGTTCTTTATCTGATGCTCATTTAAAGGCTATTTGGTAATGCGAATCCAAACATTTGAATGCTGAAATTCGACGTTCCATAAATGTATATGCCATCAACAACTAATTACATCTTCTTATCATCATGAGATAACCATTGTTGCCATACTGAATGTACATAATTCCAGGCAAAAGCGATAAAACGTAGCATGGTTATATAATTGCTGCAAATGCACTATTTCCATTAGCTATTTCGGGGCGGGGGTGGCTCAGTCGGTAGCGCGCCAGGCTCGTAATCTGTAGTTCCCAGCTTCGAGTCCCAGCTGGGTCAGCGTTGA
This sequence comes from Ryuthela nishihirai, assembly GCA_038380435.1. Classification (NCBI taxonomy): domain Eukaryota; kingdom Metazoa; phylum Arthropoda; class Arachnida; order Araneae; family Heptathelidae; genus Ryuthela; species Ryuthela nishihirai. Next base: position 63,425,535 of record JAWZYU010000008.1, read on the forward strand.
GATTTATATCCGCAAAAATTCCCTGCCCTGCCCACGGTCAGTAGGGGACACCGATGGGCTTGCAAAGGCCGTCGTCCGTCGGATGGGACGTTAAGCCGTGGCCCCGTGTGTGGGAGAGCCATACCCTGTGCACGTTAAAGAACACGCTGGATGGCCTTGACGGGAGGCTACCATCTGTCTCCCAACAGCTGTTCCAGTGGATCCCCTCCCCCAACCTTCTGAGCCTTTGGGGTCCATGTGACCTGGCCATTTAGCCCATGGTGTGCAAAAAAGTGCCGCTCAGAGGTAAAACAACCCATTAGCTATTTCTGAAATATTAAAAACAACCACTGCATAAATAAGTTTTCTAAATGAAACCTGAACATGAGAAACACTATTTTTCTTAAAGGATATTTCTGCCGAAGAAGGTGAAATAATTGGAGCATTTAAAGCAATTTATATCTCCAAACTGATATTACATTGGCTAAAACTTTCTTTTTTTATCTGCAGATGCGTCCCAACGCCAACACTCACGGAAATACCAGAAGCTTAGAGATATTAAAGACAGCTACTGTAGAAAGCTGTAAAAAATTCTTTCGGCTACCAGATCTTTTGATGTTGTAGTTTTTGTTGTAGTAATTGTAATTTTGCTGTCGTGTTTTTGGTAATTGTAATTGCTTGTTGTTATAAAAAAAAAGTTATAAAAAAAACACCACTATTTGTTCGTAAAAAATTGCTTAATAAAAACGTGTTTAAAACACTGATTTTCGTTTCATGTGTATGATGTGCCAAACTAAACACTAAATCAAGTTAATTATTGACTTAGAAATATACACTTCAAAAGCCCGTATTTAGAAAATAATCGAGATTGGAAAAGGGAGGAAAAGAGACAATCCCCACCGCCAACATTATCCATTAGCTCGAATCAAAATTTTTAAGGATTTTAAACGTAGGTAAATGGAAAACTTTTATTCTCTTTGAACACAAGATTTCCATATGCGCCAGAGATGATATGCGTTCTTCCAATTACTTTACACATTTAGTACCCTCTAACAGTGGAAATTCGAACTAATGGATGATTGGTAAAATAAACTATTAATCTTTTATTAGTGCCTGTACAACACAAAAAATATTTTTCATTTATCTCTTAAAACAGAAACGTTGCATTTCACCAACTCTCCCTTGGTAAGGGGCGGGGGTGGCTCAGTCGGTAGCGCGCCAGGCTCGTAATCTGTAGTTCTCACGTTCGAGTCCCAGCTGGGTCAGCGTTGAGATTTATCTCCGCAAAATTCCCCGCCCTGCCCACGGTCAGTTGGGGACACCGATGGGCTTGAAAAGGCCGCCGTCCGTCGGATGGGACGTTAAGCCGTAACCGTGTGCTGGAGAGCTACACCCTGTGCACGTTAAAGAACATGCTAGATGGCCTTGACGGGGGGCTACCGTCCGTCTCCCAACAGCTGTTCCAGTTCCCTTTCTCTGAGCCTTCGGGGTCCATGTGACCTGGCCATTTTGCCCATTGTGTGCAAAAAGTGCCGCTCAGAGGTAAAACAACCCAACCCATAGCATTCAAAATTTGGCATAATTTTTGAGATGTGTAACTCAAAATACCTCCAGGCACCATTTTTTTTAGTCCTCTAACATTTATATACCTATATTTGACCTCAACTCGTTGCATCTGAAATTTGGCAACATATCCGAGATCTACGACTCAAAATACCTCGAAGGACCCTCAGGATCCAAAATTTCATAACTTTCCTATATCCCACAGATTGCCAGTAGATAATGGTTTGGCCTCTATGTGACCTCTTTTTGCCCTTGAAGGATGCATCGGAAGTCAAATTTTGGATTCTTCCCGAGATCTACGACACTGATTACCCTAGGTGCAAATTTTTAGAGCTGCCTCATAGTAAGAATTAGCATGATCCTCTGTCAGCCTGGCGGGGGTAGCTCAGTCGGTAGCGCGCCAGACTCGTAATCTGTAGTTCCCAGGTTCGAGTCCCAGCTGGGTCAGCGTTGAGATTTATCTCCGCAAAATTCCCCGCCCTACCCACGGTCAGTAGGGGACACCGATGGGCTTGGAAAGGCCGCCGTCCGTCGGATGGAACGTTAAGCCGTGGTCCCGTGTGCGGGAGAGACACCCTGTGCAGGTTAAAGAACACGCTGGATGGCCTTGACGGGAGGCTACCATCTGTCTCCCAACAGCTGTTCCAGTGGGTCCCCTCCCCCAACCTTCTCTGAGCCTTCGGGGTCCATGTGACCTGGCCATTTAGCCCATGGTGTGCAAAAAAGTGCCGCTCAGAGGTAAAACAACCCAACGTTAAAGAACACGCTGGATGGCCTTGACGGGAGGCTACCATCTGTCTCCCAACAGCTGTTCCAGTGGGTCCCCTCCCCCAACCTTCTCTGAGCCTTCGGGGTCCATGTGACCTGGCCATTTAGCCCATGGTGTGCAAAAAAAGTGCCGCTCAGAGGTAAAACAACCAATCCTGTAAACAAAAAGTAGAATCTAAAGAGGGGAATAGGCATTTATTGTTTAAATAAAGTTAATTTTGGGTTATTTTAATAAAAACCTAAAGTGCATTTTCTTTCACTACACTTGGGCCGCGGTAAGTAGATTAATTCAGAAGTCTGTCTCGAAAAGAAAAATTGGAAACCTCTGCAGTAAGATATCAGATAAGTAGTTACAGAGTACCTGTGCGTTCCACTTTTAGACATCAGATTGCTTTTACCCTTACGTCACAAAAAGTTCTGATAAGATGATATCCAATCGAGATTTCGTTTCCCGTTGGGCGTCTATTTGTCTCCAACAACTCTCAGCTTGACTTCAGGAACTTTGCATTGTGGAATTTCAGTTTGTGGGCTTTCAGGTGTTCATACTGATTAAAATGTATCGCTATTCTAAGGTAATTTCAATCTTGTGTTTTTTCAATCTTTTCTGATCATTGAGACATATTTCATTAGGTACTATTATAAGAAACGCTTTATGGAAACTAAGGAACAAATAAAAGTAGAGAACGTTTTAATTGCGGAAAATTCAACTACGATATCAGTTTAAATAAAAAAAATACCTCCTCAAGCAGCTACTTGCCACAGAGGTCTGGATTGGATTATTTTACCTCTGAGCGGCAATTTTTTGCACACCATGGGCTAAATGGCCAGGTCACATGGACCCCGAAGGCTCAGAGAAGGTTCGGGGAGGGGACCCACTGGAACAGCTGTTGGGAGACAGATGGTAGCCTCCCGTCAAGGCCATCCAGCGTGTTCTTTAACGTGCACAGGGTATGGCTCTCCCGCACACGGGGCCACGGCTTAACGTCCCATCCGACGGACGGCAGCCTTTCCAAGCCCATCGGTGTCCCCTACTGACCGTGGGCAGGGCGGGGAATTTTTGCGGAGATAAATCTCAACGCTGACCCAGGTGGGACTCGAACCTGGGAACTACAAATTACGAGCCTGGCGCGCTACCAACTGAGTCACCCCCGCCACACAGAGGTCTGACAGGAGCCTGTAATGTCAGTTTAATACGCCATAGCAGAGGATCTGTGAGGATGGCGGGTCCTCAGTAGATTTTTTGCCTACTGTAAGCGGTGTTCCCAGGTGGTCACCCTCCCAGGTACCGACATCACCCAAAGACTGCTTAACTTCGGTGATGAGACGAGAACCGGTGTTTTCAGCTTGGTACTGCCGTTGGCTTTATATATTGGTTTATCTACTGATTATTAATATATCTTTTTGCTACTCTCTTTGACAACTGGGCCATCGTTGAGATTTATCTCCACTATTTGTCGTCAATAGTCCATTATTTGTCAATAGTTTCATCATTTTGAAACTTGTCGCAGAACAAACCTTATCACTTCCGGTCGTGAGAGTCGTTTTTCGTGACAACCTCGTATCGCTGTTTCGGCGAGGATTGCATCCATTTTTGATTTAACGCAGTTTTTGCAGATTCTCTTATGTTGTATTGCCGAGCCAATCTGACTAAAGTTGAAATTGAAATTACATTTCTCACTCAACTCTTAAAGGCAATACTAACTGGGACATAATGCAGTTTATTATGTGAATTTCGGCGGCCACAGCATCGTACAGCTGGTATAATTCTACTGTACCCCAGTTGGGTTTTTTACCTCTGAGCGGCACTTTTTTGCACACCACGGGCTAAATGGCCAGGTCACATGGACCCCGAAGGCTCAGAGAAGGTTGGGGGAGGGGACCCACTGGAACAGCTGTTGTGAGACAGATGGTAGCCTCCCGTCAAGGCCATCCAGTGTGTTCTTTAACGTTGGGTTGTTTTACCTCTGAGCGGCACTTTTTTGCACACCACGGGCTAAATGGGCAGGTCACATGGACCCGAAGGCTCAGAGAAGGTTGGGGGAGGGGACCCACTGGAACAGTTGTTGGGAGACAGATGGTAGCCTCCCGTCAAGGCATCCAGCGTGTTCTTTAACGTGCCAGGGTATGACTCTCCCGCACACGGGGCCACGGCTTAACGTCCCATCCGACGGACGGCGATCTTTCCAAGCCCATCGGTGTCCCCTACTGACCGTGGGCAGGGCGGGGAATTTTGCGGAGATAAATCTCAACGCTGACCCAGCTGGAACTCGAACGTGAGAACTACAGATTACGAGCCTGGCGCGCTACCGACTGAGCCACCCCCGCCCCCTACTGTACCCCAGATGAATGTTTCTATATCATCTCCTTACCTTTGTCTTCGCGAAAGTAATTCTGTAGCAAAATGTGCGAAATCACCATAAGAATAGATTTCCAAAATTTCCGTTTTAAAGTCTTCCCAATACTCTACTCCACAAATTCATCCTATGTTGTTCGACCATTGCTTAGCACACCTATTTTAACAAGTTACTGCGCAAACCACCTTTTTGTTGCCGAGCACTTCATATAAAAGAAAATGCTCTTCCATGGACTTGACAAATGCCTACGATGACGAAATTTTCGAACCATAGAACCTTATCTCAGGTAAAGCCTAATGAACTGACGGCCTACAGCTAATAACTGGATTGGCAACTTGGAGCTGAGAGGTTTGATAATATTCCCGTTCTGTCACTTGCTTCTGACGGAACATAAAATGGAACTCTACGTACGTTCAAAGTTCGCCAGCTGACATAGCATTGTCAACTAATTTAGGGGTTGTTGTCGTTAATCTTTTCTCCCGAAGATCCTTAAGCAGATATATTAACAACTCTGCTTCATTCATCGCATCATGCAACCTATCTTTTACTTTTGTTAACTTAGGAGTCGTAACGACAGAATCAGCCCTATTACTAGCAGACATGTTTAACGATCTCCCAATATTTTGAAACTTTTTTTTCTTGAGCAGCGCTCAAAAGTACTGCTACACAACAATACAATGCTAAAGCTATACTAAGCTTGCAATCAATTTGCTTATCAAAAAGTTTATCGTGTGTCCGGACACTTCTAATCTTTACATAGATAGAATAGGGGCGGGGGTAGCTCAGTCGGTAGCGCGCCAGACTCGTAATCTGTAGTTCCCAGGTTCGAGTCCCAGCTGGGTTGAGATTTATCTCCGCAAAATTCCCCGCCCTGCCCACGGTCAGTAGGGGACACCGATGGGCTTGGAAAGGCCGTCGGATGAGACGTTAAGCCGTGGCCCCTGTACGGGAGACATACCCTGCGCACGTTAAAGAACACGCTGGATGGCCTTGACGGAAGGCTACCATCTGTCTCCCAACAGCTGTTCCAGTGGGTCCCCTCCAACAACGTTCTCCGAGCCTTCGGGGTCCATGGTGTGCAAAAAAGTGCCGCTCAGAAGTAAAACAACTCAACCAAATCATAGATACAATAAAGATCTGAATTATCAGCAATATCGGCGCTGAAACTTCAGTTTCTTGCTCAAATATAAAATTCGGCTTAAAGCTGCCGTTAAATTTATGATCAATATAACTAACGATAACATACAATCACACATATACATTATACAGTCCCTGTTTCAATGCGCCCCTTTCTTTATTGCAGTGTCTCGCAAACGTTTTTACTCTGCTGCACACTGAATCTAATTTTTTTTTTCCCGCGGCACGCTGAATCTAATTTTTTTCCCGCGGCACACCTAAAAAAGAATTTTTGATGGTTACGTAAAAATATGAAAATTGAAGTTTCGTTAAATGCATTTTATTTAAAATAAATATAATAAATATAATTAATCATAACTCGGTGTTTGTTTTAAATATTTGTCCATTCTATGGCTTGAAATAATCAAAAATTAATACCAAAATTTGGAAAAAGCTTGATAAATACTTACAAGATCCCAGTTGATAAAATCTGAAAGATTTTTATTAAAGCACGTCGATAACACAAGTCAAGTCAAAATGAAATCTTTGGAATATCTAGTGTCAATTCGAAAATCTCTCGCGGCACACAGTTTGCGAGACACTGCTTTATTGGCTCTGTAACGCTCCAAAATGTATGATTAAATAGCCGGACATCTCCGGTGGCAGGCAATTTCTCTTGCCAATTAAATAAAATAAGGGCTCTTATTATTACTCGCGTTACTGGAGAAAAGAACTTAAATTAGGGATTGTCAAATATAAACTTGAATGAAATCTTAATAAACTCTGCTCAAGAGAAAAAAATTAGAAAGTCAAACCTATTTCATAAAACATAGTTTATTTTTAAAAAAATCTATACTCACCAAAATTTATAATCTATTCATCACAAAAGAAACTCTTTACAACAAAACTAACGTCTCTGAGCTCCTACTACTCCATCTCACTCACTGAATGCGTGTCCGTGTTACTTCAGCCAGCGTGTTACATGAGTAACACGCCGGTTCGCATGACGCCGGCTGAAGTCACATTTGCATAAAATGATCGGGCTACACGATCGCGCTGGCTTTGACGCAGAAGGGGCGTGTCCTTCCGCGCGCATTAGCAGCAGTCAATCGAAAATGTGAATGAACATGCGCAACTCCTCTTGCTGGACAGGCGAGAAGAAATGATGATTTAACTAAAATATAAGGCTCCAAAATAATAATTATGAAGGAATATAAAATGAAAGTGATTAAGGAAAAAGTGAAAGTGAATGGATGAGCCATCACCATGTGTAGGAAAGTGATACCCTAATCGAGGGGGGCCGGGGGTGGCTCAGTCGGTAGCGCGCCAGGCTCGTAATCTGTAGTTCCCAGGTTCGAGTCCCAGCTGGGTCAGCGTTGAGATTTATCTCCGCAAAAATTCCCCGCCCTGCCCACGGTCAGTAGGGGACACCGATGGGCTTGGAAAGGCCGCCGTCCGTCGGATGGGACGTTAAGCCGTGGCCCCGTGTGCGGGAGAGTCATACCCTGTGCACGTTAAAGAACACGCTGGATGGCCTTGACGGGAGGCTACCATCTGTCTCCCAACAGCTGTTCCAGTGGGTCCCCTCCCCCAACCTTCTCTGAGCCTTCGGGGTCCATGTGACCTGGCCATTTAGCCCATGGTGTGCAAAAAAGTGCCGTTCAGAGGTAAAACAACCCAACCCAACCCTAATCGAGGTCAAATAGAATTCGGAGTGACAATCTAGAAAGCGAAAGCTGCGAAGGCCCCGATTGATTTCCAGTAAAATATACCCTGTGTATGTTAAAGAACAAGCTGGATGGCCTTAAAAGGAGGCTACCATTTGTCTCCTAACAGCTGGGTATTGGGCCCCGTCTCTCCAACATTCTCTGAGCCCTAGGGGTCTTTGTGACCTGACCATTTAGCCAATTGTGTGCACAAAAGTGCCGCTCAGAGGTAAAACAACCCAACCCTTTGCATTTTGAAGCAGGTGTAACGTTTTCATAATTCATTGTGCTCCTCGAATCATAAACAATTTTGTTTTAAAAATCGTTAATGTGGACCCTCAATTTGAGGAGATACAGTGCAACAACTGTTTTCACAAATCTGGAAAGAGAAAGCCTAAACTCATAAAAAGTCACTCACAATCATCTATATACATTAGATTTAAGTGATTGACTGACTTTGACGGCTCATTGACCGACAGCGAGATCACGCTAATTCTAACTATGATGCAGAAACGAGAGAGCTCTGAAAATATGCACAAAGAGATTATCCGGGTCGTGGATCTGGCGAAAAATCTGAAATTTGACCCGACGTATCCTTTAAGGTCAAGTAGAGGTCAAACCTAGATTTACGAAGGCAAGAAACATAAAAATTGACTTCTGGGGGTGTTTCGGGTTGCAGATGTCGGAAACGTTACGAAATTTCGGGTTGTCAGTCCGGAGAATGCTTCGAGGTCAAAGGTCAAATTTAATATACCAGTGATAGAAAGCTGAAAATTTGTTACTGGGGGTATTTTGGATCGTAGATCACAGAAATATTGTTGAATTTTGCTTGTGATTGGTCCTTTGAGGTCAAAGGTGAAATATAGATCTGCGAGTGCTAGAGGGCCTTTCCGGAGAATGCTTATTGCTGGATTTGCTGGATTTCCGGAGAATGCTTATTGCTGGATTTGGCCTTTTAGGCCAAATCCAGCAATAACACGCTGGATGGCCTTTTAGGCCAATCCAGTGTGTTATTGCACCCAAAATTCAACGTGGGCAGGGCGGGGAATTTTGCGGAGATAAATCTCAACCCAGCTGGGATTCGAACCTGGGAACTACAGCGGGATACGCCTTTTAGGCCAAAGGTCAAATTATATTATACCTGTGCTCAGAGGCATAGCTAGGCCTTTGGCACCCTTGTCAAATTTGTAATTGTCCGTCCATATACAGTTATTGATAAAAAATATACATGTTATTTATATTATATATATATTTATTGTCATTATATTAATACAGTTACATGAATAAATATTAATTGCAAAAGAAATTGCAATTACCGTATTTGCCGGTGTATAGGACGCACCGGCGTATAAGACGCACCCTTTTTTAGACACATTTTTAAGGAAAAAAAATTTTCCACATTGTTTCATGAATTTCCATAAAGATTTACTGTACTCATTTTATAGTTATTTATGTATACAAAAAATGTAACTAGGGAACATTGTAGTTAGGTACCTTTTAATGTTCATCCTCAAAACCCAGAAATCCATCTCCAAAGCTAAATGAAGAATCACTTGAAGCCTCTTTTTCAGAAACTGAGTCTTCGTATAACAAATCATCCTCTGTGCCATCAAGTGAGTTACTAATACCACATTTCTTAAATGACTTTACAACTGTCTCATGTTTCACAATTCACTGTGCTCCTCGAATCATAAACAATTAATTAATTCACATTAAAAAATTTCACAGCATTCCATGAAGTTTTGACCCATTCACAAATCTGCAAAATGTTAGATCACTTCCTTCTTACTGATGGTGTCACTTCAAAATCTGTAGACTGCATCCAACTGTTCCATTTCTCCTTCATGAATCCTTTAAATGGTTTATTAATGCAGACATCTAAAGGTTGAAGCTGGCTCGTTAGTCCACCTGGAATTACAGCTAACTGAGTTTTCCGTTGGTTGATTTTATTTTTTATAGATTCTGTTCTATGACTGTGAACTGATCCCATGCTGGCAAGGCCGGTTTCTTTAACAGTCCACCAGGACGCCTGACCACACATTGTCTATCCACAACTTCATCCCCCCTTCATCCATCCAGCCCTTAGGATGAACGTGCACAAACACACCTTTAGGCAGTTTTTCCTTGGGCAAGGTTTTCCTTTTGCAAATCAAAAGAGGCGGCAATTTTGTTCCATTGGCACAACAAGACAACATGACCGTGTAGTGCGTTTTCTCATGTCCACTAGTTTTAACAATAACACTTCTTGCACCTTTGGAATCTACTGTTTTTGTTTGAGGGTACATCGAACGTCAGTGGGACCTCATCCATGTTTGCTATTTGTGAAAGTTCAAATTTCCTCTTTTTCTTGCATTAATGACAAATTTCTGAAACTCGATAATCTTGTCTTCATATTCTGTTGGCATCTTTTGTGCTATTTTTGTTTTAGTCCGCATACGTAAGTCATTTCTCTTCATGAATCTAGAACACCATGACGTTGATCCTGTAAAATCAGCGATGCCTCTGTTAGTAGCTATCACTCTTGCTTGTTGAATAGTCATTTTTGTGGAAACTGAAAATCCCGAGCTTCGGTGGTCTAATATCCAAGTTTTTAATTCTTCTTCTAGTTCCGGCCATTTTGCAATTCCATGTCGCAGATTATGTTTACTACGCATAGCTCTTTTTAGGTCTTCTACCTGTCTTCTCCAAGTTCTTATCATCTTTTCTGTTGGCGGTGATCCGAAATTCCTCTCTTCTGCCCTGTTTCCGTGTTCTTTGGCATACTCAATCACTCGTAAGCTTGAATGCAATATCATAGCAGAATCTGCGTTGTTTTTGAGCCATGTTTCGCAGCAAAAACACGAGAAAGCTTCTTCGGTACTAAAAGTTTACGTTTTTTTTTGCCTTGAGGCGCTGTAATCGGTAACGACGCGCCATGCTCGCGCTTTTTGAAATAATATGCCGGTGAAATGTGATCACGCATGCGCACATTGGATGAATCGTAACCTTGAGATGTCAGTGGATCTGAACTCTATTTTACTGAAATGCTCCCTCTTGTCAGTAGTAAGCATAAAATGTATCACGCAACTTATTGTTTTTACAGAACAGAAAAAAAATATGGAAACGATTTATTTGAAACCACTCTTTCACAAAAGGACAAAATGCAAAAGAATACTTATATATGTAGATTGATATAAACCAAAAGTTTTAGACTGAAATTTCAACTCATAATTTTGATTACCGGCGCATAAGACGTACCCCATATTTTAGGCGTATTTTGAGGGGGAAAAAGTGCGTCCTATATGCCGGCAAATACGGTAATTATTTTTTAAAGTATTTGAATTTTTCCAACTTTTTCGTTGGCAAAATCTCATCAAAATTAATTTTTTGAGTCAGTTATCGCTCGATTGATAGGAAACAAAGTGATGATGTATGCTCCTGTCCTCATGTTGATCTTAAACAATCCCGGGGTTTATAAACATAATAATTCAATAAATAATAATAAATAAATACCCCCTCAAGCAGCTGCTTGCCACAGAGGTCTGACAGGAGCCTGTCAGTTTATATGCCAAAGTAGAAGGTCTGAGAGGATGGCAGGACCTCAGCAGAAAAACGACACACACATCCATGCCTTACCCGGGGCTCGAACCCGGTCCCTTAGATCAGTAGCCTAGCGCGCTAACCACTCGGCCATGGGATACAATGTACAAATTATGAACTCCCGTCCAAAGAAAAAGATACATATGTAACAAAATTTTATTTTGTAACGGCATGATTTGTAAAATCAATACGAACAGTTGGGGATTGCGTCCCAAAGCTGTTTTATGGCATGAGCGGTGCAGGGGGCGGGGAGGGGATGCTAATCGTCCGCCGATAAAAGGAAAAAATATTTTTGTAGGAAATAACGAAAATCTATAATATGCTGTCTTGACGATACGACGGTATAAACAATACGTATTAAATTCAACCAACTAAGGGCGGCTAATCATTCGATTTGATTCTGCACGTAAACGTTAGATACGTGGAACGGCTCTTGCCGCCCCAGCACCGCCCTGTGATTCCGGCGTCCGTGGCAAACTGCCCCGATGCCAACACGTTCCTACGCCTCTGCCTGTGCTGCAGAACTAAAAATATGTCAATACAGGTATTTCAAGCAGTAGAAATCAGAAATGTCAGGAATTTTCAGATCCGGTGTCACAATTAAGGCCAAATAGAGTTCGGACTGACAATCTAGAAATCGAAAGCTGCGAAGGTCCCGATTGATTTCCAGTAAAATATACTGTTGACTGAAGCATGGTGCTTGATGAGAATATAATGCTGGGCAGGGCATACCAAGTGATGTGCGTTTATTTAAATCAACCTTCCCTGGCATTTTACTTCTATTAATGCGCATGCGCCATTTAAACAACTCATATCTAGGGAGAAATTTCACATTATGACATAGTTAAGTTTTGTCACTATATTCAAAAACTAACTATTATATATAGGTTACAAAATAACATTTTCCCTGGGAGTGAATATCTTTTCTCACTTGCCACAAGCTCAGATTTGGCTAAGTACAGTTTTATTTAACACAATTTATTTTCCAGTCATATTTCACTTTGAGTTTTCGAGATTTTTCTCTCCTCTTACGAGAATAAAAATTATCACGCTGATAGCTTGCAGCTACCAGTCTCTCGTCTCATCAGTGACACCAACAAGCAGAAACGTACCCTGGGGGGGGGGGGGGGGTTGACGGGGGGTTGACAGTAGATCCAACCCTCTCCTCGAAAATTTGGTCTTCTTATACGAAATCCCAAACTTGTCTACCTGCTTTGAAATCCAAAACAGTTGTCTTGGCAATGGGTTGGGTTGTTTTACCTCTGAGCGGCACTTTTTTGCACACCATGGGCTAAATGACCAGGTCACATGGACAGCGAAGGCTCAGAGAAGGTTGGGGGAGGGGACCCACTGGAACAGCTGTTGGGAGACAGATGGTAGCCTCCTGTCAAGGCCATCCAGCGTGTTCTTTAACGTGCACAGGGTATGGCTCTCCCGCACACGGGGCCACGGCTTAACGGCTCATCCGACGGACGGCGGCCTTTCCAAGCTCATCGGTGTCCCCTACTGACCGTGGGCATGGCGGGGAATTCTGCGGAGATAAATCTCAACGCTGACCTAGCTGGGACTCGAACCTGGGAACTACAGATTACGAGCCTGGCGCGCTACCGACTGAGCCACCCCCACCCCGTCTTGGCAATGACTGACTGACTTACAGAGGATCAAACTAGTTATAACTGTGAAATACAGGGTGTTTCAAAAACGACGAACCCCTCTATTGTATTTTTCTATTTAAACTTGACAAAAGACAAATTTCAGAAGATGCAAATTAGACTTATATATACCTTTACAACAGATGTTGAAAGTGAGTTCCTGCAACCTGGATGCAGATTCGTACCCGTTTCATGACATTTCAGCCACCTCGTAATGTTTGTTTTCTTATGTTTAAAATCTCTCTTTCAATGTTAGCCTTCAAGTCTTCAAGAATATTAGGATTGTTTTGAAACACTACACATTTGAGATATCCCCAAAGGAAAAAAATCTGGAGGAGTAAAATCTGGGAATCTTGGGGGCCACAAATAATTTGGAAATCAAATGATCACCAAAAAATTCCTGCAACATTTGCAGTATGAGCGGTCGCGCCATACTGCAAAATCACAAGACGACGGGAAATTGCACACCAAACACCAATTTTCCGTGCGTGTAATGGTCGTTCGTGAAAAGTGTGAGGATTTTCACTGCTTCATATTCGACTGTTTTGACTGCTCACATATCCATCCAAGTGAAACCAAGCATCATCACTGAAATAAACACGGTCGAACACCTCAATTCCATTTTCATCAACAAAAGAACGAAACCAACGACAGCACCGTAAATGTTTTTCATGGTCTGGTTCTTTCAGTTCATGAACGACACCAATGCGGTAGGCATGAAATTTTAATTTCTTTGTAGCCCTGAAAACGGTAGCTGGTGACAGTCCAACCTGTGAAGATAACTTTCTAAGAGATTTTCTGGGTGAGCGAGTTCAACACTAAGACACATCATCAAGAACTTCGGCAGTTAACAGTGATGGCCGGTCTGAGCTCTTTCGATCTTGTACAGATCCAGTGTCACGAAATTTATCAGTCAAACGAGATATTGTCGACTTGTTGGGAACTGTAAACTGAAGAAACTTCAAGTCAAACTCCTCTCTCTCATCACAAACAAGTTTGCAAGATTTATACGCACAATAAGTCTCAACAATAAATACACGTTCGTTTTTGGAAAACGACATAGCTGACATAACACAAAGTAATTGGATTGGATTGTTTTACCCCTGAGTGGCACTTTTTTGCACACCATGGGCTAAATGACCAGGCCACAAGGACCCCGAAGGCTCAGGGAAGGTTGGGGGAGGGGACCCAATGGAACAGCTGTTGGGAGACAGATGGTAGCCTCCCGTCAAGGCCATCCAGCGTGTTCTTTAACGTGCACAGGGTATGGCTCTCCCGCACACGGGGCCACGGCTTAACGTCCCATCTGACGGACGGCGGCCTTTTCAAGCCCATCGGTGTCCCCTACTGACCGTGGGCAGGGCGGGGAAATTTTGCGGAATTCATTTTTGGAAAACGACATAGCTGACATAACGCAAAGTAATTGGATTGGATTGTTTTACCCCTGAGTGGCACTTTTTTGCACACCATGGGCTAAATGGCCAGGCCACAAGGACCCCGAAGGCTCAGGGAAGGCTGGGGGAGGGGACCCAATGGAACAGCTGTTGGGAGACAGATGGTAGCCTCCCGTCAAGGCCATCCAGCGTGTTCTTTAACGTGCACAGGGTATGGCTCTCCCGCACACGGGGCCACGGCTTAACGTCCCATCCGACGGACGGCGGCCTTTCCAAGCCCATCGGTGTCCCCTACTGACCGTGGGCAGGGCGGGGAATTTTGCGGAGATAAATCTCAACGCTGACCCAGCTGGGACTCGAACCTGGGAACTACAGATTACGAGCCTGGCGCGCTACCGACTGAGCCCCCCCCCCCGCCCCCTTCATTTTTGGAAAACAACATAGCTGACATAACACAAAGTAATTGGATTGGATTGTTTTACCCCTGAGTGGCACTTTTTTGCACACCATGGGCTAAATGACCAGGCCACAAGGACCCCGAAGGCTCAGGGAAGGTTGGGGGAGGGGACCCAATGGAACAGCTGTTGGGAGACAGATGGTAGCCTCCCGTCAAGGCCATCCAGCGTGTTCTTTAACGTGCACAGGGTATGGCTCTCCCGCACACGGGGCCACGGCTTAACGTCCCATCTGACGGACGGCGGCCTTTTCAAGCCCATCGGTGTCCCCTACTGACCGTGGGCAGGGCAGGGAAATTTTGCGGAGATAAATCTCAACGCTGACCCAGCTGGGACTCGAACCTGGGAACTACAGATTAGGAGCCTGGCGCGCTACCGACTGAGCCACCCCCGCCCCAACACAAAGTAATGAATGCTTCTGTGAGACTGGTGTGTGACAAGGTTACTTCAACTGCTAAAGGCTGTTAACCTTGAGTACAGTAATGCCAACTGACTAATATTATGGCATAAAATGTACTTGAGCGTAAGTTCTATTCTCTTATATTTAGGGTTGCGTCCTTTTTGAAACAACCTGTAGAAATGGTAGAATCCACCCATAGTACACACACTGATTATCTGTAGAAATAGACTTCAAAAATTGTTAAAAATATCTGAATAAAATTATTGCTCACGCGGCGGGAATCGAACCCGCCACTCTCTAGAAACATGCCAGAGCACTCTACCTTTAAACGATGCATCAGACGCTAAATTCTTCCAAAATAAGACCTATAAACCTTTCACTGAGATGTGGTGGACCTTGTGCCATCCACACTTCAGGAGAGGCTACTCTTCCAATTGTTGCTAATTATTTAGATGTTAATGTTGGGTTGTTTGGGTTGTTTTACTTCTGAGCGGCACTTTTTTGCACACCATGGGCTAAATGGCCAGGTCACATGGACCCCGAAGGCTCAGAGAAGGTTGGGGGAGGGGACCCACTGGAACAGCTGTTGGGAGACAGATGGTAGCCTCCCGTCAAGGCCATCCAGCGTGTTCTTTAACGTGCACAGGGTATGGCTCTTCCGCACACGGAGCCACGGCTTAACGTCCCATCCGACGGACGGCGGCCTTTCCAAGCCCATCTACTGACCGTGGGCAGGGTGGAGAATTTTTGCGGAGATAAATCTCAACGATGACCCAGCTGGGACTCGAACCTGGGAACTACAGATTACGAGCCTGGAGCGCTACCGACTGAGCCACCCCCGCCCCTTAGATGTTAATGAGAAGGTCAATCATGCTTAAGCGTTTATTATTAAAAATCCATCCATAGTAAATACACAATTACCTCTAGAAATAGGCTTTCAACAATTGTTAAAAAATTAATTTAACAGTAGAGCGCTCTGGCATGTATCTAGAGAGTTGGGGGTTCGGTTCCCGCTGCGTCAGCGATAATGTTTTTCAGATATTTTTAAAATAAATTGTAGAACTCCGAAAATTGGCAGCTAGGGGTAATCCGGAACGCATATCTCTGGGAAAATACGAAATTTGACCTCTGACGTGTTGTTCAAGGTCACGTTAAGGTCAAACCTTGATCTACCAGTGCTACAGACGTGAAAATTAGTGCCTGGGGGTGTTTTGGGTTGTAGATGTTAGAAACGTTACGAAATTTCGGATCCGGAGTGTCCTTCGAGGTTAAATAAAATCTACCAATGCTAGAGAGGTGAAAATTGATGCCAGAAAATTTCCAGTCGTAGATCTAGGAAATGCTGCGAAATTTTCTGGAGAGCTTAAATTGATGAGTATGTCTATTTCGAGCAGTAGAACTCATAAATATTAAGAATGTTCCGATCTGTCATTACATTCAAGGTCAAATGGGAGTTGCAGTTACGGTCTAGATCTCTTGATTTCTGGTATTCAAATATTTTTAAAATGACAGATGCTTATGAGAATTACTACAAATTAACAAATATTTCACATATATTTATTAATTTGTAAAACTGTGTTTAAGTAGAAGCCAAGAACTGCATTGCATATGGCACGCAGCATTCACATTAGATTAGTGGGAAACTGTATGAATGCTTAAACGTTGTACAGAGGGTGAGTTATTTTGTACAAACTGTATTGTAATATACTTTTCTCAAGTATCATGTTACCTTTAAATTTTGCTAAATTTGCTTGCTTTAGGAAATCTGAACCGGCCCTTATGGGGCAACAACCACCGGGCTTCATCTGGTGATGATGATCAAAATGACTCTTTTCAAAGATTCGATTATTTTTAATCGACTCACTTAAAAGATTGGTTCAAAAGATTCATTCGTTTGAATCATTTGATTCTCTCAGTGAGCCACTTCGAGGGATTCGAATCATTTGATTCTCTCAGTGAGTCACTTCGAGGGATTCGAATCATTTGCTGTTTAGCGCAGTCGGGATAGGTGAACATTTCAAATATAGGAACTAATTAATTTTAAATATTTTTTTTAATTTTAATAAATAAGTTCTTATTTCATTGCATTTTGAAATAAATACTTTGCAGTTAAAATTTTGAATAAATAACTTCAAATCTTAAGTTTTTTGTTCGAGAGTTTTCCAGATCTAATCTTATTGATTGAAATTAATCTTTGTGTAAGTACGTAGAGCTTCACTGATATCTTCAAAAGATTTGTCCAAAATGGCTTCATTTAATGGTTGTTTAAGGTTTAACGAAGAGGATCTATTAAGCTGTAGTACAAGTGAATATAGCAAAAATTATTCAAAGCCTGAAAATATGAAACAACTTTATTAACTGCTTTATTTGAAGAAATGACTGTAATAGAATTATATTCAAATCGTAGCAACTATTAAAATTGCGTTTATATAAATCAACCTTCCCTAGCATTTTACTTGCACTAATTATTAATAAGGATTGCCTGTGAAGGATTCATCATTCACGTTCATGGAGTCAGAGGATCGAAAGAATCATGTGAAGGTGCGCTATGGATATCCATTTGTAGTTTAAGAAATATTCTGGATATATTCTGGACATTGTGTCGGAAGCCACTAATAAGATAAGACCGATTCGTTCATTCTGATTCGACTCCTTTGTGAACCATAGGAGTCAAAGGAATCGAAAGATTCCTTTGAACCTTTGACTCAGTGCGCCTTATTCGTTCATTCTGATTCTTTCAGTCCCTTCGGAACTTTGCATGGGAAAGGTAACTCTTAATTGTAATAATTTTTGCTTCCGTAGTTTTTCAGTTAATTAACGACCTCGTGTTTTATTCTGAAAAGAAAAAAATAATTTCTCATGAGGAGCTGATTCTTTCAGAGAATCGCTTCGTTTCAGAAAGGAGTCATGAACGAACAAAATGTGACTCGTTTATCTGATTCGTTCATTTTTAACAAATCGTTCGCGAACGACTCACCAATATCGTTCGGTGACAACTATGGCTTTTTTCCTTGATTTTCTCTCCTGCTGAGGAGTGGTCAACCACATAGGGTCCTAGTACTGACCATATAAACCCACTGGACTGGACTGAATAAAGGCTCTGAGCTTGATTATAGATCCCGAATTTGGTGCACTGGTGGGCTTCTGTGGAGGGAAAAATCTTCCTCTGTGTTTTCTGTTTTTTGTGGCTTCACAGCCCCAAGTGAATAGATTCACAGGATATGTTTATCAGCTGGTGGATAATCCTGAGCAGAGGTCGTCGCAAGCACCTGAACTCTTTGCTTCTATTGACATCATCAAATTCTACATTGGAGGAAGTCTTCCAGTGTAGATGGCTTCAGCCTTTAGTGGTGGGGGAACGGGTCTTTGCCCCATGTCTGCGATTAGGGGTCTGTTTGGTATTGTCGGCATTCCCTCTCTCAATAAACATAGTTTCTTTAAACATCCCACTAACCATTTTCTCTCCATAGGTAGTTGGAATGTGAGGACTCTGCACAGAGCTTTTTCTCTTGATGTCCTCACACATGAATTCCACCGTTATAATTTAAATATTCTCTCTTGCAAGAGACCAGATGTACAGAAAAGGTCAGGTTCTTAAATATAATCTTAAATTTCTCTTTTCAGAGAGCGAAGACAATAAACATCAGGAAGGCGTGGGTCTGCTTCTCAGCAGACACGCTAGTGATGCCCTTCTAGGATATGAGTGCATTAATGAAAGGATTCTTACAGCAAAATTTCAGACAAGCGTTAAAGACTTGAATGTTATCTGCTGTTATGCCCCCACTGAGGATGCCAATGAGCATGAAAAGGACAGGTTTTACGGACAACTTCAGGATATTTTGAATTTTGTCGAGAAAGGAGATATTACCCTTGTTCTAGGTGACTTCAATGCCGAAGTTGGTACTGACTCTGACCTTTGGGGAGCAGTGATAGGCCCTTTTGGTATTGGTAACTGAAATGGCAATGGGCAACGTCTCCTACAGGTAAGTAACCTCAATGGTTTCAGAATAACTAACACTTATTACAAACACCGCGATATACATAAGTACACATGGGTTTCACCTGATGGGCTGCATAAGAATATGATTGATTATATATTAATTAACAGCAAATGGGCTAGTTCTGTTAGGAATACCAAGTCATATAGGGGAGCTGAAATTGGATCTAAGTGTCTTGCAGCGTAAACTTAGGAAGTGTTGTGCTAAGGTTAAAAAATTTACCTTTAATTCTGAAGCTCTGCATAATCCAGTTATATCTAAAGCTTACCATGATAGGTTACTTAGTCATTTTGACAGTCATGGTTTGTTTACTACTAAAGTTGAAGAAGAATAGGACCATTTTAAACAGGCTTTTCTTGGTCTAATAGTACTTTTTTTTTAGGAAAAAAGGAGCAGAGGAGGCAGAGTTATTTGAGTGATAAGGCACTTGAGCTTCTTTCAGAAAGAAAGAACTGCAGGAATGCCCTTAATCAACACCTTACTAGTCCTAATATAAAGCATTACAGAGAGCTTAATAAATGTGTAAAGGATTAGTTAGCTGCTGATAAGAATCTTTGGTTTGATGGCTCGGCTGACAAAGCCGAGGAAGCAGTTAGACTGCACAAAATCAGAGAGCTGTACCAGATAGTTAATGTTTTGTGTAGTAGAAAACGGACAGGTATACAGGGATTGAAGGATAAACAAGGTAAGGTTATAGAAGGTGAGGATTCTGTCATGGCTAGGTGAGCTTAGCATTTCAGTGATGTTCTAAAGAATGTGGTTAGTTCTACTCCCATTGTTTGCAATGATGATAGATTCATTGGTGGCTTTAATGTTGGCCCTATAACACCACAGAATAAATCTGTATGACACAATCTGAAGTTATTTTGGCTCTTTTTAAACTTAAACTTCATAAATCCCCAGGGGTAGATGAAATTACTACGGAAATGCTTAGAGCTGGGAATGTTTCTGTTATCATTTGGATGACTGAAATTTCGAATTCTTTTATGATAAAGGCATGGTTCCTAAGGATTTTATCAGAGCTATTATTATCCCTATTTTTTAAAAAAAGTTAATTACAGTTATTGTGTAACTATAGGGATATCAGCCTACTTTCTGTTTCAGGAAAGGTTCTTTGCATGATTATGCTTAATAGAATTGAGAATCTGGTTGACAGGCAATTGTATAATGAGCAATGAGGATTCAGAAGTGGTAGAGGATGTGTAGATCAGATATTTTCACTCAGGCAGATTCTTGAAAGATGTTTAGAGTTTCAGAAACTTTTATTTGCTAGCTTTGTGTATTTCAAAAAGGCTTCCGACTCTGTTAATCGCCATAATTTGCAGTTGATTGTGAGATCTTATGGCATACCAGACAAGTTAGTTAACATAATGAAAGTTCTGTATAACAACACTGAGTCGTGTGCGAGAGTTGGTAAGGCTTGTAGCAATTGGTTTAGCATTACTTATGGTGTTCGACAAGGGTGCATTTTGTCTCCTTTTTTCTTTAGTTTGGTTATTGATTATGTTATGCAAAATTCACTTCAATGGAAAGATTTTGGCCTTAAATGATCTGGAGATGCGAAAATTTCTGATTTAGCCCTCTTGGCAAATGATGTTGATGAGATGAACTCTTCCATTCGAGCTGTTGATGAAACTGGTAGTAGAGTAGGTTTGGTTATAAACAGAGAGAAAACTAAAGTGATGAAAATTGGTCAGGCAGGCTGTGATTCTGTTAATCTGAATGGTTGCAGTCTTGAGCAGGTGTCACAGTTTAATTATCTTGGGAGCTATATAACAGATATTGGTGATGTGCGGCATGAGATTAACAGACGAATAGGGATTGCTGCCGGGACTTTTAAGAATCTATGGGCAGTGTGGAGAAATAGGCGTATACACCTAAAGACTAAAATTAGAGTGTATAACAGTTTGGGTCTTTCTAGGATTAGTTATTGTAGTGAAACTTGGACGCTGTGTAAACAAGATAACAGGAAACTTGATGCTTTTGATTCTAGATGCTTACGCAGTATCTTGAGTAGTAGTTGGTTCAACTTTGTAACTAATGATGAGGTTAGGCAAAGGAGTCTGCAACCTCCTTTAAGCAGCATATTTTGCAGAGAGAGACTCCGCTAGTTTGGCCATGTTGCCCGTATGGATAATTATAGATTGGCGAATAGGATTATGAACAGTGTGCCTAAAGGCCTCAGAAAGAGGGAGAGACCTAGGATGCGGTGGGCAGACAATGTCAAACAGGACTTTGTTAGAATTGGTGTGCAATGGCCAGATGCAGCAGATGTAGCTCAGGACAGACTTGCTTGGAGAACTAAATTGCACTGTCTGGTTGGACCTCCGTAGCCCATGGCTGCTTGAGGATGACGATAATGAACTTTAAGGCCAGCACGTCTTTGTTCATATATGTGTGTATAACTATGGGTGTGGAAGAGGACTCGGTTGCTTGTTTCCTACTCGGTTACTTCATGCTTCGATCGATTTAATGATTTCATAATTGTATAAAAATTTGTGTTTATAAAATATTAACCTGGCCATTTGACTTTTACAAATATATAAACGTTGACGGTAAAAATCGTTTTGTCTTTGGCATGGTGGTGATATTACGCAAAAGAGGGCGCAGTAAGTCAAGCATTGCAGTGTTGATATTTTCCTTAATTATCGGCGAAATTTGTAATTTTTTTGTTTGAGAAAATGGGAAATTTGTATTAAAAATGTTCTGATAAGAGCAGAGGAAATTTTACCTTTTGCTACAAACCCATTCTCGGTGTGCGAAATCATATAGTTCTAAGGAACCCTTTTACACTGCGGTAAGTCAAAAACTATTAACCAGGATGAAACCTGTAGAGCGGAAATCTAAATACCGGTTGTTGAAATCTTTTTAATATTGAATTCTGTTGTGTAATGTGCATTTTATAAACGTTATCTAAATATTCATTAATGCATATACAAAATGGTGTTATAGTTTTCATCAGTAAAATATGTTCTTAGGTAAGTTTTGGTGTCTAGCACATGGCCTTGGCTTGTCTCCTTTAAAGGTCTGTAAAAATTACTGTACAGACAGAACAGATGAAAAGAGAATTCAATACTGCTTAACTTTAGAATTATATTCAATTAATTTTTGGAAGTAAAATATAAAATACCCAATATGTTATATAAATGTTAGTGAACATATTTTTCTAACCCAAATTTCCTCTAATCTTTGAGATATTTTTATTTTAAATGGTTATCAGGAAATTGATAACCTCCAGGAAACAAGTCTGTGATATCTTGTAATGGATTTACTGTCGCACTTAAATCTTTATTGATTAATTTTCATTTAAAAATAATGTAAAAATGTGTCAGTTTGTTATTAATTTCTCATTTAAAAATAGACATATTTAAAACAAATCTTCGATGAAAAAAAATGAAATTTTTTTAAATGTTCCATGTTGTGAAAAACATTTATTTTTCAATGCTAAAAGAAGACTGCTGAAACCTAATTTCTCCACCCCCAATTTTTTTAGTACTTCTGTGGTATGTAAACAAATTTTATGTTAACTGAAAGATCTTTTTGGAAAATTATTTGTCACAAACTACAAAAACAATTAAATTCCCAAACATTTTATGAAATTTAAGAAGATTTTTAGAATTTAAAGTAATTACAAATTAGCATACTGTTACCTGTTGATTAAAAAGAAAATATTTTTAGGTTGGTAGAAAAATTATTCATTTTTCTGCCTACATCATTTATCCTTGTTGGTGGAAATCATACCATAAGACAGTAGCTCAATGGTCAGAGCAACTGAAGTAATGCTATCAGGTCACAAGTTCTTATTCTATCCAGTTAAACAAATTTTAGAAACTGGTTTTTCAGGAGAGTAGGAAAATGATGCTGGGAAATAGAGGCTTTTCAGAACCTCTGATTTTTCTACTACTTTCTAGATTTAGCAAAAATGGCAAGGGTTGGCTCAATCAGTAGCATACCAGGCTCATAATCAACTGTGCCCGTGTTGAGATTTATTTTCACTAAAATTCACCCCCTCCCCAAGAAAAAAACACCACCCCCCTGCCTTCAGTGATAAAGGGACACTATGGGCTTGAAAAGGCTGCTCTGATTTGTCTTTTGAAAGAAATGCTTCAATTATTTGAAATAGTTATAAAAAATTTACCAATATATTAACTCAGAAGACTGTAAAACAGTCTATAAATTTTTTCTATTTTAGGGCCATGTCATCTCTGTTGATAAAAGTTTAGTTATTTTACTTCTGATTTCATTAATCTTTTTTTAAATTATGTAACCTGTTTAACCATATAGGTGATTTTGTTTTATTTTTTAAATCATGTTCATTAATTGCTTGAATGATTATAACCTAGAATTTCACAACCTAGAATATCACACAAATTGTAATAGCAGAGCAGTATATTAAATTGTATGTATCTTCTAAAGTTGATGTTTCTTAAATATATTGATATAAGTAAGTCATTCATATTATGGATTATCTAATAACTGTTCTTCATTAATTTTATTCTTGGTACTGATGGTCTGTGATCTGGTAATATACCAATGTAAAGGAGAAATGTGTGATCCAGATGTTCTTTAAGTTCAAAGTTTTGTAAAATGTTATTATTTGAAGTTCGTTGTCCAGACACAGAAGGAGTAATGATAGAAATATCATTAGTATTTCTTGTCAATTGAAGCAATATTTAGTGTATCAGCTAAATCTGTTTTTAATAAATGTGACCCAGCAATAGATAAAAAATTTCTGTTATCTGAAATGTTTATGTTATGTTATAGATAAGTAATTTCTGTTCATTAATTTTGTAATTTTTTCTCCATACTATACTTTGAGAAAAGTCCAGGCTAGTTACAGAGTCCAGTAAAGAAGCCAACTTTAGAATATTTTTACTAAATGACTAATCAACAGAAATAAGTCATGTTATATACCTAATTAAATATAATTTAATTCTGAATTTTATTTAAGTAAAAAATATGAATATAAAATAATTTAACAGTATTTGATCACATAATTGTTGTTCTTTAACATCAATATCAGAGTTTCCATTCTAAGTGCAGTCCAGATCTATAGCCAGTTTTGTTCTTCTCAAGCTTAGTAGCTTTATAATAGACTCGCATAACATTTTTAATGCTATATTTAATCCATTTCATGTGGCTAGATTTATTTTTTGATAAAGCAGTGAGGGACCATCTTTAGACATTTCCTAGCTGCTATTGCAATAACTTTCTTTACTCAATGAGGCATTTAAACCTGAGGCAATGCTGGTCCCAAAATATTGTCTTTTATTGGTCCTGATCCTTTTTTGTGGAGAATGTATTAACCCTTCCTAGGTAGTGCTATTTTTTCACTCTGATGAGGCAAAAAAAAAACAATTAATTTTAGAACTTTATGCCAAATAGTTAATGAAAGGAATTATGGCATGTTTTATGCCAAATTAATCACCATTTAATTCTGTATTTTCTGAAAATAAAATATTTAATAAAAAAAAAACTAGTTTTATTTTCAGAGGACTTTTTTTTAATGTGTGTGTCGTTTTTCTGCTGAGGTCCTGCCATCCTCTCAGATCTCCTACTGTGGCATATAAACTGATAGGCTCCTGTCAGACCTCTGTGGCAAGCAGCTGCTTGAGGGGGTATTTATTTTTTTATTTATTTTTTTTTGGAGTCATGTAGTAAAAAAATGCATCTGGCAACACAAATAAAATTTTATTTAAAAAACTCTAATAGACAGAAATTATTATAATCCGCATGAATAGAAAGGCTATTTAGTTCTCCAATAAACAAGCCAACTTTAGAATATTTTTAATTAATAACTAATCAACAGAAATAGGTCATGTTATATACCAAATCAAAGAGAATTTAATTCTGAATTTTATTGAAGTAAAAAATATGAACATTGTAGTAACATATTAATTTTAATAACACTTTTTACATTCCAAAAAAAGGGTACATATTTCAAAATTACTTTCAAAATTTTCCATTTTTAAAGATAGCAGTTTTTTTGTTCATTTTTAGGAGATTTTAGAAAATTTAAGGAAAAATATGTTGATAATAGTTCAAATTAAATTTGTGAGCTTAAATCAGGTGATTGCTTCAGTACAGAGTAATGCTAACAAACAATTGGCAATACCATATAGCACTTCTAAAAATATGGCAATCAGATGTTTTTATCGATTTATTTATATTGTAGTTTAATAAAATATGCATTAATGAAAAAAAGAAAATATTATTTTTTAAGCTTTAGTTACATATTTTTAAAAGATACATGTAAGAAAATTTTGAAATTGCAATTACAAAAAATCTAAGTTTCATGTTGTACAAAAAGTGTTTGACCTGGGAAGGGTTAAAGTATTTGATGATTGTGTTCTGTCATAGCAGGTAACATAATGAGTGTTATCCTGTGAAAAGAATGAAGTATTTTTCAAAATTTGATTTGTTATTTATATCCATAATTGAGTTACTTGCAATAAGAGAACTGTACTTGAAAGAGCAGATGATTAAAATTACCCTGAGCAATTCTAGTATGAGTGTAGAATAAACAGCAGGCAATTAATATTTAAAGCAGAAATAGTCATTTATTAACTTCAAATACATGTCAACAATAAAATTCTATGCTGTAGATGTTAAGCCTAGTAATGGGCTTTGAATGCATCAGACTATGAAGGAATAACAATTCCAAATCAAATTAATAAATAACAGAAATAAAAGTAGACATGTTGATTTCTTTTTAAATAAAGATTAGACTATATTTATACAATTTATGCAATCATCAATTATCATTCAAGCAAAGAAAATTGAAAAATAGTTCACATAGATACAGATGCCAGATTATTATTATTATTTAAATCAAAGTAGAAGTTTAAATTGATTATAATCTATTGAATAGAGGGCATTGTAAATAAATTTTAGCAATGTGCACAGCATTGTCATTCCTAAAACTGACTATTTCAAAAATTTAATAACCAATGATTATTAATTACTCCAATATTTTCCTGCGGCAGGGGTGGCTCAGTCGGTAGCGCGCCAGGCTCATAATCTGTAGTTCCCAGGTTTGAGTCCTAGCTGGGTCAGCGTTGAGATTTATCTCCGCAAAATTCCGCGCCCTGCCCACGGTCAGTAGGGGGACACCGATGGGTTTGGAAAGGCTTCCGTCCGTCGGATGGGTCATTAAGTCGTGGCCCCATGTGCGGGATAGCCACACCCTGTGCACGTTAAAGAACATGCTGGATGGCCTTGATGGGAGGCTACCATCTGTCTCCCAACAGCTGTTCCAGTGAATCCCCTTTCCCAACCTTCTCTGAGCCTTCGTGGTCATGTCCATTTAGCCCATGGTGTGCAAAAAAGTGCCCCTCAGAGGTAAAACAACCCAACTCCAATATTTTCCAAAAAAATTTGATTTCCACCTGTGCCAAATTTGAGATTTACCTCTGCTAAACCCTTCCCTTTCCTCAGTGAGAAAGGGAATACCAATGGGCTTTGAAAGGCTGCCATCCATTGGATGGGATGTTAAGCTGTGGCTCCATCTTCAGAAGAGCCATATCATGTCAAATTAAAAGAACACACTGAATAGCCTTGATGGGAGGCCTCCATCTGTCTTCTAACAGCTGTTCAGTGGATCACCTTCCCCCATCTTTCTCTCTGCCTCTGAGGTCAATCGGCATTTAGCCCATTGTGTACAAAAAAGGGTGGCTCAGAGGTAAATTATACTCAATCTGGCTACTTGGTCCATAGTGTGTACAAAAGTGCCACTCACAAGTAAAATAGCTAATCCTCTTCGTGCTTGGCATTGAAGGTTCCACTCACTGTCAAGTCGTCTGATCAAATGCCATTGCTAAAGAATAAAGCCTGACCATGCTGCTATCTGTTACTTAGTGATTTTAACATTTATTATTCATGAAAAATTGTAGAAACTACTTTCAGTTTTTTATTAGATGAAGTTTTTATTCGTCCCAACCAGACCTACTTGACAAATGAGCAGAGCTGGAATAATGCACAGATAGTTATTTGGCAACTTTTATTCATTTTACTAACTGCTAAAGATAAAAACAAAAGATTATACTTTTAGCTGTTCTTAGCATTTTTGGATACATTCAGTTTCTTTTTACCTTTTCCAATTGCTTTTTCCTCATCTTTTCTGAGCTTGTATATTTGCCAAAACAGTTGTTCCCCCATATCTTTTGAATACAACAGACAAATTTAATGATTTATGTATCAAAGCTTTTGATGCTGTAAATTCCCATGCTTTCTTCCCCTCTAAAAGGGGAAATATAAAAACTGTTGTTCCACTATCTCCAGAATGTGAGTCTGAAAGTAACAAGCTAAGCATCAAGTGAAAGCCTATGATGCAGAGAGTGTCATAGGCTATAGAAAGTTTACCTTCATGTTTTCTTCTTCCCTAAAAATAAGGGAAATGTGAAAATGATTGTTCCATTATATCTCCAGAAAATGAGTGCCAAATGTAACAAGCTATGGGTCAAATGAAAGTTTGTGATGCAGGGAGTGTCATAGGATATAAATAATTGACCTTGCCATGCTTTCTTCCCCCCTAAAAAGGAAAAATATGAAAATGATTGTTCCACTATATGTTTAGAATGCAAAGGCTGAAAGTAATAGGCTATGCATCAAATAAAAACTTGTGATGTGAAGAGTGTCACAAGTTATAGAAATTCCCTCTCTTCCTTCCTAAAAAAGGGAAAAATGATTGTTCCACTATATCTTTGGAATGTGAGGGCTGAATGAACAAGTTGTATATCAAATGAAAGCTTCTAACATGCAAATAGTTTGAAATACATGTGGAAAGAAGTTCTTTGTCTAAGTAGACTTAATGTCACAACATAGTGTCACTTCACTGAAGACGGAGCGCTGTCATTGCTCCGAAAGGCTTCTGAGTTTTCTCCTGAAAACTTTCCAGCATGCAAATAGCTTGAAAGATAAACTTTAAAAAATTTTATTGCTCAGTAACAGAGAATTTTAAGTTATTTTTAATTAATTTCTTAGCAAAAAGGTCCTTTTAATTGTGTACCTTTTAATTCTGGACTTTTCTCAGGGTCCAATAACCAAGTCAACTTTAGAATATTTTTAATGAATAACTAAACAACAAAAATAGGTCATGTTATATAGCAAATTAAAAGAATTTAATTCTGAATTTTATTGAAGTAAAAAATATGAACATTGTAATAACATATTAATTTTAATAATACTTTTTACAGTGATATACCAAAAAAAGGTATCTATTTCATAATTACTTCCAAAAATCTTCTATTTTAAAAAATAGCAGTTTTTTGTTAATTTTTAGGAGATTTTCAAAAATTTAAGGAAAAATATGTTGATAATAGTTCAAATCAAAATTGTTAGCTTAAATCAGGTGATTGCTTCAATACAGAGTAACGTTAACAAACAAATAGGTGTAAAAAAAATATCGTATAGTGCTTCTAAAATATGGTAATCAGATGGCTTTATCGAATTATTTATATTATAGTTTAATAAAATATGCATCAAATGAAAAAAGAAAATTGTTTTTCAAGCTTGAATTGCATATTTCTAAAAGATATATATGTAAGAAAATTTTCAAATGGCAATTTAAAAAAAAAACGAAGTTTCATGTATTGTACAAAGTCTATAGATGCTCTTTAACTGGGAAGTGTTAAAAGAAAAATAAGTAGAAACCCATGGATGCAGCAAAGGAAATAATCTAGCATTTTAGGGAAAAAATCAAAATTATAAGGAAGAAAAAGTGTCCTTAAAATGTTTGGTGAAAAGCTTAGTTGTGCATAAAAACAATGTGTGATAAAACAAGAGAAATGTAAATAATAAGAAAATTTTAAAATCTTAAAAGTTAAGAAGAGCAAAATAAATGGTTTTATTTTTGGATTAAATGTTTTCACAGCTAAAGTGCAACATTTAACAAACCATAGAATTTCCAATCTTCCTTAATCAAGGTATTCCAATGCATCATTAAAGAGAGCACTGAATGTGTCAAAAGCATTTTGTAAATTAACTGAAAGTATGATCTTTCAGTTAAAAAATTTGATTTTTTTTCTCTTAACAACATATAAAGATAAAAATGTAGGATTTCAAATAATATTTTTGTTCTCTCTCACTGAAAACAAATTAAGATGGTATATAACAGAAAGTTAAAGTTTATACAAGAGATACAAAATATGCATATGGTATATCTATAGGCATTTAAAAAGTTTAAAGTGTGTGAATATTTTTTTTATCTGCAGCTTATTTAAATCAATTAAATGTTTTTAATTTTTTTTTTCTTCTTCCAGATGGATCACCACTCACAGTCTAGCCCGGAAAGTTTAAGATTTTTTAGCCAGTTTGAGAAATATGGTTATTATAAAAAAGATGCTGTTTATTTGAATGCAGGAGGACCTGGAACAGAACTCCTTCGCATGCTGCCACCACTGATAGAAGCTGCTGCTAGTCATCGTATGGTAAATATTATATACATATTTTTATTTAATTTTTAACTAAGAATAAGTTGTTGTTTTCACTTTGTTGTCCAGCTCTGCATTTGTCTTTTCTGTTTTATTATATAAATGAAGAAATCCTTTTTAGCTGGATGGAGTACTAATATAATATTATGATTGGTATTTTTTCTCGATCTTCAATAATTTTCAAATGGGGATTCTGGAGTCTAGGTTGCACTTCTTATTATTCATGCCCTTCTATTCCTCCAGTAAGAGCCTAGAAGCAAAATCAAACTTGCTTCTGAAGTGCCTGTATGACTGAGGGTGAAGAGAAGAAAAGAGGGGAAGATTTATGTATCTGCGACAGCAGTAAAATAAGCAAAATTTGAACTGCCTGTCATGGAATATTTCAAACAATGAAAGAATAGTGAGAGTGCAACTGATCATTCTTGGCTGATGATAGTACAATAATAATAAACTTTATGTATAATATATTATTATATTATTACATTTATGGAGCATGGGGGTTACTGGTTAAATGAATGCCAGTTGCATGAGAATATTTTTATGGAAACCAAATATAGTTGGTACAATCTTGTATTCAAGCTTTAGTTGTAATAAAAATGCAATTAAAAACAATTATAATAAAAATGAAGTATAATACCCTTAATACAAATGTAAATATCTAAAATATAATTGTTTTTGATTATGTATTTTCATATTTAATGAATGTCCTAATCTGTGGACTTAGAAAAACTTTGTGAACTGCTTCAGTGAAAGCCACCATGGAAAGAGTTGTAATTATGGCCATCAGATGGCATTGATTACTGGTGGTACCTTATTTTTCTAATAAAAAAATGTGAAAGAGAATTTTTGAAAGGCAAAATCTATATAAAACAAAAAATAAAAATGGTAACCAAAACATAATAATAAAATATAGCTGAACTCTAATTTCAGAAGAAGAAAAAAATTATGCATATATATATATGTGCAGTGTAATTTACTGGTTAGGCTTACTAGATTTTTGATTCTTGAGTAGTAGCTGATGTCAACCATTGAGAAAACATAAAATTAGGTCTAGTAATTTTCTTGAATAAATTTCTTATATCTGCCTGCTTGCATGCTTTCCTTTTCTCATGCACAAAGTGAAAATGCATATAGTTGAGCAACAAAATTGCTGCTCAACATATTTCATGACATTTCCAAATCCTTTGGCAGGCATAACGTGAATGTAATAATGCATGAAAGATGATGCCAACAGCATCTGGGAGAACTATCACATACAATGAAATTTGGCATACCAAGTTCAAATGTTCAATTTGAAATTTATGCTGGCTTCCAGATGCTTGAGTATCAGATAACTGGGATTTTATTGTATACATTCTACACAGCAATTAAAAATTTAAGTATTAAAACTAGGAATTTAATGCCAAAAAATAAAAGTATTAGTACATGGAACCTTTTTACAGCCCACAACCACATTTTCAAAGTTGCATACCCAACTCCCAAGGTCATTGACTGCCACTCTAACTTGCACAATGCAGTCTCTTATTGATCAAAATGTTGCTAGGTTTTGTGGTAACAAAGCCCACATGATCATAATAAAGTGCCATATAATAACTGGCACAGTCAGAAAGTCATTGGTCCAAGGCATCTATGTTTCCATAACCAATAATCAGCCTGAATGATTGTCCAGCAATCAGGCACATGTCAAAGAGGATAACACTCTCTGTAAGTGCAAACAACTGCAACACCCTTCCCTGTATGTTCTTCCAACTCCAGATCAGCATACTCAGCATATGTGTAATCCATGGTAACACAGATGATTAAACTTGTGATGGTGGTAACCCATTCTGTTTTATCAGACCATTATGGCAGTTTTGTTGCAGTATGTAAATTTTGTTATATGCAGACCATGCAGGCGACTGACTGTTGATGCACATAGGTGTGATTCACATGTCATTTGCATCTGACATGACATTGGACCTCCCTATCTACTTGTATTTGGACTCCATGTCATTTGTATGACAGTGTAGGAAACCCTCCTCACAGGACAGGTAGTTTGAAACAACTGTATCTCCATAACAACACATTTTAAGCATCATGTTTACTAGACTTTTTTAACACTGTTTCATGCCCTGATACCATTCCCTGATTTATGAGTTGGATTATTTTACCTCTGAGTGGCACATTTTTGTACACAATGGGCTAAATGGCCAGGCCACAAGCACCCCAAAGGTTCAGAGAAAGTTGAGAGAGGACCCACTGAACAGCTGTTGGGAGACAGATTAGTCTGTAGCATGCCAGGCTTGTAATCTGCAGTTACCAGGTTTGATCCCAGGTTGATTTTAATACTTAAATACCACCTAGACCAGCGCTGAGATTTATCTCTGTAAAACTCCCCTGCCCTCAGTCAGTAGGGTACACTGATGGGCATGAAAAGGCTGCTGTCCATCGGATGGGACATTAAGTTGTGGCCCCATGTGCAGGTGAGCCATGCCCTCTGCATGCTAAAGAAACCGCTGTATGGCCTTCATGGGAGACCACCATCTGTCTCCCAACATCTGTTCCAGTGGGTCCTCTCCCCCAACCTTCTCTGAGCTTTCAGGGTCCTTGTGACCTGGAAGTTTAGCCCATATGTATGCAAAAAAAGTGCTGCTCAAAGGTAAAACAACCCAACCCATCCAATGGACGGTGGCCTTTCCAAGTGCATCATTGTCCTCTACTGACCGTGAGTTGGGCAGGGAGTTTTGTGGAGATAAATCTCAACGCTGGCCCAGCTGGGACTCAAACCTGGGAACTGCAGATTATGAGCCTGAAGCACGACTGAGTCCCCCTCCCTCTTGATTTATCAGGATCTTACCTTTCCAGGTCACCCTATATATTAGTGTCAAAGGTGATTAGATGTTCTATTGAAACATTCTTTCTCTTTAATCATAAAGTTAAATATGAAATGTTTAAATTGGTTTAATGTTTGTCATTTATGTTTACAATATAATTGTCAAATTGAAAGAAGAATTTCATTAAATGTATAATAGTTCCATATAATACTTCCATTGTATTGAATGTTAAAAATATAACTATTAATATCTTATTATTAATATTAAGGTCTGTAAATGGTAGCTAGGTAGTCACTGGAAGGAAAGCTATGCACCAATCCTCTGTGATGATGCATAGAACCAGCCAGGCTTAGCACCTAATGTCCAACCCCACCTTCTCATGGTCCAGACCATTAATACCTTTCAAAAGAGATACTCTCTTGGAAGTGAACAGAAGGGGAGGGCTGCTAGATTAGTGTGGCCTACTGATCTGAACGACTATGGCTACTTTTTTTTTCTACCTTGCTGAGGAGTGGTCAACCACATAGGGTCCTGGTGCTGACCATATAAACCTACTGGACTGGACTGAAATAAGGCTTTGAGCTTGATCATGGATCCTGAATTTGCTGCACTGGTGGGCTTCTGTGGAGGGAAAATCTTCCACTGTGTTTTCTGTTTGTTTGTGGGTTGACATCCCCAAGTGAATAGATTTGCAGGATATATTTTATCAGCTGGTGAATAATCATGAGCAGAGGTCATCACAGGCACATGAACTCTTGCTTCTATAGGCATCATCAAATTCTACACTGGAGGAAGTCTTGCAGTGTAGATAGCTTCAGCATTTAGTAGTAGGGGGAACATGTCTTTGCCCCATGCCTATGATTAGGGGGCTGTTTGATATTGTTGGAATTCCCTCCCTCTCTCAATAAACATAATTTCTTTAAACATCCCACTAACCATTTTCTTTCCATAGGTAATTGGAATGTGAGGACTCTGCACAGAGATTATTCTCTTGATGTCCTCATGCAGGAATTCCAACTTTATAACCTAGATATTCTAGGCTTGCAAGAGACCAGATGGATAGGTAAAGGTGAGACACTTAAAAATAACTTTAAATTTCTCTTTTCAGGGAGGGAGGATGGAAAGCATCTCCAAGGTGTAGGTTTGCTTCTCAGCAGACATGCTAGTGATGCTTTTCTAGAATATGAGTGCATTATTGAAAGGTTTCTTGCAGCAAAATTTGAGACAAGCAGTAAAGACTTGAATGTTATCTGCTGTTATAGTCCCTGAGTATGCCGATGAGGATGAGAAGGATAGGTTTTATGGAGAAAGGAGATATTACCCTTGTTTTGGGTGACTTCAGTGCCGAAGTTGGTACTGACTCTGACCTTTGGGGAGGGGTGATAAGCCCTTTTGGTATTGGTAACTGCAATGGCAATTGAGCGGCACTTTTTGCACATAATGGGCTAAATGGTTAGGTCACAAGCACCCTGAAGGCTCAGAGAAGGTTGGAAGAAGGGACCCACTGGAACAGCTGTTAGGAGACAGATGGTTGCCTCCCTCCAGAGCCATCCAGTGTGTTCTTTGATGTGCACAAGGTATGGTTCTCCTGCACATGGGGTCACAGCTTTACATCCCATCCAATGGACAGCAGTCTTTCCAAACCTGTCAGTGTCTCCTACTGACCATGGGCAAGATGGGGAATTTTGCAGAGATAAATCTCAACGCTGACCCAGCTTGAAAATGGCAATTGGCAACGTCTCCTATAGGTAAGTAAACATAATGGCTTGAGAATAACTAACAAGTATTACAAACACTGTGACATACATAAGTACACATGATTTCACCAGATGGGCTGCATAAGAAAATGATTAATTTTATATTAATTAATAGTCAAATGGGATAGTTCTGTTTGAAATACCAGATCATATAGTGGAGCTGAAATTGGATTTGACCATTATCTTATTAAAGGTGTCTTGCAACTTAAACTTAAAAAGTGTTGTGCTAAGGTTAAAAAATTTACCTTTAATTCTGAAGCTCTGCATAATTCAGTTATATCTAAAGCTTACCATGATAGGTCACTTAGTCATTTTGACAGTCATGGTTTGTTTACTACTAAAGTTGAAGAAGAATGGGAACCATTTTAAACAGGCTTTTATTGGTCTAACAGTACTTTTTTTTTAGGAAAAAAGGAGCAGAAGAGTCAGAATTATTTGAGTGAAAAGGCACTTGAGCTTATTTCAGAAAGAAAGAACTGCAGGAATGTTCTTAATTAATACTCTACTAGTCCAAATAGAAAACATTACAGAGAGCTTAATAAATGTGTAAAAGATCAGTTAGCTGTTGATAAGAATCTATGGCTTGATGGCTTGGCTGACAAAGCCAGGAGGCAGTTAGACAGCAAAAAATCAGAGAGCTGTACTAGATAGTTAATGTTTTGTGTGGTAGAAAACAGACAGATATACAGGGATTGAAGGATAAACAAGGTAAGGTTATAGAAGGTGAGGAATATGTCATGGCCGGGGGAGGGCTGAGCATTTCAGTGATGTTCTGAATAGCGCAGTTAGTTCTACTCCCATTGTTTGTAATGATAATTGATGCATTATTGGCTTTAATATTGGCCTTATAACACAGTCTGAAGTTATTTTGGGTTATTTCTAAACATAAACTACATAAATCCCCAGGGGTAGATGAAATTACTATGGAAATGCTTAGAGCTGGGAATGTTTCAGTTACCAGATGGATGACTGAAATTTTAAATATCTGTTATGAAAAGGCATGGTTCCTAAAGATTTTACCAGAGCTATTATTATCTCTATTTTTAAAA
This sequence comes from Ryuthela nishihirai, assembly GCA_038380435.1. Lineage (NCBI taxonomy): Eukaryota > Metazoa > Arthropoda > Arachnida > Araneae > Heptathelidae > Ryuthela > Ryuthela nishihirai. The sequence goes on from JAWZYU010000008.1 coordinate 63,460,548, forward strand.
AAGGTGATTACAGTTATTGTGTAACTATAGGGGTATCAGCCTACTTTCTTTTCAGGTAAGGTTCTTAGCATGATTATGCTTAATAGAATTGAGAATCTGGTTGACAGGCAATTGTATAATGAGCAATGTGGATTCAGAAGTGGTAGAGGATGTGTAGATCAGATATTTTCACTCAGGCAGATTCTTGAGAAATGTTTAGAGTTTCAGAAACTTTTGGTTGCTAAGTAACAAATCAGCACTTTAGCGTCGATTTAAATCTTAGAGGAAAAATTGTCTTGAGCTGGGTGGGATACGAACCCACGACCTCCTGATAACATGTCAGGTGCTCTGGACCACTGAGCTACCGGCTACCAATCAAGATCTCCTCTAATTACCGCTATGAACATTCCTTTTTATGTTTCATATAGGCGCTAGTCTGGCACTTTTAGCCACAAGCGGCATTTATATTTGCCAATAGATGGAAGCATATGTTGCAAGTATGCAGATAATAAATAATGATATAAACTCGACAGATTCAATCAAGTAACAAACGGCTCAAGACAATTTTTCCTCTAAGATTTAAATCGATGCTAAAGTGCTGATTTTTTACTTGATTGAATCTGTCGAGTTTATATCATTATTTATTTTGGTTGCTAGCTTTGTTTATTTCGAAAAGGCTTCCGACTCTGTTAATTGCCATAATTTGCAGGTGATTGTGAGATCTTATGGCATACCAGACAAGTTAGTTAACATAATGAAAGCTCTCTATAATAACACTGAGTCGTGTGCGAGAGTTGGTAAGTCTTGTAGCAATTGGTTTAGCATTACTTCTGGTGTTCGACAAGGGTGCATTTTGTCTCCTTTTCTCTTTAGTTTGGTTATTGATTATGTTATGCAAAATTCACTTCAATGGAAAGATTTTGACCTTAAATGGGCTGGAGATACGAAAATTTCTGATTTAACCCTCTTGGCAAATGATGTTGATGAGGTCTCTTTCATTCAAGCTGTTGATGAAACTGGTAGTAGAGTAGGTTTGGTTATAAACAGTGAGAAAACTAAAGTGTTGAAAATTGATCAGGTAGATGATGCTTTAGTTGCTTTGAATGGCTACACTCTTGAGCATGAGTCTCAGTTTAATTATCTTGGGAGCTATGTAACAGATACAGGTGATGTGCAACATGAGATTAACAGATGAATAGGGACTGCTACTTGGACTTTTAAAAATCTATGGAGAGTGTGGAGAAATAAGTGTATACAACTAAAGATAAAAATTAGACTGTATAGTAGTTTGGTTCTTTCTAGGGTTAGTTATGGTAGTGAAACTTGGACACTTTGTAAACAAGATAACAGCAAAGTAGATGCTTCAGATTTGAAATATTTTGCTTACACAGTATCTTGGGCATTAGGTGGTTCAACTTTGTAACTAATGATGAGGTTAGGCAAAGGAGTCGGCAACCTCCTTTGAGCAGCATAATGTGCAGAGAGAGACTCCGCTGGTTTGGTCATGTTGCCTGTATGGATAATTATAGATTGGCAAATAGGGTTATGAACAGTGTGCCTAAAGGCCTCAGAAAGAGGGGGAAACCTGGGATGCCATGGGCAGACAATGTCAAACATGACCTTATTGGAAATGGTGTGCAGATGCAGCAGATGTAGCTCAGGGCAGATATGCTTGGAGAACTAAATTGCATGGTCTGGTTGGATTTCCGTATTCCATGGCTGGTTGAGGATGATGATGATGATGATTAATATTAAGTATTTAATGTATTGTAACTGATTATCTACCCCAGATGTGATCCTTGTTTAACTTTAATAGTAGTGAATGAAATTAATGTCAAAACATAATTTGACATATTTTGTTATATATATATATACTGTATATATGTGAACTTGGCATCAAAGGTTAAGGTTTTGTAAATGGATGTTGTCAAAAATATCTCAGTGATAACTTAATTGAACATCTTAATGTGATGCAGCGATGCATCTGAAAACAGTATGGTCACCCAACTCATGGCTCAAGAGTACTTTAGCATATATGAAGCCCTGGGCCTAGCCACCTCATCCAACTGGTTTATGATAAATGGATTGTTTTGTGCAGTAGCAGACAGTGACAACTGCCACATGACAACGTTATTGGACTGGTGAACCGCCAACAGCTAGAACACTGCAGCAACTGAGTGTCAGTGTCACTAACAACTATGGTGAGTGTAACAGACAAGGACAGCTCTCAAGTGGTAAATAAAACACCTATGCTTATAACTTCTAGATATTTCAAAATAAACTTATTACCTTTGCCCACAGCAACGTATAATAGTTCTGAATCATTTTAATCATTTAAAGGTCTGAATCTTTAAAGCTGCAACAAAGTAGACATTAATTATCTTGGGGTAAGGGTGGCTCAGTTGGTAGCATGCCAGGCTCATAATATGTAATTTCCAGATTTGAGTCCCAGCTGGGCCAGCATTGAGATTTATCTCCGCATAACTCCCTGCCTGCCCTCAGCTAGTAGGGAACACCAATGAGCTTTGAAAGGCTGCCATATGTTGGATGGGACGTTAGGCTGTGGCCCTGTATGTAGGAGGTCATATCCTGTGCATATTAAAGAACACATTAGATGACCTTGGCAGGAGGCTACCATCGGTCTCCCAACAGCTGTCCAGTGGGTCTTCTCCCCCCAACCTCTGAGCCTTCAGTGTCCATATGACCTGGTCATTTAACCCATTGTGTGCAAAAAAGTGCTGCTCAGAGGTAAAACAACCCAACTCCATTAATTATCTTAACAGTGATACTGTGGAAATAAATCAGTTTATCTTAATATTCGTTTGCTGTTGTTATTATATTATTAATATACTTCTACTCTTCTTTTATTTGTTCTTTTCTGATTTTATTTTCCAAATTCTAGCAAAAGGAACTTGAAGGAGATGCTCAACTTTTTCAATATGGAGTAGAAGAAGGACACTGGCAGTTTCGTAGTTTCTTGGCTACTTTTCTATCAGAAGAATATGGTGACCATGTAGACAGGTACCAATATATTTTGTTACTCAGTATATGAGAAATGATTAGCAACCTCAGTATTATGTTGCAGAGGATAACTAAATTTACAGATGAAGATCAGTCATTAAAATATGAAAATGAGAATTTTTTTCATCTGCTGCATCTAAATAATATGGCATATACCATAGTATAAAAGATAATTGATAGCCATTTTTTAGCATGAACTCTTATACCCTTTGTTATACTAAGTTCCATTTGCAAGCAAAACTTCCACACATATATCTTTAATTTGTATATCTTTAACAAGGAATGCAGTCAGAAATTCATAATGGGAGTGCAAAGATTAAAATAAATGAAATGCACTTTTGCACTCCCAATATGAATTTCTGATTAAAATAAAATGAAAATCATATGTGAAATGTTCTCTATGACACCCAGCCTAGTGTCATAGAGAATTAAAAATATTAAGTTTAATTACTGTACTGTGAAGCTGTACTGTAATTTTTGTTAAATATAGTTTCCTTTTATAATTTGACATATAATAGTATCTTTAAAACTTCATCCTCATCAACTTTTATGTTTTCATAAATACTGTATGCTCCAGTGGCCAAATGGTTAGCACACTTGGCTACTGATCAAAGGGACCTGGGTCTGGGTTTATGTCTCAGGTAAGGCAAGGATATCTGTTTCTGCTGAAACTTGCCTTCCTCACAGATTCCTCTCTATGACATACTAAATTGACAGGCTCCTGTCAGACCTCTATGGCAAGCAGTTGCTTGAGGGGTAAATTTATTATATGACATTCTTGGGGGGGGGGACAATTGCACCATTGCAAGAGGGCCATGCCTTTCCTCCCCCTCCCTCTGAGAATACTAGTAAGGGTAATGGCAAAAAAATTATTAAACTTGTGCATATTTCACACCTTTAAGAAAATTTTAAAGAACTTTTAAAACAAGACCCATAGTTTGTAGTTCCCAGATTTGAGTCCCAGATGGACCAGTGTTCAGTTTATCCCTGCAAAACTTCTTGCCCTGCCCTCAGTCAGTAAGTGACACCAATGGACTTGGAAAGGCTGCCGACCATTGGATGACATTTTAAGCCATGGCACTCTGTGTGAGAGTGCCATCCTTGTGTTTGTTAAAGAACATGCTGGGAGGCCTGGACTGGAGGGTTCCATCTATTTCCTAATAGCCATCCAGTGGGATTTCTCTCAGCCTGCAGTGTCCTGCTATTTAGCTTCATTGTGTGCAAAAAAAGTGCCGCTCAAAGGTAAAACAACCCAATTCACTTTGAACCTGAAAAGAAAGAATACAAGAGAGAATATGAAGCATAATAAGTAGAACAATTCAGGATCAGTGCTGAAAGGTAACTGTTAATGATCTAGAACAACTGAACTGTAGCATTTAGAAATATGAAGGAGCTTTCACAGAAATGAGAAAGCTGCACTCTATATAATATTTCTGAAAAAATGAAATCTGACACTGGAAAAAGCATTGCAGGGAAAAAACTATCAAAATTAAAGTTGCCTAATCTGTACTTTGAAAATATTCAGACTGTATGAAAAAAGACTTCAGAGACAACAAACTTTGAGGAAAAAAATGTAACAAATGAAAGTCAGTCTTTATTAAGTTTTTTAAACCAAAAGAGAGATTAATGTAATGTTTGCTTGTTCTGTGTAGTGAACTTCTTATTGAATTCTATTCTTGTAAATCAAAACTAGAAGCGAGCATCCATATTAAAAGAGCAGTGTGGTCTTTGATAGAATTTTTTTTAATCCATGATGTTTACTGAACATAAAAATATGTATGTTAATGCTGTATAATGAAATAGTTCTTTTCAGAATGTTCATATCACTTTTTTTTCTTGCTGGAGAACCTGAGGGTTCTGCGGTGCCCACTAAATAGGTGGTGATTCCAGATGGTGTCTTGGATTATTTATGCTTTATTGGTCCACAATATCCTTTCTACAGAGGTATCAGTAGTTTACATTGCATCAACCATGTTCAGTAACCTAGATGAGTAGGGTAATTATTCAGAGAGAGGTCTTGAACCCATGCAAAACGGTATGAGTGAAATGCTGCACATGTTGTTGGCTCTGCTGCCACCTTCTTTGATATTTCATACTTATTGGATGTAGTATATGCTATAAACCTCTCCTAGCACATCATATGCAGTTCTTTTTATACATCTTGTGCATGAACATCCACTGGCTGTTGCAAGGCATGATGGCCTTTCTCATGCGGATATTTGTTTAAATGTGGGATGACATTGACATCAGGATGTCATCTGTTTAGCCAATTCACAGCGGATTCCCTGGACCCAATTGTTGCCACACCATGGTATTTACAGACCAGCTGATACATATCACAGTATTCATTGAACTTGGGGTCCATGTGATATGGGACACAGTGCACGCATGATCTTGCACTCAAATAATTGACAAAGCTTAAGTAACTATAGCCAAACACAATATACATAACTGCACAATTCAAAAGATAAGATACTTGTTAAATAGTGCATGTATTTCAGTTTGTTGATACTTGTTTGTTGTGTATACCCTGTGGCTGTGTAGTACTGTTTTAATGCCTTCGCTCCATATGCTGGAATTTTCATACATGCATGCATTATCTACGAGATTTCGGCACACCTTTTGGCTTGGTTATCTCTGAAACTATGGCTCAAATTGTGAAATGTGTCAGAGTAATTTTGTTTTTTACCTTAAGGATTCGAATTTCAGAGCTGTGTGCAATATGAATTACCATGGGGAATATCCTGTATAATAATCTGTGAGTTATTCTATTACTGTGAGAAGCCGAGAGTCAGATTCTCACAGTAATCATTGTTTTATAATCTTATCAGCCGAAAGGCTCATAAGATTATAAAACAGTGATTGATTGATGAACATTATAAAACAATGATTGATTTATGCTGTCTTTATCAAAATAATCCATAGGTTATTTAAATGCTCAATGTACCATCACATTAAATAACATGAAGGCACCCAGATATGGTCTGTAAATGGTAGCTAGGCATAAACTGGATGGAGAGCTGTGTACCAATCCCCAGTCATAATGCCGGTCTAGTGCCTAATATCCAACCCCTTCTTCTCGTGGTGCAGGCGGTAGTACCTTTCAAAAGAGATCTTCTCTTTTGGAAGGGGAGGGCTGCCAGTTCAGTATAACCTACTGATCTGGTCATCTATGGCCACTTTTTTTTTTTTTTTTTTCCAACCCTGCTGAGGAGTTGTCAATTTCACAGGGTCCTGGTCCTGACCATTTATATCTACTAGACTGGTCTTGCTTATGGATTTGAGCTTGATTATGGATCCTGGACTTGCTGCACTGCTGGGCCTCTGTTGAAGGAGAATCTGCCGCTGTGTTTTCTGTTTGCTTCTGGGTTGCCAGCCCTAAGTGAACAGAGGCATGGGATACCTTTTATCAGCTGGTGAATAATCCTGATCAGAGGCCATTGCAGGTACCTGAACCTCACTTAGCTAGTTAGGCATCATCAATCCCCAACTGGAGTAATGTGTTTCAGGCAGGCCATATGGCTCTTGAAAAAGTCCACTTGAAAAGGTGGTACCTGAAGTTCCTACCAGCATCGGTGACTTCAGCCTTTAGCGGAGAAGGAACAGGTCTTTGCCCCATGCCTGCGATCAGGGGGATGTTTGATATTGTTGGCCCTACCTATCTCAATAAACCTAGTTTCTTTAAAAATTCTACTAATCATTTTCTCTCTGAAGGAACATGGAACATGAGTACATTACATACGATTATTCTCTTGATGTCCTCAGACAGGAATTCCAGCGCTATAACTTAGATATTACAAGCTTGCAAGAGACCAGATGGACAGATAAAGGTAAGATACTTAAAAATAACTTTAAATTTCTCTTTTCAGGCAGAGAGGATGGAAAGCATCTCCAAGATGTAGGTTTACTTCTCAGCAGACATGCCAGTGATGCTCTTCTAGGATATGACTTCATTAATGAAAGATTTCTTAGAGCAAAATTCAAAACAAAAATTAAAGACTTGAATGTCATCTATTGTTATTCCCCCACAGAGAACTCTGATGAGAACGAAAAGGATATGTTTTACAGCCAGCTTCAGGATATTTTGTATTCTGTGAAGAAAGAAGATATTTCTCTTGTGCTAGGTGACCAATGCTAAAGTTGGTACTGACTCTAACCTTTGGGCAGGAGTTTTAGGTCCCTTTGGCATTGGTAGTTCCAATGACAATGGGGAATGTCTCCTATAGGTAAGTAAACTTAATGGTTTATGAATAACTAATACATACTACGAACACCAGGACATTTATAAATATACATGGGTTTTACCTGATGGGTTGCACAGGAATATGATAGATTATATTTTAATTAACAGCAAATGAGCTAGTTCAGTTAGTAATATCAGATAATACAGGGTAGCTGAAATTGGGTCAGATCATTACCTGATCAAAAGTGTCTTGCAGCTGAAGCTTAAGAAATATTGTGCTAAGGTTAAGAAAATTACCTTCAACATTGAAGGTCTGAAAGATCCAGATATAGCCAAAACATACCATGATAGGCTACTTAGTCATTATGACAATCGTGGTTTGCTTGCTGCTGAAGTTGAGAAAGATTTGGGATCAGTTTAAACAGGCTTTTCTTGAAACCAACAGTACTCTTTTGGGTAAAAGGGAACAGAGGAAGCAAAATTATTTGAGTGATAAGGCTACGAAACTTATTTCTGAAAGAAGGAAGTGCATGATTAATATGAATCAACACCCTACTAGCCCTAACAGAAGGCATTACAACGAGCTTAATAAACATGTAAAGGATCAGTTAACAGCTGATAAGAATCTTTGGCTTGATAGCTTGGCTGACAAAGCAAAGGAAGCAATTAGACAGCATAACAGCAGGGAGTTGTACCAGATTGTTAATGTTTTATGTGGGAAGAAACAGACAGTTACACAGGGATTGAGGAATAAATATGGCAAGGTGGTTGAAGGTGAGGATTTTGTGATGGCTAGATGGGCTGAGCATTTCAGAAATGTTCTAAATCAGTGATTCCCAACTTTTCTGGACCACCGCCCCCTTTAGAAGAGAACAAAAATTTCAACGCCCCCCTAGTCCATAATAGTTAATTTTATATGAATTAAAATATTGTTGCATATTATCTGTACCTAATTTATCTGTTTATTTATCTATTAAAAATCATAATACCGCCCCCATGGAAGGCTCCAGCGCCCACTGGGGGGCGGTATCGCCCCCGTTGGGAATCTATGTTCTAAATAATGTGATTATTTCTACTCCCATTGTTTGTAATGAGGATAGATGCATTACTGGCTTTTTTGATGGCCCTATATCACATTCCGAAGTTGCATTGGCTATCTCTAAATTTAAACTGCATAAATCCCCAGGGGTGGATGAAATGCTTAGAGCTGGAAACATTTGTTTTGTCACATGGCTGATTGAAATTTTGAATATTTTTTATGATAAAGGTGTTGTTAATAAGGATTTTATTAGAGCTATCATTGTCCCAATTATTAAAAAAAGTGATCGCAATTCTTGTGATAATTATAGGGGAATTAGTGTACTTTCTGTTCCAGGTAAAGTTCTTTGCATAATTATACTTAATATGATTAAGAATTTGGTTGATGGACAACTGTGTGGATTCAGAAGTGGTAGGGGATGTATTGATCAAATATTTTCACTTAGGCAGATACTTGAAAAATGTTTAGAGTTTTAGAAATCTGTGGTTGCTAGCGTTTTATATTTCAGAAAGACTTTTGACTCTGTTGATCGACATAATTTGTGGTTGATTTTTAGATCATATGGAATACTTGATATTTAGTTAGTGTAATGAGAGCTCTCTATAATAATGCTGAGTCATGTGTGAGAGAGTACTTCTTGCAGTGATTGGTTTAGCATTGCTAGTGGAGTTAGAGAAGGGTGCATTTTGTCTCCTTTTCTCTTTAGTTTAGTTATTGATTATGTAATGCAAAATTCTTTGCAAGGGAAAGATTTTGGCCATAAATGGTCTAGAGATTTCAAAATTTTTGATTTATATTATGAAGATGATTTGGCCCTGTTGGCTACTGATGTTGAGGAGATGAATTCGTTCATTAGGGCTGTTGATGAGACTGGTAATAAAATAGGTTTGGTGATAAACAGAGAAAAAACTAAAGTGATGAAAATTGGTCAGACAGATGGTGCTTCAGTTGCTTTGAATGGCTGCACTCTTGAGCAAGTGCCTCAGTTTACTATCTTGGGAGCTATGTAACAGATACTGGTAATGTGCAGCATGAGATAAATAGAAGGATAGGGATTGCTGCTGGGCTTTTAAGAATCTATGGAGAGTGTGGAAAAATAGACACCTAAAGATTAAAATTTGGCTGTATAATAGTTTGGTTCTTTCTAAGGTTAGTTATGGTAGCGAAACATGACCCTTTGTAAGCAGAATAACAAGAAACTTGATGCCTTTGATTCTAGATGCTTACACAGTATCTTGGGCATTAGGTGATTCAACTTTGTAACTAATGATGAGGTTAGGCAAAGAAGTTGGCAACCTCCTTTAAGCAGCATATTGTGCAGAGAGAGACTGTTGGTTTGGCCATGTTGCCTGTATGCATAGCTGCAGATTGGCAAAGAGGATTATGAACAGTGTGCCTAAGGGTATCAGAAGAAGGGGGAGACCTACGATGCTCGATGGGCTGACAATGTCAAACAGGACCTTGCTAGAGTTTGCCTAGAGCAGCCAACTGCAGCAGCTGTAGCTCAAAATAGACATGTCTGGAGAGGAAAATTGCAGTCTGGGTGGACCTCCGTAGCACATGGCTGTATGAGGATTTTGTATGTATATACCCAGATAATATGAATTCCTCACATCTATTACTTTAAGCAAGTGTGAATTTCTGCTGTCTTAATATAAACTGGTAGACCAACTTGTGGAAAACAGGAGAACTCTGTGTTTGAACCCAGGAGGCAGATTGGTGGAAGATTTTTTCCCACTTGCCTCATTGTCAAGAGCAAAATCGTTTTAATTTCTTTATGTATTAGTTTCTAAATATATTATTTTCTTTATATCCAATTTTATTATTTTTCTTACATGGATGTTTCACCACTCTACTTTCAGTATCAGCATTCCTTTGTTCCTTGCTACATATTCTTACATCTATATAATAAAAGAAGGTGTCTGTCTGTGAGTCTATCTGTGGCAGCCATAACTCATCGGGAAATCAACATACACGCTCCAAATTTTCAGAGAACATTTCTGGTTATGGTCCAGATTGCAGTGCCAAATTTCAGGTCGAAGTCCAAAAGGGGGGCTTGCTAGAACCAAAAATATTTACCATGCTATTCCTATGGGAAACGAGAATCACTGTCAAATTTACTGTTGCCATTTATTGCTCCCTAACTGTGAAAGTAAAGTGTTAAAATAGCATTTAAATCTTCTGCTGCAAATCTGATGCTGTTGCCAGATTCCCCACATTTCCAAAAGCATTATTTAGGCATTCCATTGTAGTTAGGGTTGGGTTGTTTTACCACTGAGCAGCACTTTTTTGCACACCATGGGCTAAATGGCCAGGTCACATGGACCCCGAAGGCTCAGAGAAAGTTGGGGGAGGGGACCCAATGGAATAGCTTTTGGGAGACAGATGGTGGCCTCCTGTCAAGGCCATCCAGCAAGTTCTTGAACATGCACAGGGTATAGCTCTCCCGCACACGGGGCCATGGCTTAACATCCCATCCGCAGACGGCGGCCTTTCCAAGCCCATCAGTGTCCCCTACTGACCGTGGGCAGGGAGGGAAATTTTGCGGAGATAAATCTCAGCGCTGACCCCGCTGGAACTCGAACCTGGAAATTACAGATTATGAGCCTGGCACACTACTGACAGCCACCCCTGCCCCTGCAGCTAGGGACTTGATTTTCTAACCAAATATGGGTCAGGCACGGGGAACCCGCCTGCAAAATTTGGGACCTTTCGGTGAAGTACGTCGGGAATTACAGATTGCCGAAATCTGATGAAATAAATATCTCGATCATTTGCCACAGGCTCTGAGAGCATGCGCCAAGTCAGCAATGACCTTTTCAACACCGGAAAATTCTTCATGTTCAAATAGTCATAAAATGTTGGGGGGGGATCACAAAACTAACCATTAGTATACGAAACAGCAAAATATGCAGATTAAAAATGATACACAAGCTGTCACAATTTGTGTAGAAATGAAGCCACGGGCCAAGTGAAAACCTGATTTTTAAACCAATTACTGGGACACATGGGGGATGCTGTGCATGAAATTTTGACCTTGCAGATGAATATCATGAGAGCCATAGGGCAGTAAAATCTGTGGTAACAGAAATAAAAATCTCGATAGCTTATGCAGAAACTAAGCCATGGGCTATGAGAGAGCTTGCTGATGTTGACAATGATCCAAGTCAACACCGGGAAAATTTCTGCCTGTTGAAAATCTGTGCTAAAATGTCGGGGGGGGGGGGGGGGTAAATTTACTTACAAAATTTACCTTTGGTGCAGTGAAAAGAAGAATATACAGGTCAACACCTGGGCAGTGCCAGGTACGTTCAGTTAGTGCTAAATAATTCAGAAGTAAAGCAAATAAAAACACATGATATTGTGAGAGACATGGGATGTGCATTTTTGCTAGCACAAGGCAAAAGAAAATGTGTTTAGTGGTCCCTGCTTGTAGAATGCTGCTACTTGCCCCACAAGAAATATGTTGAAGTGATCGCACTGTTTGGGAAGTTTTTCTGTTTGTGAATTATGTTAAAATGAATTCACATTACTTGGGTTCACATTGGTCAGTAGTAGAGAAATTTGGAAATACTTGAGCAGCCAGTAGTTTTACAGTTCTACCTGGTTATGCTTTACGTGACATTTGCCAATTCCAATTTAATTCAAATCAGTGATACTACTTTCAAAGGTGAAAGTTGATGTTCTTTCCCCTAGAAATATTTCACTGTTTTTATTTTTCCTAGCTTTGAAAACAACAGTCCATTTCATATATTCACTTGCCATTGGTGAGTAGGAGAATGGATTTCCTTAGCTCTAGTCAGGGGCTACTGTATTGATCAGAATGTAATTATTTAAGGAAAACATATAAAGTAGTAATGATTACGTGTCTGTATTCTGAACATAACAATTGCAAAAAACTATAAAAATTTATATACTAATATATCATTGATTATAACTTAAATATTTTCTTTTAGCAGAACCATCGGTCTTTTTCTGTCTTAACTAGTATGTGAAGAGAACATTCATTTCTACTTTTTCCTAGTGATCATCTCTTCCTTACTGGTGGTGCTTCCAGTGGTTTGTGGCTGATATTAAGCAAACTATTTGGCCCTGGTACTCCAGTTCTTGTTGAAGATCCCACATACTATATAGCTTTACGAATTTTTCAAGATCTCAGGATGACTATTGTTCCAGGTTAGTGGTAGTTAAAAAAAAATAGTGTAATCACAATTTTTTAAACACATCAGTATCTAATGCCTGCAATGCTAGCTGTCTCTGTGAATAGCTCATAGGCCAATGGTAGGGGTATGTTTCCTAGTTGAACATTATAAATAAACGTTTGAAATAATTACAGTTCACTTTAAATGCTAAAAGTTTAAAATGAACTAAAGTTTAATTCATTTTAAAATTTTAGCATTTAAGTTGTACTGTATATTTTAAATATCAACTTATAATGTTCAGCTTGGAACTGCCCCTAGCTTTGTAGCGCAGCGGGGAAACTGCCCCTAGCTTTGTAGGCAGTAGATATTGATGATAGTAATAATCATCAAGTATTATGAAGTTTATATAAAGTTCATATATGATCTGCTGTACAGTGGTCAAATTATAATGGGACTGAAGAGTACCTTTCTGATGATACCAGATGTATGCATTAATTTGCAGCTATAAGAATTCAAAGACAGCAGATTTCTCATCAACCATCTTATAGCAGACAGATAACAAATGGTGCTTCATCTAATATCAACAGATGTTCCTCAAAAAAAAAATAATTGACTGTAGAACTTTGGCTAAATACTACCTGTCAGCAGTGACAAGTAAGCAGCTTTCAACATTATGTGACCATTTAACAGCAAGTCTACAAATATCTGATGTACTGCCAATTGGGTACCTGCTTTTATGTAACTATAAATGTAAGCAGTTTACCTATACTAGTCACATAATATTAAATCTGTATAGTGAAATTGTACAGTCAGTATAATAGATAATTTCGAATTTATGTTATAGCCATAAGTATATAGCCTAAGTTGATACTTGTATGTAATAAGTGTCTGCTTTGTTAACACAAAGATTGCTGAATTATCCAGAGTATGGCTGATAGGATAATATATTAGCCAAATATATGATTGTTAATGCAGCTGACTGCTATCTGAAACCTTAGTGCCTCATAATGAGATATTATATACACTGTATTATATAATCTGTAGTTTCAGGTTTGAGTTCCACCTGGACCAGTCTTGAGATTTATCTCTGCTAACCCCCCCCCCTTCCCTATGTCAGTAGGGGGGCACTGATGGACTTGAAAAAGCTGCTGTCCATCTGATGGTATATTAAACCATGGGGGAGTGTGTGCAGGAGAGAAATAGTCTGTGCATATTAAATAGCATGTTGGATGTCCTTAATTGGAAGCTACCATCTATCTGCTAATAGCTGTGCAGTGGATTCCCTTCTAACTGACCAAAAAACAGGCCCTTGATGAATAAGGCCCTGGTGACCACAGAATAACTATGGAGTTCAGATAGATGACTGAATACCATTCCTTGCAGCACCACCTATAGCAATCACCTGTAATTCTTATTTTCCTGCTGGCTTTCAAACTGTGCAGATGTCTTGCATTGCAGCATTACTTTCTGTGCAGTTATGTATCTGACTAATATTTGTTTTCTGTATTGATTTCTTCTCACTGTAACTACTTTTGTCATATATCTGGATATGTCTGGAGACTGTATTCTTCATTGTGAAGCAGAATTTTGTGAGAATACTGTACTTAACCTCATGCTAATGTTAATTTCCAACCTATCATGAAAGGTAATAGTTACTTTTAATTATTAATACATTTTTGAATTGCTATACACAAATATCTGTTGACTTTAATTAAATGTTCACATCATCCTACTGGAAATTAGCTTTATCATTCAGGTGTAATTTGTGTTAGAAGCCTTTATATTAGAATGTTATATGTATATGCATTATATATTAAGCTAAGTTAAAGAGAAACTCTTTCAAATTACATAGTAAATTAATAAAATGTGAAATTGTTCAGAATTATTTTACACCAAAAAGAAAACTTATCATACAATGAATTCTTTTGCATTTAATTATTGAATGAAAATATAGATTTTTATTTCACAACTGTAGAAGAAACATTTTTTGTGCATGGATAAAAACATTACATTAACTGTAGAGTATATAAAATTGAGCTGCAAAGGCAGCACCATTAAGGATGTAGTGAAAACTCTTGGAACAGCACTGGTTGTGCCAATGCTAGTAGCAGCACTAGTATTTATTTTTGTGCTACAATGAGCATATATGGAAGTTGTCTATCTGTGCTAGTGGCTTGGCCATTAAGCCCATTGTGTGCAAAAAAGTTCCATTCAGAAATAAAACAACCCAACACCTGAAAGGATAATTTCTTAAAATCAAAATTTTTATCATAACCCCCCCCCCCCCAGTGTAGTCACTGAGAGGGAGACTTAAAAAACCTTATTGGAACTGTACAACACAATCACCCCCATTGCCAGGGACTGTGAGAATGATTTCTGAGCCTTAGACTAGGTTAAAATTTTGGAAATGATAAAGGATCAAGTCTTTTGTATACTGTATATTATGCCCCCCTCCCAAAAAAAAATAGAGGGGAGCAAGAGACTGAATTTCCAAGTATTAAATATCAATATCTAATACTACTTGGAAATAACATTTCTCCTCCTTTTTACAGATTTATAAAAAATGTAGAAAAATGAATAAAATGTAAACAAGTTTAATATTTTTGCCTCTATTACTCTTACTAGCATTCTGAAAGTGGGGCCCTTGTCTCTCCCCTCCCCCAGCCCTGTCACCAAAACTCTAGTGGCATCAGAATCCCAAATGGGATGATCAGTGGATCCATCAACTAGCCGCAAGAGACAGATCTGTCACAAGCCACCAGATTTTCAATATCATAACACCATCTCTGATAACATTGTATTTGTATTGAGGAGCATGTTAGAAAATAAATGCAAGAATTGGGGCTGAATTTGCACCATCCCTTTTCTCATCTATGGTGCCATCTGATCATCATCTGCAGTGTTGCAGGGAAAGAGCTTTTTGGAAACCAGAGTGGTATCTTGGTATCTTTAATTATGAATCACATTTCTATTTGGGATCCATTGACTGCCATATGTGTATCTCAAGACACTCTGGAGACAGAGGTAATCCAGCCATCATCAGAGAGTGTCATAGTGGGCCAACACCTGGAATCATGACATGGGGAATCATCATTTACAATATCTATTCATGTTTGGCCTTTATTGATGGCAAGACATTATGTTGAAACCATTCTGGGACCAGTACTTCTGCCCTTTCTATGTTCCATTCCAAACACTGTTTTTCCAGCAGGACAGTGTCTGCCCACATATGGTTCTCATATTCTGATGGTACTATATGATGGATATGCTTCCTTGGCCTGCACATTCCCCAGATCTGATGCACATCGAACATGTTTGGGATATGATTGGATATTCACTGACAACCACCTCTCAGACCCCTACCACTGTTAGCTCACAGCACAAGTGGGTGAAGAATGGCCCAGTTTTCACTAGGATGCCATTCACCACCTTTTTGACTCATTACTACAAATTATGGCTCATGAAAGCCATACTTTTGATTGATGTACACCACATATTCTGAAGTAAATAATGCTGATTTCATACACAGATATAATCATTTCTTGTCTACGTTGCTGTCTGTCACTCCATTTGTTTTGAGCTCAAAGCAAACACTCCTTATAGGTGGGGGCATGTTCAATGATAAGTAATGTAGTTTATTCAAAATTTTGCAACTGTGTACACACAGTGTATAAAGTTTTAACCAACATTTTATGTGTAACTGTTCTTGTTAGTCTGAAAATGAGGTGTATGGACAATGTCAAAAATGAACTTATTAGAATTGACTTACAATGCATAAATGGGGTAAATGTTACTCAGACAATATGTGACTCCAATGTTACTTATACATGATGGAGAACTGAATTGTAAAAATCTGGCTATATTTTCATCGTTTTGAATATTTTGTATGTATATCAGTTGATATCAGAGGTAAATGTTAGGTGCTTTTTGGGTAAGGTTCTATATAAGGTTAGGACTATTATATGATATTCTTCAAATGGGTGACTGTGCAACTATCATATCATTAATTGTAGGTTTGAAATCAGCGATATATAACTAACAATCTAGATTCCACTTGTATGTAGAATATGACTCTGTTGCTTTTTCACATTTGCTAATTTGATTTGCAGTCCTTAAAATATCTGTGAGCTCAAAAATATGAATAACAAAAATCATTTGGTGATTTAACAGATTTTTTTTTAGGTAATACCGATATAAGTAAGTACAACAGGTTGGAGAACTAAATTGTATAGTCTGATTAGACTTCTGTAGCATATAGATGCATGAGTATTATGTGTGTGTGTTAAGAAACTACCATTTAGATGAATATTAATATAGTTTGGTAATAAACTTGTGTCAAAAGAGCATAATAAAATTATTCTTTTTGCACTGAAGTAATATTATTATTGAGTCACTTTGAAGTACTTGTAAATTATTGCTATTGTAAGATAAAAAAGAATTATGACATTGGGTATGTGATGCTTAAAACAATTCTAATTTTTTTACTTTGTTATTGTGTTTATTATTTTTCAGATACTAATTTTCAAACATTTCAGTTAAAACTGATGATGATGGAATCATGATTGATGATTTGGAAGAAAAACTCAAACAGCATGTGCTAGATAAACCTACAGCACATAGCCTTCCCTTGTCTGCAATGGTTTATGTTATACCTGTGTTTCATAATCCAACAGGCAAAGTCTTACCAGAAGGTAAACACTCAGATTTTATTGTAGTAGTTAGGGATCAGAACATACTATTAATACAAAATGTATCTAATAGCATAAGGTAGTTTGATGTTGAACTAATTAAAAATCAATCCATAGTGAATGCACAGTATTCCCTGTTAAGATAGACATCAAACATTAATTAATAGATTCTGAAAAAAAATTTCTCTGGCATGAATCTGGAGAGATGCGGGTTTGATTCCTGCCATGTGGCGATGAATTTTTTTCAGAATCTATTAATTAATGTTTGATGTCTATCTTAACAGGGAATACTGTGCATTCACTATGGATTGATTTTTAATTATATATTAACACGGTAGTGACCTTCTCATTAACATCTGATAATCAATATAGCAACGACTGAAAAAGTTGCATCTCCTTGAGTATAGATGGCGCTGTCTCAGCCACGTCTCAATGAAGAAGATCTATAAGGTCTTATTCTGAAAAATTTCATTGTCCAACACGTGGTGCAAGGGTAGCACGCTCTGGCATGAATCTGGAGAGATACAGGTTCGATTCCCGCCGTGTCGGTGATGAATTTTTTTTCAGAATCTATTAATTGATGTTGAACTTCTTTGTAAAGCTGCATTTAATGGAAAATTTTTAAAGGCAATTCAGCAATGGAACTTATTCACATTTTGTTTATTAGCTTAATTTTTGGGTAAACTGCTGTTATTCCAAGATAAAAAAAATATTGATTTGTATTTTTTGCCAGAGTATATGTGTGAAGCTCTAGATCTTTCATCTAGGCTGAAGCATTCAGATTTTAAATCCATCACTCACAATTGGAAATCTCAAGGCTGAAGAAGCCCTGAAGCTATTCTGGAAACAGCTTGGTTCCCTTGTTAAAAATTGTGGGAATGGAAATCCATATTACTACTGTAAATATGTGTATAGAGTTGTTTTCATTGCAATAAACAATGAAAAATAATTATAGTGTGAATTCCAGACTGCCCCTTATGTTCTAGGAATTTTTAATTTAACAGTGAAATTATCAAGATTAAATAATAATTTATTATAAGTTGAAGAAACAGCCTTCGAAATAGCAGAATATAAGCCATCCTTATACCTACGTTACCTAGATGATACATTAATATTTTGGAACTACCCTCTACACAAACTAGAAAAATTAATAGATACATTTCATAATATTATGTCTACCTAAAATTCACACATGAATCAGAGGTTAATGGAGAGTTACCATATCTTGATGTATTAATTAAACGTGAATATTTAAGTTGTACTACTGTGGTATATCGAAAATCTACATTTACCCCCAATTTAATACCATACGACTCCACACACCCTATTAATTATAAGAAATCAGCAATAAACACATACTTCATACGAGCCTATATATACTCATCTAACACTAAAATACTACAGAAAGAAATAAAAACAATATATGATATAACAAGGTCTGTGGAATATCCTAATAAATTTGTGGATAAAATTCAGAAAACAGCTAAATTTAAAATGCAGTAAACAACACAACCTAATTTTGCACAAATATTAAATAAAACACAATTACCCACAGTTTTCCTTATATTCCAAGTATATCTAAAATTATGAAAAATACTTTATGAATTAAAAATGCCACATACGGTAAATAATACAATCAAAAAAATAATTGTTAATGATAGAGATGAATGTGTTTCAACAGGATGGGTTTGTAATGTAGAAATACTGGATTCTGAAAATAAATGGGGGTAGGGGAATTAATACATAGAGAAAACATACAGGACATATGAATGACGTATATTAGAGCATCAACAGGATATAAAAAATAAAAAAAGTTATACAGCGTTATCACAAATAATACTTCAAAATCAAATACAAGAAGAAAATTTAACCTATAAGGCTATAACAACACCACCAAATAAATATCAATTGCAAAATACCGAAAATATTTTGATTAATTTACATAAAGAGCACTTGTGCAATAGGGAGATTCCACCCCTTCTGGCAATGTGTAACCTGCTGCGCAAACAACATAATGAAATTAAAACTCACTGATAGAAGGAGATTCCTATTTAAAGCCTTAACATCGGGTGGTATAGTGCAAGATGAAGTCCTGCTGGTACAGGGCTAAAACATGTCGCCCTGACAGTGTGAAGAGGGGGGTTCCCATTGGATTTTAATGTTGATGTCTATGATTTTAACATTCATGAACTTAAATTTGAATTTAATGAGTCTTTTTAAAGACATTTTAATGTTTATTGAGTTGGAGGTAAAGTCTGTTAAATTCTTTTAAGATGTTTAAATGTAAAATAAGGGAATCTTTTTGAGGAACTTGTGTTCTATGATATGAGTCCTGAAGAATGTGTAATGCAGCCTATGAGGTGGTGGTGAATCACATTCAGAACAGTGTCTTCAATGCAAAAACCTGGACTGGTATCCAGACTTTAAATGAAAAACATCAGTGCTATACATCAGCAACTGCCAATGGGAAGCCAGATGAAATCCTGGAAGCAGGGCCCTGCAAGAATAATGCAAGGAGGATAGTGCAATCGGCTGAGCCAGTAGGAATTCTGGAAGACATCTGAGAAATGGTAACAATTTACATCTTTACTTGGGAACTTTTTTTAGGTATGAAAATCTCCTTAAGTCATGGTTCACCGTGATAAATAAAACTCATAGCTTGACTATGTGAAGATAGTGTTAAGCTTAATGTAGACTAGTTGCTCAAAAGTCTAGTCATACAGCATAATTGTGAATTAAATATATTTTAAACAATGCAAACAATTAACACTTGACATTAATTTCTTTTAATGTTATTTAGTATTTGAAAAATATCTCTAACAAAGAAAAAAGCACATGCATAGACTACTATCAGAAATTTAAATAACTATAAAGAATGTTTTGTGATATGAGAATGTAATAGAAAAATTATTTTTCCCAGTTCTAAAATGGAGAAATGTAATTTGTGGATAGCAGAGTATACCAATAAATGTAAAGAAAAAAGGTCTTTTGATTGGATATTATTTTGCAGTTTTTATAGTAGTATATGATGAAATCACATTATGATGGAAATCAATGAATTAAAAAAAATTGCTTTTGTATATATATAAATTAACCAACAGTTTTTATTTGCTATTAATGATCACTACCTTTAATATATATTTGAAATGAACATGTAATGTAACTCATAGCTTTATTCAAGAAACCTGTAATTGACTTTAATAGTTACGGCAATAATTTATTGCAATAAACTGTTCCAAAAACAATGTAAATTCATGGCAATACGTTTTTGCATAACTATTAGAATCTAATACAATCACTTTGATTTTAAATATATGGCTTAGTGTTCACATATAATAATCATATTAATTACAGTTACTAGTTATGCATATATTTCCCATTATAGGCCGATGCAGAAGATTAGTTAGTTTGGCTCGTGAATATGGCATCACCGTTGTGTGTGATGATGTATACAATTTACTTCATTATAATGATTCTACAGTTGCACCAAGAAGACTATTTTCATATGATATTCAGTAAGAACTTTTAATCTATATACATTTGCTTTTCATATTTGCAAATGGCTTTTAATAGTGTTTTATCCTAAGAAAATTGTAAATCTGTTGTGTCAGTAGTAACTGTTATATTTCTAAGAAATGTGAGAAATTTTCTGAACTAAATTAACAAATTGCACAGAAATAATTAGAATCTAAATTATATTCATGATTCAGTCCAATTCATGGGGGGAAAGTGGAGGTGGCTCAGTTAGTAGTGTGCCAGGTTCATAATCTGCAGTTCCCATGTTCAATTCCCACTTGGGCTAGTGTTGAGATTTATCTCTTCAAAACTCCCCACTCTGCCCTTGTCAGTAGGGGATACCATTGGACTAGGAAAGGCCATCATTCATCAAAAGGGGATGTTAAGCCGTGGTCTCGTGTGGGAGAGCCATATCTTGTACGTTTTAAAGATCCCATCAACACACTCAATGGCCTTGATGGGAGACTTCCATCTGTCTCCCAACAGCTGTCTAGTGGGTCTCGTACCCTTCTCTGAGCCCTCAGGGTCTTTGTGACCTGGCCATTTAGCCCATTGTGTGCAAAAAAATTGCCACTCAGAGGTAAAACAACCCAACCCAATTCATGGGAATAGGCAGTGTAAAAAGAGAGTGTAAAAAGTGTAAAAAGAGAGTTCTATGAAATTAATAAATAACATATTCAATTATGTTGTTCAGCTAATATATATGTCCTAGAAATCAATCGGTGCCTTCTGCACCTCTCGATTTCTAGCCCATCACTCTGACCCATATTTGACCTTGAATGTGACACCAGATCTGAAAATTCCTCTTATTTCTAAGTTCTACTGCCTGAAATAACCCTTTTCCCCAATTTTTAGCTCTTAAGCACTGGTATATTGAAATTTGACCTTTGACCTTGAAGGACCTATCGCATCTGAAATTTCACATAATTTCTGAGATCTTTGACCCAAAACACCCCCAGTCACCAATTTTTAGCTCTCTAGCACTGATCTAATTTAGCTCTCTAGCACTGATCTTTTTAGCTCTCTAGCACTGATCTAAGTTTGATCTTTGACCTTAAATTTATAATGTTTGTGAAATCTACAACCCAAAATACCCCAAAGACACTAATTTTCATGTTTCTAGCACTTGTAGATCAATGTTTGAGCTCTGTGGCCTCTATTTGACCTTTAGGGATACATTGGAGGTCAACTTTTGGATTTTTCCCCTGAGGTCTACTACCCAAAGGTAGTAGATCTCAGGGGGAAAAGGTAGGAAAAAGGTAACACTACACTACCTAGGTACCCCTAGGTAGTGTAGTGTTAGCTATTTTGCCACCCAGAATGAACTTGGACTATGCTGCCCCTTTTCTCAATCTGATCTTAGATATTAGTAATAATTTAGTTATATTTAATATTATTTTAAAAAGTAATTGAAAATTATTTATTGAGAAATAGCTCTTATACACTCCAATCAACCTTACTGTAGCTATGGTAATTTATGCAAATTTGCCACTCAAGCTGAAAACACTGGTTCTCGTCCGATCACCGAAGCAGCTTTGGGCGCGGTCGGTACCTGGGAGGGTGACCACCTGCAGTTGGCAAAAAAATCTGCTAAGGAAATGCCAACCTCACAGATCCCTCTACTATGGCATATTAAACTGACGATCTCCTGTCAGACCTCTGGCAAGCAGCTGCTTGAGGAGGTATTTATTTTTATTTATTTTATTAAAACAATGTTGCCTGGTGCAGTCACACTGATTGCACATGTGGTTGCACTGATTTTAGCATTCAAAAAAACTTTTCAGGGCTCTATCATTTCTGCATTATAGAATTAGCATGATCCCCAGTCAGTCAGCCAACAGCTGTCAATCACTCACAATCGTCTATATATATTAGATATATACAGTCATATCAGAATAATATGACCACCTACCTAATAATGGGAATAACCACCCTTGGCCTGGATGACAGTGGCGAGACAGCGTGGCATGGATGCAATGAGGCTCTGGTTGCAAGAGGCATACATGTTTATTCAGATTCCAGCAGAGCATGGAGGTTCCAAAGATGACGTGGCTGTGGGTCCCCACACCAAACCTGTTGATCCAAATGGTCCCACAAGTGCTCTATGGAATTGAGGTCGGGTAATTTTGCCAGCCAAGGGAGAATGGAGACATCGCTGTCATGTTCCTGGAACCAGTCACACACCACCGTAGTGGCATGGCAGGGTGCATTGTCCTGTTGGTAGGCACCATCACCACCAGGGTAAACATCCAACAAGAAAGGATGCATGTGGTCAGCGAGGATGGACAGGTAGCCATTAGCATTCAGGGACCCATCCATTGGTACCAGTGGTCTCAGGTCATACCAGGAAAACATCCCCCAGACATGCACACTGCCACCGCTGGCCTGTACTTGACCGACAAGCATGTCTGGGTGTTAGTTCTCTTGTGTCTGATGCTGTTTCCACCACCGCCCGTCACTTCTGTGGAGTAGAAACCTCGATTCATCGGAGAAGGCTACCTTTTTCCACTCTTCCACTGTGCACTGATGGTAGTTAGTGCACAGTGGAAACTGAAGGCATTGTTGTGCGAATTGAAGGCATTGTTGCTGATGGACCTTGGTTCACCTGGGCACCTTTACACAGCATCGACTCCGGAGCCCCATGCGTAACAAGGTTTGTTCTACTGTTATCAGACACGTACCTGGATGCCCCAGCGTTCATTTGAGTGGTGAATTGCTACACTGTTGTGCATCGATTGCCTTTTACCTGTCAAAGGAGACGAAGTTCTCCTCTGGGGTCAATGGCCTTTGGGGCTCCACATTTATGACGTCTGGAGGTACTTTGTGTGCCAGTGATCCATTCTTGATACATCCTTACTACAGCACCTCGCGAACAGCCTATGAAGTCTGCTGTTTTCGAGATGCTTTAACCCTTGGCGCGGTAGCTGATGATCATTCCTTTTTGAACGTCCATCAAATCAATACCTCTGTCCAGTGTGCTCACGTTACACACTGTGGCTCATCTGTCCTGGCCAGCCGCTTATATCTCCATGTGGTCGACCTTGTCATGTGCACTCTGTGATGCACCTGGGTGGGTACACTGTGATTCCGTGGGTGATCAAATTCTGATATGACTGTGTAATCCTCAAGCATCTATAACCTACAGAGATAAAAGTAAACTTTGTAGGTTAATTTTCCAAATGTGTCTATCATGAGCAATAGCTGCTGCATTTGTCCATTATTCACCAATTGTAATACGTCTAATAAAGTCTATTAATTTCAAACTGTTATTATTAATTCATTATACTCATTTTTATACAATTGAAAATCGAAATATTAGTTTTTCTCCCAAATGTTACGTTATTAGGTATTATGAACCCTTATTTTTGGCTATAAAAATTTAATTATGATGCAGTTTGTTTAATCTTTTAATATAGACTATACCCTGCAAAAATTCCTAAAAAAGTTAACATTCCTTATTCTTTCAAAACAAAAATATTTTTCTTGCTTAGAATGGATTGTAAGAAATACTGCCATTCACTTCAAATTGAACTGCAATGATAAAGATAATGCTTGAAAATTATTTTTCATTATTTTTTTTTAATCTCTGTAATGTGATTATCTGTCTGTAAATGGTTAAGAATTATTTCAGTTATGAGTAGAGATGTATTTTAAAATAGTTCAATATTTTGAAGTATTAAGATGTAGTATTCATATTTTTTTTATTCAGATTTAAAGTTCAAAAATAATCAGTGGTTTCTGTGGGCATATTGATCTTAAAAAAGAACAGAGATTGATCTGTCAGATATTCCTAAAATGCAAATTTAAGATGACCCTATATGTTTTAAAATGCTAACTTCAAATCAGGAAAAATACTTCTTGCTTTTGGTAATAAATGTAATGGCTTGAAAATGTTATTGTGATGTAGTACTAATATTTCCTTGTACACTTAAATGTTAATATATTTTATACAGATTCAAACAAAGTGTTTTTTTATATATAGAACTCATCCAGAATATAAAGGAAATGTAATATCGAATGGTTCGTTTTCGAAATTTTTGGGTCCTGGACTTAGAATAGGATGGTTAGAATCACCTCGATGGGCAGTGGAAAAGTTAAGCACATTGTAAGTATATGCAAGGTGCATATTGTCTTTCTACTTTTATTTTACAGATAATTATTTTTGAATTATTAGAATGTGGGAGGCAGTCAGACAGCTCGAGCAAGCCATTATGAAATATCTCATGAAGCAACATTTACACCAGACCACTAATAATGCAAGAAAGGTTAATCACAAATTAATATAAGGTGAAAAAAATTAATAGGCTAAAGCAATTTTTTTTACGGGTGGTGGTGGACACTTTGTAATGCAATAAAAATTTGGCAGAACATTCCTGAATAAATGCATATTTATATATAAATTTTATTTTCTGTATTCAGTAGAAAAAACACAGTGCTGTACAAAAATAGATTTAACAAAACAAATACAGTAAGAGTATGAAAATCCAGACTGCTCAGGGATTGGGATGGTCCAGGTTTATGAATTTTCTGGATTCTCACTGTTTATATCTACTAGACTGGACTGGTTTATGGATTTGAGCTTGATTATGGATCCTGAACTCCCTGCACTGGTGGGCTTCTGTTGAAGGAGAATCTGCCGCTGTGT
Source organism: Ryuthela nishihirai (assembly GCA_038380435.1). Classification (NCBI taxonomy): domain Eukaryota; kingdom Metazoa; phylum Arthropoda; class Arachnida; order Araneae; family Heptathelidae; genus Ryuthela; species Ryuthela nishihirai. The sequence goes on from JAWZYU010000008.1 coordinate 63,485,761, forward strand.
TTTCTGTTTGCTTCTGGGTTGCCAGCCCTAAGTGAACAGAGGCACAGGATACCTTATATCAGCTGGTGGATAATCCTGATCAGAGGCCATCACAGGTACCTGAACCTCACTTAGCTAGTTGGGCATCGTCAATCTTAAACTGGAGAATGTGTCTCAGGCAGGTCATATAGCTCTTGAAAAGGTGGTGTCTGAAGTTCCTACCAGCCTTTAGCAGAGTAGGAACTGGTCTTTGCCCCATGCCTGTGATCAGGGATGTTTGATGTTGTTGGCCCTACCTATCTCAATAAACTTAGTTTCTTTAAAAATCCTACATATCATTTTCTCTCTGCAGGAATGTGGAACGTGAGGACATTACATTTAGAATATTCTCTTGATGTCCTCATGCAGGAATTCCAGCATTATAACCTAGATATTCTACGCTTGCAAGAGACCAAACTTAAAATATATATATATATTAGAATGTGAACTTGTTTGCATCATAATCAGTTTAGATCCTTTCATTTCCTTCATAAAATATAATTTGGTCAACATAAAAAGATCTGTAAACAAAATAACTATTTACAGGTTTTATACAGTATTAATAAGGTATCAGAGTCAGTTGCAGAAAGTACAATAGTATGCAATCTTTTATGTCAATGCAAAATATTTAATAAAATGTTTGTTTAATAATTATATTTGCTTTTATTTTTCTCCAAAATATATGAAAGTGGATTTGGTTTTACAGTTGTACAATAGAAACTTCCTGTATTAGTTGAAAACTATTCAAATGTTCATGTATTTAATGAAATTTTTATGGAAAAAAAAAGTCATTTTGATCTCAATGTAAGCTCTGTAAATCTCAATTTTCCATAATATTCAGTGTGTAAAGAGTTATGAGGTTTGACCATTTAAAAGTTGTACTTCATCATAGAAAATTGTTTCTGAAAAATTAAAACAAAAGTAGTTGTTATGTGAAACATTTTATTAACATAATACAGCAAACTCAAATCTGGGAGCATCAGGAATTGAGAAGTGTCAGATTTAAAAAATTCCCAGATTTTAGGGAGGTATACCTAGTGGTTGAACAGTTTTGGAAAGCACATTTCAATGAATATCAAGCACTGAAAATTGAACTTGTTTACATCTGTAGACATATAGCAATCACTAAAAGATAGTGCCAGTGGTAACAAATGTAGTTTGTTAAATGTAAACAAATGACAATAAACAAAGTCACATTAATTGATATTTATGTACTGTAATGTCAATTTTAAAAGCATGCCTAGTACTCTCTAGGACCTACAGAACTTTAGTTGATTGCAGAAAAGCTAGACGTCAGTTAAAAGAATATCCAAATATAATAATATATTCAGTGACTGTTTGTTCTGTGTTCTTGTCATATGATGTTGTATTTCTGCATAAGCTTGCTTCTTTCTATACTTTCTAGCCTTTTATAATTTTCAATTTTTTAGTTCAATTAAGTATAACATGCTTCCTCATCTATCTTCTCTTTGTGTCTTAATTTTTACTTATAATAGTTGAAGGATGGGGTAGAAATTTTGCAATAAAGTAGCACAAATGAATGCTTAGGCAATGGCTGATGGTAATTGCTTACATCTGACAGTCCCAGTATTTTGTAGTAGTAAAAGTGGAAAATTCTAAAAGACAAATATAAATGCTGCATTATTTCCTATTATTTCCCAGTTTTAAAATGTGTTTTTTTTTTGTAAAATGAGCCAGAATTTAAAGAGTTTACTGTATATATAACCATATATATGTCAGATATTATGTTATTATTAAAATTATATATATATATAATTTTAATAATATATAGGTGTCATGATATATTATTAAAATTAATATATATATATACACCGATCAGCCAAAACATTAAAACCACCTACCTATTATGATGTAGGTCTTCTTCTCACTGCCAAAAGAACTCTCACACGATGTGGTGTAGATTCAACAAAATGTTGGTAGGTGTTGTTTGATATTTGGTACCATGACTGTAACAGAAGATCCTGCAGTTCCCGTAAATTACATGGTTGGGGTAATGCTGCTCGTACCTGTTTCTCCAACTCAAACTACAAATGCTTGATAGTATTCATGTCCAGCAAATTTGGTGGCCATGGCAATAAATGGAATTCCTCATCATGTTCTAGGAACCATTCCTGAACCTTCTTCATAGTGTGACATGAGGCATTGTCTTGTTGAAAGATGCCATCTCTGCCAGGGAATACAGTCGCCATAAAGGGGTGTACTTGGTCAGCCATGATGTACAGATAGGTGATAGCTATCAGAGTTTGCTCTGCAGGGATAATTGGTCCAAGTGTTCCCCAAGAAAATATTGCCCAGACCATCACACTCCATCCAGCCGTCTGGATCTGTCCCACAGTGCATCCAGGTGAGAAGGCTTCCATGGCACATGAGCTCATCTGTCCACATGATGTAACAGAAAACGAGATTCGTCTGACCATGTGACTCTCTTTCAGTCTTCTGTGGTCCAATGTCAATGATTACATGCACAATGCAAGCATTGACGACGGTGAACAACTGTGAGCATAGGCACACAAATGGGTCTGTGGCTGCGGAAATCCATATCCAAGAGCTTACGATGAACTGTGTGTTCAGACACATTGGGCCTTTTACCAAAATTGAAATTATGGGTAATGTCAGCCACGGTAGCCCTCCTGTTGCTGTAGACAATGCAAGATACCTGTGCTGACCTACCATCTGTCTCCCAACAGCTGTTCCAGTAGGTCCCCTCCCCCAACCTTCTCTGAGCCTTCAGGGTCCTTGTGACCTGGTCATTTAGCCCATGGTGTGCAAAAAAGTGCTGCTCAGAGGTAAAACAACCCAACCCGTGCTGACTCCTGGCATCAATGAGGCGTGGCTGGCCCACACCTTGTCGATGGCACAAAATGTCACCTATTTCGGACCACCTTTGATAGATACTAACTACTGCATAGTGTGAACAACCTACCAGCATTGCTGTTTTGGAGATGCTCTTACTAAGGTGTCTTGCCATAACAATCTTCCTTTATCGAAATCAGATAAATCCTTTGCTTTTTTCATGTTGAGACAAAATGAAATACTGCCTGTGAGAGCTCCGACCCATGTATTATATATATATCATTTGTAATCTTGGCACGGGACACTGATTTGCTGCATGCGTGCTTCTTTGCTAACACAGAGGTGGTTTTAATATATTGGTTGATCGGTGTATACAAGATGACAGTGAAGATATATTTCTTGAGGTCTGGAGACCCCATTGAAGTTACCAAGGGAAGGATCAACTAGGAAACAGAATGAATGTTGATATGAAGTCAGTTACTCACTAGATATAAAATATTTGAATATGTATGGGTGTAAAGCTCTTTACAAAATACATAAGAGCTCTCTGCAGGTTAAAAATAGACTTACACGAACTGCTCCAATTAAAGCCTCCATAATGTAAGAGAGCACGTGTTGTGAGATGCCAGTAATTTCTAGATTTAGTTGCGTCCCTAAACAAGTTTGTTGTCCAGGATCACTCAAAAGAATCTTTATTGATTTATCCTACATTTATTTTGACATAAACCCTAATGTCTGTATAAACAAATGGAAAGTATTTGTGAGAGAATACTTTATAATAGTATTATCTCAGATAATACAATTATAATAGTATTATCTGTGGAGAGAGAAATAGTTTTTTTGCTCATAGAAATAACGTTATTAATAGTGTCAACAACTCTTCTCATTTGCAACTGAGCATAGCTAAGATCTTGGTTTAGGAACAAGAGTCAAATGTTGTCAGCATAGATGGAGATACTGGTGTTTCATACATCCTACTCAAAGCAAGGAGATATTTCTTGAAAGAATTCTGTTAAGATGGGAAAAAATTAATAAACTTACTCAATCTCTCAGATTTATATGATGATTTTATAAATGCATATTTCTGAACGTTACATAAAATCACCTAATTTTCAAAACCACTAAAATACTTAAAAAAATCAGATAATCTAATTTTTTATTTTTTTTTTTTCTTATGTAGACGAATTACAATATTTTATATAAGTAACTGAATTCCTTGGTTTCTTAACCCTTATAGTGGTGGGTAAATTCCCTGAACTATAAGGGTTCAAACTGAACTCACTCTGGTGACATGCTAATTTTGAATTGTCTTCAGGATGAATAAAAAAAAAATCAACTCTAGAACTATAACCTGAAGTAACTAACAGAAATAGATTGTGTTAGGTACCAAAAAAATAGCATTTAATTATGAGCAACAGAATAAAAATTTACAGAAAATGAAAGTTTTATTCCATTGTTTTGTTCTCATAAAAGCAAATTTTTATCGTATTTTTTTATATTAAAAAAATGAAAAATTTTACCTTTTTTATTTCTTTTCATTATGAATAGATTGCTTGTATATTGGTCCATGGCCCCTAATACAAGAAGTGGCAGCACAAAAAAGCAACTCGGACCCCCCCTCCCTCCCTCCCTCCCCTCCAACTCTGAGATAAGAAACAGACAGTAAATGTACAATGAAATGCCACTGAATTAGGGATAGGAGACATTATCCAAATTCAGTACCAGAAGTCCCACATTTATGCGCAATGCATGGTTGAAACTCTGGTCATATATAGCTATCAGCTTTGGCTTCCCCAAGCATTCATCATGAAAAGCATAATGGGAAAGTTGCAGGATTTAGATGCATTTGACAGAGGGCTGATTGTAGGTGCCTGACGGATGGGACACTCGATCTCCGAAATTGTCAACAAACTTGAATTTTCTCGTACGACAGTTTCAAGAGTGTTCCGGGAATATGAAAATTCTGGCAAAAAAACAAGCATTGGACAAACTGCAAAGGATAACCAGCCTTGAATGATAATGGGCTTTGTCGTCTGACCTGCATCGTATGGACCAATAGGGCCAGACATTATCTGAAATCACCTCCCTTCTGAACGCAGGTTCCAGCCGGGAAGTTAGTGCAGAGCTTGCAATGCTCACTTCATCATCTTGGCTTCGGGAGCTGCCAACCTACGAGAGTCCCTCTTCTAATAGCACAACACCAGGCTCAACGCCTTGCCTGGGTTAAAGAACATCGAAACTAGACCATTGAAAATTGGCAACAGATAGTCTGGAATGATGAATCCTGATTTAAACTTCATCACACCAATGGGAGAGTGAGGGTATGGCACCAACCACATGAAGCCATGGATCCTGCATGTCAGGTCAGAACAGTACAAACTGGTGGTGGCTCAGTGATGGCCTGGGGTGTCTTCAGTTGGACATCTGTGGGACCTTTGGTACATGTACCGATGACTTTCAATGCATCCCAGACGTAGAACTTGTGGCTGATCATTTACATCCATTTATGGCCATCATGCATCCCAATGGAGATGGTGTCTACCAGCAAGACAGCTGTTCATCTCACAGGTCCAGGTTGGCTACTGCATGGTTGCAGGAGCATTCTGCTGACTTTGAAATAATAAATTGGCCACCTAGAAGCCCAGATTTAAATCCTATCAAAAAACTTTGGGATACTGTTGAGCAGAATGTTCGAGCCTGTGTCCCATCAGCGATGGATGACCTTGAGAGAATTATGGACAGCTCTGGAGAATACATGGGTTGCCATACCTGCGGAACATTTATGCAAGCTTGTGGAGTCCTTGCCTCATCGTGTGGTGGCCGTTATCAGGGCCAGAGGGTGTCCAACATGTTACTAGGTTGCTATCCCTAATTCAATGGCACTTCAGTGTATATACATAGGAAATGACATTAAAACGAGGTCATTCTAACATTTCATCCAATATAAACTGTCTTAATTTTAAACAAGTAACAAAAGTTACAAAATAGAAAGTAATCTTTTTCTGTAAGCATAAAAAACTTATAACAAACTACAAAAGGAATATATTTCATTCTATAAACATTATAAATCTGATAGTCAACAATAACATGCTCCCAGGTTCCCTCTTTGTTATTGTTACAAAGCTACAGTCAAAAAAAGATTGTAAATATTTTGCCATTTGCCATGTACAAATATTTTGCTTTGATTAAAAAGAGCTGTATGAATAATCTTTTTGCATACATTCCAATTGATAAATCAAGATAATTTTCAATAAAAACATAATTTTTAATGTATTTATAAGAAGAGAAGAAACTACTACACTGCTCACAAAAATTAGGGGATATTTCAAAATGAATATGAAGCGATAAAAAAAAGAAGCATTTGAATTTTTTTTATTAAACAAGAACATCTCAGAAAAGCAAATGACTAGTCAAAGAAAGTTGTTCGATTATGCAAATGAGATGCAAACTCAATTGTCGTGATTAAGTAGCAAGTAACATATTGGTGGGGGTGAACAGAAGCATGTCAAACTGGACAAGAGTGCCACACATTGACTGTTCAGTAGGGTGTATGGTCACCCAAGACTGCCAAAACACACTGACAGCGATGGGGCATGGACAGGATCAGAATGTCGAGCAGTTCTTGTGGGATCCTCTTCCACTCTTGCTCCAGGGCAACTTCCAGCTCAAGAAGTGTTGTGGGAGGCATTGGACGGTTTGCCAGACATCTTCCCAGTGCATCCCAAGCGTGTTCAATGGAATTCAGGTCTGGAGAACATGAAGGCCAGTCCATGCATTCGATTCCTGCCTCCTGAAGCATGTTGTTGACGAGATGCGCACGGTGAGGCCTTGCATTATCGTCCATGAAAAGAAAGTTGCTTCCAACTGCTCCAGCATAGGGTGCAGGACCTCATCTGGATATCTGACAGTAGTCAGTGATCCGTTTCTGATGACATGGAGGTTGGTACAACCACCAATGCTGATGCCAGTCCACACCATGATTCCACCACCACCGAAGGAGTCCCTTTCTCACATGAAACATGGATTCTCCTGCGTTCCTCGTTCATGCCAGATCAGGACACGATGATTATCAGGCTGCAGACTGAACCGTGACTCATCAGAGAAGAGGACAGTTGTGACCACTCATCATGGGTCCAATGATGATGCTCATCAGACCACCTTCTACGGGTTCTACGGTGTTCAGCAGATGAAGGAATGCATACCATTGGTCGCCGGGCATGCAGTCCAACACGATGGAGCTGATTTCGTATGGTCTGGGTGCATATCCATCATCTAGTGGCAGCAAGAAACTGTCCCCGCAGCTCTGTTGCATTGCTGCACCTGTTCTTTCTTGCCAATAAGATCAAGTAGCGGTCATCTCTTGCTGTTGTGGCAGATGGGCGACCCTGCCCTCGTCTTCTTTGTACTGTGCCAGTCTCTTGAAAGCAATTCCCCAATCTGCTAATCACACTTTGGGATGTTCCAATTGCTGTTGCCACTGTCATCTGTGCTTGACCAGCTTCAAGACGTCCTATGGCTCTCCAGGCTTCGCATTTGGGCAAATCGTGTTGCAGGGGCATTGCAAGGGCTGGGAAATTGCAGGATGTGCACTTTCAAGATCAGGGAACGTGCAGATACTCCAGTACTTTCAGCCTTTTGTATAGTGCATTTTCACCAATGAAATAAAAGTTGGTTTTGCATAATCAAACAACTTTCTTTGACTTGTCGTTTGCTTTTCTGATGTTCTTGTTTAATAAAATAAAACAATTCAAATGATTCTTTTTTTTATTGCTTCATATTCATTTTGAAATATCCCCTATTTTTTGTAAGCAGTGTATTTTCCATTGAGGAAAGATCCTTTTGAATTCTTTGATCATGAAATATATTCAAGATAAAAAGCAAATATCACCTAGCCATATATGGATTCTGAGAAATCCAAATAAAATTGAAACTACCATTCTCAAATATTTCTCTAACCACAACTGGAATTTTTCCAATTCTGTAATCTTTGAAAAAGAAAGATCTTGAATATAGCTACAATTAACATAAGTTAAGAAATCTGTTATTTTTTCATCTCCAAAAGCTTTATCCAGTATTTGAAGATTAGTTAAATGAAAACGAAAGATATTCTATATAACTGGAAACATTACATGAGACTGTTAATAACTTCTGCACGAAAATGCAGAGCATTTCTCAAGGTCAACGAGATAATGAAATGACCATTCAGTGAGCCATGAGATAAAACTGAAAGTATCATTGAATTAAACAATTTAATACAAGTAAATAGGGAATTTAACTTAGCTCTGGTATACACCAACTCTGATGCAATAAAGACAAAATGTGTACAAGATTACCCCTTAGATTTTTCACCTTATTTTTTGAACTGTGCAAAATATTATCTACATCTAAAACACCATCATAGTCTACTATAATGAAAACAGTTTTCACCACCCATGCAAGCATTAAAATTGCCACATAAGATAACATTGTTATAATGAGTACAATAGTCACAAATTAAATACAAGAACAAAAGTCATCATCGAATTTAGAGCCAGGAGGAATATAACACATTAAAATAACACATTTTTAATATCAATATAGTCTGCATTAACAATGATCCAAAATTGTTTAATTAACTTAATTTATATAATTTCCTAGAATCATACACAAAACTCGGTCCTCTTCCAAGCCCTGTTAACCCTGATAGCCTCAATATGAACTGAGTCAAAGTTGCTAAAGATAACTAGTCATGTTCCACAAAACAATTTGTCATGTTCCCACAAGACAAAAAGAAAATATTAGCATTATGAACAAAATGTCAAAAATTAGGAAGAGACTTTTATTGAAAATACCAGCAGTATTAAAGAGCAAAAATTTAGATGACAAATTTTGTGAGCATGTACCAAAAGGAACCAAACCTATACCAAAAGTACCAGCAACATGCAACCCATGCATTGAGATTCTGGGACTCTTACATTTCTAACACTTAAGTCACAAAAGTATAATGCACATCATTAAACACCTTTATAACCTGATCTTCCACAAAGCTGTAAACATAGATCTTACCATCTATGATGAGCTTGTTGTAGTTGAGATGAATCAATACTGTGCCTTTCTCTTGCAATCGCTTAAAATGTCCTCAGTTTGAATCTAGCTAAACTCATGTAAGAGCAATAATCATTGTTAATGTAAATACCAGTACCTTTGAGCTTAGAGATATTGCTCTTAATTCTTTTCTTATCTTTATAATTTAATAGCTTACAAATAATCAGTTGAGGATGTGAGTCACCCACTTTTCCATCAGTTGTGTGGGCCCATTCAACCAAAAGTTGGAAATACCAAGTTTCTCAAAGCATAATTTCAAAACATTCACTTCAGCAATTTCCTGTGATTTCTTCTCCTCTTCTTCAAGACCAGTAATAATATTATTTCTATGATCATAATCTTGTAGATCAGCAACTTTGTTTAGAAGAAGTTGATTCTACAGTTTTTATGTGACACATTGTCAGTTCCAGGTTGAACAGGAGGAGGAAGAGTGTTTTTCTACTTCAGTTAATCTGTTCTCAAAATCAACCAAGGCTCCATCAGTATTTTCAACCTACAATTTTATTCTCAATACATTCAAGGAGCAATTCCAGATTATTATTAGAACCTTGCAAAAGTTTTAAGAATGTCTTCAAACTGTCACATAAATCAAAATCGTTATCAGCCAACATCTCCTATGCAGGTTCTCTTTCACTCAGCACTGTTATCAAATTACAAATATGTTTGATGAGAAGCCTCTGAATCAACTGCAGCAGGGGAAAGTATTTTTCATTTTGAACTATTAGATTTGTTATCCATAATTAACTAAGGTAATTAACTTTGAAAACCAGAAATTGTAAGGTAATGTAAATGATATAAAAAAAATTCAGTTCAACAGTGACTCTCAGAAAGCAGTATAACTTAAATGCAAACATTCCCAATGCTATGAATGCACATCAGATGATGTACTTCACAACATCACACTTCACTTCCAATATCAGTAGAGCATATCACAGATTCGGTATATGTCAGTCATGATGACATTCACAGCAGAGCTTGGTAGCTACAAAGTAGTAGTATAAACCAGTGCTGTCCAACTTCTCTTATACCGCGGGCCATTTTTTCTTTTGCCAATATTTCGCAGGCCAAAAAGAAAGAATAGGATAGGATAGGTAATTGAAAAGTCAGTTCATGTCACTTCAAAAAATTATTTTTATACGAAAAATAATAAGTAATAATAACCTCAAAAACCCCCAAAATATTATTTTATTTATAAGAAAATAATAAGTAATAATAAACCTCAAAAAAGTATTTTATTTATACGAAAAATAATAAGTAATAATAAGTCAAGATAAAATTTCTAAACCTTATAAAATATTTTAATTAATGGAAGCATTGTGGTCGTAGTTGTTGGGCAATAATTTCTTTTACATCCATATCGATATTTGGTGTTGTGAGCCGAAGTATATGTTAAAAAATTTGATTTATCACGATTAAGCTGTTACATTTGGTAGCACAGTGTATCACAATCCTAGTATGCGGAGCGCATATTATTTCCCGCAAAAGCTGGGAGCATAATAACTAAGATAAATTGATATTTCAGTTGTTAGCTGTGTTTAAATTATATATAGAAGTATATGTTCAAGTGTAGAGTCTTTCAAGCAGTTTCTATATCTTATTTTATATATTTCATATCAGAAAATGCACACTCACAGATATATGTACTTCCGAACATAGAAATTATTTGGAGTCCAAAATCTTTTTGAATATTTTTCTTTAGGCAAAAGTTTAAACAATTATATTTCAGTTTCTCTATTAGATGCAATAATTGGGTCGGCCTGACGGTCACATAATTCCATTTGATATTTGCTACTATTTCTAGTAGTGATCTACATTGCTAATATCAATATTTAATGGATTATTGAATAAATTTAAACTTTGCTTAAGGTCATCAAATTAAGAAAATCTTCTTTTAAAATCTTCAATTAGGATATCTAATTTAGGAACAAATTTTTCAAAATTAACTGTTTAACTAAGTTGCTTCATTTCTTCGTAGAACTCTTTACAAGTTTAAAAATGAATTAAATTGTTTTCCTGCAAATTTCATTTCAACAATTGTAGTTTGTTTCTAAACCCAGTAACATGATTATAAAAGCAGCACAATTTGCACCAATTCAATCAATCCACTTGTTAAAAAACAAAAAATGGAAAAAGGAAACTTATCAATGTTAATAACAATTAATAATAAAGAAATGCATATATATATATAAAAGAATATAGAATATGAAGAAATACACATATATATATATAAATAGAATTGTTGCTGTTACATTTTCTGCTATTGATTCTTAAAAAAACTGGTGTAAGAATAATAATGAAATAAAAATTGCAATTGGTGACCCAGTTATAAATAAATAGGATGACACCACTGTAAGTATTATAATAATGTATGTAAGTTATACAATTGAAACTACTGAAGACAGGCACATACCAGGATTTATTCATTTATTTATTTATTTGGGGGGTGGGGGGTAAGAATTTATTTTGGGGGTTGAGAATTTAGTTTGGTGAGACTTGAGTAGGGTTTCCTAATTACTAAAATATTCCACTGGACAGGTTAAAAATCACTGCTTCTATTCCACTGGACAGGTTTTAACCAAAGGAAAGGTTAAAATGATATTCTATGTATGGAATAAAATTTTATAGTTGTTTTCTTTATATCTGATTTTGCTGTTGGTCATAAAATATGAGGCTAAAATAAAATTATACAAAGATACCTGTTTTGGATTTCAAACCAGGTAGACAATTTTGAGATTTCGCATAAGGCGACCTGATTTTTGGGGGGAGGAACCTACCCCCTGGATATGTTCCTGATTGAAGAAATTTATACCAAATTTCTAGGAATTGTTCAGAATAAAATGGAGCATTATTAATAAAAGTTTCTGAGCATAAGTATACAACCATAATTCATGGTACTAAAATGATTTTTGTGCACAGATTAATATTTTTAAAGCAATTGCTAAAATGACTCAAGGAAATTTAAAAAAAGTGAAATTCTTTTCAGAAATATTAACATTATAATGTATAGTTAATTAAAATTAAAAAAGAAATTCTTCAAAAATATTACTATTATAATGCAATCAATGTTATTCTACTATTTTATTCATCATTATAAGCAAAACATCTAATAATTTTGAATCCGAATTATTTCTTTTGTCAGAGAGAATACATTTAAGAATAGAAAAATCTCTCCCAGTAAATACCTAAGTATACCAGAATAATCCTTTGCAATCTTGATTTTTCTAGTAGTGAAAAATATTTTCTTTTGTAGAAATTCATTCTATTAAATTGAAATTTTATTTACTTTTGCCTCCATTTCTCCGGTATCATTGAAAGATTTTCAGCAAATCATTTGTTGAGTTGTTTGATAACACTGAACTATTTTTATCAATGCTTTCCTGTAGCAGAGATTTGCTGTGCTTTTGAATATGCTCGTGCAAAAAAATTAAGTGTTTTCTCTGAAACAGACTTCAAATAGCATAAAAATAATCTGATGAATAAATATAAGTAAATAAATTGAAAACATTAATTTAACTTTATTCATGACACATGAGAATTATCTCCTTTATTTTTCTCAACATATGTACAAAATGAGGTTGATTGATAACAGATTTGCAAACGTACACAATAAAAATGTTTCAGGGGGGAATCAAAGGTTTGGTGGGAAGATCAAAACTGAAAGTTTTGACTGTTGTCAATAAATTAATGGCCCTTACCTCCAATTCTCTATCCTATACCCAAATTATCCCATCTACATAGTTCCCTTTCTGAGTGTCTAACTAATCACAGGGAATTGGATTATATTCCTGGGATTTTTGCCCTATTGTTATATTGCACTATTTTCCTTCAACATGAAATGGAGACTTTCCTTTCTGCTACAGTTCTTATCTGGCTATCACAAATCCCTTTCCCTGAGTGCCAATTATGATGAAGGTGGCTAAGGCAGCTGCTTCCTAAATTCTTTCGGAATATGCCGATAAAGGGCTTTGTTCATTAATCGCAAAAATACAGAATTCGTTTTACATAAGTTTCTAAGTATATCTTATAAAGGAAAAATCTGAAATGTATCAAAACACAAAAACAGTGAAAATAATGAAATAACAAAATTGTTTTCTGTTATTTGTTATGTTTTAACATTATAAACATTTCAAAATTCTGTTAACATTTTTCATAATGTTATTCAAAAATCATTTCATTATTCTGTTTTTTTTTGTTACATACAATAAACTTTTCCAACATTGCTTATATGGGAAATGAGGGTTCACCTTATGATAGCATGCTTAACAACCATCGTTCAGGAACCAATTAGGTAAGAGTGAGGATCTGAATCTTCTGACATCTCCAACTCTGCATTTGGCATTATTACTTTTAATTTTTCTTTTATGAGGAATTCATTTTCATATTTCAGTGTTATGTTTCTAATAATGGTGTATATTTCACAGTGGTATACTTCAGAGTGGTGGAGGACTAAATACCTTCACCTCTGGCATTATTACTAGTATGCTTGCCCTTGGTAAAGTGAATACACATTTGAATAAAGTCAGGAATATATATAAGGTAAACTTAGAATTATTTTATGATTCTCTAGTTTTATAGCACAATACTCTTATTATGTATTGAAACATTAATTTTCATGTTGAAAAATTATCTTTTTACTCATACCTTTCCTATAACTGTAGTTTCTTTTATAGTTCACTTTAGGTATGTGTTTATAGTTTTTGAGCAGCACTTGCTATGCTTTTATTTCAGGTATTTTCTCGTGATTTTATCTTAGTTACTTTACTATGTGTTGAATTTGTATTGTTTTTACTTTATTGGCACTGCAACCATCAAATTTTTTTCTGTGTAGCACTGTTTGTTATTAATAAAACAACAGATTTTTCTTTATTCCAATATTTTTCTTGAAATAAGTGCAATAATAATAAATAAAAGTAGCAAATGTAGAAATAAATGCAATGAATATTCATTGCAGTTCTATAAAGATAAAAATATAAATGCTTCAGCTGTATGATGTTAAGGGTAAATATAAAAGCTGTGATTTTTGTTTCTTGAAGTAGCTGGGTTTTTTTTTTTGGAAAAAATGTGAAAAAAATTCAATAAAGATGTGGGAAAAAATATACAATTTTTGCTACCACTTATATAAGTGCCCTTTCTCAACAACTTTTACTGCAACTAAGAGTCTTCAGAAACACTTGCTCACAAACATGGGCAGCACTAAACTACGTTAAAACCAAATTGATTTTTAAGAAAATTGTGATATTACAGTGATCAGTATTACATGTATTTGATTAAACAAATTTAATTTTGCAATAATCAGAGTTAAGCATGGCATAAAAAATGGTATAACAAAAAGGTGTGAAGTGTTAGTTCAAAAGTCTCAGTGTGTAAAATCTATAATACAAGAATAATATCATCTTAAAAACACTGGTATAGATGATGTACTTTATGAAAATTTCCTGTTACTAGCGATTCACAGATGAAAAACGCTGAAGTCAATTAAGTTTGGTTTAATAAAGCAGCATTCACACTTACAGTTCAAACAGATGAAAATAAATAGTTGTTTCTTGCTTGGCAAACCCGGTTGCATTAATGTAAGAACGTAGCAGACTCACATATTTGCAAAAATCACGCACAATAATAACAAGGAAGTCACTGAAATACATCATAAAAACATAGCAGGATCTAGATTTCAAAACTTACTCTGTTCTTCATCAGCAAAATGATGGTAGTTTCTGTGTTAAATTATGTTATGAGAAAGTATATTTGAAAAATATTTTGAAGTAAGAGATATTAATGAGCTGCATATGCATGAGATGTAGTATCAGATGATATGTACGATGGCTCGTTTTTATTGTTGTATGCTGAAAATTGGCAGTACTTTTTGTTGTTGATGAGGATATTTGGATTAGGATAATCTTTTAATAGGAGTTTCCAGACTGTGGGTAAAATCAGTAGTTTGTCATTGCAGCAGAAATCTTTGTTGATATGAATTATTATTTTTTCACTATATGAAAGTTTAAATTTAGTATTAATATTTGAAATAATTTTGGCTTTGAAGATTGGAGTTGCATTGCAGTGATAACGATGCTAGATAAAGCACTTGTAGTTAATTTTTTTTCTTGATATCATATTGATGTTCTTTAATTCTTTCTGGTAAGTTTCTTAAAGTCATTCCGATGTATCCAGTTGGTAATTTGACATTACTATTAGGAGTGCCATCTTCTTTTAAAGGAATCAGGTAAACCCCTCCTGTAGGAATGTAACAGTCTCTGTCGTTCAAGATGGATCTTAGTAGAGTGGTGGGAGGTTTGATAGGTACTACATAGTTGTAGGTTTTCATGATATTCTTTATGATATTATTCAAAGCAGGTAGATGTGATATAGAGTTGGTATATTTAAAGAACTTGTCAGTTGATTTCTTGGTGGTATAGTGCTTATTTAATCAAAATATACAAGAATGACATTTTTGGATAAATTCAGTGGATAGTCAGCATCTTTTCTTAATGAATATATAATTTTGATTTCAGTTTGTAGGTGATAGTTTGTTTTACATAATTTTGCAGCTCTGGTAAATAAATATTTAAGAGATGAAGAAAGGTATTGACGTGGATGCAATGAATTAAAGTATGAAGTTGTTTATAAAGGTAGGCTTGTGGTATACATTCCTAGACAAAAAAAAAAGGTTTGTCTTGGTTTTCCCTATCTCCCATTGAAATTTATACAGAGAATTTTGAAACACCCTGTATACTTCGATTAAATAAGCATCATATCACCAACAAGTCAACTGGCAAGATCTTTAAATATACCAATTCTATATCACATCTACCTGCTTTGAATAATACCATAAAAAATACGAAAACCTACAACTATGTAGTATCTATCAAACCTCCTGCCACTCTACTAAGATCCATCTTGAACAACAGAGACTGTTGCATTCCTAGGAGGAGTTTACCTGATTCCTTTAAAAGAAGATGCCACTCCTAATAATAACGCCAAATCATTATTTGGATATATCGGAATGACTTCAAGAAAAAATCAACAACTGCTGCTTTATCTAGCATAGTTATCAACTACAATGCAACTCCAATCTTTGAAGAAGCCAAAATTATTTCAAATACTAATACTAAATTTAAACTTTCATATAGTGAAAAAATAATAATTCATGTCAACAAAGATTTCTGCTGTAATGATGAACTACCAATTTTACCCACAGCCTGGAAATTCCTATTAAAGATTATCCTAATCCAAATATCCTCATCAACAACAAAAAGTACTGCCAATTTTCTAACAGCATACAACAATAAAAACGTGCCATCATGCATATCATCTTATACTACATCTCATGCATATGCATCTCATTAATATCTCTTCAAAATATTTTTCAAATATACCTTCTCATAACGTAATTTAACATAGAAACTACCACCATTTTGCTAATGAAGAATAGAGTACATTTCGAAATTTAGATCCTGCTGTTTTTATGATGTATTTCAATGACTTCCTTGTTATTATTGTGTGCAATTTTTTACAAATATATGAGTCTGCTATGTTCTTATATTAACGCAATCGGGTTCGCCGATCAAGAAACAATTATTTATTTTTATCTGTTTGAACCGTAAGTGTGAATGCTGCTTCATTAAACCGAACTTTATTGACTTCAATGTTTCTCATCTGTGCATCTCTAGTAACAGGAAATTTTCGTAAAGTACATCATCTAAACCAGTGTTTTTAAGGTGATATTTTTCATGTATTAAGGTGTGAGGTGTCAGGCTACCTCAAAGTTTTAACTACATGCCACGATTACTGAGCATTACCAAAAGCTAATGTTGGAACTTGAAGAGAAATATTGTTTATTAACAAGTACAAACTAAATTTCCACCAGTATTTTTAAATATGAGCCAATATACATTCCCATTATCTGCAAAAGGGTTAAAGTGTAGTTGAATCAATAAAGCCATTTCTTGTGGTTTTCTCTTACAGTATCAGTTTTTTCCTCTAAAAATGCCACTCAGTGTTTGAGCCTCATTATGAAACAACTGATGAATAAAATAGTTGACATGACATACTTAAAGAAAGAGCATTTAATTCTGAACAAAAAATAAATAAATGGAAAAAAAAAGATAGGTAAGCATAAAAACATGCTGCAAGTTCATTTATAGTGCTTTATGGAAACTGATTAATCAGCTTCTGACACTTATAGGATTAATAGTCATCAAAATGAATAATTGTGTTGCTTAATTAACTGTTTTCAAGTTCTCGATAATGTGCATAGTAGTAGTTCTTTTGTGGTGTCTGGTGTTGTGTTTAACATATTGATACCCTTCCTATAGTTGGAAGGTCACTGAGATGAGAAGCAATCTTGCACACCAACAACCTGGACCTAGAAAATATGGGGGCAACAAGCAATGCAGTGAGCTGGTAAAGGGGGACGGATGGACGAGAGATTGGATATTTCCATCACAGTGCAACATTTTCCCCTTATTTTAGAGATTTTTATAAAATTTCTTGAAATATGCACAAGTCAAATAATTTTTGACCTTATTAGCATATATTATCCTTATTAGCATTCTCAAAAAGGGGAGGGGAGGAAATGGGCCCCTTCCCCTCCCCCTATATCTGGCCCTGTAAGTAGATAACTTTAACTTCAGTCTGGGTACCACTGAGGCAAGGGAAACTGGTTCAAATAGCAGGGACTGTTGATATTTGATGATGCACAAACACATCAAAGCACCTAGAACCAATTTGTGTGGCAAGTAGCAGTGAATTTGTTAAGTACAATCTATTAACCCATAGTGTAAATCTCTCATCCAGCACTAATAACCCCCTATAATAATTCTAGTGGATGTTATTTACTTACTCAGTTTCAGCTCTATGGCTTTTGTTAAATGACTCTATAACACACTGTAAAGAACTAAGTGGTGTTCAGATCACATCCCTTTCAACTTGGATATTTTCTTCCCTATATATGATAAATTTTCAAGCTTGAATTATATGTTTTTGTAGGATATGTATAAAAAAAGTTCAACAGCAATTTGGATTTTTAATTTTTTTTTTTTTTTTTTTTTTTTTTTACTAGAAACATATATAACCTTCCTCGGCCTCTCATTACGGATTCTGCGAATGTATACAGACCGCATGGACACTGCAATGGTTAAAAGTATATGTGAGAGTGAATACAGAAACAATAAATTTATCATAAAAACACTAGAGGATATTTCAATTGGTTATTTTTTTTTCAAACACTGAATTTTATGATGCTTTTTGTTATTGATCAACCAGATTAAATATTATATAATATAATAACTTCATAAGCCGTCCCGTGGCCGAGTGGTTAGCGCTCTTGGCTACTGATCTACGGGACCTGGGTTCGAGCCCCGGTTAAGGCATGGATATTTGTGTTGTTTTCTGCTGAGGTCCTGACATCCTCTCAGATCTTCTACTGTGGCATATAAACTGACAGGCTCCTGTCAGACCTCTGTGGCAAGCAGCTGCTTGAGGGGGTATTTATTTTTATTTTTTTTATATATGATAAAAATGCAATCTTGGCATTACTTTCTGCTAGATTAGTTGATTTTTAAGAGGTTGCAATATACAATGATCAGTATTATATATATTTGGTTTAATGAAACAAATTTAGTTTATAGCAATCAGAGTTAAGCATTTGACATATAAAAATGGTATAGCAAAAAGATGTAAAATGTCAGGCTACTTCAAAGTTTTAGCTACATCTGTTCTAATTTTATTATTTCTTTTTCTGGTTTTTCTATTTCATTGGAGGGTGGGGTTTGTTCATTGATAGAGTGACCAGATTTAAAGAAAATGATCTGGGGACTGTTGAAAATTCAGTTTGAAAAATTCATCTGATGTCACCAGAGATGTCTGGCCAAAGTTTGACAACTCACAATTGACAACTTTCATTGTAAAACTAGCAATATCCTGCCAAAAGTTTCCAAAATTCTATCCATTTAATAACTTTTCCTGTTTGGTGTGTATATCTCCATTGATAATGTACTACTCCATTCAAAATTTTCAGTTGAGGCAATGGCAGCACTCTCAGAAATTTCAGACATTCACAACAGGATTAATTCCAACCCATGGCATCTAGAACATCAGTACAGGGCTACAAAACAGGGATTACCACACAAAATTTGGGCCCAGTCAATGAAGTATTTGCAGAATTACACAGTGCTGAAATCTGTTGCCACTAATGACATCACCATGAATATGCAAAAAACACTGGTGTCTGCACACCTGTTCACCCTCCTGTTCAGAATACTCCTATTATATGATGAGTCTAGTCTCAGTCACCTGCATTATCGAAGGCTAATCATCCAAGGACTGTCCCCCTGGTCACCTTACTCATTGGTGTTACACTAAACCAAGGGTGGACATACTTTTCTCATTGGCTGACTAGATAAGGATTTTTTAGAGTGCCCAGACGAAAATCTTAGTTATGGCATAAAAACTAACCCCTCCACCCAATGTGTTGAGTAGACTGTATTTTTAAAAGCAAAGTAATTATAAAATGTAAACAATTAAATTTTTACATATATGCATTAATATGAAAAAGAAAATATGAATTAAATGTGCAAGAAATAAAAAGTAAATATGTAGCATAAAATAAAAATAAATAAATACCCCCTCAAGCAGCTGCTTGCCACAGAGGTCTGACAGGAGCCTGCCAGTTTATACGCCACAGTAGAAGGTCTGAGAGGATGGCAGGACCTCAGCAGAAAAACATTCTACATCCATGCCTTAACCGGGGCTCGAACCCAGGTCCCAATAAATCAGTAGCCCAGCGAGCATAATTAAGATAAAAATAAAATGCATTTTAATGTGACGTTTTTTCACAAGATCATCTATTTTTGGTAAAATTTTGATAACTACCCAAAGCAAAGGGATCAGAAAATTCTTGCTCATTATGGCCTTTTCATTTCTTCAAGGAATAGCATTTGCTGCAAAATGGTGAATGTGCACAATCATTTGTCTTCCAAACTAGATTCCCAGTCAGAATGAAATACTTGAAATGAATAATATTAATAATACTGAGTAATGAAATAATGATGATAATAAGACTAATAATAATGATATTAAGTAAGTGAATAAAGTATGTTTAAAAGTTTTGCTTTATAATCATTCTTCTTTCATCAGTTTTAGTTTCAATTTTTTTTACTTGATTCACAAAATACTTTATGGGCCAGTCCATGGGCCATAGTTCGTAATATCACTGCACTAGACACTTATTTTAATGTTCCCAGGTTTGAGTCTTGACTGTGCCTGCATTGAGATTTTCTCCACTAAATCCCACTTTGTTTTAAGTAAAGAAATACTAAAACTTAAAAAAAAAAGGGCTTGGAAAATCTGCCATCTGTTAAATGGGACATTAAGCTTAATGCTATATGCCACATTTTTCATCATTTCGCTTTTCAAACTTTTTGCCCTGTCTTTTTCTCGGTGCATTTTTTTCTTGCAACTGTGTTCCTTATTCTAATGCACAATTTACTATTTTTTCTTTATGGGATATTCCAGTTATCCATTGCTACAAACCTCTTAAATTTTCTTGTTCCATGTTCAAGCTTGTATATTGCCCTCCATATTTGAGAAATGATGTATAAAAGTTCCAGCTTTCTAGAACGAAGTGGAGATATTTTACAGCAGGTAGTCAGCCATCTTGACTATATGTGGGAGTATGACTGTCATTTGTAAATTAAGTTCATGGAAGATAAAAGAAACAAAAATTTAACAGCTACAATGCCTCAAAATGGTATAACAGGAAACCACATGCATGATCTTGTCATTTTTGTATGAGGATTCAATATATATATACAAATAAAAGTAAATAAGTGTGTTGAAATACTTAAAACATGGTAATAATACCATAGTGATGTAGATGTAAAACCTTTTGAATATTAAAGTTTGAATGTTCTTTTTTTTTTCAATTCATCATCAGACTCACAAACTACTAGCTTATCTGCAGGTTATATGACAGAACAACCATGCCATTCTGGCACTTGAGCCTGGACCCTGTAGCTGAGCATCACTGCAAACCAATGCAATACCACCGTGCCAGCAAGATAAGCACAGTGGTATTATGTTGGCTGTTAGTACTTAGCTGACTTGTTTTGCAACTGAGATTGTGACGTGTAAGTGCAAAATTTTTAAATAGTACAGTCACAGTTTTTATTGGATTCTGAATATCAGTAATTCACAGACCAGTTTTCCTGTATGTTACACAATTAGCAGATGGGTTATTTTACCACTGAGTGGCACTTTTTTTCCCCAAATGGGCCAAATAGCCAGATCACAAGGCCCGTGAAGGCTCAGAGAAAGTTGGGGGAGGGTACCCACTAGAACAGCTGTTGAAAGACAGATGGTAGCCTCTCTGTCAAGGCCATCCAGCATGTTCTTTAACATGCACAGTGTATGGCTCTCTGCACGTAGGGCCACAGCTTCACTTCCCATCCCGTGGATGGTGGCCTTTCCAAGCCTATCATTGTCTCTTACTGACCATGGGCAGAATAGGGAGTTTTGTGGAGATAAATCTCAATGCTGGCCCAACTGGGAATTGCAGATTATGAGCCTGGCATTCTACTGGCTGAGCCACCCCTGCCCCTATACAATTAGCAAGCAAAAAAATTTGTCCTTTACACACAGAATGAATGATCATTATTTCAGGTGATTTTTCATTTATGATTATCGCAAAATTAATGATATAGAAAGTTATATTAATTGTGGAAAATTTGTATAAAAAGGTACTTTTGCAGAATGTTTATTCTTACACTTTCAAAATTATATTATTTTACCTTTAGTGGAGTTCAATATTTGTTTTGTTTAGTGATTCAGATAAATGGTAATGAAGATTGTCTTTAATTTAATACAAGTATTCCATAATTGGCAAAAATGTATTTTTAGCCCATTAGAAATATTTGACATGTCAGAAACTTGTATAATAAGATTAGGAACAGTATTTAAAATTACTACAATATCTGTTGATAACTTAAAACCATAAAGGTGGCATAAGGTGGGAACTACATATCCATCCTTTATCATTCTTAAGAAATCTCCAAGTAACATAAGATTCAATAAAGAGATATAGCGATTTTTCTTATGCAATATGATCCAAAATAAAATATTACAAAAATGTGAAAAAAAGTTTGAGGATTGTACTTTATTATGTCCTAGGTTAAACAAAATGTAGAAACACACTATAGCAGTAGAAGTAAAGAAAAAAAATAGATGACATTACACAAACACTTGTTGCAAATGTGAACCAAGATGTTCCAAACAGGTTTCAATATTGCGATGGAGATTGTCAAACATTTCCTTGATGTACCAAAGTAGTATAGAGTGCAGTACATGTTGGATGTTAGTCTTAGTTGATCATTGTAAAAAGGCACTAAATTGCAATATATCTTTTCTTTAAGTGTTCCCTACAGATAAGTGTTAGGTGGGGTAATAATTCAAAGAGAATGGATAATCTGCCCTCCCTGGAGATGATTCAGAAAATGTTTCTGTGTACCTGCAATGCATTCCTATTTATGTGTAATGTAGCTCCATTATGTTGGAACCACTGGATAACAAAAGGCAAATTTTTTTGCTCAGCAGAAGCATTTCAAATCATCTAGAAAGGGCATGATAATCTGCTGTAGGTAGTGTGTCAGATTCACTGTGACACATTTACCCCGATTTTCAATGAAGTAAAGTCTGATGAGACCATACCAGAAAATGGCAGACCAGACAATGACTTTTTTTGCTGTGATGAGGATGTTCCATGACCTCTTGGTCTCTGGAAACTCAGGAACCTCATCATCTTCTTGTTGATGCATCCCTGCAATAACATGTGGCTTCATCAGAAAACCAGATATTGCTGAAGAAACACACATCTTCATAAACATTAATGAGAGTCTAAGCAGGAAACAAACATCTCTGTACATATTTGGTTCTCACAGCTTCTGCTTAACATGCAAATGCTGTAAAAAAAACTAAGTCATGAAACATTCTTTGCACAGATGTTCTCTTCATAGCTAATTCATTTGCTATTTGCTGTTGACCTTCCTTGGTGATCTGAGAATTTTGTGAAGCATCTGTCCCATAAATTTTGTGGCTGTTGCTGTGTATTTCCTTTTAAAACTGTTTTCATTGTACCACTGTTCCAGTCTCAGAATGTCTTCATCAGCAACACACCATTTGCTTAGTTTAGGAATGGTTTGTTAAACTTTTCCTCCCCCCTCTATGCTCTTGCCCATATGCATAAAATAATGCTCCGCAACAAAAGCTTTTTCTCTATTATTGAGTACCATTTTGATGCATCTGTTCACACAATCTTCCTGTTTGAAGTTCAGTGCCACACTACATCAATGATAGAACATCTCCCTGGCCACATGTGCAACATGTAGCATTGCCAAGCTTTGATATACTTTATTCTGGGCCATATTGCATTAAAAGTTGCTGAATTCTGATTCTTTTACTACTTGTTCACAATCCCCTTAAAACTGTGAGCTTTGCCAATAAACCAACCTTTTGTATAATATTATATAATTTGTGCTAATTTTATTTTAAATAATGTTATGAAGCATTATATATAAATTTTAATAAAATTTACCACGTTCAGTTTCATTTATCATCATTGTCTCATCTAATCACAGTTTCCAAGAAATATATAACATTAGAATGAGAAACTGTTATTGGTGTGTATTGATAACAGTAAAAATTAAAATTTTCCCATTTTTATGGCAAGTTCCAAGTTATTTTTTTTTTAAAAAAGAAACTTTAATATGACCTTGTATAAAAAAACTTATTTATTCTTGGTTATGGGAATTATATATCTATTAAAAAATATGCACAACTACTGGAATTTTTTTTTCCTTTATTCAAGAGCTCCTTATAGTTATTGTAAAGATAACCAACCAACTGCTGCTTTCTCTGTAGTCTGAAATTGTTATTTTAAGGGTAATTTGGAGTTTATTTTTGATGGATTCCAGTTTTTACAGTTGATCTGTTTGAGTTATTTGCAGTTAGATTGCTTAAACCTTCTATACTTTCCGACACAAGGTGTGATGCAGGAATCAAACTTCTGCATTTGTTGGAAATCAAGAAGCATATAATGACATAAATCTTCCTATGAGTAGTAGTATACCCATGCATCACTTTGTGCCTCATGCCTTAGTTTCTAGTCATCTGGCAATAAGAAGAATTTATTAAATTTGAATAAACTCAATTTATCTGGTTCACAGATTAAGGAAGTACCACTCTTACATTGATCCAATTTTTGTAGAGGAAAATTGTCTTGAGCCAGGTGGGATATGAGCCCACGACCTTCTGATAACATGTCAGGTGCTCTGGACTACTGAGCTGCCGGCCGCCTTCTAAAAAAATTGGAGCAACGTAAGAGTTATTCTTCTTTAGTCTGTGAATAAGAAGAGTGTTTGCTTCTTGTTTTCTGCTGAGGTCCTGCCATCCTCTCAGATCTTCTACAGTGGCATATAAACTGACAGGCTCCTGTCAGACCTCTGTGGCAAGCAGCTGCTTGAGGGGGTATTTCTTTTTTATTTTATTTTGCTTGATTTCTCACCTTAAATTCAGATTTTATTGAATGTAGTGGAATAAAGAAAAGACAGGAAACACCTCATTTTGTGGTGCAACTCTTTGAAAAAATGCCAATTTAACTGGAACACTAACTCCAGCACATACTACTTCATTAGCCAACATTTCAAAGCTAAAGAGGGAAAAGAAAAAGTATGTGCCCTGTATAAATATGATATGCTGTGCAACTAAATAAATGCTTCATTTGCCTCTAGAGGCATACATCAGATGTTGGAAAAGAGATCATGCAAACAAGGCCTTGATTATCCTATTCATAAAAAAAGGAATATGCTCTTCTTGTAACCGATGTTACCTTGATAAATGAAAGTGCGTATCAGAACATTTAGTGTTGCTTTGATTTAAATTGTTAATGCATATCTTTCCCTAATAAAAACATTTATGCTAAAAACTTTTCTTTTTTCAGACACAAATGGAAGCTGTAGCTGATCTCTTAAAAGGAGAACTGCCTGAAGGATGCTCACTTAAATCTCCTGCCAAGGTATCTTTTTTTATGCTGCACATAAAACAGAAAAATCTAGTATTCAAAAATAGTAATAGCTTATAATAGGTTTCTCCATGGAAGGACATTCCCATTGGAGCATTAGTCAGACCCACTATACCAGTTGGTGCTTAAAATGAACCTTAATGTATTCATTCTGTTAAGAAGTTTTACTTTAGGAATCCAAATGATGTTAGTCTTTTTAAATGTATAACTGAATTTTAAAAATATTTCTCAGCATTAATAATAAGCATATAAAAATTATGTTCATTTAAATGATGTATGAAACTAATGTTAAATATTAGTCAACTGATATACAGGATTTTTTTGTGCTTTAAATCAAAGAAAGTGCTAAATGATGGTTATGTAATATTGAACTTTATAAGGACTCTCCATTGTAGTTTAAGCAAACCACAAGTACTGGGAATACTGTAACAACACAGTTCACCCAGTTTGTGTCTTTGGCCACCAACCATTGTATGAAGGTGATGACAGACACATCTAGACTAGTACACTTTAATGATGCATAAACTGAGGAAAATGAGCATCTTTGTTATAAAATTGTCTTTATAGGTGAGATCAAATGCTTGCATGTTGGTGTGGTCAACAGGCATAATAATCAGTACTGGGCCATCAATAATTCCTGCTGTTTATATGAATGTAGGAATCAAGTGCAATGTTTCATTAGAGTATGTTATAGTATTTGGAGTAATGCATTAATCAGGCCAGCATATTACAGTGGTGCATTAAAAACCCATTGGTACTGGATCTGTTGCAAAGTGCACTGATGGTTTGGTTTGCAAAGGTATCACTGCAATCCCATCAGGTCGAGTAGCTCCAACATGACAGTGCCTCTCCACATTACACACGCACAATGTATCAATAGTTGAAGTGTAAATTCAATAATCATGCGATTTTGTGTTCATGTGGAATAGCTACAAAGATCCACTGATCTCACCCCTATGGATTTTTTCTGTTTGGTTATCTCAAGACCCAAAGTCATAGAACACCATATGACACTTCGAATTATATTGTGTACAAGAGCTGTAATGCCACTGAAGTACTTCCCTTCACAGTCACTGGGTAACAGTTGCACAAGCTTAATGAAGCCAGAAAGGTTGTATTGTAGCTAATAATGGTGAGCATGTTGAGTATGCTCTTTGTTAATGTTCTGGGTCCTCACATGTTTTCTTCACTTTGTCAATGTGTTGGGTTCTCGTATGCTTTCTTCGCTTTGTCAATATGCTGAGTTCTCATGGCTTTCTTCACCTGATGGATCAAAGTTGAATTTTGATCATAGATGTTTTATATCTCCTTCATCAGCTTGTTATGATATAGATATCATGCTACTTTCATGTACTTTCTGGTATGTATTTAGCAAGCATCCTAATGTTGAAACATTTTGCAAATGAATTTCAGTATGTTATTTGGGGTTGCTTGCATGTATGATGAACCAGTTGATCCATTAAGGGGTGCTTCTCCATTTGATTGCTCAGCAGCTTTTTAACATATCAGATTCGTTTTAACATTATCCAACACAATTTGATGTATCCAACAACTTTCATATTTACTGCACGGACATATACTGGATGAAATTTTGCAATTGCAAACATATAACTGTTACTATAGTTTGTATAATGATTTCTTTGCTATAGTCTACAACATTTCTGACCTCAGTGAAGTTTTGTCATCATACATTCAAAAGATATGGAAATTGCAAAAAGATTACTTCAGAGATGAAGTAATCTTTGTCCTCATTTTGTATTTAAAAAATTAATTTCATAGTAGGGTCATACTTTACAATGCCAACAGTATTTCCAAAGCCCCTCTACCTATGGCAGGCACAAGTGGTCTGTATTATTTCCTTTTTCCTTTTGTTTTCAGATAATTTTATTAACAGCATAAGGCATACATTTTCAATAGGGGTGATTGCACTCCCTATTAAATCTCTTTTCTAATTAATTTTGAAAAATTGAAATAACAGTTTAGACTCTACTGCATCATCAATGAACTTGACTGATGTTTTGTTTGTATTCACACTTAAGATTCCATTAAAATGTATCTAATGCCAAATTAGATAAATGTTATTCCCTATTTTTTTTAGTTAGAATTTGTGAGATATCTTTTTCTTTTAGAAGGTAGCATAGTAACATATTCAGAATAACAAAAATTAGAGTAGAGGTACAGAGTGTGGTAATTAAAGTTAAAGTTTTTAATTCTCTATGACACTGTTAAATGTTTTCAAACACTTCAACACATGGACTGTGCTATCAAGTATCAAAAGTTATTAAGGAGAGATTTAACGCACCTTAGAGGATGGGTAGTAACAGGAACTTCCAGGATGCTTTCGGTGACAAATTTAATAATCGACGTCACTTGCTAGCAAGAACATCAATTATTAAATTTGTCCCTGGAAGTTTCTGTTACTACCCATCCTCTATGGTACAGTAGGTAAATCTCTCCTTAATAACTTTTGATACTTGATAGCATAGTCCATATGTTGAAGTGCTTAAAAACATTTAACAGTGTCATAGAGAAATAAAAACCTTAACATATTCAGAATAATTTGTGAGTATAAAATAAGGCTTTAAAGAAGTTGCAACTAGTCAGAAAACAGAGTCAATTGTTAAATATATTCCCTGAAGTTATGCATGATTATGGACATTACCAAGTTTTTGCATAGATATAGGGTAAATACTTTTATGCATAAAAAAATCCACCTTTCCTCTCTGTGTTTTGCTGTTTTTAGGGTGGTTATTTCTTATGGGTTGAACTGCCCCAAACAATGAATGCTAGCCATCTCCAACTGTTTTCCAAGAAAGAATATCAAGTCACCTTCAGTCCAGGACATAAGTATAATTCTTTTGTATTTAAGAAATCATTTTTATTGTTTTTATATATATAATTTAAGCAAATTAAGTCTAAATAATAGATGTTACTAGGACACCAAATAAAGTTCTGTTGATTTATGAATTAGTTTTATAACAATTTCAAAGTTCAGTTAATTAAACTTAAGTATTTCAACTCTTTTCAAATACTGAAATTAAAAATATCTTAACTGCTTTTCTCTCTATCAAATTCATATAGGTCTTGTACATTGTTTCATTAATATGTTTAGAGAATGCTATTCAAATATGATGGGCAAAAAAAAAATCAGTAAATTATTATGAAGCATTTTGGGAGGAGTTGTTAGGTATACAGAGTATACTGTGCCAGAGTATACTCTTGGCACAGTATACTCTGCAGTTTCACAGTTGTGCATGATAAATTTCAATTAAAAGTGATCTGTGCACTTACTATTAATTGATTAAAAATATATATGTATATTTACATTTCAATTATCTAACAATTTAAAAAATGGCTATTGTTGTGTTCGAAACAAATTGAGTTCAGTTAAAAGATAGGATGCTAAAATTAATTCTGTGCATCGAAAAATTTACCATACTTTGGCTTCCCATCTTTTAAAATCAAGATCAAGCACTAGGTTTGTAAAATTTAAGAGATTATAAGTTTAATTCCTATAGGCATAATTCCCCCAAGGGAGAATTTTAAGAGATTACAAGTTTAATTCAGCAATTCTCAACTTGGTTGTGAGTGTTAAAAAATCACTTGCATTATTGTTTGCAACAGAACCATTTATTTAAATGGAGGTTAATTGAAAATAATTAAAACCTTCATTTTAATATAATTTTAAATTCAAAATTTATAATGCACTGAGATAATCAGATAACTATACCTTACACTTTTGAAATTAATAAAAGTTCGGCATCAAGCTGGGTTTATATCTGTTCAAACCTTTTTATGAGATCACCATTTGTAAGATGAAAGGCTATTCAAATGGTTAAGAACAGGACTATAAAAATAGGGCCAGATTTGTACCAAATATGTTATCTTTTTTTATGAAACAATTTCAGATTTTTTTTAATTTCTACATAACATCTTTTGATATCTTTCAGATCATCCCCTGTAGGTAGTTACACAAATTTCTTGCGTATCAGCATCAGCTTCTATCCTCTAGATGTCCTATTAGCTGCTGTCAGAAGGCTGTGTGAAGCCATTAAAGAATTTCAAAGGAGGGCTGCTGAAGAACCCAGGTTTTGGCTAGCATATGAATAACAGTAGCTCTTGGTCTAGGAAAGGATTGGAACTAGTCATAGACTGCTGGGATGGTGCCTTCTTTTGAGTGTAACTGCTGCATTTGTCTTTCAGTACCCAACTCTTGTACAGCATCATTTCAGTTACTGAAAGTGGGCTTATGATTGTTATCATCAATTGTGGCTTTTACTTAGCTAATTGTAAAGTAGACATATTAAAATATGGAAGCTATTCTAGTTTACTTTCAGTTATATTGGCAATATATATTATACTGTGAAAAGTATTTGCCGACACTTCCATGTTATGGTAATGGGAAGCCATATCTGAAGTTTCCTAACTTTGGAAACAAGAAATGTCTTGGAGTTAAATTGAAGATCTCAATCAGATTTACTCAAATTTCGTTTTTCAAAAATGTTTGTTTTATGCTTAAAACATTTTGGAAGTTGAAGCATTTAACAGCTGCACTGATAACTTCATTTTCAGAATTCACCCAATGGGTAATTAAAACACAAATAACTATTATTATTTACTAAAATAAATGTAATTTTATAAGTTTGTCATCTGCTTTGAAGATACTGATTAAGATTAGCATAACAGTAACACTGCTTTTAAATGATGAGATTCAGTAGCTCTCTAAATGTTAAACTAATATTGCTTAAAAGATGAAATTTGTAGAGTGTTTTGAATGAGATCTTCAATTTATCACCAGTGATATTTTTCTATAAAAAGCCCATTTTCAAAGTTGAAAATTGGGTTCACAAAGCCTGCATATATGGCCATGAACCATAAACTTCATCTTTAGTAGTACCATAAAAAATTAACTTTTTAAAATATTAAAATTTGAACTAACTTTATATAAATATATGTGTTTAAAATAGACATTTCAGAGCTCCTAAATAATGCCTGTGTTTTCATTTATTCCTCAACTTGATGTATCAAAAACATAAAAAGCCTTATGCTCACACTGCTGTTAGCACAGGGCAGGAGAGGCTGTGGGCTGTTTTCCTCTCCTACCACTCCCTAATAGTTGATAGAGAGCTCCAGCGAGTTAATTTGTTTACTAAAGATCTGACCATATGTGTTCTCAATAAAATGAAGTCAGATTCCAATGGATCTTTTTTTTATTGGAGGATTTCAATGATTTGCATGAAAATACAGCCATATACGTTTTCCCACCATTTTAGTATATTTTGTGATTAAAAACTATTTTAACATTTCTAAATTATTTTTTCTATTATCTGATATCTTTTAGAAAGGAATATTAAGAGAAAAAAAACCGATATAAACGATTTTCGAATATTAATTAATATTTATTTCGAATATTAATTATATTAATTATATTATTTCGAATATAAACGATTTTCTTTTATCATCTGATCAGCAAAGTCATAGGTGCTTGATATCAATCACCAAACAAGGTTTTGGTTTTGAACTTAGTGTGCATTGTTAGGCTGTACAGATAAGATATTTATGCTGCTTGGAGAAAGTACTGAGTGTTTTTGCATTTTGTTTTGCTGATAAAACACAGTTTTTGAAGGATAAAACCAATGGATTTATCAAGTTCAACCAGAAAATTGTGAGCTTTATGTAAAGTGTTTCATTGACTCTTGATTTCATCAACTCATTTGACTGAGAAAAGTTACAACTGATTCAGATTAGTTGCAACTTTTCTCAGATTCAGGAGGGGGATACCGATTCCACTACTTCTAGAATTATTTATATTGCTTCTCAAATATATACTGTAATTAGAAAGAAGAATTATTTGAAACTTGACCAAAAATTAAATCATTTGTGACTGAAAATGGAAAATGGTAACTACTTTATAAAACATCTGATTAGGACATTATATCAAAAAAAATAATTTTTAAATGATAGGACTTTTTAGTCCTATAATTTTATTGCATAATTAAATTGCATAATTTAGCACTCAGAATTTGAAATTTCTAAGTAAATGTTTTGCTGTTTCATAAAGTTCAACTTTTTCGTAGTAGTCAGTATATAATGCAAATTGATTGATTCTGGATGGATATTGATATCAACATCATAATAAGAGTGATGCCTTCCTCGATCTGGATGGGTTTGATCTCAAATTTCAGAGTTAAAATAAACTTGATTTGCTTTTAAATATATTTTTTTTAATTTTCTTTGCAACTCTTTATCCTTTTTAGTTATTTATTTTTCAGTTCTTATTTAAATAATCTTGTTTTAAAGCAAAATAAATTTTAACCTTAGTCAGAGTTTGCTGATTGGAAAAAAAATCAGCATTTTAACTTAGAAGATAGAATAGCTATAATCAATAGTTACTATAATATTTAGAAGCTCTGAAACTTTCAAAAGAGATATTTTCTTGTGGAAGTGAACAGAAGGGGAGGGCTGCCAGATTAGTGTGGCCTACTGAGCTGGACAACTATGGCTACTTTTCTTTTTTTTTCCTACCCTGCTGAGGAGTGGTCAACCACACAGGGTCCTGACCATATAAACCCACTGGACTGGACAGATATATGGCTCTGAGCTTGATTATGGATCCTGATTTTGCTGCACTGGTGGGCTTCTTTGGAGGGAAAATCTTCCACTGTGTTTTCTGTTTGTTTGTGAGTTGACAGCCCCAAGTGAATAGATTCACAGGATATGTTTATCAGCTGGTGGATAATCTTGAGCAGAGGTCATCGCAGCACCTGAACACTTTGCTTCTACTGGCATCATCAAATTCTACATTGGAGGAAGTCTTCCAGTGTAGATGGCTTCAGCCTTTAGTGGTGGGGGAATGGGTCTTTCCCCCACGTCTGTGATTAGGGGGTGTTTGATATTGTCGGCATTCCCTCTCTCAATAAACATATTTTCTTTAAACATCCCACTAACCATTTTCTCTCCATAGGTAGTTGGAATGTGAGGACTCTGCACAGAGTTTTTTCTCTTGATGTCCTCACACAAGAATTCCACCGTTATAATTTAGATATTCTCGGCCTGCAAGAGACCAGATGGACAGATAAAGGTCAGATTCTTAAAAATAATCTTAAATTTCTCTTTTCAGGGAAGGACGACAATAAGCATCACCAAGGCGTGGGTCTGCTTCTCAGCAGACATGCTAGTGATGCTCTTCTAGGATATGAGGGCATTAATGAAAGGTTTCTTACAGCAAAATTTCAGACAAGTGTTAAAGACTTGAATGTTATCTGCTGTTATGCCCCCACTGAGGATGCCAATGAGGATGAGAAGGATAGGTTTTAAGGATTTCAGGCTATTTTGAATTCTGTCAAGAAAGGAGATATTACCCTTGCTCTAGGTGACTTCAATGCCAAAGTTGGTATTGACTCTGACCCTTGGGGAGGAGTAATAGGCCCTTTTGGTATTGGTAGCTGCAATGGGCAACATCTCCTACAGGTAAGTAAACTCAGTGGTTTCAGAATAACTAACACTTATTACAAACACCGTGACATATACAAGTACACATGGGTTTCACCTGATGGGCTGCATAAGAATATGATTGATTATATATTAATTAACAGCAAATGGGCTAGTTCTGTTAGTAATACCAGGTCATATAGGGGAGCTGAAATTGGATCTGACCATTACCTTGTTAAAAGTGTCTTGCAACTTACACTTAAAAAGTGCTGTGCTAGGGTTAAAATATTTACTTTTAATACTGAAGCTCTGAAAGACCCAGTTATAGCCAAAGCTTACCATGATAGGTTACTTAGTCATTATGACAGTCATGGTATGCTTACTACTGAAGTTGAGGAAGAATGGAATCATTTTAAACAGGCTTTTTTCGACACTAACAGTACTCTTTTAGGAAAAAAGGAGCAGAGGAGGCAGAATTAGCTGAGTGATAAGGCACTTGAGCTTATTTCAGAAAGAAAGAAAACTGCAGAAATGTCCTTAATCAATACCTTACTAGTCCTAATAGAAAGCATTACAGAGAACTTAATAAATGTGTAAAGGATCAGTTAGCTGCTGATAAGAATCTTTGGCTTGATGGCTTGGCTGACAAAGCCGAAGAAGCAGCTATACAGCACAATAGCAGAGAGCTGTACCAGATATTAATGTTTTGTGTGGTAGAAAATGAACAGGTATACAGGAATTGAAGGATAAACAAGATAAGGTTATAGAAGGTGAGGATTCTGTCATGGCTAGGTGGGCTGAGCATTTCTGTGATGTTCTAAACAATGTGGTTAGTTCTACTCCCATTGTTTGCAATGATGATAGATGCATTGGTGGCTTTAATGTTGGCCCTATTACACAATCTGAAGTTATTCTGGCTGTTTCTAAACTTAAACTTCATAAATCCCCAGGGGTAGATGAAATTACTACGGAAATGCTTAGAGCTGGGAATATTTTGGTTACCACTTGGATGACTGAAATTTTGAATATCTTTTATGATAAAGGCATGGTTTACCAGAGCTATTGTTATCCCTATTTTCAAAAAAGGAGATTGCAGTTCTTGTAATAACTATAGGGGTATCAGCATACTCTCTGTTCCAGGTAAAGTTCTTTGCATGATTATGCTTAATAGAATTAAGAATCTGGTTGACAGTCAATTGCGTGATGAGCAATGTGGATTCAGAAGTGGTAGGGGATGTGTAGATCAGATATTTTCACTTAGGCAGATTCTTGAGAAATGTTTAGAGTTTCAGAAACCTTTGGGTGCTAGCTTTGTTGATTTCAAAATGGCTTTCGACTCTGCTGATCGTCATAATTTGTGGTTGATTGTGAGATCATATGGTATACCAGACAAGTTAGTTAACATAATGAAAGCTCTCTATAATAACACTGAGTTGTGTGTGAGAGTTGGTAAGGCTTGTAGCAATTGGTTTAGCATTACTTCTGGTGTTCAACAAGGATGCATTTTGTGTCCTTTTCTCTTTAGCTTGGTTATTGATTATGTTATGCGAAATTGACTTCAAGGGAAAGATTTTGGCCTTAAATGGACTGGAGATTCAAATATTTCTGATTTAGATTATGCTGATGATTTAGCCCTTTTGGCAAATGATGTTGATGAGATGAACTCTTTCATTCGAGCTTTTGATGAAACTGGTAGTAGAGTAAGTTTGGTTATAAACAGAGAGAAAACTAAAGTGATGAAAATTGGTCAGGCAGGCTGTGATTCAGTTCATCTGAATGGTTGCAGTCTTGAGCAGGTGTCACAGTTTAATTATCTTGGGAGGTATGTAACAGATAATGGTGATGTGCGGCATGAGATTAACAGACGAATAGGGATTGCTGCCGGGACTTTTAAGAACCTATGGAGAGTGTGGAGAAATAGGCGTATACACCTAAAGACTAAAATTAGACTGTATAATAGTTTGGTTCTTTGTAGGGTTAGTTATGGTAGTGAAACTTGGACACTTTGTAAACAAGATAACAGGAAACTAGATGCTTTTGATTCCAGATGCTTACGCAGTATCTTGGACATTAGGTGGTTCAACTTTGTAACTAATGATGAGGTTAGGCAAAGGAGTTTGCAACCTCCTTTAAGCAGCATATTGTGCAGAGAGAGACTCCATTGGTTTGGCCATGTTGCCCATATGAATAATTATAGATTGGCGAATAGGATTATGAATAGTGTGCCTTTAAGGCCTCAGAAAGAGGAGGAGACCTAGGATGTGGTGGGCAGACAATGTCAAACAGGACCTTATAGAATTGGTGTGCAGTGGTCAGATGCAGTAGATGTAGCTCAGGACAGACTTGCTTGGAGAACTAAATTGCTCAGTCTGGTTGGACCTCCGTAGCCCATGGCTGCTTGAGGATGATGACGATGATGAAAGATTGTTGTAATTCTTAAATCATGTAAATAGAACATTAATACCTGTTATATACATGTATTAATAAATGCAAAGGCATAAAAAGCATTATTCTTTCTTTTAAGTTAACAATGATGCTGTGAAATCGTTTCTTTATTTTTATCTTCTTCTCTACAGCATTGTATGTTGTTTGCATAAATGTCCAAATAATTTTGTAAAAATTAAATAAATTAAGTATTTAAGTAATGATAGAAATATTATAAAAATTATATATATTAAGGCAGTAAAATACTTCAGAAAATATGCCTAAATAATTTTCTTTAATTTTTTACTGAATTTGAAATGCTAAAAATACATTAAAATCTTGCAATTTTACTAACAAAAGCTTATAAAATTTTACTCTTTTTTAATTTTTGCAATTTTCTTAACCCCAATTAAATGTTCTTTTGGTGTGTAACATGACCTATTTCTGTCCATTGGTTATTTTTTTTTAATTCTAAAGTTGACTTCTTTATTTGATTGGACACAGCTGGTGAAAAGACTGGACTTTTCTCAAAGTATAGTAACATGAAAAAATTCGAAAACTAGAATAATTTTATTACTCTATTAATAGTAAATAAATAATGTTTTTAATAACTAATGTACTGTATTAATTTCTAGTATGTTCCATATTGATATGAAGAAATATTAATAAGTAAGGTTTGACCCAAAGACACCCTTTGCTTTACAGTATTTATTACTTTATTCAGGCTTCTCTCTTATTTGTAGCAGATTCTTGTTCACAAGAGCACAGTTAATAATTACTAAAAAAATATCGAATGAAATTAACTTTCTCAAAATTTGCATTTTTCAGACATGGATGTTTTGAGCTAAAAGACAATATTTATAAACATGAAGAAATATATTAGAGCTACTGACTTTTGCCAAAGAACAATTGTTAGGATTCTTTTTAGTTTGGAATACTAAGCTCACCGGACAAAAAGTTAGTCATCTCCCGTCGTAAGAGGGTTACGTCTGTTCAACAGCAACAGAGGGCACACCAGTAATAAACGTGTCCTATAAATAGCTGTGCCATACGCTATGGAGTTCATACAGTGACAAGAAGTGGTTGTGTGCCATGTGTGTGTTAGTCGCTCCGTGAAACATGGGTCGTGCCAAAGGTGTGAATGAGTGGCAAAAAGGTGTTATTGCGTTTGGCCGAGCCAAAGGGCATGGTGTACAAGAAGTTGCTGCCTGTGCAGGTGGGTCAAAACATACTGTCCAAAGGGTCTTCCACCAGTGGCGTACATCACAGTCCACCACTAATCATCGCCAGAACTGCAGCAGGAAGACTGCTCACCAATGTGTCATGCACTGTTAGGGCAAACCGCTTTGCAATGAGGCAGGAATTGCTCCAGTCAGTCAATGCAGGCATACAACAAGCTGTTTCCGAATGAACACTTCGAAGGGAACTTGCATGCCATGGATATCTGGAACAGAGTACCGCGGAAGAGACCCATGATAACATCTCTGCATGACTATAGTGGGTGCAGTGCCACAAAGACTGAACTGTTGACTCTTGGAAGCATGTAATCTGGTTGGATGAGTCACATTTTTGCTTGTACTCAAATGATGCGAGGCGACGGATACGTCGTAAGCTGCATGAAGCTTTCCATGCGGACTGTGTGCAAGGTTCTGTTCAAGCTGAAGGAGGCTCTGTGATGTTCTGGGGGTGTTTCAGATACGAGGAAAGGGGTCCTTTGGTTGCATGACGTCACACTTGAACCAGAAGGGCTATATGGAACTACTGGAAGACCACATGCTACCTTTTGTGCAGCATCTCCACAGTGAACACCACAGCAACACAGAAAGATACCCCAGTCTTTCAGGACGACAATTGTCATGTGCACAGGGCTCGAAGTGTGTCGGATTGGCACCATGAGCATTCTGAAGCCTTCAAACATCTCGACTGGCCTGTCAAATCTCAGGATTTGAATCCCATGGAAAATTTGTGGGACTATTTGGAGCAATGACTGAAGCGCTGTCCCACCCATCTGGCCAAACTGCAGCATTTGCTGCTGGAAGAGAGAATGAATATTGATGTGCAATACATCTGCACACTGGTGGCATCCATGCCAGACAGGATTTCAGCTGCTCTTTGGTCACATGGAGGCATTACATGCTATTAGGTGACATTCAGCCAGGGGTGACTAATTTTTTGCTCGGTGAGCTTATTTTGTAATGCAGTAATGGCTGTATGTTGAAGTACTGTTGTATAGTGCTTTCTTCATGCATTTTTGGTTTAGTATATAAAACAAAATTGTCTTCACTGGATAAATTTAAAATTCCTGAGAGGTTGTTAAAATTAGCAATAATGAAATCACAGATATTAAATACAGAGGGTATTCAAAAACTTCTTGACACGTGTCTGTAGATTTGTAGTCATTCTTCTGAAGTTAACAGGCAATGATTTGTTTGAAAGCTTGTTTAAACTTGTCATTGCATGTTAAAAACAAAGGGAATATCATCAATTCTCTCTTCATTGGTGGCGTGTAAAGTTGAGTCTGTGAAATCTGCAGATTGTTGCTCTGAAACCTTCTAAAGACATGAAAGATTTTACATTTTCACAAGGATGCAGCTTGGGAATGATGTGAAGAAAATTCATGTTGATCTATCAGAAGCATATGGGCATCATGTCTGTTCATGTGGCACTGTTATGGGTTGGATGCACAAATTCAGAGAAGGATGGCAGAGCTTCAAAAACCTCCATCATGCAGGAAGATGGAAAGAGGCCATGAATGTAGGAACCATCGCTGCTATTTGTGAACTCGTTGAAGAAAACCCACACATCACCATTCAGATAATAAATTTAGATTTAATGTATCAATTGGCAGTGTGGAAACAATTGAACTTGCTGGAATACCATTTTCAAGGTTGCAAGACTTTGCAAAATGCATTCAGTTAGAGTTGCAGAGCATTTCCCAAAAGGAGTACCACCAACTATTCCAGAATTGGCATAGACATCTGCAACTTCACATAGATGCTGGAGGGGAGTACTTTGAAGGACAGTAAAAGTATTTTTTGAAGTAAGTGCAATAGTTTTTGTTCTGCAGATACATGTCAAGAATATTTTGAACACCCTTTGTAATGGTAATATATTGGACATTACTACAAATTTCTCAATATTTCTTCAGGTTAAAGGTATGAAGTCACTCTTAGCATCGATATATCCTAATACTCTGATGTGTGTCCATAGTATACATAATTAAGCATGTAGTCTTTTAATATTCTAGTATATTCTACATTGATATGGAGAAATATCAGTGAGAAAACTTTGACCCCAAGACACCCTTTGTTTCAAAATGCTGGTTTTCATACTCTGCAGTTCTTTCTAATTTGTAGCAAATTCTTGTTCACGTGAGAGCACAGTTGGTTGGCTTATATCCCACCCTGCTCAAGATGGATATAAAAGTGGCAATAAATTCAGCAATAAACCTGCTCAAGATGGATATAACATTGGCAATAAATTCAGAGGAAAACTTGTATCTGTTGATCCTCTGAATTTATTGCCAATGTTAATTAAGAGTGATTTCATACCTTTCATGCTAGACATAATGCTGTTTGCAGTACCTGGCCATAAATTTTCAATTGGGAGAAATTGTTTGATGACAATGATTTGACATGCTTTGACTCTGGTTTTTGGTGTTTGTCTCATGTCTGTATATTGTCTAGTCCCTCTACAAGGGGAATTAATACCCCATCCCTTCCTTTGGGCATGCTATTGACTCTTAGAAATGATCCTTGTTATACTTTTGAAGAATAAGAAATAAACATGTAGGTGCCAAAAAAACAGCAAGCTTAAAAGTGTTTCAAACAATTTTGATGAAGGATATACTCATGTTATATGATTAGTTCTAAAACTTTTTAATGTACAATGCATTATAATATTATAAACATTATTCTTTTAATATGCATAATACCAACATGACTATATACAATTTAAATAGTGGTACATGTGTAAAATACAAGATTTTGCACTTTTAAGAAAACTTGAAATTTTTAGTTATTTGATACACCAATTGGGTTGGGTTGTTTTACCTCTAAGCGGCACGTTTTTGCACACCATGGAGTAAATGGCCAGGTCACATGGACCCCGAAGGCTCAGAGAAGGGGGAGGGGACCCACTGGAACAGCTGTTGGGAGACATGGGAGCCTCCCGTAAAGGCCATCCAGCATGTTCTTTAACATGCACAGGGTATGACTTTGATACAGCAATAACTGTCCAAATTGCTCTAATAAAACAGTCTACTACAATGCTATTCTAAATTGAATATTTTGAAGCTTGCTGTGAAATAGGCAGGACACTATAAATTAAGTGGGCATCTAAAAACTTTTCAAACATATCACGAAAATGAATACTTCTTTCAGTGCTCAACTTGTTGGGATAGGTACCAACAGAATAATTTAGATTTCTGCGGAAAAAAAATTTTTTTGGGACCAATAAATACCAGGACTGCGACAAGGCATTTGGATACCTTGTGTCTTGATAATAATAATGATGCCCTCTTAATAGTCATGTCTAAATTATGTTTTAGACAATCCTGTTTCAAATTATATGTGCTTTTTTTTTTGTTATGTGAATGGAAAATCTCATTAAGAGCTCCCTAAATTTAAAAATGAGTTTTTTGAAGAAAAATGTTATTTAAGATAAATTGAAAATCTCACTCTGATTTCTTAAATATCCCTTTAATATTTAATGGGTTATTAAAACTGAAACATTTAACAGCCATGTTGCTAGTCATTAGAACCTTTTAAGTTAGTTTAACAGTTATTCTGTTTTAATTAACATTTTTACTAAAATATAATTTTAGAATTTCGCATAATAATTCAATTGTGAAGAAGAGTGTTGAGGATGAGAGTAACACTGTCTGCTGTGTTATATTCCAGCTTCAATACTACAGGGTGTTTTAAAATCTGTTCGTGTGGTGAAATTATTTTATTACCAGTACTCCAACAAATACTCAAACTGGGAATCATATACATTAAGACACAAGGGGCAGGGGTGGCTCAGTCGGTAGCGCGCCAGGCTCGTAATCTGTAGTTCCCAGGTTCGAGTCCCAGCTGGGTCAGCGTTGAGATTTATCTCCGCAAAATTCCCCGCCCTGCCCACGGTCAGTAGGGGACACCGATGGGCTTGGAAAGGCCGCCGTCCGTCGGATGGGACGTTAAGCCGTGGCCCCGTGTATGGGAGAGCCATACCCTGTGCACGTTAAAGAACACACTGGATGGCCTTGACGGGAGGCTACCATCTGTCTCCCAACAGCTGTTCCAGTGGGTCCCCTCCCTCAACCTTCTCTGAGCCTTCGGGGTCCATGTGACCTGGCCATTTAGCCCATGGTGTGCAAAAAAGTGCCGCTCAGAGGTAAAACAACCCAACCCAATGCATTAAGACACATAAAAATCAGTTTTTTTAAGTTTGTAATGGTGTTGTGTAGCATGTCCACACTGATTTTGGGCATTCGTCTCATAGCTTTCTCTAATTTGCACAGAGTATGTGGTTGGGATTCATAAACCACAGACTTCAGATGCCCCCACAGAAAAAATATCCAGTGGATGAAATCAGACTACAAGGCAGCCATTCCACTGGTCAGTTAACAAATCAGTCCAGATTTTCCAATTCAGTGGTCAGTTAACAAATAGGATAGCTATTGCTGAACATTCCTAGCAAAGTGTGGAGAAGCACCATCTTGTTGGAAGAAGAAATGCCAGAATCCTGTCAAAGGAAGATTATCAGTGTAGGGCACCAGCATTTGCATTAAAATTTGCAAGTCATCTTGCAATCTCATCAATTAACATCTCTCATAACATTATCATCAGAGAAGTGGAGTTCATAAATTGCAACCATGGATGTGACATCATACCACAATTTTAGGATCATTTTTTCACATGGCCCTCATTGGTCCAAGTGGGGTTATTGTCACTCCAATACCAGTAGTTGTGCTGGTACAGAGTTCCTTTCAGATGGAACACATTCATCAATGAATGAATGAATTCATTGATGAATATGATGTCTATCAGTAAAGTAGGTTCTCATGCAATATCTCTGTCACCCACTCACAGAATTAGACATATCTGTTGGTGTCATTGCCTGTAACCCCTGTACCAGATGTGAACTTTGTAAGACAAAATTTAGGTCTGTTTAAAATTCTGGAGACAGAAGAGTAACTAACGCCAACTTTCTGGATAAGTTTCCTCAACAACTTCTTGCTATGATTACTAGGGTGTCAGCAATGATTTCTTCGCTATTCAGCATCCAAGGATGACTGCTCTGTGGTTTGCCCAGAAAACTTTCATTTGTCTTCAAATGATTGAAAGTTTTGCAACAAATCTTTGACTGGGCCTCACATTGTTGGGATACTTGAGGTGAAATATCTTACACATCTCCAACTTTTCCCCCACTACATCCAACACCACCAGTTAAATTTTCTCTTGCAGTTGCACTTATTGTTCTGAAGGACTACAGCATATCTGCAACAAAAAGCAAGAAGTAAAGATAAAAGTAATATCTTCTATGAGAATGGATTCAAATGAAACGTGGACAACCGCTATATCTGGATAATGTACTGAGTGACCTTTGTGTCCTCTTAGCGGGAAACACGTATGCATAGGAGGAACTCATCAACACCAGAATCAGTATAAAAATGATAGACAATGGTTTGATTCCAAACATATCCCACATGTAAGCATCCAAAGTAGTACACTGACATTTCAATTTGACTAACAGTGTCAATTGTTGATTGAGTTTCTGTAACCTAGTGACCATCAGCTCGCAATGATATTGATAAACTTTGGGAATTTGAAGGCAGGTAATAAAGTTTAAGTGCCTAGAACTTTTGAGTAAGAAGGTTATTTTGTTATGTGACAACATCCACTCCATACTGCCCAAGTAACAATGTTAAACAGTTGTAGTTGGGATTGTTTTGGCTATCCACCCTATTGTCCTGGGATCTCCCCTATTAGAAATTCACATCTAAAAAATGCCATGAAAAGTTGAAGTCAAAGAGGTACAATTCATTGTCACACACTTCCTCCTGGAAAAGTCAAGACCACTCTAAAAAGAGAATATCATGTTGCTAATTTCATACTGGAACAAATATTTCAATAGGCATGATTAGTTTGAACAGATCAATAAATGATTTATGCTTCATGTCCGACTTGTCAACATTTCATTTGAGTGAGATCTTTATATTTTCTGTAGAAAAAACTATTTTAATGTTAAGAGCTTTGACTGTCTTTTCATCCACAGCTAATAGAAATGTTCCAATACTCTTCATAATACAGTGTATATTAACATGAGTACTAAAAATATTTATAGCAATTATATCAAATATATACACTAAGTGACCCTTCATTAGAAACATCTCCATGTGCATCATTGACTAATCAATTTGAAACTCTGCAACTTCCAAAAAACTTATTTTAGATTAAAAAAGAAGT
This sequence comes from Ryuthela nishihirai, assembly GCA_038380435.1. Classification (NCBI taxonomy): domain Eukaryota; kingdom Metazoa; phylum Arthropoda; class Arachnida; order Araneae; family Heptathelidae; genus Ryuthela; species Ryuthela nishihirai. The sequence continues at coordinate 63,528,049 of JAWZYU010000008.1, forward strand.
GACTGAAGATAAAATTATTCAAATAATCTGCCTCAAAATTTAATTCAGATCAAAGCAAAATAAGAAATGTATTCTATTAAATGTGTTCGAATATTTTTATTAATTTTTGAAATTATTATTTCAGTTTTAAATGATTTTTTGTAGAACTAGCTAAGTTGTTAAATGTTGCAGTTTCCATAACTCTTTACTGAGCAATACTGTTGAATAATTGGGATTTAAATAGATTCGATTAAGATGCTTAATTTGTGTTCAGTCACATTTCTTCCATAAAAAACTTATTTGAGAATATGGAGCCTTGGTATATAGCTCTACAACTGACCAAGTTTTACTCTTTCGTGATTACTCTCTTCCATAGGTCAAGAAATTAGAGTGGTAATCATTTAGTGCCGTAATTACCTAATTTCTATAAAAGAATACAGTGGTCATGGGTGCCATAAGTTTACTGAAATCTAGAAATGTTGTCAAAGCTATTTTGCCTTTATTTTAATTATAAACAACAGTATATATTACAATTGATAATGTTATAGAAATAATATTGCAATTTCACTTCTACAAGTTGAAAGCAATATTATCCATACTTAGCTGAAATAATTATATTTTTAAGGTATTTTATGTAGTTGTGGTGCTCAAAAACTAAAGACTAATAAAAAAATTAATATTTTAATTAATAAAATAACTTTGTATGAAATAACATTTGCTGATGCTCTGAACCACTGTAACCTCTGAACCATTCTGTAAAACCACTTTAAATATGACAAATTGGGCAGTTGGATAAAACAGCTTGGCATGGGCACGATTTTTGATATTGGGTATTCAAACTGTTGAATATGAAATCGCGATCATTTGTGCAATGTTGCAAAGAAACCGTTTTATTCTTTTGAGGTGGAGAACAACAGACAGCCTATATAGGTGGAAGTAGCCAGATAACAGATTTGAGGCCGAGTATTATAAGCAGACTATGGAACTAATGTAAAATGTGTAAAAATACTTGTTCGAGCATCTTAGGATCATTTAAACACAAGATGATCGTTTGTGACTTTAATTGCAAAATACCATGAAAAATTCATAGCAGTGAGTTTTTTTTTTATTTTTGCAGAGCTTGTTGCATCATGGGGTAGATGATATCAAGGTAACTGACAGGCTCCTGTCAGACCTCTGTGGCAAGCAGCTGCTTGAGGGGGTATTTATTTATTTTTTATATTGTCTACAGAAGACTTCTTGGGAAGGGTATTTTTGAATGACGACCTGCTGATACCATTACAGAGAGTAGCCTGTTTGAATTAGTATTAACCCATGCCAAAATAAAATTGGAATAACAAATGGCCCATTTTTTTTTATTTGGGTTCAGCAAAATAGGAGTTTAAAACCGTATCCTGAGTTGGGTTGTTTTACCTCTAAGCGGCACTTTTTTGCATACCATGGGCTAAATGGCCAGGTCACATGGACCCCGAAGGCTCAGAGAAGGTTGGGGGAGGGGACCCACTGGAACAGCTGTTGGGAGACAGATGGTAGCCTCCCGTCAAGGCCATCCAGAGTGTTCTTTAACGTGCACAGGGTATGGCTCTCCCGCACACGTGGCCACGGCTTAACGTCCCATCCGACGGACGGCAGCCTTTCCAAGCCTATCGGTGTCACCTACTGACTGTGGGCAGGGCGGTGAGTTTTGCGGAGATAAATCTTAACGCTGACCCAGCTGGACTCGAACCTGCGAACTACAGATTATGAGCCTGGCGCGCTACCGACTGAGTCATCTCCGCCCCACCGTATCCTGAGATTAGGCAAACACAGGTATGTCATTTTTTATACCAAATTAAAAAACAATTTATTCTGCACCATAAAAATATAGAAATTCTAAAGAATTAGTGAAAACGTTCACAGGAACAATTTATATGGGAGATTCCGTTTCCTAACAACTCAAATGAACTTGGGAGAAATTGTCCAATGTGCTGCACAAATTAATCGCAATAGTCTTCATATTTTTGAACATTCATTTGAAGAGAAGAAGAAATTAGATTCCACTTCACTAACATCAGGGTGGCGGAGGTTAGAAACCAAATGGAAATGCACTAGACTTGTAATAGGTGTTCCCAGGTTCAGTCTCCCCTAGCAAGCATTGAAACCCCCAGCCTGCCTTTGGAGAGAAAGGTGTCCCCCTTTCTCTCCAAAAAGCTCATAAAAGCTGCCGCCCGTGGAATGGAAAGTTAAGCCATTGCCCATGTGTAGTAGAACCATGCCTTGTGCACATTGAAGAACACGCTCAATGGCCTTGACTGGAGGTTCCATTTCCTAACAGCTGTGGTTTCCTTCCTCAACCTTCTCTGAACCCTTGAGGCCCGGCCATTTTAATCCATTTAGTCTAGAAAAAAAGCGCCATTCAAAGTCAAAACAAATTAACTAACGTTAGGGAAAGAGTTCTGGAGCTGGTGGTTTGATAGTGTGGTAGTGCATTATTGTCGATGGTTACACAGATCATGTATACGTAGGGAAGATTCTAGTAGGTGAAAAGTATCAAGTTGAGATCCTCAATTACCCTTTTAAAGAGAACGCTCATTTGCACAGTTTGCCTATTGGAGTCCTTGAGACCTGGCCATTTAGTCTATTATGTGGAAAACCGATTTCAAGTGTGTGGGAAAAAAAAGTGTTTCTCATGCAACCCAACTATTCAGCGTGAGACTACCCCATGTGAATTGAATGACCCCAATAGAGAAGCAGTCCGGAAGAGAGCATCTAGTTCCAAAAACGTACTTGGCAGACAAATATGTTCGGAAACCTTTCCATCCCCATATAAAAGTAGTATAATGGGGAATCGAATTTTTGCTGTTCATATAAGTGATGGCGTGATACTTTAAAAAGCATTTCCTAGAACATACCTGGTGGCTAAGTGGTTAGCATGCTTGACTAGTGATCAAAAGGTTCAAGCGTGGATAAGACATAGATATATATCTATGTTATCCTGCTTAGGTCTCTTTCTTCCTCGCAGATCATGTATGTGGCGCTTTAAACTGGCAAATTCATGTCGGACCTCTGTGGTAAGCAGCTGCTTGAGGGAATGTTTTTTTTTTTGTAGAAATGGGGGAATAGGAACTACGTTTTATAACTTGTTCTTTTTTAGGGGGGGAGTTGTTTTTTCACTTGGGAAGTTAAGGGACATAAAAGTGCTAAATGGAAATTTTGAACTGATAATTATAAAAATTAGAAAAAAATGGTGTGAGGTTTGAAATTTGTTTCTCTTGTAGGTAATGGTTATAACATTTCAACACTGAGGTGGCACATAGAAACTCTTCGCCGAACAATAATTTTTGAAATTATAGGGTGTAAAAAATGTAGAACCATCTTTCAATATTTAAACAGCAATTGCCTTTGTTTAGAGTGTCCCCTGTCATCTTTCCCACGGTCAGTAGGGGACACAGATGAGCTTGCATAGTCCGTCGGATGGGACGTTAAAGTCATGGCTCCGTGTGCGGGAGAGCCATACCCTGTGCACGTTAAAGAACATACTGGATGGCCTTAACGGGAGACTACCATTTGTCTCCAACAGCTGTTCCAGTGGGTCTCTCCCAAATTTCTCTGAGTCTTCGGGGTCCTTGTGACCTGGCCATTTCGACCTTTTTGGCCCTAGACGTGACTTGTGACCTTCCCATTGCGTACAAAAAAAGTGCCGCTCAGAGGTAAAACAAACCCGTGTCATAATTTGCCAAATTCTATATGCCCACATGCGTTATTGGAAAATCTGCAGAAGCTGATTGCTCTCACTCAGTCTTAAAGAAATTACCGCTGATTTATAGGGGTTTTTTTTATATAACCTCAGCAATTTGTGATTTTCATGTTAATTATCTATATTTCTTCCAAGGATTTTCTCGGTCTGTCAACGGAGTAGTAATTTTTCCCATCATTTCTCCAAAACGGGACTTTTTTTTCTAAATTCTCCAAATATGTTAGTTAAATTTTTTTTTCACTACATTTTACTGTAAAAATTTTCTAATTTTTTTTAGCATATTTTGGTTAAATTTTTAATATGTTCTCTTAATAAATACCGAGAAAAAAAATCTAGCTTTATTATAAATAAAAATAAATACCCCTCAAGCAGCTGCTTGCCACAGAGGTCTGACAGGAGCCTGTCAGTTTATATGCCACAGTAGGAGATCTGAGAGGTTGGCAGGACCTCAGCAGAAAACAACACGAACATCCATGCCTTACCATTATGCTCGAACCCAGGTCCCTTAGATCAGTAGCCAAGCGCGCTAACCAAAAGAGAAAAAAAACTTTTTAATCATACAACTGTTTTATCAAGTCTTAGCTTTCCTTCTGGTGAGAAAGGAGACATCATTGAGCTTGGAAAGTCTAGAATCTTGGATGGGGCATTGAACTGTGGCCTCGTCTTCAACCTTGTGCAAGTTTTAAAAAATCGTTGAATGGCTTTTGAGGGTTGATTTCCATCTTCTCCTAATACCTGTTACGAGGATTCCATTATCCTACCCGGTTCAGAGTTATTGGGGTTTTATGACCTGGTCAATTATCACATTGCTTGAAAAAAAAATACAATCGGGGGAAAAACAAATGAAATGAGAGAACAATATTCTTTCTTTCCACCTCTTTACGATGTGGTGGGGGTGGATCAGTGAATAGCGTGCCAGGTTCATAATCTGCAGTCCTGAGCCCCAGCTGGGGCAGCATTCAGATTTATCGCTGCGAAACTCCCTGCCTGCTCTCGGTCGGTAGGGGATACCAGTGGGCTTGGAAAGGCCGCCATCTGTCAGATAGGTTGTTGAGTCATGGTCCCAGATGCAGGAGAGCCATACCCTGTGCATATTAAATAACATGCTGGATCTGTCTCCTAACAGCTGTTCAGTGTTCCCCTCCCCTAACCTCTAATCCTGACCTGGCCATTTAGCCCATTGTGTGCAAAAAGTGCTGCTCAGAGGAAAAACAACTCTCAACAAACGTTTAGTAGTATTGAAACTCCTTTCGTGGGTCTACAGTGGGTTTTATAATTCAAGAAGCATTTCATTGAGAAGAAAAAATGAAATATTTGAAATGCTAAGAAACTTTTGTGAGAATGATTGCAGTTACACTCTGTAGCTCGATTTGATCGAACAAAGATGTCAATTTCTTAAATTCTTAGTGTAGCTACCCACTATCAGGTTTCCCGTGAATTTACAGATAGCCTGAGGGTTAAAAGCTAAAATTAGATGAGGACTTTACAGATTAAAGAATGTATTTTCATCTTATATCCTCCCATTTTTGAGTTGGGCTGTTTTACCTCTTACGGGCATTTTTTATAACGCAGTGCTTTAAGTGAGATGTCAAAAAGGCTCGGAATAGTTGCAAAAAGGGAGCCACTGGGTAGCTTGTAGGATAAAGTAACTGAGCACCCATGTGTTGCTTGCACATGGCAATCCTGTCTTGGAGTAACCGACGCACATTACTGAGAACGGTGGTCTCCTTTAATCCAGTGTTAAGGCGATTTTGGTGCACATGAGATTTCAGGTGACCATAAATGAAAAAAAATCCAAGGCAGTCAAAGCTGGACTTAAGATTGCATTTCATCATTCCCAGGTGACCTATCCATTTGTGGAATAGTTTCAACCAACCAAATTTGGACAGTTATGGCATAGTTTGGTGGTGATCCATCCTGCTCAAAGAAAACACTGTGGTTGAATTGCACACCAGATATCCTAGGATTGTTCTGTACGTCTGAGCCTTCAATGTGGTTGTGTTGCAACACAGTAATGACAATTGTGGCGGTTGATTATCCCATTCAAGTGAAGGTTTATTTCATCGCTGAAGATTCTGTCAGGAAAGAGAGATGGTTGTTCCTGGAGTTTTTCTAGTACCCAATCACAGAAGTGCTCTCTGCCATCCATTGTCGTCCACATGTAACTCCTGTTCTATTTGCATTTTTTTATGGGTAGAACCTGTTTCTTCTCAGGATTCTGGATAAAGATAATTTTCCAATTCCCACCTTCTGTTCATTGTTTCTTACAGACCAGCGAGAGCTAATTAAGATTTTAGCCATGTATTATCTGTAGTACTACTTGGACGACCTGGTCTAGGTTTATCTATCACTGAACCAGTCTCCTTCAGTCTTTTCAAAATATACCTGATGGGCATGGCTTGTCTGGATGTAGCCTGTGAAATTCCTTGCATGTTTCTCATTGACTGTATTCAGTAACATGAATAAGTACCAGTTTCGTTTGGGGTGTGAGAAAATACATCATTATTCTTGTCATTCATCAGCATGTCAACTCATCTAAAAGAACACGTTACATTTTTTACTTGTGACCAATACCAATGTATGACACCCTGTGTAACATATATATTTTTCACTTGCAACACACAAGATACAGAAGAATCCTAGATGCTAATTTTTGCTTCTACAGGCCTCGTATAAGGGCATATCCTACTAAGACGAGTCAATAATGACAACTGCCTCATATAGAACTAACATATTACGAATTAAAATGAATAAGCACTGAGCATGAGTTCAAGTAAATATTTTTACAATGTTTTTTAATTCAATTGCAAAACAATGCAATTTATTACAAAAGCATGTTTGAAATTATAAACAAACTAAATACTATCGTACATAAAATAATAATCTTTTCCTACAGAGCAGTTAAATCACTTATTTTTCTTATTAATTTACTAATAGAATTTACACTATAAAACTAATTAACCTTCCGCACACCCGCCATATAAAATATTTCTTCTTTTTAAACACATCGTATATGTATTGAGACTACACACCGGTTCTCGTCTGATCCCCGAAGTTAAGCAGCTTTGGGCGCAGTCAGTACTAGGGAGGGTGACCACCTGGGAACACCACGTGCAGTTGGCAGTTTTTTTAGCCGTCCCATGGCCGAGTGGTTAGCGCGCTTGGCTACTGATCTAAGGGACCTGGGTTCGAGCCCCGAGTAAGGCATGGCTGTTCGTGTGGTTTTTCTGCTGAGGGCCTGCTATCCTCTCAGACCTTCTACTCTGGCATATAAACTGACAGGCTCCTGTCAGACCTCTGTGGAAAGCAGCTGCTTGAAGGAGTATTTATTTATTTTTTTTATTATGTCCCTTTTTACATATCCACAACTCCAACATAACAATTCTATCTTATTTTTCAGATAGGTTCTGTGTTCCAATTCGTTGGTTACGCAATTCTTATGCAGAAGCATACGCGAGCGTTCACGACACGTTTATTATAAATTTACTGTAAGCATGTTCATCTGTCGTAACAATATAGTGTTTGCCTTGCTGGAAGTGGCTAGTTCCCTAGCCACTATTCCAGTTAAGGCATACCCACTCAAACAGCTACTTGCCACAGGTCATGCCTTATCTGGGACTCGAACTAAGGTTTGATGGGTCAGTAGTCAAACACTCGAACTAAGGTCCCTTTGATCCGTAGTCAAGCAATCTGCCACAGAATGGCTTAGTAAAGGCACAGCGAGGCTTAGAAACATTTGAAGTTCTTGTGAATAGATTGTTGTGAACAAAATAACTTTTTCTCCACATTTACCAAAGCAGTAACAATTTTCCTGTGAGTCAATCGATAGAAAGTACTATTGTTTTCTGTGTATTCCATTTTATTAGTTTTTCATATTCATTATCGTTCGTAATGTAAAATAAAATTATAAAAAGCATTATAAAAGTGAGTTTTCTTCTAATCGTTTTGTCGATTGATTTTAACGAGTAAAAAATATTCACGCTAATAAAGTACCTACTACGAACTGAGGCAAATATACCTATTTTCATCATGATTTTACTAAAAATCATTTGGTGTCTTTGTCACATCTTGATTTTTAGATAACCTCTATTTGACCTTGAAAGTGACACTGGATTTGAAAATTCCTTTTATTTCTCCGCTCTACTGTCTGAAATAGCCGTATTCGCCAATTTTTAGTTCTCCATCACTGGTATATTGAAATTTTACCTTTAGTCTGAAAGGACGCATGGCATCCAAAATTTCTGAGATCTACGACTCAAAATCCCCCCAGGAACCAATTTTTTTAACTTTCTAGCACTGTTAGATCTAAATTTGACATCGAAGGATCCTCTAGATTCGAAATTTCATAACGCTTCTGATATCTCTAACCTGAAACAAACTAATTTTCAGGGAAACTGATCCTGAAACAGCACTAAATTTTACGTGTGTAACATTTATAGATCATGGGATCATTTGTAGATCCCGAGATCTACGACCGTGAAACCTAGGTGCAAATTTTCAGAGCTTTATACCATTTTTACTTTATAGGGGAGAGTGGTTAGCACATTTAGCTACTGATCTAAGGGACCTGGGTTCGAGCCCTGACCAACGCATGGATATTTGTATTGTCTTTTCTGAGGTCTTCACAGATCGACTATGGCATACAAACTGACAGGCTCCTGTCAGACCTCTGTGGCTAGCAGCTGCTTGAGGGGGTATTTTTGTATTTTATAGTAGTGTTATCCCCTATCAGTCAACCGTCATTCAATCACTCACAATCGGCTATGTACAGGTACCGGGCAGAAAATAGAAACAGTTCCATGTTATGTCAATAGAAAATCACAGAGCATAATAAATTCTTCAATATGATTTTTAAAGAAAAATATGTCTAAAGATCTCAATCGAATCTTATCTAAATCTCTATTTTAAACAATACTTCTTCAGTATTCAGAGTTATGAGAGCTGAAATGTTTAACAGGCTACAAAAAATTGATCCCAAAATTTAAACTGGTTAAGACATCAGTACCGAGTGCAATGCTCCTTGTATTCTACTAGAGTCAACTTTCATCTCCGATCTCTTAACCTGTTTTGTTTCTGTTAAATTTTGGGGTCAATTTTTTGTAGCCTGTTAAATATTTCGGCGTTCACAACTCTTCGAATGCTGAAGAAATATTGTTTAAAATCGAGATTTAGAAAACATTTGATTGTCTTTATCTTTACGCATATTTTTCATTAGAAGTCATAATATAGAGCTCTGAATGTGATTTTCTATAAAAAAACACAGAACTGTTTCCATTTTTCTCCCCAGTATCTGTATATTAAATGCACGGGGTTGTCTTGCCTGGATAAGTGCACCTTTTGCATCCTCCAAAGCCGACTGTATTACTTCTACTGACTAAATTACTTCTATAACTTTGGGGACACTGATGGTCTTGGAAAGGCCGCCATCTTCGGATGAGACTTTAGTTAAAGAATATGCTGGATGGCTTTACAGAAGGCTACCCTTTCTCCCAGCAGCTGTCCAGTGGATCACCCAACCTTTGAGACCCTCAGGGTCTTGTGACCTGGCCATTTGGCCTCATTGTGTGCAAAAAAAGTACCGTTCAGAGGTAAAACAACACAACCCTTCTATATGTTCCAAGTTATGAAAAAATATGTTCCGACTTACGTTTCTTGTTATGCGGCAAAAGACTAGAACTTAACCTACAAAAATAATAGGCTATACCTGCACTGCATAAGGTAAATGGAGTAGATTTTTCTGAACATGTAGTTATATTTTTAAATAACATACTGAAAAAAGAACGAAAGCCTTTATTTTCCTTGATACACAGATGACAATTCAAGAATTCTTCATGCAGAATATTTTTCATCAAAAGTGAAAATGGTTCCATGTTTATAGATTCGATTATATATACATAACAAAATATGTAAATTTCAAATAAAAATATTTCTTGCAAATGAAATAACAGTAAGCATTTTTTGTCGACGTTCAAGTTTCTTATTTAAAATTGGGAATAAAAGGTTATGCAAACACAGTAATGATTAGTAGTAGTAATTTTTTCGATACCCCTAAGACTTTGGGCCACGGCTTAACGTCCTATCCGACGGACGACGGCCTTTCCAAGCCCATCGGTGTCCCCTACTGACCGTGGACAGGGCGGGGAATTTTGTGGAGATAAATCTCAACGCTGACCCAGCTGGGTACCCCTAAGACAACGGATATTTAAAAAACAAAACGTTATAAGCTGATTTAATTACATACAAAATTATTAAATTGCATTTTTTTTATTCATTGTTTATTTTCGGGACAAGGTCGGTAAATTTGGCCGTCCGAACTAGTATGCCCTGCGTAGAAACAGTGCTGCGAATAATTCGTATGTCTGAAAGGTCATTTATGAAGTTTTTAATTTTGCTCCCTTCAGATGTCTTTTACTGGGGTCCAGTGAAAATTTACTTAGCAGAGGGCTCGACTTCGGCCATTTTCCAATTTTTTTAGCCATAAAGGTTATGTGCCGCTCCAAGGTGAACTTTTTAATGTTAAAAAATATTGCAGAGAATAAGATAATACAAATCATGTTTCCATATATTTATAAGAATTTAATTCTTATAGAAATATATCACTTTCTTTAGTTCAAAATTATGCTTGGGTTGTTTTACCTCAAGAGGCGAACTTGTTTTGCACAGGATAAACTAAATGGCCTGGTTATAAAGAACCCAAGGGTTCGGAGATAGTTGGGGGAAGGGGATCCACTGGACAGCTGTTAGAAGGCAGACCCCGTCAAGGCCATTAGTGTTCTTTAACATGTACAGGGTATGGCTCTCCTGAACACGGGGAAACGGCTTAACATCCCATCCGACGAACGACTGCCTTTCCAGGCCCATAGGTGTGCTCTACCGATTGAGGACAGGGCGGAGAGCTTTGCAGAGATAAATCTCAACGCTGGTCTAAGTGGGACTCGAACTTGAAAACTGCAGATTACGAGCCTGGCGCGCTACCGACTGAGTCACCCCACTATGCACCTATCGATTATTTTTCACCTATTCTCTATCTGTAATATATTAATGGCTCTTTGCTTTTATAATGATGTTACTAACTTTCAGTTTCTGCTTATATTTATAATGCTTTAGTATTCCTAATCGTATTAACATTTTTTCTCATAAAATGATTATAAGAATAAAATAAATGATTAGCAACATGCATTTCTGTATATGTCTTATGATGAGTCAGAGAAATTTCCCCCCAAAACGGCTCAATAACTTCGCATCGTGGATCGGAAAAACCGCCCGAATTTTTGTGTAATGTAAATAGCTACATCTTCAGTTTAAAAAAAAGTAACTCTATAACCATATATTGCGATTAACTAGGAATACGCACTTCTACTTCAATCTGGATTTTTAAAAACAATATAAAAAGAGAGACTATACGTGAATCTCTTGGTCTTATTTATAGTCATCACAGTTAATTTACGAAACAGCCATGAATTCAATTGTTACAGAACCAACGGTAAATTTCCCTAAGGGCAAAACCAGCAGCCTATAAAAAGACTCACGATTTTTCCTAGTTCTAATACCACTTATTTTAAGAACCGTAAATAATGTACTTTACTAGAACAATAAAGTAAATTTTTTTTGACAAACATCACTCCCCATGACACAGGGCTTACGGTGATTCGTAAAACGTTTGATTAAACCTGGATTACGAATGTTCCGTCGAATCAACTATTATTGGCTGAAGTTGACTCAGTCGGTAGCGTGCCAGGCTTAAAATCTAGTTCCCAGTCCCAACTAGACCTGTATTAAGTTTTATCTTTGCTAACCCCACTACCCTGCTGAAGGTTACGACCCTGCCGTCTGAAAAAAGGAACACCGATAAACTTGGAAAGGCTGCTTCCGTCGAATGGGACATTAAGTGGTGGCTCCGTTTGCAGGTTAAAGTGTCTCTCCTAACAGCTGTCCAGTGGGTCCCCTTCTCCAAGTCCTTATGAACTGTCTAATATTTTGCCTATTGTGTGCAAAAAAAGTGCAACTTACAGGTAAAATTCAACCCATCTTTCAAAGCATCGAAGACCACTGACAGAAATCATTGATAATGATCACGATATGCGATTTTTATACGGGTGCATAAAAGTAATTATGCAACTCAAGCTAAATGTTCTTCCGCAAATTATGTGTACCGTAAAGAGAACGAAATACTGTTCCTCGACATACTAATCGTGAGTCTTAATTCTTCCCAATTATAATTAACTATCCTAATGTAAATAGTAAACGAACCTTGGTAGCGGGTAGGTAGATGCATGATAGTCACAACTTTCACCTCTTCCGCTTCCTCAAAGCCATTTGCTGAACGCTGTTCACTCGCTTTTTTGACTTCTTTCACCTCAGACCTGTTACATCTTTAATAATTGTAGGGGCGGGGGGGGGGGGGGGAGCTCAGTCGGTAGCGCGTCAGGCTCGTAATCTAGTTTCCAGGTTCGAGTCCCAGCTGGGTCAGCGTCGAGATTTATCTCTGCAAAATTACCCTGCCTTGCCCACGGTCAGTAGGAGACACCGACGAGCTTGGAAAGGCCGCCGTCCGTCGGATGGAACGTTAAGCCGTGGCCCGTATGCGGGAGAGCCATACCCTGTGCACGTTAAAGAACACGTTGGATGGCCTTGACGGACGCTACCATCTGTCTCCCAACAGCTGTTCCAGAGGGTCCCCTCCCCGAACCTTCTCTGAGCCTTCGGGGTCCATGTGACCTGGCCATTTAGCCCATGGTGTGCCAAAAAGTGCCGCTTAGGGGTAAAACAACCAACTCTTAAATAACTGTTAGAGGTAAAACAACCCAACTCTTTAATAATTGTATCTTTTTTTTACTTTTAGCCTTGCGATTTATAGCTACACCAAGATAAAATTTTTGGTATTTGTATCGTCTGCAGGGCATATCGTGTGCAAACGTCCATCAAGTTTGAATGACATCGAAGGTAACTGGGAAGAGAATGAAAAAGACCACCAACTAAAAGGTATTTTGATTTTAGAAACAATATATACTGCCCTACTTAAATATTTAGATAATTTCTATGTTATGTTAATAGGAAGCTAACTTCAAAGCTTTATAAGTTCTGAAATATGTATTTAATGGGAAAATGTGACAAGATAAATTTATTTTCATAATCAAATCTATTTATATCTCGATTTTCAACAATATTCGTTCAGTATTTAAAGTTACGGAGCTAAAATATTTAACTACAATAATGCGTCATAAGAATTTCTCTCTGAAATGAATTAAATAATAAGTATTGTTTCAAACTATTTAATACATTTAGAAATATCACAGATGTCCTCTAGACATGGGACTCGTGAAAGTCTGCTGAAAATATTTTGTTTTCGCCGACAAAAGGATTTTTTTCAGCTATTGCATTTTAGAAGTTTGTGTAATGATTATTATGGTATTGGTGAACTATTAATGATTTTCATAAAACAATTTTGTTACATGTGTTTGTGTGCATGTATATATTTAGCCTTAACTGGCATAGTGGTGGGAGCTATAGCGACTGTTCTAGAAAGGCAAACTTTGTGTGCTGTGTTAGCTCTGAGGCAGTGGCCAGCAGCGTCTTCAGTCTTAGTAGGCCATGTCCTTGTATGAGGCCTGTAAAAGTTAGGAGTAGCTTCTAAGATTCTTTGTCCTATATGCCAAAATAAAAAAATGTGAAATATTCCAGCTTCTATAACTCTTTTAATACTGAACGAATAGTGTTGAAAATCGAGATTTAATTGACATTTTCCCATTAAATGAATATTTTAGAGTAGAAATTCACTAATATTTTGGTAGCTGCAGTGTATGTGTGTATACATATATATAAAGAGGCAAATACAGTTCTCTCTCCTGAAGAGGGTTCCAACTTCTAATTAGCTGCTTTTATCTCTGAGCTGCACTTTTTTTCGCACACAATGGGCCAAATGTCTCAGAGAAGGTTGGGGAAGATAATCCGCCAAACAGTTGTCAGGAGACTGATTCGAAGCTACTGTCAAAGTCATCAGGTGTTATTAGATGTGCACATGGTATGGTTCTCCTACACACGAGCCACAGCTTAATGTTTCATCCAACCGACGGCGACTTTTTCAAGCTCAACACCTCCTTTCTCACCTAGGTCAGAACGGGGGGTTAGGTTTTTGTATCGTTACACAAAGGTAAAGTGTATGTAAATAAAACCTGTGTATTAAAAGTAAACTTCAACGCAGTCCCAGTGGGAACTACAGATCACGAACCTGGGGCGCTACTGATTGCATTGGGTGATATTGAAGCTGTGATTACAAATTTTTAATGATACATTATTTTCAAATTTGTTCTTAAATTTCTTTGCTAAAATGGTAGAATAATATAAGGTAATATGAATTGCGCAAGAGTTGGTTGCATTCTCTGAAAAGAGTACGAAACTGGCTTGGACGCATAGAGTAACTTCGATGTTATCAAGGGTGGTTTGTTCAAGTTTGAATGGGGCCACTAGACCTATGAAAGATTTTGCAGTTTAGAAGTGATACTTTTAACTTTATTAATGGATTATTTAGCAATCAAGATCCTTTTTAGCAGCTCCCCATTTGGTCTGTGCAGTACTGAGGTCGTTCGAGAATTTCCTTCCTCTAACGACCTGAGAGAGAAAATGGCAACCAAACCCCGCACTGCTAATCCCTTCTGGAATGCAAAATTCGCTGGCTGTGAAAAAAAAAATATCACTTGCAGATCTTTTGCTTCGGGGGAGGGGAATGGCCTTCTCCTTATGATCGCAACTGGATGTATAGTCCTTTCATTTTACTTCTAGTCAGGACCATATTTCAAGCGCCTCTTCGTGTACCGTAATTTTTTTTTTTGTATTCTATCAAACCATATACATGTGTTTAAAGAAAAAATTGAATGGTAGGCATTGTTTTACAACCTTAGAGAAAAAAGTAATTTAATCGAAGTATTCACTTGTATCTTGTCTTTTAAAAAACAACATTAAGGTGCAAATTAATTATTCTGTTAAATATTCTTACAAAATTCTGTGTCATAACGACGAATATGGTCATCAAATATATCCGAAATATGATAAAGGAAGTTCAAATAAGAAAGGCAATATAGAAAATAGAAATAACTAGTCGGATACATAACTATAAAGCAAGATGTCCACATACTTTGAAAGTTTGCACACTGGTCTGAGAATTACAGCCAGCTACTAAAGGTGGTGCTTCAAGCAGCGGTGTTTTTCTAAAGCACTATTTTCCTAAATCTTGTATTTGCACTCAAAATTGGCAATCAGATCCAGCTATGGTAAGGATGAGGCTGGTCTAAGGCATTATATAACACCTTTCATCAAATGGCTTCATTTACAATCATGCAATGTGAACCAGATTTCTGTGCTAGTTAATTGGTTGCTTTTGCAAGGCTAGTGGTGTCCCCTTTCTTACAGAGGACAGGACAGGGATTAGCTGAGAAATTCTCAACACAGGTCCAATTGGGACTCGAACTTGGAAACATCAGAATGAGCCAAACCCCTCCTCTTTACAGAAATAAGCATTTTTGAACTGATCAAGAAACTATATTGTTTATTATAAATGTCTAATAGCATGTCCCCACTAAAAAAATTCCTCAATACAATCTGGTGTTTAAGAAGCAAACATAAGAAGTTTTTGCATTAATGCATATCAATGCAATAATTTGAAATTTCCATGTAATTACATATACATTTCTAAGGGACTACTATTTTTCTAAATCTTGTATTTTGCACTCAAAGTTGGGAATCAGATCCAGCACTGCATGGTAAGGAAGAGGCTGGTCTAAGGTATTATATAACACCTTTCATCAGATGGCTTCATTTACAATCATGCAATGTGAACCAGATTTCTGTATACAAATGATCATATTGAAGAATTCTTTAAAATAAATTGATACGAAAAAAACTATTCAACGCATATTTATCATATAGTTCAAAAGCATTTAAAATTATTGCATTTTACGACCCTTTCTCTACATGTATTAAAATCATGATAGACACTGAAAAACTGAACTGTTAATAAAGGGGATATATAATTTGGGGATTAAATTTATCAATTCACTGTGGATGTTCTGTTACCAGCCATGGCAGTTAATGTGCATTGTTATGATGAAATCAACACAAAATGATTTTAACTTGCTTTAACAACAGACATTTACTATAAAAAACCATCATCAATATATACAAAATGCAATTTTAAAAACTGTTTACAAAAACTCATGCATAATTAAATCTGCATAATTCTACTCAGTACATGACAAAATGTATTGGAGCTAAAAACTATTATTCATCATGCTACATTACCACTGGACAGTCATGGAAGGTGATTGTTTAAATAAAATCTTGTCAACATGAAAAGGATTTAACTTGCTTCAGAAGCAAGAGACATTTATTACATAAAACTATCTATATATGTGTGTGTGTGTATGAGAGTGTCAAAAAGTAAGGTTCCCTATTTAATTTCTGCAAAGGGAAATTACACCAAAGAACATAAACAGGAAATCTCCCCATATTGGTTACTATGTGGCAGATCCAGACTATTTCTTTAGGAATGACAATATATGAAACACACTTCATGGTTGTTTTTCTATACTTACAAAAACAGAATTACTGCTTGGATCTCCAGCTTCATATACACAACGTAGTAGGTGACCCTAAACCTCAAAGCATTGGTCTACAACAGTGATGACTGTTGCCACCTTAGTGACACTATTTGGTTCTAACATGCCAAGGTGGAATGGCCGTAGAGGTTTGTTAGTTTGGAAGGGGAACTTAGTTTCTGACTTACCCTCATACACTAAGCAATTCTGGCACATCGTTTTTACAAAAACTCATGCATAAAGCTATATAATTCTACTCAAAACATGATCAAACTGTATAAAAGTTAATGCTAATCATTGATCAAAAACTTCAACTGAAGGGATCACAAGTATACAAAACTCATGATTTCAAATTATTTCAAGAGAGAAAATTAAAAAAAAAATGCTAGCAATGAAATATTCTTGCTATGTACTATGCTAGACTGAGAAACATAAGTTATCCATCACTTTAAGTAGTAAAATACTCAGTTGATTACAATATCTGTGGCAATTCTTAAGGATTTTTTTTTAAATTCAGTGGCAGATCCAGACTATTTCTTTAGGAAGGGCAATATATGAAACACAGAGGTGATTGTACATGATCAGTATAGCTAATTTTCTACCCTTTTGCTGTAATGCTAGGTCACCACTCCAGTTGTTCCCTGTGGGTCTGCTACAGTTACATAATATTTGTAAGATATTTGAAATACTCTCTCTATAAAATAGGTTTACAAATTACCTATCCCTCAATTTACACAGTACTCATTTTACACAGTCTGAAAAATACAAGTATTTTCGATTTACATGGTCAAGAAAATGCAACTATTTTGTTTTACACAATTATAGACTTGATTTTACATGATACAGATTGAGATTTTTTTATATATATATAGATACAATACATATCATGAAGTAGCAGTAATTACAGTTTAAGGGAGATTATGTAGACTGTAATCCCAAAATAAAAATCAACTAAATTGTTTCAATTAATATCATTTACTTTCAAGAATAAATAATAGCAAATTCCTACATTAATAAAATCATTTATATAAAGTTATATTTATATTCTTGCCATTATAATGCAATCTGTCCATGACATCTTAATGAAATGAAGCCTTATTAGAATTTGCTGAGAAATCTGACTTGCCTAAATTTTTTCAGACTAGTAAAAACTGTTTTTATCTAATTTTTAGCAACAAATTTAACTGTCGACTATTATATAGACTAAATACTGCTGATTCATAATGATCATTAAATACTAATTTACAAAATAAGGCACAAAGTCTTGGTTCAAATTCTTAATTTCTAATTTATATTCATTCAGTTCATAAATACATTTTCACATTTAGTCTTCAAATTTGATAGTGTATGTCTACATTAATGATGAGTATTTTCCATGACGAAAAAAGAAATGTATGAAATATTAACCTAAGCTTATCTGAATTTGTGCAAATAAAGTACAAAATGCTATTATTACTGCTGAACTGATATTTGAGTAAATATGTATAAATAAAACTTTAAATATATGTTTCATTCGTTTTTCAGAAACTATCCCTCTTTTTCCCCCATAAGTTGTTGGTTTTGATTTGTGTGGTGATTTCCAGAACCTATCTACCATGTAAATCAAGGGATGGGTGTATGTTATTCTAAAAAGGTTAAACAATTTAGCCTTAGTAGCATTATACATATAATTAAACATAATTAAAAGCAGGTTGGTTGGTTACCTCTGAGCAGCACTTTTTTGCACACCATGGGCTAAATCGCCAGGTCACATGGACCCCAAAGGCTCAGAGAAGGTTGAGAGAAGGGACCCACTGGAACAGCTGTTGGGAGACAGATGGTAGCCTCTCGTCAAGGCCATCCAGCATATTCTTTAATGAGCACAGGGTATGACTCTCCCTCACATGGGGCCATGGCTTAACATCCCATCTGACGGATGGCAGCCTCTACAAGCCCATCGGTATCCCCTACTGACCGTGGGCAGGGTGGGGAAATTTGCGGAGATAAATCTTAATGCTGACCCAGCTGGGACTCGAACCTGGGAAGTACAGATTACGAGTTAAAAGCTGGTAAGTCAGGGGTAGTAAATGGTCCAAGGTTTGCTAATTGATAATAAAGAATATTGACAAATTAATTTTAGGAAGCAACAGTAAAAGTAACTATTTCGAACCTCTAAAGTATAATAGAAGAAGTCATAATGAACTGGTGATTTCATGGCTATGTGCTTGTTTAAAACAAGCTGTGCTTAAAATTTATAATTACAGGTAACCCCTGCTTAACATGCCTCCAACCAATGCAGATTCACTATAACCATATGTTACAATATTTATTCCCCCCCCCCACCTTATCAAACTGTAGAAAAATAATATTTTCATCCAAAGAATTTCTTACAGTATAAATGACAATATAGCTAGTGAAGTAATCTATCCATAAAGCATTGTTCTTGAGTGAGAGGTCTCATTTCCAAAATCACTTTGGACCCTTTCATTCCATAATCAGCACAGATTTTTTTTTTTGAGGGGTACAACTGCACATGAGAGAGTGCAGTGAAATGTAGTTGTGACACACTGCCTAAGTGAATACACAAATATTTACCATGAAAAAAAAAATCCAATTGATCGGGTTTACTTTTTTGATGCAAGCCAAACCCAGGGCATTAATTCTGTTAAACAGAAGTTGCAAGGGATTTCATGTTTTTTTCCTATTTTGTTTCCATTTATAAGTAAAAATTATATATATATTACTATTGTCTTTGTGTTTGTTTATATAATATGAAACTATAATTACCTGCTTAGAATAGAGGCAGTACCTTTTCCCATTGAAATACATTATAACACCTGCAGAAAAAAATGCAGATTTCCCTTAATGTGCAGAGTTGCAAGGAATGTATCCATCATGTTAAGATGGGGTTATCAATATAAATTTTTATGTATATATTTGATTATTTTGTTTGAATTTTTATTCCATAAAACTGAATTGAAACACGAACTTGAAAAAATCACTTGGATAATTTTTTTTTGAATAATGCTGAATTTTGTTAATTTACACACAAAGAAATAATTTGTGGAGGAAGCATCCAGCACTTCCATGATTCCTTTTATCACTTAAGATTAAAATAAATTAGAGCAGTGTAATCAGTTTATTGCCTTTCAAACTTATAAATCAACTAAAAAAGTTTAAATTAGATCCAATGTTGTCTATACTTGGTTCTGTATTTGTGTACATGAGATGTTATTCCAAAAATAAGAGGTACAGAGAGAATGTTAATGACTTACAAGAATTAAAGAAATGAATACGACACATTTTTTCCAACACCACATGAGAAATGAGCAAAGAAATTGGGTAAACTGAATACTGTTGTCTGTGCACTACAAACAACTGACATAACTTTTACTATAAAGCTTGTGACTTTTTTTATTCTTTGTAATCATTATGAAGTTATATAATGTTAAATTTTATAAAATCTTTTGTGTGTGCCTTCTATTACTCTGTTTCACCCAATTCAAAAAGTGGAATTCTTCAAAAAGTTCTTAATTGCTACTTTGTTCAAAGTACAATTGAAAAATAATTATTTTAGATTTTAAACAATCATTTGTCACATAAGAAAAATACAACTTATTAATGTAAAATGTTATATATTGATTTATATCTTACCCTAAATTTTTACTATCAACAACCAATCAATGTTGTCTGAATATTGTAAGCACTTGGCAAATGCAAAGAGAATTCATATGCAAAATAGATGAGTTACATTTAGATCACTTTATTTTATATCAGTTTATAGAATTAATAGCTGAAATCTGAAAATTACATGTTAAACAATCTGTTGGTTTTACATAATCCATAACAATTCGCATGTAGATTTATTAATCACTTGGAACAAAGCAATGATTAAAATCATTTAATTAAATTCCATTATTAGGAGCACATGACTACAATTTTAAGTTTCAGAAATGCTAAAGGAAAATTTTTACACTTCTTAACTGCATTTAAAATAACTTGAATTCTTAAAACTACAGTTATGATAAACAAAATTAATCATAGTATGTGATCTGTTAAATAGTAAATTATATCAGAGGTGCATTTGAAATAACTAATCAAAAATGTTAATCATTCAATGGTCATGAATCATGATTATCATAAATACAAAAAAAATTAGACATTAAAAATATTAATTTACTCTAACTGATTATGTTTTTGAACTACTTTTTCAGTATCCATTGACAACTAAAATGTTTTGAAGGCAAAACAACTGATGAAACATGAAAGCATCTTGGTTGAATGCCCAAGTCAAAAATACATTACAAAGAATATGCAAAAAGCATTTTTAAAATATACAGACATAATCACGCATTTTTAAAATATACAGACATAATCAATTGTAAGCATTTTATTTATAAACTATTCAACTCATTCTATATTTTTAATGAATTTTCAGAATTTTAACTGAGATTAAAAATAGTCATAAAATTAAATGTATATTATCTTAAAAGCTACAAATTTTTTTTGTCCAAATAAATTCAGCATGCTATATATTTATGTAAGGAAAATGATCAAAAGTTCATAATTCATTAGCATAACTTTAAGTAAAAATGATTGCAAGATCCAGTTGTGAATCAACACAACTTGTTCATAAATCATATTATATTCCCATTATTATTAATTTTATAGATGACAAAAAATTATCCTTTCACCATAATGCATCAGTTGCACAGAAAGGGGAACTATTCATATCAAGCCATTTAAGAAAAACTTTACTAACTTTATGACAAACTTTGCTGAGATTAATGCAGTCAGATTCAGCATGATGACTGCCTGGTGGATCTCTACCAAAATAATGAATATATAACTTTTCTAACGAATACTGTACTCGTTTAGGACTTTTTTCCTCTTTAGTAGATATGCTGTTTTCTAATCTCATGCTGTGCAGTGAGTTAGTATTTATTTTCTTTTCTGAAGGGTTTTCACAAATATCAAACAGTTTTCTTTTGGCAGGAACTACTACTTGATGTGGATATGCAGCAACTTTTTTGTTATGAGGCATTTGGAATAAATTGCCGGTTCTTATTGATGTTTCATTTTCAGCTTGCTTACAATTATAAAAATCAATTTTAGGTGGTTGTAAGTTGTATTTAGTTGGAGTGTGCTCACCATATCCTGGAGAAAGGCAACCATTAGCAAATGGAGAAGTAAGAATTCCAGCTTGTGGAAAAATATTCTCGACGGTATTAGACAAACTGCAAGGAATATTGTTATTAATTTCCATCCCTGTTTTAGGCCTGATAACACCAAATTGTGCTTGTTGATTTAGTGAAACTGTGTTTGACTTCTTTTCTGTTCCAATAACTGAGATTTGGGGGGAAGCTTCTGGCAAATCCACATAACTCAAAATTTCAATGTTATCTGACAAAAGCTGCTCAATATCTGCATCTGTTAAATTCTTATTTCTTGTTTCTTTGCAGCAAATATTTGTATAATTTTCGGCAGCTTTACTATTTATTTCTGATTTTGATGTAGGGAAATTTCGATTATCTTTTGCTCTCTGTTCTGCATATAATGATGAATTAGTTTCTTTTTCATCAGGTGCAACTAATCCAAGTGTTCGAAATGCTTCCAGTGTATCAGCACAAAGAATGTCTGGTGGTAAAGAAAAATCTAATCGCTTGAGTTCAGCTTGAAGGACAGGAAAATCATATTTTCTACCATTGTGTGCAAGGAGGCAGACTGGTGGCCGCAGGCGACTGAAAAATGCCTCCAATAATTTTATCACTGATTGATTAAATGGTTGCTGGGTCTCAAGAACAGAATTGTGTAAACCTGAAATTAAGAAGGTTAATATAAAAATTGCAAATATTCAATGAGGAAAGCTTGCAAAAAGTTTGGAACTAGCTGCTACACTGTTTATTAGCATTATTAGTGCATGTTAAAAGTAGTCAGAGTGGCTTGCATGTCAGATTTCAATTCTGTATTAAATATTGTGTCATCAAAAAAAAAAACTTGTCTTTTGTTATTAGAACATTGAAGGAAAGATCAAAAGTTTGCAGCATACCACTCTTTAGATATTTCTTTTTCTACTTGCACAACATTTATAAACAGTGATATAGCCAGTTCTTAAATTTCTATCATTTCATTTTATTCACTGTTTAATCCTTTATACATCAGAAGCTAGTAAGATATTTTCACTGTTTGAACTAAAGTAACTGAACAAAATTAGCCATTTCATAACACAAGATTGTAAATATTATTTTTTACATAAGAAATCAGAATTTTAAAATAATTTTTAATGAAATATGAAAATATATATACTAAATTTTTAAATAAATTTCATTTACTGATTTCATCATATAAAAAACATAGAAATCTAACAATATATCCATTATTACTTCTATTGATCAATCACACAACTCAATCACACAACAATTATGGAACATGTTTACAATCTAATTCACTTATTTCATATATAAATATTCAATTAATTTTAGTTTCTGAACTTTGCCATTATCTTTTGTCAAATAACCTTGCAATATTTTCAAAACTCTTAATGAATAAAAAATGTTTTATGATTAGTGGAAATTTATTAAGCAATTGTGTTGTTTTTTTTACACCTGAGCAGCACTTTTTTGCATACAATGGGCTAAATGATCAAGTTACAAGAACCCCAAAGGCACAGAGAAGGTTAGAGAAGTGGAGCCACTGAACTGCTGTTAGAAGACAGAAGTTTCCTGTCTATGCCACCAGCATATTCTTTAATGTACATAGAGTATGGCTCTCTTGCATATGGAGTCATAGTTTAACATTCTGGAGTGGGGATGGCTCAGTTGGTAGTGCACCAGGCTCATAATCTGTAGTTCCCAGGTTCGAATCCCAGCTGGGCCAGCATTGAGATTTATATCCTCAAAACTCCCTGTCCTGCCCATGGTCAGTAGGGGACACCACTGGGCTTGGAAAGACCACTGCCCATTGGATGGGATGTTAAGCTGTGGCCTCTGTATGGGAGAGCCACAGTTTGTGCATGTTAAAATACACAATGGATGGCCTTGACAGGAGGCTACCATGTCTCCCAACAGCTGTTCCAGTGGGTCCCCTCCCACAACCTTCTCTGCACCTCCAGGGTCCTTGTGACCTGGCCATTTAGCCCATGATGTGCAAAAAAGTGAAGCTCAGAGGTAGAACAACCCAACCTAACTTAACATCCCATCCGGTGGGTGACAGCCTTCTTCTCAACGAGGGTAGAGTGACAGCAGAGATAAATCTCAGTGGTGGTATAGTTGTGATTCAAACCTGTGAACTAAAGATTATGGGCTTGGCATGCTACCAAGTCAAGCCTTGCCCCTATTGAGCAAGTATACATAGACTTAGAATCATTAATAATTTAATAGGACACATCATTTTTGCCTCACATTTTAATATATTCAGTTTAAATGTTGTATTATTTCAGTTTTAAATATGTTTTTTACTTTCCTGTTTTCAGAATTATTTTTGTTGTTCCTCTGTCTCAAAAGTTAAAGACCAAACAAAAATTTTAATTCAAAAATTCTACAACAGATTTTGCTGAAATTACAGTAAGAGATGTGCTATTATATGACTAATGCCCAAAGATTGAAAAATTATAATCTGAAAGCAAAGAGTTGGGTTGTTTTACCTCTGAGCAGATCTTTTTTGCACACCATGGGCTAAATGGCCAGGTCACTTGGACCCCGAAGGGTTGGGGGAGGGGACCCACTGGAACAGCTGTTGGGAGACGGATGGTAGCCTCCTGTCAAGGCCATCCAGCGTGTTCTTTAATGTGCACAGGGTATGTCTCTCCCACACATGGGATGACAGCCTTTCCAAGCCCATCGGTGTCCCCTACTGACCGTGGCAGGGCGGGAATTTTGCGGAGATAAATCTCAACGCTGACTCAGCTGGGATTCGAACCTGGAAACTACAGATTACGAGCCTGGCATGCTACCGACTGAGCCACCCCCGCCCCTAAAGGCAAAGAGTTATGCTAATAAGTCAGAAGTGCATCACGGTTAGGCAGGCCCTTGTAAAATAAAATGGAAAATTTATACAACTATTTAAAGGAAGAGCACTGAATTTTTTTTTCTATAGCTTTGAAATAATAATAACAGACTGTGAACAATCAGCTCTTTCTCCTTGCTTCTTATTGGCCAGAACTCATTGTCTGGAAGCCCTAGCTTGGCTGGGAACTTGGTTAACATAAAGCTATTATAGTCATGTGTGACGCCATTTTTTTCCTCCTGACTAGCGATTTCTTGCTATGTCCAATCACCTGTTTAACTCTTTAGAAATGTTTCCAATTATCTCTATTTTTTAAAAGTTTTTCCCAATTCTATTGTTGCTTTTATATTATCTTTGCTCATTTTCAGATGAAACACACTAATGTTTTCGTTTTGCCGTCTGCCTGTACATATGTAGATACCAAACTTTTTTGTTTTAGAGATAAATTGAAAATTATTTTTGGGTTGGATAAATATTGACGAAATATTACGATTCACATTTTCAGAATCTTCCTTATAGCTGGCAGTGGAAAAAGTTGAAAATTGCAAAATTTCAAACTTAATTGCAAGCAATGTCATTACGTTAAAATTTGAAATTTCGGTTGTGAAATGTGAATATTACGAAGTTTGCATTGACAAAAATGATTTTCACCTTTACCCCCAGAAGGGGTGGTAAACACAATTTTTGTGTTTTATGCAATATTTGTTTTTAGAAATAAGTTTAAAAATTCTTTTTGGGTTGGATAGGTATTGATAAACTATTATAATTCACTTAAATATTGCATAAACTTGACTTTTTTGGTATACAAAACTTTGGAAAGTATATATTATACCCATGACCTCCTGATAACATGGGTTTGTATCCCACCTGGCTCAAAAAAATTTTTCCTCTAAAAAGTTGAATCGACTCAAAAGTGGTAATTACTTAGTGTATTATAATTCATACTTTTAGAATCTCTCAAAATCTTTAATTGTGCCCTGTGACAGTACAAAATTTCTAAATTCTAAACGAATATCACAAACAACTTATTTATGCTGGAAATATGATATTTTAATGATGGTATGTAATGAATCAAAGGGATTTACATTGAAAGTAAAAATTTGTCCCTTCACCCCAAGGGTGAGTGGAAAAATGCAACTGTTTGTTTCGAGAGATTAACCTTCCAGTGTCCAGCCTGAAAAAATGGTTTCCATCCAGAGGCCAAGCTATTTTCTCTCTATCAGCCAAAAAATATTTTTCAATTTAAAACTTTTTTGCCAAATAACTAATGAAAGGAATTATGGCATGTTATATGCCAAATTAATCAACATTTAATTCATGATTTTTTGAAAATAAAATATTTAACAAAAAAATGACAAATTTTATTTTAATAGTCATGTAATAAAAAATGCATCTGGCAACACAAATAAATATTTATTTAAGAAACGGTAATAAATAGAAATGATTATAATGCACATAATAGAAAGGTTATTTATTTCTGAATAACATTTTTTTTTTATTTTCTTGTTTAAAGTAAACATTTCTCCTGTTTTGTAATTTTTTTATTCGTACCATACTTTGAGAAAAATCCAGGCTTGTTGCAGAGTCCAATAAAGAGGTCAACTTTAGAATATTTTTAATAAATAACTAATCAACAGAAATAGGTCAAGTTATATATCAAATTAAAGATAATTCTGAATTTTATTAAAGTATAGCCGAGTGGTTAGCGCGCTTGGCTATTGATCTAAGGGACCTGGGTTCGAGTCCCGGGTAAGGCATGGCCGTTTGTGTCGTTTTTCTGCTGAGGTCCTGCCATCCTCTCAGACCTTCTATTTTGGCATATAAACTGACAGGCTCCTATCAGACCTCTGTGGCAAGCAGCTGCTTGAAGGGGTATATATTTCTTTTTTTTATTTTAAAAAATTTGAATGTTGTAGAAAGATTAATTTTAATGACTTTTTACAGTAATATACCAAAAAAATAGGTAAATATTTCATAATTGCATCCAAAATCTTCCCTTTTAAAAAACAGCAGTAATTTGTTAATTATCAGGATATTTTAGAAACTTTAAGGAAAAATCTGTTGATAATAGTTCAAATCAAACTTCTGAGCTTAAAATAGAAGATTTCTTCAGCACAGAGTAATGTTAAGAAACAAATTGGCAATATTTATACTGCTTCTAAGAAATGGTAATCAGATGGTTTCAACAAATTATTTACATCACAGTCTAATAAAATATGCATCAAATGAAAAAAAAAAGTATTTATCAAGCCTGCCTAAATTATATATTTTTATAAAATATGTGCAAAAAATTTTTAAAATGGTATTTTTTATTTTTTTAAAAATTGATTTCTTTGTTGTACGAAAAACAGATACATAAATTCTTGGCCTCTCATTTCGAATTGTGCAAATGTATACAGAAGTCCTGGACATTGGAAAAGTTAATGAAAAATTCTTTTTGAGTTGAATAGGTACTAAGGGAATATGATGATTTAGAGTTTATAAATCTTCCAAATCACCTTAATTTACCAACATTAGAGGGCTGTAGATGTAGAAAATGTGAAACTTGAAGTAATATTACAAAGACATATTTATTTTAGAAATTCTTGCGAATGTGTTGATAAACAATGGAATAGAGTCATGTGTTTCAATTAAATTAAAATTGGTTAAAATTCAACCTGATGTTTCTTATTTTTATCAATTTAGTACTTAATTTTATAATTTTAGATAACTAAATAAATAAATAATTTTATATACACTTGATGATTTGCTCCTTAACTTTAGGGATAAGAAAATTCAAATTTTTTATTTTAAGGGTTAAATGAGGTTTCTTTTTTCGTATAGGGCTAATAATACATTACTATTTACATTTTGCAATTACCCATTAGTACAAATTACTACTGTTAAAGAGTGAAAAATTTGGAAAATGAAAATATTCATTATCACTCAAAGCTAGCATCCCATATTCACCTTTCAGTTTTTCAACAATGTAGAAAATGAATCATATTCCAAATACACTGCTCGACCCAGAAGGACATGCATGCAAATAGAAGGGAGGGTGTGCACAGTTGAGATATGCAAATGATGATAATCCAGAGCCAATGATGTGTGTGGCTCAAGAGATAAAAGGTGCAAGAAGGAACAGGGAAGTCTTGCAAATGGTTGAGATTAGTTGGTTCCACTTGGAAATTGTTCAGCGAAGGCTGAAAATGTCTGGTACATGCTGTTGGCAGATTTATTGCCATTTGGATGCTTTTGAGAGAGGAAGAATTATAGGCCTATGTGAAGCTGGATGGACTACACATCATGTCACTGCCCATGTTCATCGGGATGCACAAACTGTTGGACACTGTTGGCAACAGTGGTGAAATGAAGGTTCTAGCGTGCATCACAGAGGGAGTGGTGCCGTCTGACAGACGTCAGCATGGCTTGATAGGCGCATTGTTCGACATGCTCGTTTGTCACCACAGAGCACTGCAGGTGATATCCGACAGGCTGTGTCAGCAGCCATGGATGTCCCCATAACAACCCGAATGGGAAACTGAAGGTTGCATGAGGCACACCTGTGCTCTAGGCAACCGTTACTTCAAGTGCCATTGATTGCAAACCATTGCTCGTCTGGCTTGGTGCCGAAGTCGTGTGAATTGGGGTCACAAATGGAACACTGTTGTGTTTAGTGATGAATCCTATTTCTGTCTGGGTGCTGATGATCGACAGGTCCGTGTACGGCAACAACCTGGCGAAAGGACAGATCCAGCTTTCGTTCATGACTAGCACACTGCCCATCAGCCGGCATAATAGTATGGGGTGCTACTGGATATGCAGCAGGTCACCTCTTGTCCGCATCATGGGAACACTGACAGCTACATATGTTAGTGCAGTTCTGCAGCCCGTTTTGTTACTGTTCCTGAGAGGCATGCAGCATTCCATTTTCCAGCATGATAACACCTGTGTACACACTGCTAGGGTCTCCAGACAATGTTTGCAACATGTTCAAATATTGCCATGGCCAGCACGATAACCAGATTTATTCCCAATAGAAAATCTGTGGAACCACATTTGGCGTGTGCAATCCTCTCACTGGCCAGCATGGAATCTTAATGAATTATGGGAGTAAGTCAATGCTGCGTGGTGTGCAATTCCTCAGGACCATATCCATTGACTGTGACTCCATGCTATGCCGTATTCCCATTTATGGCGGTGCAACCACGTACTGAGGCAGTCACATTGTGCTGCATTATGTCATCTTCTAACCGCTATAAGTGGCTGCAAATTAAATCATGGTATGCCAATATGTATTACTATGTGTGTGCTACATTTCACCCCTATCCCCTCACTCCTTCTGGTTGGGGCAATTTCAATGTCGTGCAGTGTAATTTAGTTTAAACTATATAAGCATTTGCTACAAATTGGTTTATGCCAGTTTGAAACAACTGAAGCAATATTTTATGAAGTGGTAAAATTTATTCATTCCAGGCCCTGATCTAAAATATTTAGGGGGGGGGGGATTTTCATTACAGTGTAATATTTTCTCCTTTGTTTTTCTAAAATAAAAATCATGAAAAATGCATGAAATATGCCCAAGTTTAAAACTTTTTTTGGCCTCCATTACACATACTAGCATTCTCAAGGAGTGGGGGGATGGCCCTTTGCATGTCTGTCCCCCCCAAATAAATCCAGCCCTGATTCATTCCAAAATGTCAAATTATGAATTAATAAATCCAAAATATATGTCAGATCTTATGTATATTTTCAAAAAAGTTAAAATTCAAGTATATGATGATGTACATTAAATGAAACAAAAGTGCCCCCAAGATTTTCCGGTACACCACTGTAATGAGTTCATGAATAGATAAAAGAATGGTGCAGCAACATCTATTGAAACATAAGCTAATACGGGATGTGGTCTATTCTAGCAGAATACAGACAGGTGCATCCTCCCCCTGAGAATGAAGCAGTAAATTAGTGCTGGAGGGAGCAATTACTCATAATATTTTATGTAACTTGCTTATAAAAGCATACTCTAGCTCTGCACTTCTACGAAGGGGGTGTTGAAACCAGCAGTCCATCAGCATAGCATCCAAGTCATTCTCTATAGGGCTGAAGGTCTAGAGATGTCACTGGTGTATCCATATTTTATTTTCCAGTTGTTTTCAGAATTCAACTTAAACAAGCTCCTCTCTATGGGGGGGGGGGGGACAAGGGAGCACAGACAATGAATTGCCATGCATGATAACCCTTCTCATGAAGCCTAACATTCAGTGTAGTGTAAGCAGACATACAGTGGAATCTTTATGGTGTTTTGCAGCTAGGACCATGTAATGATCAACTTGTGTTGAAATGACCTTAGGATGGCCTTGAACAGGGTTGGGTTGTTTTACCTCTGAGCGGCACTTTTTTGCACACCATGGGCTAAATGGCCAGGTCACATGGACCCCGAAGGCTCAGAGAAGGTTGGGGGAGGGGACCCACTGGAACAGCTGTTGGGAGACAGATGGTAGCCTCCCGTCAAGGCCATCCAGCGTGTTCTTTAATGTGCACAGGGTATGTCTCTCCCGCACACGGGGCCACGGCTTAACGACCCATCCGACGGATGGAGGCCTTTCCAAGCCCATCGGTGTCCCCTACTGACCGTGGGCAGGGCGGGGAATTTTGCGGAGATAAATCTCAACGCTGACACAGCTGGGACTCGAACCTGGGAACTACAGATTACGAGCCTGGCGCGCTACCGACTGAGCCACCCCCGCCCCCGCCTTGAACAGGAGGTATTCAAGAGATATTTTGGCAGATAAGGTAATACAATTTTGAATTCTTAGTTATACAGATCACATATTTACCATAGATGTTAATGAGCCTGTGCTTCAGCTATCTGATGCTGAAATCCACATTATACTTCAAAGGAAATAAAAATAATAATATAAAATCAAAGGAAATAAAAATATAAAAAAAATTTCAAAAAAATGAAATAAAAGCTACATTGTTTTACATCTCATTTTATTGTGTTTAGGAAGTGTTCCTATAACATAATATCAAAAAGGAAAAGAAATTACCATAGATATTCAAGTACAAGTCAAGTACCCCTAGTTTTGGCCCTCAGGAAACCAGAAAATATACAGACCTGTATATAAGTGGATATTGAAAAATTTGCTTTGAGGGTATAGACAACACTGCCTGATTTGACCAAAATAGGTGAACTGTGCAAAACATTTTTTGATAGTACAGTAGATTCTCTCTTATCCGGTCGTCCCAAGAAGCGGACGCAACTTGCTGCTTGTTTTGTTTATTTGCTTCAGTTCCAAGAAACAAAAGCAGCAAGTCCTGTATTTTTTTTATAGTATAGTACATATTTGCTTCAGTTCCTCTTTGTGAATATTACAGTGTACTGTGCGATACAGGAGTGTGTTGTGATCTATTAATTATTGTGTGGTACAAAATGAGTGGGTGTAAACATAAGCGTAATGTTGTTATGATGGAGATGAAATTAAAAGCATTAGGTATTGACAAAGGTGATCCAGTAAAGGATATTTGTGATGAACTAGGCTTGAAAGAAAAAGCATTAATCCTTCATTTTAAAATCGATAATGGGGGAGATTTTTTAGCAAGCGAGGAATGGTTTTCTTGCTGGAAAAAATGACATGGTGTTCATTACCTTTGTGTTTGAGGTGAGAAATTGTCAGCTGATCCTTTAGCAGCAAAGGAATTTTCAGAAAAACTTTTAGTGCTTATTGAAGAAGTAGGCCTATGCACAGAACAAATCTACAATGTAGATGAGACCGTCTAAATTTTAAACTTCTTCCAACGAAAACGTTTGTTACAGCACAAGAAACCTCAGTATTAGGATTTAAAACAAACAAAGAATCACTGTGGCTGTGTGTACAAATGCTGCAGGTACACACAAACCTCCTCTTTTTATAATTGGGAAATCAGCAAAACCCAGAGCATTCAAGCATCTAAATTTAGCTGCTCTGCCAGTTTACTACAAAAGTTCAAAAGTCTGCTTGAATAGACTCGTATTTGTTTAAAGAGTGGTTCTTTACAGAATTTATTCCAAAAGTAAAAAACCACTTGACAAGTCTTAAAATGCCAGTAAAGTAAATGTTTAAAATGCCCTACTCATTCTCGACAATGCTCCAACACACCCAAGTGAACTCATTTCTGACAACATAGAAGTCATGTTTTTGCCACCTAATGTAACATCTTTAGTGGAACCAATGGATCAAGGTGTGCTTCTAAGTTAGGAGAAAGAAAAGCTTCTTTCAGAAATTCTACAGTGAACTGAAAAATGACGGAATAGGACTTTTAAATGCTTTGAAAACAATAAATATCAAGGATGTGATCTATATGATGACATGAGCTTTTGAAGAAATGCCTCGTACAACGTTTATGAAGTCATGGAGAAAAAAAACTTGGCCGAAGTTGAAAACTGTAGATAGTACCTAAGACAACATGAAAGTATCGAATGAACCTGTGACTGCCGAAGATATGACGGATAATGACGTATTTCGCTGCTTAATGACTTTAAACTGCTGCCTAGATGTGACACACTTGATGCAGGGTTAAAAGGTGATGAACAGTTGGAAAATGAAACTGAATGATGACAAAATTATCAATGCAGTCTGCCAAGAAGGGAACAGAGAAGAAAAAGATGGAGGGAAAGTTAGTCATATTGAAGGAAAAGAAGCTTTTGATATTGCAGTAAGATGCATTGAACAATAGGCTTTATCTGTGATTGATGTGATGTTTATTAAAAAATACAAAGACTTTGCTGGCAAAAAGGTGTTAAGTTCAAAGAAACAAAAGAAAATCATAAACTTTTTCAAGTGAGTGTGAGTAAATTGTTAATATTGTACAACAAATTATTAATTAAAATACAGTACAGTCAGTATTTTTGTCATTTGCCATTTTTATTTATTTTCCGACACAATTTTTGGATTAATCGGCCTTTTGTTCATCTGGCCAGGGGTCCAGTTGGATAAGAGGGATTCCACTGTAAATGAATGGAATATTTATTGATAAATATTTTGTGGAAAAAATTTTGTTGACATATGGGACTCGAACCCGCATCTCTCCTGAAACGCCAGAATATTCTAACCAATGAACTAATGTTTAACTCTGTCTTTTTCCCACTAAGTATGACTTTCACTCTTCCTGTGATTTTTGGCACCTATATTTGGCATCCTCTATGATATCAGGTGATAACTATTTCTTTTTTAATGCGCTGAGTAAGATGGAAATAAATAATGAAGTCACATCACGCAATTTAGCATTACTAATGATTTAAGCAATAATTAACAATCTCAGAGTTACCTGTTGACTTTTAACTCTTTCAGTGTCCCTATCATCTGTATACATTTGCATAATCCCAAATGAAAAGACAAGGATGTATGTATCCCTTTTTAGTACAGCAACAACAACAAAAAAATTGCTGCTGTATTTTTTTATATCTTATAAAAATATATAGTTCAGACTTGAAAAATATATTTTTTTTTAATTTGATGCATATTTTATTAAACTACAATATAAATAATTTGATAAAGCAATCTGATTGCCATTTCTTAGAAGCACTAAATGGTATTGCAGATTTGCTTGTTAACATTCTTATTTGCTGAAGGAAACTTCTGATTTAAGCTCACAAGTTTGACTTGAACCTATTATCAACAAATCTTCCCTTAAAATTTCAAAAATCTCCCAAAAATTTAAAAAAAACTGTTATTTTTAAAAAGGTAGATTTTGGAAGTAATTACAAAGTATGTACTGCCATATTTTTTCCCGATTTCACACCCTTTTCTGTCATAAACCTATTTCAGTATTATCAAATTATTTTTATCATTTTTCTCAGCATTCTATGCATCTTTCCCACTCTTAAAATCGAAACTGGAAGTAAACATACCCTACTTAGAAATTCTGGTTGCAGATGGCTGGCACATGCTATCTCTGTTCCGTGTGCTATAAGTGGCTCCCATATTGTTTTAGTCCAGCATTTGTAAAGTTAGTATTTACTTTTTTTGGTCCAGACTTTGTAAAGTTAGTATTTACTTTTTTACATTTGAACCTTAGTTTTCATTTCAGTAGATTTATTTTCCAAAATTTGCAATCTTTTGGCCGATTGATATAAGTATTGATTTTTCATAGTTATGCTACATTGGATGGTCGACTTACAACTTGTTGCTCTGGATATTTTAACATCACATTAGGCTATGAGTTAATTTTTATTTTATTATTTATTACTTTTCCAGTAAAACTTTGATCTGGTATCATTTTCTGAAAGTAAATGAGGTCTTGGATATGGAAGCAAATTCATTTCTGTAGGTTTATTTCCGTTAGCGATCTTTCGGTCGGCTGATTTATCGATCCTTCTAAGTTATGTTAGATTGGAAGCTGGCTTAAAAGTTACGGATATTTTATTTAACATCCCATTAGATTATATTAATTTTTCTTTTATTATTTTTTGTTTTTTTAGTAAAAAAATTTTTGAGCTTATACCGTTTTCTGAAAATGAATGTCTTGGATACAGAAGCAAAATAGACTTTCTTGCTACGGATATCAGCTGTCACATGGGAGGGCAATTTCGGGAAGGCGTCCCCTCCACTAAATTCACTGTGAAAGTTTCCCTTTAGAACTGTCAACTGTACAAGTTCCCCTTTAGAAAAATATCTTTTTTTTTTAAATTACAAGTTTTTATGTTTATATTGAATGATTTTAGAGGCACCCCCCTCCCACTCAGTACCTTGGCTGCCATACAGATGATATAATGCTGGTTGTTTTTTTTTGCTTTGGTGCACAAGCCTTTCTGCACTTAGCCAAGATCGCCAAATTTCAACACCAAAGAAAAAAATTCATAATGTTTAGCAAAAAAAGCAGCCAAGAAAGTTTCTTTCTATTTCATAACCAGTTCAGAAAATCCCATGAATATGAGAAGTTCAAGTCACTTTGTATAACACTAGCCATGTTTAAAATATATGATACTGAAAAGAATCATTAAAGAAATAAAAATCATATTTCAGGTTAAATATTATATTATTCAGGAGGAAATTTCCTTTCGATTAATATATAATTTAACTATTTTTATTATTCAGGTTTTCCAAATTGAAGCCTTAATTATATAGTGCAATCTTTTTTTTTTCACTTTATCACAATGAAAAAGGCTTATTAAAATCAATACGCTTGTAAATTTATATTATTTTTCATAAAATTCATAATTAAATTCTGTTTAATTTAGTATATAACATAGACTATTTCTGTTGATTAGTTATTTTTTTTTAAAAATTTAATGTTGACTATAGAATATGAACAAGTCAACTTTAGAATTTTTTTAACGAAAATTCCAGGCATTTAGCCAATTGTGCTGTCAGATAAACATTGACTCAGCACAATTGGCTAAACGCCTGGAATTTCCTCAAAGTATGGTACTGAGAAAAAAATTGCAGAACGAGAAATATTTACTTGAAACCAAAAATAATTTTTTTCGTTATTCAGAAATAATTAGCCTTTCTATTCATGTGCATTATACTCATTTGTGTCTATTAGTTTCTTTTTAAAAAAAAATATTGTGTTACCAGATACATTTTTTTACTACATGACTTAAAAAAAGCCCTATTAAAATAAAACTTGTCATCGTTTTGTTAAATATTTTATTTTTAGAAAATCCAGAATTAAATGCTGATTAATTTGGCATATAACATGCCATAATTCCTTATATTATTATTTGGTAAAAAAGTTCTAAAGTTAATTTTTTTTTGGCTGAGCATAAGGAGAAAATAGCTTGGCATCTGGATGGAAACCAGTTTTTCAGGCTGGACACTGGAAGGGTTAAATGTCTATAAATCAATAAATGTTTTGTGGAAAAAATTCCCCCCAACACACAGGACTTGAACCCGCATCTTTCCAGAAACACAACATTTCATCATAGATCATAGATGGGTTGGGTTGTTTTACCTCTGAGCGGCACTTTTTTGCACACCATGGGCTAAATGGCCAGGTCACATGGACCCCGAAGGCTCAGAGAAGGTTGGGTGAGGAGACCCACTGGAACAGCTGTTGGGAGACAGATGGTAGCCTCCCGTCAAGGCCATCCAGCGTGTTCTTTAACGTGCACAGGGTATGGCTCTCCCGCACACGGGGCCATGGCTTAACTTCCCATCCGACGGACGGCGGCCTTTCCAAGCCTATCGGTGTCCCCTTACTGACCGTGGGCAAGACGGGGAGTTATGCGGAAATAAATCTCAACACTGACCCAGCTGGGACTCGAACCTGGGAACTGCAGATTACAAGTCTGGCGCGCTACTGACTGAGCCACCCCTGCCCCAATCATAGATGGCACCAACATTTGGCGCCATCTATGATCTCAGGTAGTAACTATTTTTTTTAGTGCACTGAGTTACATAAGAATAAATAATGAAATCATATCACGCTGTT
Source organism: Ryuthela nishihirai (assembly GCA_038380435.1). Classification (NCBI taxonomy): domain Eukaryota; kingdom Metazoa; phylum Arthropoda; class Arachnida; order Araneae; family Heptathelidae; genus Ryuthela; species Ryuthela nishihirai. The sequence continues at coordinate 63,563,731 of JAWZYU010000008.1, forward strand.
TAACATAATTAATGATTTAAACAGTAATTACAATCTCAGAGTTACCTGTTGACTTTTAAATGTCTATAAATCAATAAATGTTTTGTGAAAAAACTGACATACAGGAGATACAGACATTCAAAAGTCAACAGGCAACTCTGAGATTGTTAATTATTTTTAAATCATTAATAATGCTAAATAGCATGATGTGGCTTCATTATTTATTTTTACCTTATTCAGCGCACTGAAAAAGAAATATTTGCCACTTGAGAATATAGATGGTGCCAAATGTAGGTGCCAATAATCATGGGAAGAGTGAAAGTCGTCGTCATCGCCGTCGTCATCATCATCATTCTCAAGCAGCCATGGGCTACGGAGGTCGTGCAATTTAGTTCTCCAAGCAAGTCTATCCTGAGCTACATCTACTGCATCTGGCCACTGCACACCAATTCTAACAAGGTCCTGTTTGACATTGTCTGCCCACCGCATCCTAGGTCTCCCCTTCTTTCCGAGAGCTTTAGGCACACTGTTCATAACCCTATTTGCCAATCTATAATTTTTCATACGGGCAACATGGCCAAACCAGCGGAGTCTCTCTCTGCACAATATGCTGCTTAAAGGAGGTTGCAAACTCCTTTGCCTAACCTCATTATTAGTTACAAAGTTGAACCACCTAATACCCAAGATACTGCGTAAGCATCTGGAATCAAAAGCATCTAGTTTCCTGTTATCCTGTTTACAAAGTGTCCAAGTTTCACTACCATAACTAACCCTAGAAAGAACCAAACTATTATACAGTCTAATTTTAGTCTTTAGGTGTATACGCCTATTTCTCCACAATCTCCATAGATTCTTAAAAGTCCCGGCAGCAATCCCTATTCGTCTGTTAATCTCATGCCGCACATCACCATTATCTGTTACATAGCTCCCAAGATAATTAAACTGTGACACCTGCTCAAGACTGCAACCATTCAGATTAACTAAATCGCAGCCTGCCTGACCAATTTTCATCACTTTAGTTTTCTCTCTGTTTATAACCAAACCTACTCTATACCAGTTTCATCAACAGCTCGAATGAAAGAGTTCATCTCATCAACATCATTTGCAAAAAGGGCTAAATCATCAGCATAATCTAAATCAGAAATATTCATATCTCCAGTTAATTAAAGGCCAAAATCTTTCCCTTGAAGTAAATTACGCATAACATAATCAATAACCAAGCTAAAAAGAAAAGGAGACAAAATGCACCCTTGTCGAACACCAGAAGTAATGCTAAACCAATTGCTACAAGCCTTACCAACTCTCATACACGACTCAGTGTTATTATGGAGAGCTTTCATTATGTTAACTAACTTGTCAGGTATACCATATGATCTCACAATCAACCACAAATTATGACGATCAACAGAGTCGAAAGCCTTTTTGAAATCAACAAAGCTGGCAACCAAAGGTTTCTGAAACTCTAAACATTTCTCAAGAATCTGCCTAAGTGAAAATATCTGATCCACACATCCCCTACCACTTCTGAATCCACATTGCTCATCACGCAATTGACTGTCAACCAGATTCTTAATTCTATTAAGCACAATCATGGAAAGAACTTTACCTGGAACAGAGAGTAGGCTGATACCCCTATAGTTATCACAAGAACTGCGATCACCTTTTTTGAAAATAGGGATAACAATAGCTCTGGTAAAATCCTTAGGAACCATGCCTTTATCATAAAAGATATTCAGAATTTCGGTCATCCAAGTGGTAACCGAAACATTCCCAGCTCTAAGCATTTCGGTAGTAATTTCATCTACCCCTCGGGATCTATGAAGTTTAAGTTTAGAAACAGCCAAAATAACTTCAGATTGTGTAACAGGGCCAACATTAAAGCCACCAATGCATCTATCATCATTGCAAACAATGGGAGTAGAACAAACTACATTGTTTAGAACATCACTGAAATGCTCAGCCCACCTAGCCATGACAGAATCCTCACCTTCTATAACCTTACCTTGTTTATCCTTCAATCCCTGTATACCTGTCCGTTTTTTACCACACAAAACATTAACTATCTGGTACAGCTCTCTGCTGTTTTGCTGTCTAACTGCTTCCTCGGCTTTGTCAGCCAAACCATCAAGCCAATGATTCTTATCAGCAGCTAACTGATCTTTTACACGTTTATTAAGTTCTCTGTAATGCTTTCTATTAGGACTAGTAGGGTATTGTTAAGAACATTCCTGCAGTTCTTTCTTTCCAAAATAAGCTCAAGTGCCTTATCACTCAGATAATCTGCCTCTTCTGCTCCTTTTTTCTAAAAGAGTACTGTTAGTGTCCAAAAAAGCCTGTTTAAAATGATCCCATTCTTCCTCTACTTCAGTAGTAAGCAAACCATGACTGTCATAATGACTAAGTAACCTATCATGGTAAGCTTTGGCTATAACTGGGTCTTTCAGAGCTTCAGTATTAAAAGTAAATTTTTTAACCCTAGCACAACACTTTTTAAGTGTAAGTTGCAAGACACTTTTAACAAGGTAATGGTCAGATCCAATTTCAGCTCCCCTATATGCCCTGGTATTCCTAACAGAACTAGCCCATTTGCTGTTAATTAATATGTAATCAATCATATTTTTATGCAGCCCATCAGGTGAAAACCCATGTCTACTTATGTATGTCACGGTGTTTGTATTAAGTGTTAGTTATTCTGAATCCATTGAGTTTACTTACCTGTAGGAGACGTTGTCCATTGCCATTGCAGCTACCAATGCCAAAAGGGCCTATTACTCCTGCCCAAAGGTCAGAGTCAGTACCAACTTTGGCATTGAAGTCATCAAGAACAAGGGTAATATCTCCTTTCTTGACAGAATTCAAAATACCCTGAAGTTGTTCATAAAACCTATCCTTCTCATCCTCATCAGCATCTTCAGTGGGGGCATAACAGCAGATAACATTCAAGTCTTTAAAGCTTGTCTGAAATTTTGCTGTAAGAAACCTTTCATTAATGCACTCATATCCTAGAAGAGCATCACTAGCGTGTCTGCTGAGAAGCAGACCCACGCCTTGGTGATGCTTATTGTCGTCCCTCCCTGAAAAGAGAAATTTAAGATTATTTTTAAGAAACTGACCTTTATCTGTCCATCTGGTCTCTTGCAAGCCAAGAATATCTAAATTATAATGGTGGAATTCTTGTGTGAGGACATCAAGAGAAAAAGCTCTGTGCAGAGTCCTCACATTCCAACTACCTATGGAGAGAAAATGGTTAGTGGGATGTTTAAAGAAACTATGTTTACTTAGAGAGGGAATGCCAACAATATCAAACAGCCCCCAATCGCAGACATGGGGCAAAGACCCGTTACCCCACTACTAAAGGCTGAAGCCATCTACACTGGAAGACTTCCTCCAATGTAGAATTTGATGATGCCAGTAGAAGCAAAGAGTTCAGGTGCTGCGATGACTTCTGCTCAGGATTATCCACCAGCTGATAAACATATCCTGTGAATCTATTCACTTGGGGCTGTCAACCCACAAACAAACAGAAAACACAGGGGAAGATTTTCCCTCCACAGAAGCCCACCAGTGCAGCAAAATCAGGATCCATAATCAAGCTCAGAGCCATATATCTGTCCAGTCCAGTAGGTTTATATGGTCAGCACCAGGACCCTGTGTGGTTGACCACTCCTCAGCAGGGTAGAAAAAAAAGAAAAGTAGCCATAGTTGTCCAGATCAGTAGGCCACACTAATCTGGCAGCCCTCCCCTTCCGTTCACTTCCACAAGAGAGTATCTCTTTTGAAAGGTACTAACGGTCTGCACCACGAGAAGGCGGGGTCAGACATTAGGTGCTAGGCCTGGCCGGTTCTATGCATCATCACAGGGGATTGGTGCATAGCTCTCCTTCCAGTGACTAGCTAGCTACCATTTACTTTGTGGAAAAAAGACAGAGCTTGAACCCGCATCTCTCATAATTTCAACTAAGTATGACTTTTACTAAATTTGGTAACTTATATATTAGTTCAATGGTAGAATATTCTGGCTTGTTTCTTGAGAGATGCAGATTCAAGTACCATATATCAACGAAATTTTTTTACAAAATATTTCTTGATTTATAGACGTTTAAAAGTCAACTGATGACTCTGAGATTGTCACTTATTGTTTAAATATTCATATTACAGTGTTTTATTAAATATATTGTTTATCACATATTTGAATATTAAATGATTAAATAACTGACCATTAATATTAAACAATTACGCAAAAAATTGCTTTAAATTATTATCATAAATTTTCCTCCATATACAGAAACCTGATATAACCTGTATATAAAGAATCATACTTTTAAATTTTAAAAACATCCAAAATTTCTTGACTTATATATGGATCAACATTCAAACTTATATAAGATTTAAGATATATGGTAAATGTTTAAAAAGTAGATACTGTAAGATTTCAAATTCAAAGAAAAATAATGTGAGAACCAAATTTAAAGAAATTATCTCACCTGTAACACACATTGCACTGTGAGATACCACACTTCGAGGGCGAATACAAACACTCAGTTTATTCATGACTCGAAACTCACTACTTTCATCCTCAAAATCATTTCTGTCTATTGCCACCAGAGATAATTCAGTAATATGTACATTCTTTTTACCAACATATGTTGGCAATCCAGTAGTCTCCAAGTCAAAGAAAACCAAAGTGGATACTGATGGTGGTGCTGATGTAGGACTGCTTTCAGCTATCATTATTTCAAGAAATTCCTCCATTGTATGATTCTATATTATGTACAAATATAGTAACCGTATATTAAACAAATTACTTATCTTATCCCCAAAATATGAATTTTAAACACAACTATTAACTTCTTAAATATAATGTCACTTTGGAATAATTATTTTATCCTCAAAACACATATTTAAAACACAATCATTAACTTCTAAAATGGTGTCAATTTTTACAAAGCAAGCATTGAGTCAAAACTAACTCGTCTAATTTCAATATAGGATAAACATGACAGAAGTTCACTTACTTGTGAATAAATACTCCTAAAAGTTGATCCCTGACAAGGATTGAAATATTAGGAGTATTTATTCACAAAGTGAACTTCTCAATAAAGTTTACCCTACATTGAAATTAAATAAATAATACATACCTATTCAAAAAACATCCATAGGCAACACTATGATATGTAGCAATAAGGGGAGATGTAATTAGCACAATATTTGATTCCACTTTTTGTTTATTGACTTTAATTATCATTTTCAATATGGACTACAAAATTACAGCTATGTAACAAAGATTGGGTTGCTTTATCTCTGGGAGGCACATTTTGCACAATGAACTATATGGCAAAGTCAATGTTGGCTCAAGTGGGGCCTGAACCTGGGAACTGAAAATTACAAGCCTGGTGCACTACTAGACTATCTACTCCTTCCCCTAAGTAACTAGGAATGCCCAACATATCATTATGTAATTTATGTACCAATAAATGAGTGTGTACCAATAAATAAAAGTGATTGGTTTGTAGGAGGACAAGAATTTGTTTGAATAATGGGTCTTCCAGTAAGTACCACTGGCAGAACCAGCAATCACAACAATAAGAAGCACTGACTGAACATCGTCTGCAATTGGAAGGACATTGTCTTAAGGATGAATAGGAGTTTTCTATCAAATTCACCCATCAGGTTCTTTCCCTCTCCATTCGTCATAGTTTTGGCCGCAGCATTAAGATCTGACAAATATGCCCTTTTGGGTATGTAAGTAAATAATGTGTTTAACAGAATTAGGGAATCAGAGTTGCTTAGTTCAAGGAAATTTTCATTTTGCAATTAAAATGTTCACCTATGATAATTTTAGATTCTAGATAGTTTGGTTGGCTCTCAAAATTAAAAAAAATATTTTCATCATTTGCAGTGGGTAGGGTTCACTGAAATGATATCTTAGATATATATTTAGCAAATGGTATTGACATTATTGAGGGGTTTGAAATCAGAGTAAATTGGTGTATTTTGATTATCTAAACCTAGATCAGAAAGTGGTGTTTTGAAATTTAAATTAAGTATGGAATAAGAAACATTTTTGTCAGGGACTATTTTATTGTAGGATACTACTCTTGTCATAATATTAAGTCTATGGAGTTGTGAGTACAGTAAGTGAATAGAATAGGGGTGTAGGGATACAATGGAACAATGTATTATGGCATACAAATAGAATTAGGTAGTAGATAGGAGTGAATGTGTGTATTACTGTCACAAATAAGTGTAGTCTCAATATGTGGTGGAACTTTATTCGTTCAAATAGTATTATGCAAAATTTGACTGAATTGATTTTTTTTTTCACATTGTTGAGTGTGGTGGTTTTTGCTGTGCTAATAGAGAATATAGGTGTGTTTGAAAACTTTGTTGTACTAGATATTAGTCGGTAGTTTGATGCAGTGATTGAGTAGATTATGAATATAGATTGGGGATAGTGTGTTCAGAAAGGGATCATGGTGTGGACATGAACAATTTTAGGTTAAGTGGGAGATTTTAGTTTATATATGTGCTTTTTGGTGTCCTTTTTTTACCCTTTGGGTTAACCTATGGAGGCCTTTTTCAAGTGTGGAATGGCAGTTTGTTGTTTCTGATTTTGGGCATTTTTGCTCATGTTTTAGCACACTGGGTTAACCCCTGGGGCTTTTTCTGAATACAGAACAGCACTTTGTTGTTTACAATTTCTAACATTTTGTGCTTGTTTTAGCATATTGGGTTATTTAACCCCATGGAGCTTTTTTCGAGTTTGGAATGGCAGTTCACTGTTTGCAGTTATGGCATTTTTGTGCTTGTTTTAGCACATTGTGTTATTTAACTAAATAGGCTTTTCTTGAGTGCTGATCAGTGGCTCATTGTTTACGATTTTGAGCATTTCTGCGATTGTTTTAACCCACTGTGCTATTTAACCCCTGTAGCTTGTTTCAGCCATGAATTGGTGGTTTGTTGTTAACAATTTTGGGTGTTTTTGCTTTTAGGATGTTTCATACAATTTTGGAAAAACATTTTCTTATGAGGCAATGTTGTAGATAAAATTTTGGTTTGGTAGTTACGGAGAAAATGGGTCTACTTTCACAGACTTCTTTTCTAAAAAAAAATAGATGGTATTGGTACTCATTTCTAAATACTTAATATATCTTCCCAAAAGTAATTTTTCAAAACCTACTGTTGTCTATTTTCTTAATAAAGGGAAAAAATGTAGATAAGCTTATGAGATTCAATTTGATATTCTAAGCTGCAGAACTCAGGTATTAAGCTTCACAGAATGTTGCCCACATTACAACAAAATGTGCCATATTACTAAAATGGGTATACCAATTGTATTAACAGAAGTGTTCTGATATTTGCATATTATTTGAAATACCTATATTCAGTACAGGTTATTTTTACTTCTGTTTAAATTCATAGTCATATGCAATGGAAAAAAGAGATTAATTAAAACCAAATTTATACATAAAAAAGAAAATTCTTTAATGATCTAAACTTCTACCATGGTAAAATTCTAGAGAGCCTATGGTTCATTTCTCAGAGGAGTAACTGTTATTGGTATTTCACGTCTGCATTAACTATTATTGTTTTCATTGGAGCTTTTATTTTGGCTGGTGTAAGCCAGTATTCATGTAGGTTAACACAACAAGCGTAATGGTAAATATCTTACATTTCATGCTATAAATAGTGAACTAATTTCAAACTTATGTTGTTTTTTTTTAATTCTGTTTGGCTGTGGCATATAAACTGACAGGCTCCTGTCAGACCTCTGTGGTAAGCAGCTGCTTGAGGGGGTATTTATTTATTATTATTTGACAAGCATACCACCAAACATGCCTTTTTAGAAAAAACAACACTTGTTCTCATCATCTCACAATGAATCAGATGAAAATAATCATAGAAAACTTCTGATAATTCAGCATTAGTGTTTACATTTTTATTTTGATGTGTATTTTATTGAAGAACATACAATTACTTTAGTTTTCCTTTAAAGACTAAAAAATTCCTAAATTTAATGTCATATGTAATTTCTTAATCTTTCCATGACATTCTAGATTGCAGTTTTAAAAGGACTGGAAAAACTATGTTGATTTCTACCAATTTCTACCATAAAGATGTTTCTGGAAAAAACAGGGACAGTAAAAGTCATGTTACATAATTTGCGGTTGATCATTATATCATATGGAATACCTGACAAGTTAGTTAATGTAATGAAAGCTCTATAGTAACACAGAGTCATGTGAGAATTGGTAAGGCTTCTTTCGATTGGTTTAGCATTGCCAGAGTAGTTAGTCAACGGTGCATTTGTCCCCCTTTCTCATTAGTTTGGTTACCGATTTTGTTATGTGAAATGCTTTGCAAGGTAATGATTTGGCTTTAAATGGTCTAAAGTTTTCAAAATTTCTGATTTAGATTATGCAGGTGATTTAGCCCTGTTGGCTAATGTTGTTGATGAGATTAATTTGTTTATTTATTATGGCTGTTGATGAGACTGGTAATAGGTTAGGTTTGGTGATAAATGGAGAAAAAAACTAATGAAAATTGGTCAGGCAGATGGTGCTTGAGTTGCTTTGAATGGCTGCACTCTTGAGTAAGTGTCACAGTTTAATTATCTTGGGAGCTATGTAATAGATACTGGTGATGTGTGGAATGAGATAAATAGAAGATTAGGTATTGCCGCTGGGATTTTTATGAATTTATGGAGACTGTGGAAAAATAAGCATATACACCTTCATACTAAAATTAGGCTGTATAATAGTTTAGTTCTTTCTAAGGTTAGTTATGGTATTGAACTATGGACTCTTTGTAAGCAGGTTAGGTTGTTTTACCTCTGAGCAGAATCTTTTTGCACACGTGCGGTAAATGGCCAGGTAACAAGGACCCAAAGACTCAGAGAAAGTTTGGGGAGATGACCCACTAAAGTTGGAGTTGGAGACAAAGCCTCCCATCAAGGCCATCCAGTATGTTATTTAACGTGCAGAGGTTATGGCTCTCCTGCACATGGAGCCACCCCATCTAACAGATGGCAGCCTTTCCAAGCCCATTGGTGTCCTCTACTGACCATGGGCACAGCAGTTTTCCTGAGATAAATCCTAATCAAATTTCTATGCAGGATAATAAGAAACTTGATGTCTTTGATTCTAGATGCTTCTGTAGTATCTTGGACATTAGGTGGTTTGACTTTATAAGTAATGAGGTTAGAAGAAGGAGTCATCAACCACCTTTGAGCAACATTTTATGCAGAGAGACTGCATTGATTTGACCATGTTGCCTGTATGCACAGCTGCTGATTAGCTAACAAGATTATGAACAGTGTGCCTAAAGGCTTCAGGAGAAAAAGGAAACCTAGGATGCAATGGTCAGAAAATGTCAAACAGGACCCTGCTAGAATTACCCTACAGTGCAGGCAGCTGTAGCTCAGAACAGACGTCTGGAAGGGAAAATTACATGGTTGATAGGGCTTCCGTAACCTGTGGCTGAATATGAGGATTTTGTATGACATGACCAACAGTTTTGTATGATACATTTAAATAACAATTATGCAGTTTACCAACATGTCACCCACCCTTATACAACAAAATACTGAATAAGCGTCGACTGCCAGAACTGCAATTTTTAATGTCATCGAACAATAAAGTAGGAAGATCACAGAAATTTTTTTATTCAGTTCAAAAATATATTTATCATCCGCGTGATCATTAATAATAATATTTAGACACAATCAATACGTTAACTTGCAAGCTTACGGAAAGCTTGCTTTTGCATTGAATGCTTGAAAAAGTTCAAAGTAAAATATGAATTATATATTATCTAGCATTCACTGATCGCAAGGTATATAAATCTGAATTATCTCTTAAGCTAGGGTACATTAGTAATAAATACCTTTGTCTAATGGTCTAATCATAGCACATTTAAATTACAAATCACATGTTAAGACATGACGCTACGCTTTGCATAACCGCACGATCGGTTACAGTTGTAGTCGGCATTTTAGAGATTTTACCAAGTATGCCGTCGTGTGGCCGAGTGGTTAGCACTCTAGCTACTAATCAGAGGGACCGGGGTTCGAGCCCCGGGTAAGACATGGATGTATGTATTGTTTTTCTGCTAAAGTTCTGCCATTCTCATAGATCTTCTACTGTGGCGTATTAAACTGACAGGCTCCTTGTCATACCTTTGTGGTAAGCAGCTGCTTGAGGGACTTTTTATTATTTATTTTTATAAATTCTTATGATTCGCAAAATCTCCGTGCAGATATGGACACGACCAACTAAAAAACTCACAGCGCATGCGTGGTGCGCCTTGAATGTCCTTATTCAGTACACAAATACACGACGATCTTTGGCGGCGCTAGTTAAGTCTTTGAGCTTTACATTCTTTACCCTTAATTTTCTTTGCAATTATTGCTCCTTTCGACGCAGTGATCGACACTGGAAAATGGCTCTCTCCTCTTCGCCCCTAGCTGTTGGGGTAAAAACGCATCTAAGTGCTCCTCACAACGCAATGAAGACCTCAGTTACACAGTGACTTTTGCTACATTGCAAGAATCATGAAAAGAACGCTGCAGGACCTTTTTCATTAGAATATGTCTTCAAGAAAAAGTTAATATTTTCACCTAACATTTCACCATCGAACTTAGAACTTTGTGCCGCCCTGAAGATGACTGCTGAATACAGTCCAGGGGTGAAGTAGACCGGCACGTTGTAGCGGAAAGATATTATTTATTATTTGCGGGAACGTCGTACCGGTAAGACATTTTTCAGTAGTAGTGCAGTAAACAATTTCTTTTACACTTTAAATGATCTTTCAATTGAGTATTTAATTAAAGAAAAGCAAAATCTTCATTTTAAGAAAAGAACTCAGTTTTTAATTACATTAATAGATTAGATACCAAGCTGTTTGAAAATCGCAGACTTGATGTTCCATTTCTGTCGCCGGGAGTGCCAGTGGCAGGTAAAGTAGCGCTCTCTCTCCTTAGTGAGGGGCACAACTAGAGGCCCTATATAGGTAGAGGTTGGCCATCTCAAAATTCGACGCCATGTTTTGTCGCTCGGATTGTTTAGCGTGCATTAGCTGAATGGTAATGCACGGTACTTATGGATTCCGGAAAAGGGTAAGGTGATGTATGTGTCGTTTTTCTGCTGAGGTCCTGCCATCCTCTCAGATCTCCTACTGTGGCATATAAACTGACAGGCTCCTGTCAGACCTCTGTGGCAAGCAGCTGCTTGAGGGGGTATTTATTATTATTATTTTTTTAATATTTGATATAGATTTCAGTGTTAATGATTGGAAGCACTTTAGAAAACGGCTAAAAATGGAAAAGTAAATTTTAGGACATTTTTTTTTTATATAAAAAGATACAATTTTTCTTTGTTTTCTGTCCGTCTGTAGACATCGAACTTTTTTGTTTATACAGATAAATGAAAAATTCTTTTGTGTTGGATAGTTGTTAATGATATATTACGATTTGCATTTTTCGAATCTCCCAAAAGTTATAACTGCGTCCTCTAACGGTGGAAAAAGTAGAAAATTACAAAATATGAAACGAATATTCCAAACGATGTAGTTATGCATTTTCCATTTTCAAAGGTAGTTTTAATTTATATCATTAGAGATCACTAAATGTCGAAGCTGCAAAACTAACGAATATTTCAAGTGATCTGTTTATGGTAGAAATTTCGCTGTGTAGAGTTCTGTTATGGAAGAAATTCCACTGAGAGCAATGATCTACTCACTATTTTCAAAGGAGCGAGACAAAGTAACTTTTTAAATTTCAGAACTAAAAGACAAATACTTTTATGTTTTATAATTACTAATAAAATACACCTATGTGCATTTTCCCCATCATACATTAAAAATAAATAACTCCTCAAACAGCTGCTTGCACATAGGTGTGACAGGAGCCTGTCAATTTATACGCCATAGTAGAAGGTCCATGTAATGTATGTATACCATATGTATGCTATAGTATGAAGGATGGCGGGACCTCAGCAGAAAAACAACACGAACATCCATAATTAAAACTTTTAAGGAGTGAAAAAGTAGGAAAAGGAAGAAATTCATTTTCTTTGAAAATGAGATTCCCATATGCGCCAAAGACGGTATGCGTTCTTCTAGTTATTTTACAGTTTCAGTACCCTCTGGCAGTGGAAATTCGAACTTCTGTATAATTGAGAAAATAAACTATTAATATTTTATTAGTACCTGTAATGTGCAAAAAGAGTTTTTCATTTATCTCTTAAAGCAGAAAAGTTGCATATTACCAATGGGACAAATCATTACTATTATGGTAAACCACTTAATCATTACATTGTATGACCAAAAATTTAAGTTTCTAGCAAAAATAGATCTTTTGTAATATTCATTTAAAAATTGATATTTTCCAGCTTTTTCCGATGCAAGAGGTCGCCTTTCGAGATTTTATATACCGCCTTTAGTTAAATTCCACTGATGGGGATTCGAAAAACGCAAATATTAATAATTTTGTGGAAAAAAAATTTCGTCGACATACGGGATTCGCACCCGCATCTCTCCAGAAACATGTCAGAATATTCTAAGCTGTTGAACTAACGCCAGCTTTTTTCACAAAACACATTTACCGATTTATAAATGTTTAAATGTCTACAGGTAACGCTGAGATTATCAAATATTGTTTAAATCAGGCATGTCGAACCCGCGGCCCGCATGTGGCCCTAGAGATCTAGTAATGCGGTCCAAAAAATCGTAAAGTTTACATGTTTTCGACAGAAGCTTTCAACATGATTGTGATTTTCAGCGAGTTTTTGATATCCCACTAGTTTTATGTTGCCATTTTTTAATTTTATAATAAAAAACATAAGAAAATAAATGAAGTTTTATTATTCATATACATTAATTATATCTTTTATGTGCGGCCCAAAACAATTCATCTTCACTCAATGTGGCCCAGGGAAGTCAAAAGTTTGGACACGCTGGTTTAAATCATTAATATTTTGCTAGTGCCTGTAAAACAAATATATATATTGTTTCGTTTATCTCTTTATAAAAAGTTTCATATTCTCACCCCCTTTCGGCTAATACGGTAAAGCCTTGTTGCCATTTAAACCTTCTGACCATAACACTCTACTACCAAAGTTTCAGATTTCCAGTGTAAATAGTTTGATTATAATATTCGTTGAAATTTTAGCATTTTCCATCTTTCCCCATTGCTAGAGGGCGCTATTAAAGCTATTGAAAATTTTCAAAATTGCGAATCGCAATATTTGTTCGGCATCTATCCAACCCAAAAAGAATTTATAATTTAGCTCTAAAAGTAAAAATATTATTGTTTATAGACGGACAGAAAGATGGACAGACAACAGAGAGACGGACAGACAGACGAACAAGTATTGGCATAGGCAGACGACAAAGTGAAAACATTAGCTCGTTTTTCAAACGAACCTTAAAAGAAATTATTTGTTGGTTTTCAGTTAGCTCATTTCACTTTTGCAGCCGATTGCCGTGTTCTGACTCAGTTTCTTGGAAAAAATATTCGTTAATTTATTTCTTTGAGTGAAATATTTACACCCAAATGTAGCGCATTGAGGCATTCATAAAATATGACAGCTTTTATAGACAAAAAAAATGGTAGAAATAAATAAAATTATAACAACTGAGAAGTTTCAACTTGGTACACACTGTCTCATAGGTTTTCGTCTAACGGTACAACAAAACATGGCGCCCATAAACCACGTGACTCAAACAACCAATGGCAGTGAATCACCGAGATGGTCATCCTGGGGACCTGATGATAAGTGGGCCGAGGCCCACTTTACAAATAGGTCCAGATTAGATGTGAATTGTTTAAGAAGAAGAAGGTCAGTCTGTTACTATACAGGACCTCTGATCTACTTCCATCATCATCATCATCATCATCATCATCATCATCATCATCATCATCAAGCAGCCATGGGCTATGGAGGTCCAACCAGACCATGCAATTTAGTTCTCCAAGCAAGTCTATCCTGAGCAACATCTACTGCATCTGGCCACTGCACACCAATTCTAACAAGGTCCTGTTTGACATTGTCTGCCCACCGCATCCTAGGTCTCCCCTTCTTTCTGAGGCCTTTAGGCACACTGTTCATAACCCTATTCGCCAATCTATAATTATTCATATGGGCAACATGGCCAAACCAACGGAGTCTCTCTCTGCACAATATGCTGCTTAAAGGAGGTTGCAAACTCCTTTGCCTAATCTCATCATTAGTTACAAAGTTGAACCACCTAATGCCCAAGATACTGCGTAAGCATCTGGAATCAAAGGCATCTAGTTTCCTGTTATCCTGTTTACAAAGTGTCCAAGTTTCACTACCATAACTAACCTTAGAAAGAACCAAACTATTACACAGTCTAATTTTAGTCTTTAGGTGTAAACGCCTATTTCTCCACACTCTCCATAGGTTCTTAAAAGTCCCGGCAGCAATCCCTATTCGTCTGTTAATCTCATGCCGCACATCACCATTATCTGTTACATAGCTCCCAAGATAATGAAACTGTGACACCTGCTCAAGACTGCAACCATTCAGATTAACTGAATCACAGCCTGCCTGACCAATTTTCATCACTTTAGTTTTCTCTCTGTTTATAACCAAACCTACTCTACTACCAGTGTCATCAACAGCTCGAATGAAAGAGTTCATCTCAACAACATCATTTGCCAAAAGGGCTAAATCATCAGCATAATCTAAATCAGAAATTTTCGTATCTCCAGCCCATTTAAGGCCAAAATCTTTCCCTTGAAGTGAATTTCGCATAACATAATCAATAACCAAGCTAAAGAGAAAAGGAGCCAAAATCCACCCTTGTCCAACACCAGAAGTAATGCTAAACCAATTGCTACAAGCCTTACCAACTCTCACACACGACTCAGTGTTATTATAGACAGCTTTCATAATGTTAACTAACTTGTCTGGTATACCATATGATCTCACAATCAACCACAAATTATGACGATCAACAGAGTCGAAAGCCTTTTTGAAATCAACAAAGCTAGCAACCAAAGGTTTCTGAAACTCTAAACATTTCTCAAGAATCTGCCTAAGTGAAAATATCTGATCCACACATCCCCTACCACTTCTGAATCCACATTGCTCATCACGCAATTGACTGTCAACCAGATTCTTAATTCTATTAAGCACAATCATGGAAAGAACTTTACCTGGAACAGAGAGTAGGCTGATACCCCTATAGTTATCACAAGAACTGCGATCACCTTTTTTGAAAATAGGAATAACAATAGCTCTGGTAAAATCCTTAGGAACCATGCCTTTATCATAAAAGATATTCAGAATTTCAGTCATCCAAGTGGTAACCGAAACATTCCCAGCTCTAAGCATTTCCGTAGTAATTTCATCTACCCCTGGGGATTTATGAAGTTTAAGTTTAGAAACAGCCAAAATAACTTCAGGTTGTGTTATAGGACCAACATTAAAGCCACCAATGCATCTATCATCATTGCAAACAATGGGAGTAGAACTAACTACATTGTTTAGAACATCACTGAAATGCTCAGCCCACCTAACCATGACAGAATCCTCCCCTTCTATAACCTTACCTTGTTTATCCTTCAATCCTTGTATGCCTGTCCGTTTTCTACCACACAAAACATTAACTATCTGGTACAGCTCTCTGCTGTTGTGCTGTCTAACTGCTTCCTCGGCTTTGTCAGCCAAACCATCAAGCCAAAGATTCTTATCAGCAGCTAACTGATCCTTTACAAGTTTATTAAGGTCTCTGTAATGCTTTCTATTAGGACTAGTAGGGTATTGATTAAGGGCATTCCTGCAGTTCTTTCTTTCCGAAATAAGCTCAAGTGCCTTATCACTCAGATAATTTTGCCTCTTCTGCTCCTTTTTTGCTAAAAGAGTACTGTTAGTATCCAAAAAAGCCTGTTTAAAATGATCCCATTCTTCCTCAACTTCAGTAGTAAGCAAACCATGACTGTCATAATGACTAAGTAACCTATCATGGTAAGCTTTGGCTATAACTGGGTCTTTCAGAGCTTCAGTATTAAAAGTAAATTTTTTAACCCTAGCACAACACTTTTTAAGTGTAAGTTGCAAGACACTTTTAACAAGGTAATGGTCAGATCCAATTTCAGCTCCCCTATATGACCTGGTATTCCTAACAGAACTAGCCCATTTGCTGTTAATTAATATGTTGGGTTGGGTTGTTTTACCTCTGAGCGGCACTTTTTTGCACACCATGGGCTAAATGGCCAGGTCACATGGACCCCGAAGGCTCAGAGAAGGCCGGGGGAGGGGACCCACCGGAACAGCTGCTGGGAGACAGATGGCAGCCTCCCGTCAAGGCCATCCAGCGTGTTCTTTAACGTGCACAGGGTATGGCTCTTCCGTACACGGGGCCACGGCTTAACGTCCCATCCGACGGACGGCGGCCTTTTCAAGCCCATCAGTGTCCCCTACTGACCGTGGGCAAGGCGGGGAATTTTGCGGAGATAAATCTCAACGCTGACCTAATTAATATGTAATCAATCATATTCTTATGCAGCCCATCGGGTGAAACCCAAGTGTACTTATGTATGTCGCGGTGTTTGTAATAAGTGTTAGTTATTCTGAAACCATTGAGTTTACTTACCTGTAGGAGACGTTGCCCATTGCCATTGCAGCTACCGATACCAAAAGGGCCTATTACTCGTCCCCAAAGGTCAGAGTCAGTACCAACTTTGGCATTGAAGTCACCTAGAACAAGGGTAATATCTCCTTTCTTGACAGAATTCAAAATATCCTGAAGTTGTCCGTAAAACGTATCCTCCTCATACTCAGTGGGGGCATAACAGCAGATAACATTCATGTATTTAATGCTTGTATGAAATTTTGCTGTAAGAAACCTTTCATTAATGCACTCATATCCTAGAAGAGCATCGCTAGCGTGTCTGCTGAGAAGCAGACCCACGCCTTGGTGATGCTTATTGTCGTCTCTCCCTGAAAAGAGAAATTTAAGATTATTTTTAAGAATCTGACCTTTATCAGTCCATCTGGTCTCTTGCAAGCCGAGAATATCTAAATTATAACGGTGGAATTCTTGTCTGAGGACATCAAGAGAAAAAGCTCTGTGCAGAGTCCTCACATTTCAACTACCTATGGAGAGAAAATGGTTAGTGGGATGTTTAAAGAAACTATGTATATTGAGAGAGGTAATGCCGACAATATCAAACAGCCCCCTAATCGCGGACATGGGGCAAAGACCCGTTCCCCCACTACTAAAGGCTGAAGCCATCTACACTGGAAGACTTCCTCCAATGTAGAATTTGACGATGCCAATAGAAGCAAAGAGTTCAGGTGCCTGCGATGACTTCTGCTCAGGATTATCCACCAGCTGATAAACATATCCTGTAAATCTATTCACTTGGGGCTGTCAACCCACAAACAAACAGAAAACACAGCGGAAGATTTTCCCTCCACAGAAGCCCACCAGTGCAGCAAAATCAGGATCCATAATCAAGCTCAGAGCATATATCTGTCCAGTCCAGTAGGTTTATATGGTCAGCACCAGGACCCTGTGTGGTTGACCACTCCTCAGCAGGGTAGAAAAAAAAGTAGCCATAGTTGTCCAGATCAGTAGGCCACACTAATCTGGCAGCCCTCCCCTTCCGTTCATTTCCACAAGAGAGTATCTCTTTTGAAAGTTACTAACGGTCAGCACCACGAGAAGTCGGGGTCGGACATTAGGTGGTAGGCCTGACCGATTATCTACTTCCAGTGATCATCTACTTCCAGTGATCAAATATTAGAGAATGGAATATTTTATTTAAGAAATAGATTTTTGCAATTTCCTATTTATTGGCCTAAACTTTTAATCATTCTTCTAAATAAAACTTGACAGAAAAATAAATTTTACACTTATTTTGTATACAAATGCGTAATAATACTAGAGTTTTTTTTGTCGTTGGCAGCAATTTTTGCTGCCAATCACAAAAAATTATATAACACAACGCATTTTATTCAGGTTTTCGTGGGACAATTTTATTACGTAATCTTCTACCTCTGTACTTATTCTTTCATTTCCAAACGTAAAACTGCCTCCAATATTTTCATGATAAAACATCAATATCTGCTAATACGGTATATGTACAATTGCGAAATAACCAAATTTATGATGTCATTTAATTCTGAAGCTGTACGATTTTGGTTCCTAAAAATCGTTTTCCATTTAAAAATATTCACAAGATATAAGCTAAGACACAAATACTAGCAAACTCTCCTTTGCAGGAGTTTGCTAGTATTTGTGTCCTAAGTTAATATGTACAGTAGAAATGACAGAGAAGGGGCGGGAGCTGACTCAGTCACGGAGGTGGATTCAGTTGATATCATGTCAGGTTCGTAATCTGTAGTTCGTAGGTTCTAGTCTCAACTGGGCCTACATTGAGATTTGTTTCCATAAATGATGGTAGAAAAGTAGTTGAAAAATCGTATTAGTCCACAACTAGCTCTACTTTGAAAATCATGTTAGTATGGAACCGGATGTATTTTAAAGCGTGTTTAACGATCGTTTTAACAGTGTTTATTTCATTAGAAAAAACGAAACAAAAATATATAAGGAATCTATGTGCTGCCAGATGCATTTTATCTATCATTCTGTTCATCATATTATATATACATAAGTAAACAGATCATACATATCATCTGTTCGCATATTACGTAGATACTTTCAGCTTTTTTATTTTTTTCCCTCTCCAAGAAACGATGGCCGAGTGGATAGCGTGCTTGGATACTGATAAAAGGGACCTGGGTTCAAGCCTCGGATAATGCATGGATGTTTGTGTCGTTTTTCTGCTGAGGTTCCGCCGTCCTTACAGACCTTTTACTATGACGTATAAACTGACAGGCTCCTATCAGACCTCTGTGTTTGTACAAACAAGTAAATAAGGGCAGCTTGAAGGAATATTTTAAGAAACGGAAAATAATACATAATGTGATCCGATGCACCAGATTTCAGGCACGACTGATTTTCTATTGAAAGATGACTAATTGTGACGTGCATGACTGGAGAGTAAAGGGGAATTAGTTCGAGTCCCATATAAGATATCGACATTTTATTTATTTTAGTGAAGACTCAAGGCTTGCGAAGATCCTTCCATGTCCCACCATATCTGTAGATTCCTATCAGACCTCAGGGGACAACGACCTCTTGGAAAGAACTTTTTTTTTTATTACGGTTGAACGAAATAAAAATGGTAAAAAGTTATGTAAATTGCTATGGTTCCTGTGATCTTCCAGTATAGAATAAAATAAATAAATAAATAAATACCCCCTCAAGCAGCTGCTTACCACAGAGGTCTGACAGGAGCCTGTCAGTTTATATGCCACAGTAGATCTGAGAGGATGGCAGGACCTCAGCAGAAAAACGACACACACATCCATGCCGAACCCAGGTCCCTTAGATCAGTAACCAAGCGTGCTAACCACTCGGCCACGGGACGGCACACCATTATTTTATTTATACGCATTTTTAATACGCCCACTGTCAAGAGTGCCAAGTTGCTCTTTTTGAACAAATACACTAGAGGAAAAAAAATTGCAACACCTGGAAGGATTAATGCCATTTTATTGAAACGCAGGCAGCTGTTAGCATACTCTAAAATGTACAAATGATTACATTATCAGAAAAAAATGAAAAATTACTACTTTACCTAGCAGGTAAAGTGGTATAATTAGTATGATGTTGAACAGCCCCGCGCAGCAAAGCATTCATGAACACTGCAGGGAAGGCTATCGTACAGCTGTACAATGTCTTCCTGAGGGATCGAAAGCCAAATAGCGCAAAGTCGCTGTTCCATTTCAGCGACAGTCACCTCTTGGGTGTTATTGGAGCTGTCGGTCCATCATGTCCCAGACGAGTTCAATAGGTGAAATGTCCGTTGAGCGTGCTAGCCATGGTAGTACCTGAACGTTTTGCTCATGTAGATACTGCAGAGTAATACAGGCTGTGTGGGGACGGGCATCATCTTTCTGGTAAAAGGTTTCGTGCTGCTGAACAAATGGGACAGCCACTGGCTGCAAAATGTTGGAAACATATCATTGGGCAATTAGAGATCTCCTTATAATGAATAGTTCTGACCAAGATGTCCGACTAATGACACCCCACACCAAGACACCAGGTGCTGTAGCTGTGTGACGATGTTGAACGCACTGGGTGGCGTTCCTTTCCCCTGGATGACACCAAACACGTCTACGTCGTGCTAACCAAGACAAAAACGAGATTCGTCACTAAACACCACAGTTACTCCACTCTTGTTCGTTCCAGTTCTGTCTGAGACGACACAACTGAAGACGTACTTTCATGTGAACAGATGTGAGGGGCAAACGCAATGCTGGACGATAGGCTCGCATGAAAATTGTAAGCCTTTTGTTTATCGTTCGCCTAGTAGATCCTTTGCAGTTGTGTCGTAGTCGTGAATACGTCAAGCAACATCATGCGTCGGAAATGGCAATCCTGTCGCTCCGTGGTCATATGTCGTCTTCCTGGTCCTTGCTGCCGTGTTCTGGATCCTTCTTGAACCCACTGGCGCCATGTGTGTACGATGGTGCTGGGATTGCGGCCAACAACGTTGGTCACATCTCTGTACAACAAACCAGCTTCTCTAAGGCCGATGATTCTTCCTCTCTCAAAGTCTGTTAACAGTTGGAGCGGCTGTCGACGTCTGCGTAAAGGCATCTTTAGCTGTTTAGAACAATTTCCACAACGTTTTGTCAACCAGGGAACATTGGTTGCCTTTATCTGCGTTTGCGTGCTCCGCACTCGGCTCCGCATCTGTGACGTCAGCTCGTGCCTGTCCAATCGTTTCGATCGTCCTGCAAACCTGATCATTTCCATGCATTTCCATATACTACCGCCTTCCTAAATTTCGTCACATTTGCATAACTTCTTGCAACTGTTGCATTCTTTTATTTCCTGTAGTGTATGTGGAACGTCATATTCCTTTTCTTAAAGAAAATTACTCTGAGAATTAGACCATATTTGATATTTAAAATTTTTTTAATTTTCCTTTAAAGTACTTATCGGGTAATTAAATCTGGCGACATTTACGGAAGCAGACGTGTAACGTTTTAGTTACGAATTTGTGTTATAAAGGTAAAAGTAATTACTGGTAATTTTTTTCTTTAACCCAAATGGTCATTTATATAATATTTTAAACATGTAAAAGTAGGTTAAAACATTCTTTTTTGTAAAAAAGTGTGAACAGATTTCATTGAAGTATTTTGATCGTATAAAATGTCTACTACTGTGTTCGTAGTGTAAGCTGACATTGAATAACAAAGCCAAAAGCAGCTTTAGGCTTTAATATTTGGATTCCAAACCGATATCATCAAACATGAGGCCAATTGTATAAGCCTACGAATTTTGTAATGTTTTAAAGTTGTTATAGTTAATACGTTCTTTAATGGTAAAATGCAATGTTCAGTCTTCAGCCACCATTTTGCTTTTTCAGCTAGGGGTTTGGGTAAGTTGGAATTGTAAATAGTTGTATGTCAGAGACATATAAACGTGGTAAAGAAGCACTTTGTATGGGTTATCATTAGTTATAGAGTTAAGAAAATTGATAATTCTCTCGAATTCCTACTCGGGATCGCTTAAGGAGCTCAAAACTCTTGATACAAGTGCTAATACTGCTTAAATAAGTATTAATTTAAAGTTGACAATACTCGCCAAAAACCCTTAATTTCGTAGCAATTACTGGGGAACGGTACACGGTAAAGGCCTTTGTTTTACTCAACAGCTATTCGCCTGCCGCATGATATAAAAAAATAGAGGGAAATAAAGTATATGATTGTATTTTTTTTTCATGTAATACTATTGCATCAGGTTTCTTAAAAAGACTAAAATCAGTAGGAATGTGCTAAAACACGCTTCAGAAGCTTGCTGATGACGGCCAGCAATCAGTCACTGAGTGCGTATGCACTTCAGAGGAAGATAAGGCACCGGCAATCTTGTCGAATAGGTAAATCAGCGCCCCATCTTCCTTTGAAGTGAATACGAACTCAGTGATATTGCACCATCGATATGCTTTAGGTTTATTTTCTACTTTTTAGGATCCTTATATGAAGATAGATTATAAATAAATTATAATAAATTAAAAAAAAACCTCTCTTCCTATTGCCTTTTACTTTGACTTTGATTTTGTTGGTTTGTGGATTTGTCAAAATAGTTGTTTCGCCATATCATTCGAATGATGTGGAAACAATGATTTATGTTTCAGACGAAAGTTTGTGACGTGGGGAGTGTCATAGGTTCCTGCATAGGTTGTAAAAAAATTGACCCCCATGCTTTCTTCTCCCCTAAAAAAAGGGAAATAAGAAAACAATTAAACAATAGTTCGACTATATCTCCAGAATGTGAATGCCAAAAGTAACAAGAAATACGTCAAATAAAGCTTCTGACGCAGGGAATATCATATGTCATATGAAAATTTCCACCCCCCCATGCTCTTTCCCCCTAAAAAAGGGGAAATATTAAAAAGATCGTTCCCCTATATCTCCTGAACGCGAGTGCGGAAAGTAAGTCTGTGCGTTAAATGAACGCTTGTGACGCGGAGAGTGTTATAAACTATAAGAAATTGATCTCCATGCTTTCTTCCCTTTAAAAAGGGGGGAAATTTTAAAACTATTATTCCCCTATATCTCCTGAACGCAAATGCGGATGTAACAAGCTATGCTTCAATTAAAAGCTTGTGACGCGGGGAGTGTCATAATCTATATAACATTGACCCCATGATTTCTTTCCCCCTAAAAAAGGGGAATATGAAAACGATTCTGCTATATCTGCAGAATGCGAGTGCCGAATGTAACAAGCTGTATGTCAAATGAAAGCTTCTGACGCTGGGAATGTTATAGGCTATAAAAAAAAAATTGACCACCATGCTTTCTTCCCCTCCTAAAAATGGGGGAAATATGAAAATGTTTTCCCTCTATATTTCCTGAACGTGAGTGCTGAATGTAACAATCTATGTTTGAAATGAAAGCTTGTGATGCGGAGCGTGTCATTAGCTGTAAAAAAAATCCCCCCCATGCTTCTCCCCCCCCCTTAAAATCGGGAAATGTGAAAGTTGTTCTACAGTTACGAGTTAGGTATCAAATAAAAACTCAACAGTGGCGAAGCGACATTTTGAGTAGGGGAAGCAATTAACAAAAGCACTACTGAAACTAAATCGAACACGGTTCCGCTACTCTATGCTTCCGAATCATTGAACCGGAACGGCTTTCCGGTACTTGATGTTTCCGAATCGTGAGTGAATGTAATTCCATACTTATTAAATCAAATGTTAATAGTATATATACAGTGTAGTAGCAAAGTAGTGATGAGGGTTGAGAGTACAATCTCCGCGTCATTGAGGAGAGTTATTTTTAACAAGCTATTATTTGTTCATCGGCGGTTCCGGTAGCCGGGTGGTTAGGGTGCTTGGCTACTAATCATAGGAACCTGGGTTCATGCCCTAGGTATAATACATTAATGTTCTCTTTCTGCTGAGGTCTCGCCTTTCTCACAAACCTTCTCTATGGCGTATTGTACTGACAGGCTCCTGTCAGATTTCTGGGGGCAAGCAGCTGTTTGAGGGGAAATTTGTTTGTTCATTAGCTGGTTTTAACACAAATTTCGAAGAACTCCATACTTCCAAAAAGTATAACTCAAAGAGAATTAATTTTATTCTCATTTAATTTAGCCTAAATTAAATCTCGTAAATTTAATACATTGAACTGCTGTGCAAAAGCACCATAATGTCGATAATACTGAATGAACTTGTATTATCAGTAAATAGTAAAAAACCAAAGAATTTTTGTGTGTGAATGAAAAAACCAGCATTATTTATAAAATTATATTTTTTGAATAATGCTGGTAATTTAAAGTTTTGCAATTTTCATCCATTTTCTTTTCATAGTTCGTGTCTGTGAATGTAGTTAGGTAGTCACTGGAAGCAGAGCTATGCAACAATCACCTGTGATAATGAATAAAACCGGCCAGGCCTAGCACCTAAATGTCCGACCCCACCTTCTCGTGGTGCAGGCCGTTAGTACTTTTGAAAAGAGATACTCTCTTGTGGAAGTGAATGGAAGGGGAGGGCTACCTGATTAGTGTGGCCTACTGATCTGGATAGCTATGACTATTTTTTTTCACCCTGCTTTAACTTTTTTTTTTCCTTTTGGGAATATTACTGGGAGCCTCACAGTACCGTAGCCCAGAGACCTACAAAATCTTAATCCGGCGCTGGCCGGGATTTTTAAGAATCTATGGAGAATATGAAGAAATAGGCGTATACACCTAAAGACTAAAATTATACTGTATAATAGTTTGATTCTTTCTAGGGTTAGTTATGGTAGCGCAACTTGGACGCTTTTTAAACAAGATAGCAGAAAACTTGATGCTTTTGATTCTAGATGCTTACGACGTAGTATCTTGGGCATTATAGGTGGTTCAACTTGTAAATGATGATGAGGTTTGAGAAAGGAGTCAGCAACCGCTTTTAAGCAGCACATTGTGCAGAGACTGTTGGTTTGGCCATGTTACCCGTATGGATAACACTAGACAACAAATTGAAACTTTTTTTATAACATTGGTCAAATAGGATATTTTTAACAAATTTTGGGATGCTGAATTCAAATATGGCTGTGAAAAATCTGCAGCATATACAGTTTTTTTTTTTTAAATTACAGATTGATGTATTTCAAATTTCAATGAATACGCATATCTGGGAAACGAAAATAAATGTGACTATTTTATTAAATTGCAACTTAAAACTCATTAATTACATGATTACAGTGAAAAAAATTAGAAACATCATAGTTATAAACCACTGAATATAAAGCAACAAAGGTAAGGATCTTTTATACTTACCAGAAGTTCATTTTTGTCTTTTATGTGCTGAGGTATCTTCCTTCTGCAAGAATCAACAGTAGTCACCCATCGTTGCTGTGTCCCACCTGCTTTGGTATCTCTCCTCCACGGTTCGGATATCCTGGTGAAATCTTTCCACTTGCTCATCACCACTGACAACTCCTAAGTTCTTGAGAAAGAAGTCGATATGCGAGTGCAAGAAATGGATCTTCAAAGACATTTGGCAGCCAAGATTTTCTTAGTTTTTGACAAGATCTCGAATGAGCTGATGGTTGTTTTTCTCTTTGTGATAAACCAGAAAACGCTGGACCACAGACGTGAAGAATTTCCATGCAGCGCGCTCCTTCATATTCAGTTTCTCTTCAAAGACAGTATCATTCAGTAGCTTCCTGATCAGAGGACCAACAAAGATCCCTTCTTTGAGTTTGGCATCACTTAGATTTGAAACTTTTTCCTTCAAGTGCAAAAACCCTTTACCAGTTTTGCCCATAGCCTTTGCAAAGTTTTTCATAAGCTCCAGTTTGATGTGTAGTGGTGGGAGCAGATCATCAGAGGGATCAACTGGCTTATTCCTCACATTACTCTTTCCAGGAATAAAAGTATCTCTTTTGGGCCAGTCTTTGGTTTTGTAGTATTCCTTTCTGGCCCTACTGTCCCACAAACAGAAAACAGCAAAAATTTGTGATGCCTCCTTGAAGCCCGAGTAAAAGAGATGTGACTTTTAGGTCACCATATATTGTCCACTTAAATTGGTCATATTTTATAGCAGTGAGCATTTTTTTTTCACGCTTTCATAAGTTTCCTTCATTCCCACAGCGTGTGTCACTGGAATGGAAAGTTTTTGGTTTCCTTTATGCAAAAGGGCAGCTTTTAAGCTGAATTTTGAGCAATCTGTAAATAGACGCCATTCCTTAAGGTCGTGACTTGTTCCGATTTCTTCCATCAGCCCTGAAATATCTGTGCAGAAAAACAAACCATCTTACATCTCATAATAAGCAGATAAAGCCAAATTTCTCTTTCCGAACAGAAACTCTGGTACCCTTAGCCAGTCTTGAACCAAAAACCTCAGCTTGTTGTTTGGAAAGTCCTAGGTCTCGAACAAGATCATTTAGTTCATTTTGCTGAATCAGATGAGGCTCGTCTAACTTTTTAGGGGTGTATGTAAGATCAGGATCTGTATGTGCCTCAACGTCTTCCTCTGATGATGTGAATCCATCTCCTCCCAGATGGTTGGAGGTGTTGATATAGAAAGATCTTGAACACGAGGAACTGGCCTTATGACTGAAGGCGCATTTGCATATTGTATTTCGCTTTTGTTCTTTTTTGAAAAGCCCTTAGCCGAAAACAAAAATAACTTTAAACAAAAATAACAATCATGCAAGTGACTAGTTTGCTCACGCCAAATTATTGGAAATGTAAAGAACATGGATTCATTCAGGCCAACAAAACACAAAATATGGAGCCCATGTTTTGCCCTGATCTCCAACATGACATCCAAATACAAGTTATAGGCTGTCTTCACAATCTTTGTCAAAGAATGATCCTGGGATTTTAAAATCTAATTTCCACACACATAGCAAAACTTGTCTGGCACATTAACATCTACGACACTGCCTTTGTGCCATTTAAATGCCAAAATTCACTCCTCAACGTACAACACGTGTTCCTCTTACAATGAAAACAAATAAGAATGGCGGTCTGAGGTTAGGTTACTGCTGCATGTTTTTTGCATTTTTGCATTTTTTGCATTTTTTTGCTGCATTTTACATCAGTCTTGCCAGCCTCAAAAAGTAAAATATCTAGTATCCTCCCAGTTGCCTGGAAGAGTTGGTATAGGATATCTTAACAGGAGTCAAAATGACCGATAACAAAACGTGACGTGCTAGCCATTTTTTAAAGCCAGATCTGAAATCAACAACACCTGAAAAATAAAAGCAGCTGCAATTGTTCATGTTACAAAAACCTTGTAAACCAGTGTAATTATAGATTAGTGAATAGGGTTATGAACAGTGTGCCTAAAGGCCTCAAAAAGAGTCGGGGGACCTAGGATGCGGTGGGCAGAAAATGTCAAACAGGACCTTGTTAGAATTGCTTGTTAGAATGCAGTGGCCATTTGCAGTAGATGTAGCTCAGGAGAGACTTGCTTGGAGAACTAAATACCTCCGTAGCGCATGGCTGCTTGAGGATGATGATGAGTATTTTTTTCCCTAAGAAGAGGCATTATTTTTTCTAAGGATAATCCCCACAACTCCCCCCCCCCTCCCCCGCTAATGAATGATATTTCTTTTCTAAGGACTGTTTTTTTTTTTCTAAGAAATTTCATGCCCCCTAAGACTCGTATGCTTTTTCCTGCCCCTCTCCCCCGGAATTAGCATTTTTTGCATAAGGATTTAAACAGACCGAGAAGCTTGCTAGATGGAGGTAATGAACTTGCCTTGGGGGGGGGGGGGGAATTTCAGTCGCCACTGAATAGATCTATATTGTTTCTATAAATTTAGATTACAGAGTGGACAAAAGAATAAGTTACTTAAATTCGTTTCGAATCATAAAGTTAACCATCAAATAATAATCAACAGGATATTTTGTAACTATTGGTTAATTTTTGATTTCTTTTTTTAAATTACAATATTTTTACCCAGCAAAGGTTCGAAAATCGTACAAAACACATTTTTTTTTTACTAATATATTTCAACAATTAAAATACCCCATGCACCACTCCCACCCAATGGTCATGCACCACTCCATACCCAATGCAACAATTAAAATACCCACTGGCCAGATGTAGCTCAGGACAGATATGCTTCGAGAACTAAATTGCCCAATCTGGTTGGACCTCCGTTGCCCTTGGCTGCTTGAGGATAATGATTTCGAAAATAGTTCTGTTTTTGTAAATTTCAGAATTTTTCATGGGCCTTGGAATATATTTCTTTTCACGTAGCTGAGTTGGGTTGGGTTGTTTTACCTCTGAGCGGCACTTTTTTGCACACCATGGGCTAAATGGCCAGGTCACATGGACCCCGAAGGCTCAGAGAAGGTTGGGGGAGGGGACCCACTGGAACAGCTGTTGGGAGACAGATGGTAGCCTCCCGTCAAGGCCATCCAGCGTGTTCTTTAACGTGCACAGGGTATGGCTCTCCCGCACACGGGGCCACGGCTTAACGTCCCATCCGACGGACGGCGGCCTTTCCAAGCCCATCGGTGTCCCCTACTGACCGTGGGCAGGGCGGGGAATTTTGCGGAGATAAATCTCAACGCTGACCCAGCTGGGACTCGAACCTGGGAACTACAGATTACGAGCCTGGCGCGCTACCGACTGAGCCACCCCCGCCCCACGTAGCTGAGTATTTGGCTTGCTTGGCTATTGTTCAAAGGACCTGGGTTCAAGCCCCGGGTAAGGCATGGATGTTTGTGTTATTTTTCTGCTGAGGTACCGCCGCCATCTTCTTGTCTGCCCTCTGTGACAAGCAGCTGCATGAGGGGGTATTTACTTTTTTTTTTTAGACAGGGCCGTATTTTCACCTCATGCGCCTCTAGGCAAAAGAAGAAGAATCCGCCGTTATCAACAATACTACTTTTAATTTCGTGTAAAAATTTTTTTCTTTCTTTCACAACCACGAAAAATGGAAATAATGTATCGAAATAAATGAATGTAGAAATTATAATGATAAGTTTTTTAATAAATGGTGAATTAATGTAATAAATTAACATTACGAATAACATATAACATTCAATATGGAGTAATATTTAAAAGTCAAATTATCAACTTAAATTTCAAAAAATTTCTTTGCTTTAGCGCTCTTAGAATGATCAAATTACACTTAATTATCAAAAATATTAGGACACTTTCATATTATGCGAAACCTCTATTCCATTCTCCCTAACTTTGAATTGAACTTTTGTAGCAAAATGTTATAAGAAATGGAAAATCTAAAAGAAAATCTACTCGTAAGAATTTACCTTAAAATTATAGCAAATCGTTTACTGAAATAAATGTAATCTTAAAAGTTTGGGTAAAGATTTTCACTTTGCATCAGTTTTGAGACTGTTTAGGACTAATAAAACAGCAGCATTGGTGTCAAATATTTCAGCTTCAACAACTCTAAATAATAAATTAATATTTTCTAAAATCGAAATTTTGATAAATTTGATTGAGATTTACAATTTATTGTCTGCAACATTTTTCTGTAAAAAACAAAGATTATTTTCAAAGTTAGAGAGCTTTGAATATGGTTTTGTTTTCCCATAACATAGAAGTATGTATCGCAATACTTTTGGTAACAAAGTGTATATCAGGGATGGAGAAACTCCAGCCCACAGGTCATTTACGACCCGCGAGATGTTTTTTATGGCCCACCGGAAAGTAAGGAATATTATTATTGACCACAATCGAAAATATTAAAACATGAGTTTAATTATGTATGTTCTTTAAACGTAATTTTTCGTACCATTTTTTTAATAAATAGTATTATTTCAAGATCGATATTATCACTTCTTTATTATTTCCCCTAGTGATGCATATAATATATGGTTTCGTACGATTTCCATTACGGCCCTCTTAATGTCTAACTTTTTTCAATGCCCACAGAGAAGAAAGCTTCCTCACTCCTGGTGTATATAGGTTCACAATCCGAATTCTTTTTTATAATAATGCGGCAGGCGATTTACTCTGAAATCTGAATCGGTATTGGCTCGGCAAAGTTATGTGACACCTGAGTTTTCTGGACACATAACTTAATGCTTAGACAAAAACACAAATAGAAAATAAAGATTTAAGCTCTGGAATACAAAACTCGACTCAATATTTCGAAAAAAAAAACGTTAATACGTTCTCTGTGACTGATCTTCCCAGTCGGGTTAAATGTAGAAAACAAAATGTCGGCTAAAAGCGTTTTAAACGTGTTAAATAAGAGTCTTAAGTGACCCCCAGTAACGATTCGGGAGAATCACCAAGAAAGTTTTAGAGCGGCTTATCAGGGTAGAATACACTTAGTTTAATGCGTAGTCTGTGGATGTGCAGTGTTCTAGTTTGTGATTTAACGTGCGGAACGGAAGTTCGTTGTTTAAGAATTTGGTTGTTTGTTCAAACTAGTAGGCTCTGTATTAAACTTGGCGTGTTTCTTAAAATACTGAACGGAAGCACTTTGCACAGGAATTTAAATTCTTTGGATTAGTAATTTCTGAATGATTGTTTAGTTTCTTTGATTTTTTTTAGATTTATTTTTTAGTGCGGAATGGAGCTTCCTTGCGACAATATCGTTTTAGATTAATCCAATCAAAGACAACTAGTCTAAACAACTCGAATTCTTAAACGAGATACATCCGTTTCGCACTTGAAAAAAAAAACACCGAGACTAAATCCAATTTCCAAGCCTTATTAACGATTTCTTGTAATAAATTGTTGAGCGAATAAATGTCTTTGTAAGTCACTACAAGTATCCAACGTAAGGTTAGGGTTTGTAGAATTTCGTTACGAATTGTATCACTACTCAATTCTGTACGAATCCTATCCATCCCTATATACCAAATCATAATCTCCAGCAGCACCGCACAGCCATGGATTTCGCATTAGACTTAGTATCATACCGCGATAAAGTAATTCTAATAAAGAAGCAGCAAATCAAGAATGCAACACCATTAGAGACTGTGTCACTAACTTTTCCGTTGTTCTTTCGAAAGCTGTTCTCATAAGTAATACTTTTATTTGAGGTCGATCTTTGCAGACTTTCGACAAAACTGGGCTTACTTCAGTCAATCAGTAAGCATATTTTTATTTGGTATCCAAATTACAGTCAAATACGTGACATTGCGAATATCGTACATTTGACAATTCCATATTTGAGAAACATCAGATTTTTCCATTTTCACTCTTGATCCCATTAATCTAAACGATTTTAACCAAAAATCCAGAGATTTGGACAACAAACAGTTTCGAAACTCGAGATTTCATAAAGTACAGTTTTCATTTTTAGCGTAAACTTTCCTCTGCTGTAGGAACTAGAGCTTCACACACACACACCTCTCGGCACAAGCCTAATTAGGGTATTTTTTTTTGAAAATCATCGGAAGGCATATCATTAATTCTGAGCATAATTGTATCGTGTCACTCTTGTTTTTAGTAGCAGTTTTTTGACTTCATTTTCACTAAGCAGCAGTAATTTAACAATTGGTCTCTCACACACATATATATATATGGTCGTATCTAGGTAGTAGCTTTCAATTAAAAGTAAAAAGATAGTCACTAATCTAGTGCCTTCTGTCGAAAAAATGATGATCTGTTGGAACTTAGGGTTACAATACTATGCACTACTTATTGGAATTCATAATAATTCCGAGATTTATGGATAACAATATATATAATCTGAAGAACAATATATAATCTTGAATATATTATCAATATTCAAAAACAAATCTAAAGCACTAACTTATTTTTGTTGTTAACTCTGTACTTCCGCTTGAAACTTCGGTGTTATTTAATGTAGTAAATTTGATGTTCATTAAAATGTAAATCGTTACAAAATAAAAATAATAAAAACACTAATTTTTAGATCCAGTTTAGTAATAAAAGTTATATTTAAAAGTGTGAAGGTTTTTCTACAAAATCACCCATTGCCCTATTTCATTTCTGGTATCTTTTTTCTGGTTTAGACCCAGTTTCACAGTTACCAATTTCCAAATTAAAAGAAAAAAGAAAAACGTATATAAAATTGCACTTTTTGACCCCAATTTCACTAAAAATATAAATAAAAAATATCCCCTCAAGCAGCTGCTTGCCAAAGAGATCTGACAGGAGCCTGCCAGCTTAATGCGCCGTAAAAAATTTTTTTTGCTGCTTAATTTCTCATTGCCTTGTTTTATCTGGCGTAACGTTTTTTTAACGTAACCCCTGATTTTTAACATTTGTTTTCGGCCGGTTTCACAGTTATCAGATTTCAAAACTTTAGGGAAAAAAAATTCTAAAAATGCTGTTTTTTATTCCAGTTCGACAAAGAGGGATTAAATTTATAAATCTGAAAGTTTCTCTGTTCAACTTTCTCCTTGACTTTATTTTATCCATATTGTCAGTTTATGTTTGAATTTGTTTTAGTCAGTTTATGTTTGAATTTGTTTCAGTCAGTTTATGTTTGAATTTGTTTTAGTCAGTTTATGTTCGAGTTTGTTTCACAATTGAAAAAAAAAGATGCAAAATTTAGAAAACATGAAAAAAAGTGAAGTGGAAATAAAAGAAAAACTCGTGGCAGATCCTAACTTCATAAAATGGGTTCATTTTAAAAAGCTTAAAATTTTAAGTTTATTCTAATTATGCTCTACGTAGATGCAGTAATTTTCAATTTGTCATTTAGCCTGTCATTAAGTTGTTCCTTAGTTAAGAATTTTAAACTTTTAAAAATCTCTTATTCCACGTTTTATTTTCTGCTTAAATCCAAACAGAATACAACTGTTTTTTAGAAAGTGTAACAATTTTTAACTATGAACCTACAAACACATTCAATGATAAGGCACCAGAAAGTTACACTCAGAGATTTTAATCTTTTTAAAATTAACCGCTTTTAATGAAGTCAGGATTTTAAGATGCCTTTCTTTTCTCGTATTTGACACTCAGTTTTCCGCATTTTTTTTTAACTCTCAAACAGAAAACTTAGAATCACAAACAGATGCTTATTATGTTAGGACAAGGGATAATATTTAAAAAAGAAATATTTTGATTTGCTTTGAAATTGGAGTCTAAATATTTGGACTTTAAATTGGAGTCCAGTTATAAAGGCTTTTTTTTTTTCGGAACTGTTTTAAAGTTGAAATTTGATAACTCTGAAACAGACCTAAATCAGAAAACGATAAAAAAAAACCATGTAAAACGATGTAAACAGTAAAGTAGAGCAATGAAAGATTTTATATAAAAAATACCACACTTTTTAATTTAACCCTTATTACTAAAGTGGATATCTTATTTGATTTAGTTAGTCAGTTCTATTGACAGAATCGGGTTAAAAATAAATTTTTAACTATTCTCCAGTTAATTACTTTTTGTTTGATATAAAGTTCGAAACAATTGGCCCCATAGTAACGAAGTTATAAAAATAAAAAAAAAAAATGAAAATGGAGCAACTCCCTCCCCCTACGTTTACAGATGTCCACCACGACGTTTTGTAAATTCTGCGTGATTATGAATTCAACAATACCGTAAAATTTAAATATAATATATATAATAATATGAATAATATTATAATATAATTTAAACGGCCGAGAGACCTAAATAGTACTTGTTCTTGAATTGTTGCCGGGTGATAGCGCAGAATTTGTAAATAGTGGCCGGGTTTCAGATAGGGATGCCAGACGAATTCCCAATTGGTGAAAATGGAATTCTACAGTTATGTAAGGGAAAGTAATTTGATATGGAAAGATTTCTGAAATTTTTATATAAACAGCTGGAACAGTTGTGTGTACAAATTTTGTGTAATCACTCGTTTATAAAATAATTGAACGAACTCCATAAAATAACTGTGTGGATCTAAGTTTATTTCAATTTAATTTGTAGCCGGATACAAGCAAGAAATGGTAGCCGTGGCTACCATTCAAAAGTTTACTGTATATCGCATACCGTTGTAACCCTTAGAGGATAGCATAAGGCACTAGACTAAATCATGCTCTTATTTTGTCTATCTTTCCTAACATTGAACTATTTGCTATTCTTACAGGGAGACAATGGATAATGAATTAATTTGCAATTACAGAAAGTGTAGGAAACGACTTTCATCACATGCATGGGTAAGTTATTAAACAAAATAATTTTAGGTGTATTTACTGATAACCAGTGGCGTTGCCAGGGTTAACAAGAATTTTTCGAAGTGGTGATGGAGGGGGAGGTTAAAGTTTTATTAATGTAAACTGACGAACGAAAACTTTTTTGTTTTAATTCCCTCGAAAAGTTGTGGGTAACCCTGTATACGTTATTGCTAAAGGTGTTCGTCACATTCTGTGTGGACTGCTCATCTAAACAGTTTTGTCGATAGTAGTATTCGTGTAGCAAACTGAACAATAATTGGTCGATTAGAGAATCTTTTTGATTATACTAAAGAATTTAAACTGCATGTAATCAATATGATAAAAAATAATTTAAAAAATCAATTTAAAGTTAGATTAAAACTACAGGTAATTTTTAATAAAGAATCTGTGCTGAGAGCGTTAAATTGAAATGTAATCTTGCAACCGCGAAATATGAGCTGTGCCTGAACATGGGAGGTACCAAGGGCTGTGAGAGGTATGTTCACTTTGCAAAATTAAAATTATTTTTCAAGGTACTGAATTAATGTAGACAATGGTATCATCGCAATTTTATTAACTGGTTCTCTTCAATGTAATTTTTAGTTTATTACAATTTTTAACATAATAACTACGCGAAATGCATTTAGTAGAAAGTTTGTTTTGAGTTAGTAACAGAAGGAGTATCCACATCAGTTCTCTTTATATACCTATATATATATGTTTGAATGTTTGATTTCAACAATTGCAATTTATATCTTTTTTTTTGTTATTTGAATATAATTTCTATTTTTTTAATAACCGATTCGTGATTAGTAAAATTTTTAATTAAGCGGTTCTATTGAATTGGCTTGATGACCTGGTCGCAGACTGAATGTTTGTAAACAGTATGTAATTTTGCTAGATGAAAAGCGGCCATTTTTAGCACGAGTTTCCCCAAATTAACCATTATTAGAAATTATTTCTAACCCTACAGTTTTCATACCATGGAATCAGGATCGAATCAAGGTACCGTGGGGCTCTAAGCGTGAGTAATATTTAGCCTCCTCTCTCCCCCTCGTGCTGTAAAAAAACTTCAGATTCATAATTAAAGTTGAATGTACAGTGGTCTCTTTTATTACTAAAGCCCTAGGTTACCTGGACGCCTTTAGTTCGATCATGTAATAGCATATTAATACATTGACTAGGTTCTCAGTAAAGTGCATAAAAATACTTTCAGAATTAAATAGTACTAACCAAAGTAAGTTTGAAATTACAGTATAGTGAACAGGGGCGTAGCGAAAGACTTGGGGGGGGGGTGAAATCGAAAATTTTCCAACTCGAAAATCATTGCCAACTGAGGAAATAATGTCTCTGTCTGGTTCTTACCTAGATTATAGAGATAGTTCTTACCTAGATTATAGAGATAGTTCTTACCTAGAAAGGGGAGGCAATTTTCACAACTCTCCTGCATTTTGCCATTTGACTTCTAATTTTGCCAACTAGGCACATTTTCACAGAAATAATCCCAATATTTACATCTCTTCTGAATTGTAGAATTGTAGCAAGTGAGTGTGAATTTTCCCAACTCCCCTTGATTTGGCCTATTTTCCTTAATTTCACAAAACCAATCCCAATCTTTACATCTCTCCTAAATTTGCCAAGATTTTGCCAAGTTTACACGATTTTGTCAACTCTCCTTAATTTCAAACCCAAACCCAATTACCACAATTCGCCCGTATTTTCCAAGTGGATTCGAATTTTGCCAACTGCCCTAGATTTTGTTCAGTTTCCTCGATTTGTCCAACTATCCTTAATTTCACTAAACAAATCCCAATTTTCAGAACTCGGCTATATTTTACCAAGTGGATTCGAATTTTGCCAACTACCCTAGATTTTGCCAACTCGCCGTAATTTTACAGAAAAAATCGCAATTTTTACGTCTTCCCTGAATTTGCCAAGTCACTTTGAATTTATCAACTCTCCATAATCGCACAAGAAAGGCACAATTTTCACAACTCCCCTGTATTTTACCAAGTGGCTTCGAATTTTGCCAACTCCCCTGTATTTTACCAAGTGGCTACGAATTTTGCCAACTCCCCTAGATTTTGCCAAGAGTTCTCGGTTTTTTCCAACTCTCCTTAATTTCGCAAAAACAATCCCAATTTTTACATCTCTCCTGAATTTGTCAAATCACTTCAAATTACCCAAAATTTTGCCAAGTTTTCTCGATTTTGTCAACTGTCCTTAATTTTACAAAAACAATCCCAATTTTCACAACTCGCCCGTATTTTACTAAGTGTATTCGAATTTTGCCAATTGCCCTAAATTTTGTGTTCGAGTCCCAGCTGGGACAGCGTTGAGATTTATCTCCTCAAAAACTCCCTGCCGTGCCCATGGTCAGAACGGGACACCGATGGGCTTGGAAAGGCCGCCGTCCGTAGGATAGGACGTTAAGCCGTGGCCCCGTGTGCGGGAGAGAGAATCATACTCTGTGCACGTTATAGAATACTCTGGATGGCCTTGACGGGAGGCTAACATCTGTCTCCCAACAGCTATTCCAGTGGGTCCCTTCTCCCAACCTTCTCTGAGCCTTCGGGGTCCATGTGACTTGGCCATTTAGCCCATGGAGTGCAAAACCATGCCGCTCAGAGGTAAAACAACCCAATCCAAAGCCCTAGATTTTGCGACGTTTCCTCGGTTTTGCCAACTCTCCACAATTTTACAGAAAAAATCCCAATTTTTACATCTCACCTGATTTTTGCAAAGTCACTCTGCATTTTGCTAACTCTCCTAGATATTGCGAAGTTGCATCGAATTTGCCAAAACGCCATAATTTTACAGAAAAAAGATTGCAATTTTTACATCACACCTGAATTTTGCCAAGTCACTCCCGAATTTTGCCAACTGCCCCTAGATTTTGCCAACTCCCTAAGTTTTGCAAACTCTCCTAGATTTTGCCAACTCACCATAATTTTACAGAAAAAAATCCCAATTTTTACAACTCATCTGAATTTTGCCAACTTCCCACGATTTTGCCAAGTCACTCCGAATTTTGCCAACTCCCCAAGATTTTGTCAGGTTGTCCCGATTTTGCCAACTGCTCTAGAATTTGCCGTTTCTCCATTTTCCAAACTATCCTAGATTTGACAAGTTGCCTCGATTTTGACAACTCCCCTTAATTTTACAAAAAAAAAGATAAATTTTCACAACTCGCCTAGATTTTACGAAGTCGCTTCGAATAGTGCCAATTCCGAGTTACTTTTGGGGGGGAGCCCCCCCACCCATAGCTGCTAGTGAACCCTGATAGTGAACCAATGATGCTAAACTCTTATTTATTTCTAATTTTTTTATTTCGTTTATTTTGTATGTGAAATTTATTAAAGTAACAAGTGTTATCACTTAAATCATGGAATAAGTTATATTTGAATCATGGATAATTGGGGGGGGGGGGGGGGGTTATATATGTTGCAAAGCAATGCATTGAAATTTATGGAGGCATGATGATTTATGAAAAACGTACGGTCATATAACCAACCAAACGCGGTTCACGGAATCATGGCATGCGTGACTGCGAATTTTGCCCAATTAGGGAATGCTGAATTATGGAGGATCGACGACGTCATTTGTCATAGCTCATAGATCATGCACGTAGTCCTTCTCGGTACCTCTAGACCCACTCTGCTAAGATATCCATAGGAATAGCTTCTGAACCGAAGCTGCATTGTATTCTTGAGAATTTTTAAAATGTGTGGCAAAATAGTAAACGAAGACAGCCGAACGCGATTGCTGTTGTGTGCGAGTTGGCCGACTCTTGTTTGTTCAAACTTTGTAGTCAATGTTTTTTAACCTCTTGGTGATACACTTCTGAAATAATTCATTTATCACGACACACTTGTTGTAAAAAAGTCTTTTATTTGTTTTATTATGTATCTTAAAATTCAATGCATTTAAGAAACGCACATTTAGCTCAACATTCGACAAAAAACGATATCATGATTAAAAAAGAGGACTAAAGTACAAATTGCTATATAGTATTACTTTTTCTCTTAAATTTTCACGACATACCTGGAGCTTAGACGCATCACCGGTTGGGAACCACTGCTTATAGTGTTGGCATGACCGACACCGAATTTTTTGCCATTGACCGACAGCTGGCAACACCAACTGCTGGCCTGTCGAGCTTCAGAGTTTACATCAAGAGGCCCGTACTCGGAAAAGTTTCATCACTACTGCCCTAGACCATAAAGAATTGCGGATATAAAACGCTCTTGAATTTTTATGGAAAATTACTTTTAACTGGCGATCACAATGAAATACTTCATTACAGAAATTTATCTGCGGAACCATTGGGAACCTTATAAACTGTAGGGATTTGCCAAACAGTCTAGGAACCATTGTCATTATAAAAGTTTTATGTGGTTATTATTCATATTCCAATAACAGTTTTAATAAAGTTTTTATATTTTTTAAATAATTTCAATCATTATTTTTTAAGGTAAGTTTTTGTCTTTTTTTCTGATTTTGTCTAATTTTTTTTTAGATTGATGTTACTTGTCTTGTACTAATTGGTAATATTGTTTTTAATTAGTAATTTAATTTCATTCTGATTATTGCTTTTTCTTTCAGGTTACTTCTTGCTCTCATATCCTTTCGATGTATCAAAAGTTGGTTATATATAGAAAAAAGAAAATATATTTCATAAATTGTATATTGTTTGCTTTCAGCATTTGTTGACATATTATAATTTTTATTTTCGATTTCTGATGAGAGTTTTAAGAATATAATTTTCAGTCCTATTGCGTGTTTTAAATCAAGAAACAATAGCAGTTATATGGTTATAATATAGATAGATATAATTTATCTAATACTATCAAATAACCATTTGTAGACATTATTCTTGATCGCTGAATGTGTGTTGCAAAGTGTGCAAGCATTTTGTTAAATGTCGGTTTTAGGTAATATGTGAAATATACGGATTATATTTTATGCTCTATGGGATCTTAGTATTAATGTTTTCACTTAGTTGCGGACGTGTATTTCATTTAAAGGAGTTTATATTCGTTCTTTCAAAGAAACTGAAGGGAGCGTCTAGGTTTATCAATTAGCACGTTGTAAGTTCTTTGTACGTTGTACTTCGTTGACAATAATTGTATCTAAAACGAAGTTTGTGATTATTTTAAAAATTTATACCACTTAATTGTTTGAGTCTATATGACCGAAAAATAAATTTTAATTGCCAATATATATTTTTTTACCTTTTTTGTTTCTATGACTTAGTTTATTAGGCAATTCTCTTACCTTGTATTAATTAATTTTGTGAATGTGTGATATATAATATATTCCTAAATGTATCAAATATCATGTTTGGGTCTAAATGACTCGAAAGTTATGAAGCTAATTTTTTTTTCTGTAATAAATAGTTTTAATACATAGGTGAATGTGAAACAATTTATTTATTGGTAAATTTAGAAAACATTGACAGTTAAAGGCACTCTCTCAGCTTGTCTGTGCATGTTCGGACACTTCATACTATGCTGATTTCGGCTCAATGAAATTCGTTGTATGTTTATGGGCTTGAATATATATATTATATATATATAAATTCAAGTGACTGAATCGCCATTCCAGAATAAAAATTTTCCCTTCGCTCACTAGTCTTTGAAAAAATTATTGAAAATGCATAATATATATATTTTGCTTCCATTTCAGTTACTACCATTCTCCAGGGGTTCTAGATCCGAGCCCGTTGTTTATTTTTCTATAGTCAGCCTGTATTTATTCCACAAAGTGATAGATGTTTAGAATTTCTAGAAAACAGATAGAAAAAACAATTGTTAAAATATATTTGATGATCAGGAAGATGCGCGTAAATTGGAAAACAATGTATATCCTGAAGTGACAGTGAAAATTTCCGGATTACAGTGATCTTTTTGTCTTACCAACTGCCCTAAATTCTAAATGATTTTAAAGGTGAAATTATGGAAATTCGAACCCTTTTCTCAACTCACAAGATGTGATCTCCTCCATTACATCTAAGAACGCAAACAGTGCGGTGAAAAATTCTGTATGGAATAAAGTATGGAATAAAGTGATTTTATAAAACCATTAACCTTCAAGCAGTAGCAAACGCATGGGAGCAGGTACCATGGCTCCAAAGGTTCAGCTGAACTTAATAAAAAAAACACCTTGTCAGTTTATATGCCATAGTAGAAGGTCTGTGAGGATGGCAGGACCTCAGCAGAAAACAACACGAACATCCATGCCTTAGCAAGCTCCCTTAGATAGCTAACCGCTCGGCCACGGGACGGCTAGCTGAACTTAGACCCAATGATATATCCTTTTTTAGAAGCGTTTCTTTATTACTTATTGGTTGCGGATGGCATTGGTATATACAGTCGACATAAAAAGTTTGTGAGCCTCGAACCTTTTTTATTCTTATATTTTTTTAAGGAGAGGGGCCCGATAAAATTAACATGTTCTATCAGTAATATTTGTGCAAGTTGCATGTTACCTATTTATTATTTTGACTGCAAAAAATTAAAAGGTTTTAAAGTTTTAGGGCAAAGTTCAATACACATTAAATGATATCAATTTTATAGCTCCTTCATTATTTTTCCTTTTTATAAAAATTTTGTCATTTATTTGTGGTTTTTAATAAATCTGATTAAAAGAATATATTTATAAGCTTCATCTTCTATTATCCAGAAATAAAGATACTGAATCGTTATGACCCGAAAAGTATAAAATTTGCAAAAAAAATGGAAAGTGTGTAAAAAATATGAATAAATAATCCAATGTATATAGGTATTAGGTGTGAAGAAAAATGGGTGTCCGTGAAAAAAGTTGAACTCTCATGCCTTAGGTAAATGGGGCGGGGTTGTCTCAGTTGGTAACCACTAGTGTCGTAATCTGCAGTTCCCAGGTTCGAATCCCACCTGTGCCAGCGTTGAGATTATTCTCCACTTATCCTTGGGCAGAAAGGGGATATCGATGAGTTTGAAACGATTTGTAATTGCTGACGTCAGTCAGATGAGATGTTAAGCTGTGGGATCATGTACAGGAGCGACGGAGATACATACACTGTGCATGTTAAAAAAGCATGCTGGTGGGGCTTGATAGTAGGCTACATATGTCTTCTAACAACTGTGCATTTGGTCCACTTCACACAGCCTTCTCTGAGCCATTGGAGTTTTTTGTGACCTGGCCATTTGTCCCATTATGTGCCTAAAAGTGCCGCTTAGAGATAAAACAACCGAACCCATAGGTAAAGTACACTTTTTGATGAAATAAAAACTTTCATCCAAAAATGTACCATAATAATATAGCAAAAATATACCAATAAAAATATACACATAAGAATAACAGTTTAATTGATAAAATCGTAATTTTAAACAAGCAGGTTTGCCAAATACTGTATACAAAAATACCATTTAAAAGTACGTAGTATTTTTTTTATGTTCCGTTTTTTGACAAACCTACTTGTGTTTGAAATCCTGCGAAAATGGTTCTATTAAAAATCACAAAATTCTATAAATTGGAGACTGTGTAAATATTTACTGTTCAAGGGAAAATAGTTACACTGTCTCCTATTCGTTATTGGATTTTGTTTTTCACAAAATAATGCATCCAAAATTTTAGGAAAATTTACGCTACCTGTCTATCCATATATTTTGTAGCTTTGTCTTTGAGACATCACAAAAAAGAAAACTAATTCACATCAAGGGAAGGTATGGAGATGACTTATATTTTGTGGTGAAAGGTGATGTGCTGGAAGTGGAGATTACTGAAAGGAGGAAATTGGAACTTTAGCATCTGAGTTGCTAAGGGTATCATGTAAGCGAGTAAAAGGAATGGAAGAGCATTTGCAGGGTTGAATTTTTCATATAGCCACTAGACGGAATCTTATGAAAAATCTGCCATCTGCGCACTATCTCTTATTTTTTATAATTTATCATACTTATAATTAGATACAGTAAATAATATAATAAAGATAATGCTGAAAATAATGCAATATAATTATACGTTATTCTGTTCCCTGTGGATAAACTTAAAGCTTTGCTGGTCATCAATTAAATATTCATACAATGAATTATTTTTAAGATGTATGAAGAATGAATAATAATATTATTAAAAAAGGAGAACGAATTAAAGAAAAAGTATACCTAATTTGTTAATAACATTTTATGGTACCTAATAACTTTTTAGAACTGCATAATAGTTATTTCAATTATTACGATCCTTAGTTTGATACATATATTTTGTAATGAAGATGGAATACGAGAATTTGAAAAAGCATTCATATGTCCAGCTTGTAAGTAAACTTTCCTAATTTTGTGATATTAATATTTTTAATTTTGAAAGTCCAATCTATGTATGTAAATGAGAAAAGAAATAACGTAATTCGAAGTATGCAATGCAAATTCCAAAATAAGCTGAACAGTTTGTTTTCTGTGTAATTTTAGAACGAATTGTAAGCTATATTCTTGGAAATTTTTTACATATGCGAAAAATCATACTGGCCAAATAACCACCACCCCCCCTTGCTCGCAAACATGTGCTCTTACGGGGGTTTTCCATGGCATTTCTCAGAGTTCCAAGAGATATTGCGGCTATCTCATGCCAGATGTTCTCTTTAGGGCCTCAATGGTTTGAGGATTATCGTCATACACTTTATTCTTGAGATAGCCCCAAAGAAAAAAGTCTGAGACGGTTAAATCCGGTGAGCGCGGTGGCCATCTCACATCACCATTTTTTGATATAATGCGATTGGGAAAATGCTGCCTTATGAGGTACATTGTGTTTCGAGCGGTGTAGTCCGCTGAGCAATTGTGGCTCTCCATTATTAAATTCTCCAAGGGTTACCTGTAAGATAAACGCAAAAAATTACAAACCTAAAAAACTAAAAAAGTTGTGATTTTTTTAAATGGCTAGTTTATTTTGCGCCACTCTATATAATGTTTAGTTATTGTTATAATCAATATAACCAAATTTTAAGCAATACAGTAAAACTTGTGTAATTCAAACATGACCAATGTGAATTTCTGAATAACATATCGTATAAAATCTTAAGGATTGTAACTGTTTTTTTTTTGCAGTAGAAATGATAAAAAGAACAAAATTGCGATTTTATTATAAGAAACCGGTGCTAAAACTTGTAGTAAATATTTTATGAAATATTACAAGTCTGTTGTCAAATTGCTGTCCCTAACATTTTTATTTAATTAAAAAAATACCGTATAAACGTTTATTTAAATATGATAATGTTTATATGGTATTTTTGATAATTAAAAAAAATGAAATTAAGTGAAATTTAAAATATTTATTGAAAATGCACAAAAAAGTGCCTTTGCAATACACAAGTTGCCTTTCAAAGAATTCTAATTAATTGTAATCTTGAAATTCGTTATGCTCATCCTTTCCAGCAAATTCTGCAAACTTCTATTTTCTCTCATTAGGTCCCACATCGACCATGATCATATGATTCTGTTAGCGCAGAATAGTATCTTAACTTGGCAATCAGTACAACATTTCTGACGAGTGAACTTTTGGAAAATTAAGTCCCATTGCGTTACATGATTATCTTTCTCATGATCAAAAGATGCAGCATGCATCATTTTTGGGACTCATAAATTTGAAAAACAATCCGTTAGTTTCAATATTAAACCACATTTTTCTCAAATGCAATATTTTTCTTTTGGGCACAGATACTGGTGATGTCGCACATCACGAGTATCTGTTAGATAGCTCCCAAGATAATTAAACACTTGCTCAAAAGTGCAGCCATTCAAAGCAACTGAAGCATCATCTGCCTGACCAATTTTCATCATTTTAG
The DNA here is from genome assembly GCA_038380435.1 of Ryuthela nishihirai. NCBI lineage: Eukaryota > Metazoa > Arthropoda > Arachnida > Araneae > Heptathelidae > Ryuthela > Ryuthela nishihirai. The sequence goes on from JAWZYU010000008.1 coordinate 63,607,154, forward strand.
TTTTCGCTCTGTTTATAATCAAACCTATTCTAATACCAGTCTCATCAAGAGCTCGAATGAAGAGTTCATCTCATCAACGTCATTTGTCAAAAGGGCTAAATCATCAGCATAATCTAAATCAGAAATTTTTACACCATTTAAGGCCAAAATGTTTTCTTTGCAAAGAATTACTCATAACATAATCAATAACAAACTAAAGAGAAAAGGAGACAAAATGCACTCTTGTCGAACACCAGAAGCAATGTTAAACCATAAACCAATTGCTACAAGCCTTCCCAACTCTTACACACGACTCATTGTTATTATACAGAGCTTTCATTATGTTAACTAACTTGTCTGATATGCCATACGATCTCACAATGAACCACAAATTATGACGATCAACAGAAGTCAAAGCTAGTAACCAAAGGTTTCTGAAACTCTAAACATTTACCAAGAATCTGCCTAAATGAATCTACCTATTTTAAAAATAGCAATAATAATAGCTGTGGTAAAATCCTTAGGAACCGTGCCTTTATCATAAAAGATATTCAGAATTTCAGTCATTCATCTGTTAGCCGAAACATTCCCAGCTCTAAGCATTTCTGTAGTAATTTCATCTACCCCCGGGGATTTAAGTAGTTTAAGTTTAGAAAGATCCAAAATAACTTTAGACTGAGATATAGGACCAACATAAAGCCAGTAATACATCTATCATCATTACAAACAATGGGAGTAGAACTAACCACATTGTTTAGAATATCACTGAAATGCTCAGCCCACATAGCCATGACAGAATTCACACGTTCTATAACCTTACCCTGTTTATCCTTCAATCCCTGTATACCTGTCCGTTTTCTACCACACGAAACATTAACTATCAGGCACAGCTCTCTACTGTTGTGCTGTCTAACTGCTTCGGTTTTGTCAGCCAAGCCATCAAGCCAAAGATTCTTATCAGCTGCTTCCATTACATGCTTTATTAATCTCTTTGTAATGCTATTAGGACTAATAGGGTGTTGATTAAGGACATTCGTACAGTTCTTTCGCTCCGAAATAAACTCAAGTGCCTTATCACTCCAATAATTTTGCCTCATCTGCTCCCTTATACCTAAAAGAGTACTATTAGTTTCCAAAAAAGCCTGTTGAAACGGTCCCATTCTTCCTCAATTTCGGTAGTAAGCAAACCATGACTGTAAGTCATTTTTTTAATATATAAAATTTATCATAAAGCTTTATCATAAAGCTTATCATGATAGGTTACTTAGTCATAATGACTAAGTAACCTATCATGATAAGCTTTAGCTGCTACTGGGTCTTTCAGAGCTTCAGAATTAAAGGTAAATTTTTTAACCTTAGCACACTTCTTAAGTTTAAGTTTCAAGACACTTTTAACAAGGCCATGGCCAGGTCATATAGGGGAGCTGAAATTGGATCTGACCATTTCAGATCCAATTTCAGCTCCCCTATATGTCCTGGTATTCCCAACTGAACTAGCCCATTTGCTGTTAATTAATATAAAATCAATCATATTTTTATGCAGCCCATCTGGTGAAACCCATGTGTGCTTATGTATATCGCGGTGTTATAATGTGTGTAAGTGGTTTTATAATAAGTGTTAGTTATTCTCAAACCATTAAGTTTACTTACCTGTAGGACACTTTGTCCATCGCCATTGCAACTGCCAATACCATAAGGGCCTATCACCCCTTCCCAAATGTCAGAGTCAGCAGCAATTTTTGCATTGAAGTCACCTAGAACACGTGTAATATCTCCTTTCTTGACAGAATTCAAAATATCTTATCCTCATCAGCATCCTCAGTGGGGGTATAACAACTGATAACATTCAAGTCTTTAATGCTTGTCCGAAATTTTGCTGTAAGAAATCTTTCATTTATGCACTCATATCCTAGAAGATCATCATTAGCATGTCTAGAGAATACAAATAGCTATGACCCTGATTCCGATTCGTCAGATGATATACTAATCCTACGATGACAGTCATATTGAAATTCCGAAATCATGATAATGCATGGCCGCTAAGTTTTTCTCCCTGTTAACTTTGTGACATCTAAAAATAATTATTTTTGTGCTAATGTTTATTACACTGCAATTTTAATGTTGATATTAGCGAAATATTGTGGCTCCGACTCCATTGAAATCAGAAAGATTAGCGTTGTGCATCGCTAATTAACAATATTTGCACTTCGCTCCGACTTTGGAGGAACTAGCATTATTATTTTGTCTACAGAACAGGGTTAGAGAATCACTTCGGCAAGTAGCGTGATCAGGGCCTTTTCAAGGGATGAGGACAAATGGAGCAATTGCCACTAGCATCATTCCGCAGGGGTGCGTCATCCACCTTGCTATCAGTTATTTTTCATGTTTCATATCAACAAGTGTAACAGAATGTAAATGTGGGCATTTCCGCCTATTCGCAGTACCAAGCATAAAATCGTTGATTAAAGAATAGCTAATTGCATGATTTTTCTCGATCTCTAAGTTTTAACACAGCCCTGTTTGTTTTATATAGCGTAAATTCATATTACGTTATTACAGAACAGGGTTGTTCAGAATTGTTGTGATCGTCTCTACTGGCCACCAGCCATTACTTTCTATATCAGTGCGCCAACACTTGAGTATAAAACAAAGGGTCTCGAGCATACATGGAATGAGGAATGAGTGGACTACCGACACTGGTATTGGGCAAACATAGCAAACATTTAATAACACAGACGATTACATCCAGTGCACGAAAAAATAGGACACTTCCTGCTTACAGGATGCTGCGAGCTTTGGCGGTTACTGACGCCGTTCTTCGGTAAAACAATGAACTCTCACCACACTAGAGACAAGCGTTCTCCCTCAACTGTCTTGACAACTACTACTGAGAGACAAGCGTTCTCTTAGCTGCCACACCGAGCCTCTCCAACTCCTAAAGTCTCTCAAGGTTGCAGTCTGCTGTCTTCTACCCCTCTGTGAGTTCGCTCACATGATCTATGTCGGCCACTGCCAAGCAGCCCTAATGTGCTCCCAATTGTCCACTGCTCGGGGAACCCAGGGTACAGAAGTCATTTCCATATGATGCTTGCAGTTTTCTCCTTACACTTCTTCCAAGCGAGCTGCGTGCTATTGATGAGCACTGGGCAGATAGTGAGTCGTTTGGTAGGGCAGAGGTTAACTGGCCATGACAGCTCCCTCCCCCACAAAATCTTTCTTAGACTGCATCACATCTAATGAAGATAAAAAGATCCACGAGGGCGATCACAGATTGTCCTGGCCCAGAGTGTCCACTCATTGAAAGTACTAGTATCCTATTACGATGCAGATTTGGGTGCCACAGGATTTGAGTCTCTTCCAGTAACACCTTTTAGGACATCCTTTACAATAATGCTGAGTTAGTGTTGGCCTGCGCCCTTAAATGGGCAATAGTATTGATCCAATATATTGTCTGTTTATGCCTTCTGGTAGTTAAAGTATCCCCCTCCTCTGTTCACTTTATACTACTGATGAGATGGAAGACGAGACAAAGCGTCAGTATTCAAATGTTCAGAACCCTTCCTGTAGTGGATATTTACCTGAAATCGCGCTAATGCCATTGTCCATTTTTGCAATTTGGCATTCTGCACGTTCACATTTCTGAGGTATTTAGCGGATTGTGATCTGAGAACACTTCTACCTGGCGCCATATGGCAAATCTCCTCAGACCCCAAATTACAGCATATGCCTCGCGCTCTATTGTTCTCCAGCGCTGTTGGGTCGGTGAGAGTTTCAAGGAAGCAAAAGCTATTGGTTGCTCATGACTGTGCATCACGCTGTGCCAAACATACCCCAATTGCATAGGCACTGGCATCAGTATGCATAATGAAAGGTCGAGCAGGGTCAGGGGTAGTGCATTCAACCGCTGCACTTAAGCCTTTTCTCATGACTTGATATGCCTCCCCAGCAGCCTCATTCCATTCTAGTTTGATGGGTGCACATTTCTTCGTCATGTGGGTCAAGGGCTTGGCTATTTCAGCATATCTTGGTAGGTAACTACGATAGTAACCAGCCATCCTCAACAAATCTTAAGTTCCCTGTTGTTTGTAGGGCGCAGGAGATCACGAACTGCCTGAATGCATGCCCGCCCGTACATTGTGGCTAAAATATTTCACTTGTCTTTGGGCAAAAGAACACTTTCGTTGATTAATTGTGAACTTTGATGCATCAAGGTAATTCAATATTTGCTGCAGGTGTGTGAGATATTCTTCCCAGTTGTCAGAGAAAACGGCGATATCATCAATATAAGCACAGGCATATGAGGCATGACATGCCAATAGTCCATTCATGATACGTTGAAAGGTGGCCCCAGAATTAATCAAACCAAATGGCATCACGCACCAATGATTTGTCCACTGTGTGTGATAAAGACAGTCTACTTCCATCCATGGGTACCTGCCAATACCCCCGAGAGAGATCCAGGATATTTATATATTTGACTCTGCCAACCAGATAGAGCAGCTCAGTAAGGATTGGACATTGGAAATGCATCAGGTTCGGTTATTGCATTAAGATGTCGGAAATCAGCACATAGGCATACTGACCCATCTTTCTTTTCTACACAGACAACAGGGTGAGAAAATTCACTGGTTGATGGCTCAGTCATTCTCTCTGCTAGCAGCTCTGTAATTTGTCGATCCACCTCCTTGCGTAGGGCCACTGGGATTCGATATGGATGAGCACGCCTTCCTGTTCGCTCTTATTTAATCCTGATGCTATGTGAGGTACATACTGCCATTTGGGAGTTTCCTGAGCACAACCTAGGATAACTGTAATATATCCTCAAGCTGCTTCTGTTACCTGGTAGACAGGTCTTTCTTAGTTAAATCTGCATTTATTAGGGAAAGTTTAGGTCTATTAAACCCTCTATTCACGTATCAGGTCTTTCACTCTAATTGTTCCTTCATGGATCCCAAAAATTTTATTCCTGATTACAGGTTGATCACCTACATCACTAAAATCGCCGTCTTCTTCAAAGATTACTCCTACTTTAAGTATTACCTAACTTTATATTCTCGTATGTGATTTGCATGTATATTATTTCAAATCCCATCATCTCGCAGTTCTATTCGGTATCCAAATTCGAATGTTTTTTCCCATACTCTTGCTGGCCCTCTGCATCGAGCATAAAGTTTGTTACCAGAGTCAGGTGATAGGACAATTACTGAGTCTCCCACACTAAATTCTTTCCGCCGAGCCCTTCTATTATAATAATCAGCATATGGTTGTTCAGTTGCAGATACCAATTTGGCTGCTCTGCAGCTATTTCGTGCCTAGTTTTAACTACGATAGTAACCAGCCATCCCCAACAAACCTAGCCTAGTTTTAACTACGATAGTAACCAAGCCATCCCCAACAAACCTAGCGCAGTTTTAACTACGATAGTAACCAGCCATCCCAACAAAATAAAAAAAATAAAAATAAATACCCCCTCAAGCAGCTGCTTGCCACAGAGGTCTGACAGAGGCCTGTCAGTTTATATGCCAGAGTAGAAGATCTGAGAGGATGGCGGGACCTCAGCGGAAAACAACACGAACATCCATGCCTTGATCTGGGGCTCGAACCCAGGTCCCTTAGATCAGTAGCCAAGTGCGCTAACCACTTGGCCACGGGATGGCTATCCCAACAACCGAAGTGAAATATTAACTCCTGTAAATATTTCACTTCAGGCAAAGCTAGATTAGAGGGCACATAAATTTCTCCTTCCCAGGTTTTTTTGAAGTATGCACATTGGCCCAGTGGGCGTCCTCCCATTGAGCAATTGGAATGGGCTACTCCTGTGGTGCATTGGGCACTTCCCTTGTAAGCCCACAGAAAAAGAAATCTTATTCTATGAAGTCCAATAGAAATCTTCCAATAAAAAAAAGAAATACTTCCTCAAGCAGTTGCTTGCCACAGAGGTCTGACAGGAGCCTGTCAGTTTATATGTCAAAGTAGGTCTGAGAGGATGGCAGGACCTCAGCAGAAAACGACACATACATCAGTAGTATAGTCCCATTCCATGGAACCCCCACTAGTGCTTTCCCCCTAAGACGTCACCGGCCACGCCCCCTATGATGTCACTGACCACACCTCTTATTAATATAATTAATAATTAATTAAAATTCCTCCCCCTTTATTAAGAAGATTATCCCCGAAGCCGAAGGTCTAAATGGAATGTCACTGCACTTCTGAAACAAACATATGTGGACTTCGGGAACGTTCTTGCAAATCTTCACCAACAAGTCAGAGCCTAGCTGGTACTCTCCATTAACAAACTGCTCCATGGAGAGATCACTTTCAGGGTGAACACAAGCCATCGTTAACACTTCAGTACTGCAAAACTATGACATCGAGTGTACTACTTATACCCAAAACTTTTAATGCCATCTGACAATAGCCTACCATTGGTCGAGATCTAATTCGTAGTGATATTAAAAACACAATTGTAGAAGAGTAATTTCTGTTCTAAATCTGATGGGCCGTCATTGTAATTTCTTAGTGTATGAATAAAAGATTTTTTCCTGCAATGCTGTTTCATTGTTCTACTTAACAGAATCGAGAAAGGTAAAAGAATCTGAAAAAATGTATACAAGCGTACATCTTTAGTAAACTTATCTGTTTAGTGACTTTTCGATGAGATTTCCTAATAGAGCTATAATGCCAATCTGATGAGGTTTGTAAATTGTTAGCTTCTTCTGTAGCAAGCAAGTGATAACATGTTTGAACACACGATTCATAGAAACACCCACACACTCACACACATCCGATTCACAGTAACAAACATGAAAGCACACTCACACACGCAATTCAACGCACACAAGCACATACAATTAACACATATACAGAGACGAAAACAAGTGCGTGACACAATATGGAGAAAAACTTAGTCCATCGCATGGATGTATGCATACACTTATGTATAACACCATACACCACATAAAAATGAATATACTTTGTATAAGATCAGAGAAACCGTACATACATAATCATTCATAAACAGACAGCTGTTGTCTAACGTTTACTCGAATCGTATAGTCAACATATTTCTCACTAGATGGCGCTGGTTAAACGTCCAAAACACAGAAAATTGTTTTTTAAACTGATACATGATTCATCTTCCTTCGAAAGTTTTATCTTTTGTGCTCGTAAGAATAGTATATAGAGATGAAGAGACACAAGAAGGAGACACGTTTTATGTATCCATGAGTTCACACTGATGTTTTTAAATATTCTTCTCAACTGAATGTTTGGTTCACATATAGCTGAAAGGTAATATTCACATGCTTACACAGAAGAGTGAATGTTGCAGACTTGTATCTTCACTAGCTATGAACATTGTTGCAAGAAATTGTAACATGAACGTCCTAATACTTAAAAAATGAATGGTTAAGCCATGGTTACTAACCTTCTTGTTGCTTTTCAATCCGGCACATAGCGCCCTCTGTCTTATCTGTTTTGAGGTGATGAATACTTACGTTTTCTTTTAATGTGAGAATGCTTTTCTTTTAATGTGAGAATGCTGGGTGTGGTGCTTTTCTTTCGCTTTTCTATCACTTCTCCTTTCATTTTCAATCTTACTTCTGCAATATTGATTGTCTTGATGATTGAGTTTGAAGTATGAAAGACTTTATAGGTTAGATCCTGTAAACGCAAAGTATTGTCTATCGGTTCTGGGAACTCTTAGAATCGCGAGGCATTATGCTTATGGTATGTACAGGAGTAATGCTCCATAGACAGTGTTATTTCCAAAGAAGATACATAACATTATCAAAAAACTTTGTAAATATAGGGAGATGGTCTCGATCCAGCGATGCACTTGTGAGTAGTTTTGTAAAAGGGTCAAGTGGCGCCACTGTATTTAGCGGAGAAAAACAACGTGTTTTCGCACGTAACACTGCTTTACAGATAGGACTTTGGGAAATCGCGAAATCTCGTCTCTCTCTGACGAACTCTGAATGTTCGGATATTTTCTTGAGCGACTGTAGCTTTTTAAAATGCTGCACAACTTTCATAAAATTTGAAACGTTAATATCACTATATTCTGTATGGTCCGAAGGCGCAGCTTAATACATCCTTATGGTCTTTCACGTTTACCCTTTGCCAGCTGGGTCAGCGTTGAGATTTATCTCCGCAAAATTCCCCGCCCTGCCCACGGTCAGTAGGGGACACCGATGGGCTTGGAAAGGCCACCGTCCGTCGGATGGGACGTTAAGCCGTGGCCCTGTGTGCGGAAGAGCCATACCCTGTGCACGTTAAAGAACACGCTGGATGGCCTTGACGGGAGGCTACCATCGTCTCCCAACAGCTGTTCCAGTGGGTCCCCTCCTCCAACCTTCTCTGAGCCTTCGGGGTCCATGTGACCTGGCCATTTAGCCCACGGTGTGCAAAAAAGTGCCGCTCAGAGGTAAAGCAACCCAACGTTGTACCCTTTGTTACAAGAACTTGAAGTCGTTCATGATAAAAATTGTAGTCAGAACTCTATATCTTTTCTAGTTGAAATGCATATTTTTGAATACACGCAATTCTGCGTAACAGAAAACGTGTCTCAAAAGAATAGCGTGTGTTTATTTACAACGTAAAAGCTATGATGAACTAAAAAGTAATGAATAATCAACTTAGGAATAATTCATAACTTGTAATTATGCTTTCTCCACCTTTGCACTCTTCACGATAAACGAAACAGTGACGACGAAAATTTACGATTATACTTTCCAGACATTGCTGTTGAAGAGTTTTTATCTTTCGACTTGTCATATTTTTTCCTTACGGACAGACCAACTCGACACAATCCTTAATGAAACACAAACCTCGATAGGGCACAAATTCTGATCGACCCTATAAAAATGTTAAGAGCGAAACTACAATAGGAGAGAGTAGTAGACTACAGACAATACCAAAGATAACGGTAATGTTCTCCCTTCGGATTAGACTTTACAACGGATTGGTTAAGGTGATTTACAGATTACCAAACCCATTAGCCATCTGGGATCGAACTACATGAAAGACAATGAAAGAGCCTCATAGAAAGTTTTGCCAAGACCAGTGACGCATTCAGGAATTGGAAAATGGGTACTTATTTTGCACAGTGTTTTTAGTGAATTTTTCTTTAGACTTCCAGTGTCTTTAACTAGTATACCGCAAGGAGAGCGATTGCGTGAAGAGGTGAGGGTAGCTTTATGTAATATTTACCAAAATTACGAGTATATATCAGTATTTTATAATGATAAGCAAGTTTTTCATTACAAAATTTTTATAATTCAATACATTCACTCTTCTATTTACCGTCATTTTTGTAACCCATAGAACTTCCCATTCAAGATTACCATTTCAGTACTATTTAATGAGACTATTTAATTAACATGTTGGTAGAATGTGCAAAAGCAAAATAATCTTCGACTGTTCAAGGAAGCATATTTTTCAGTAATAAAGTTGCACAGGAAAACACCCTGTACACCAGGGTTTTCCAAACATTTTAGACCTTTGGATCCCCATATCAGAAAGAATAAACATTCCGGAGCATTAATAAAAAAGTACACTGAAAATGGAAACAATCTGTCACTAACAACAAATAAAGTTTACTTCAAGCTTTTGGAATTTATATTTATCAGAAATATCAATATTCAAAGAAAAAATTTAACTTCTACTTATTTGTTCAAAAGGTTCTGCTTGCAAAATTTATATCAGTTTGGCTAGTTATCTAAGGGGCCTGGATTCGAGCCTCGGGTAAGATATAGACATTTGTGTTGTTTTTCTGCTGAGATCTCTCCATCGTCTCAGACCTTCTACTATGGCGTATAAACTAGCAGCCTCCTCTCAGTCCTCTGTGGCAAGCAGCTGCTTGAAAGAGTATTTTATTTTAGGCCGTCCCATGACCGAGTGGTTAGCGCGCTTGGCTACTGATCTAAGAGACCTGGGTTCGATCCCAGGGTAAGGCATGGACGTTTGTGATGGTTTTCCTCTGAGGTTCCACCATCTTCTCAAGACCTTCTACTGTGGTGGTACCTCTGTGGCAAGCAGCTGCTTGAGGGGGTATTTTTAATTTTTATTATATAAACAGAGTTACTCCTCATCTCGTGTAAGGAGCCGAAGCCCTGCTGTCAGTGAAATGCCTTGAACGTGACACACACCACCATTTCAAATTTCCATCATAAATAAATCGTTAAAAATATTTGCTTAAAATTATGTCATTTAAAAAAAAAATCCACGTTAGAGGGCGCATTTTGAGCTATTGGGAAATTTTGAAAATTCGAATGATCATATTTCATCAATAACTTTAATCAATAATATCCAACCCAAAGGAATTTTTAATTTATCTCTAACAACAAAAAATAAGTCTCTTACGCAATAAGTTGACAGGCCCTTGTTTTCGAAAAATTCATCATTCGAAAAAGTTGCTATTCGAAAAATTCGTCATTCGAACAATTGACTTTGGAAAAACTGGTTTTCAAACAATTTTCCTAGAGCCGTGACATTTTTTGCAACTTTGTTGATTCGCCAATAGCGCCATCTATTATCAGGAATCGAGTAGCCAAGCTGCCACATATGATGGTAGTAATATTTGTCACTCACGCTCACCGCGTTATACACGTAAATAATTCTTTAATAAAGTATAAAAAAAAAACTTTCTGTAGACAAGAAACACTTAAAATAATTAGTTGAAAAAAATTGGTTTTCCTTAATGGGATTCGAACCCACGTTTCACAGGAGTATTCCCGCATGCTTCTGGGAAGTAGTGAAATAGAAGCACGTAGCAACCAAATACCAACGTTGGTAGCAACACGGAAAAGGCACATCAGCTATCATTAATTAGTTGAAAACGAAAACTTTAAAATAATTTCTTGTAATCCTCTGATAATGTAAGATTAAATTTTTCCTTACTTCATTGTAATGTACTGAGCACAAGGACAGCTCGACGTACCAGGGATTAAGTCACACCTGTTTTGGCATTCTCCTACTGAACTGCATCAAACGGGAAATGGAACTTTGCAACAAAGGATGATTCTTGATCCTTAATCACACCACCAACAACTAAAGAACTGCAATCAGCAAGTATTAAGTGGACAAGGCATGGGCTTATCTAAGGAACTATGGTTGGGGGATGGGGAGAAAACGAAAATTTCCCAACTCGAAAATCAAATTTTGCCAACTAAGAAATTTAAGAAAATAACTACTTTACATACATTTAATTGTCCCACGGTTTTTCCAAGTTGTCCCGAATTTTCCAATTTCTCCTAATTTTACGAAAAAAACCAATTTTCGCAATTTACCTGGATATTTCCAAGTCGCTTCGAATTTTGCCAACTCCGATTTATCCCCCCATCCCCCCCATAGCTACGCCCCTGGGACAAGGAATAAACTGAAAGCAGCAAAGAAAAAATGGGTAGGATAGCAACTCATCACAACAAAACAGGTGGGCAAGGAAAGAATTCGAAACGAAAATCATTGGAAGCGGTATGGAGTAATGGTGGCAAATAATATTTAAAAATAATAATAAATTACTCCTGAAGCAGCTGCTTGCCACAGAAGTATGGCAGGAACCTGTGTGTATACAAGTTGTCCCTTCCCAACCTTCTCGGGTTCGTTGTGACCTGGCCATTGTCTGAATACACCAGGCAGATCTGTGAACAAGGGTGGGATGGAGGGGAGGTCAACCGGTAGTGCGCCAGGCTCATAATATGCAGCTCCCAGGTTCGAGTTCCGCTTGGGCCAGCGTTGAGAATTATTTCTGCAAAACTCCCCGCCCTGCCCTCGGTCAGTAGGGGATACTGATGGGAAAAGCTGTCGTCCGTCGGATCGGACATTAAGCCGTGTTCCGTATGCTGGAAAACCATACCCTGTGCACGCTAAAGAACACGCTGGATGGCTTTGACGGGAGGCTACCATTTGTCTCCTAACAGCTGGCCAGTGGGGCCTTCTCCAACCTTCTCGGGTTCCTTATGACCTGGCCATTTAGCCTATGGTGTGTAAAAAAGGGCCGTTCAGAGGTAAAACAACCCAACTGCGACACAAGGATCTCAACAGAAAGATAACAAAAATCCATATCTTACCCGGAACTCGAAGCATTGAAATTTATTAACTAGTCAGACTAGTTTCACAGCAAAAATTTTCAACGACAGGATCGGGGGTGCATGCCCATCTCCTCTCTTTGATCAGAAGTCATGCGCCCTACGGAGCGGGGGTGGCTCAGTTGGTAGCGCGCCAGGCTCGTAATCTGCAGTTCCCAGATTCGAGTCCCAGCTGGGTCCGCGTTGAGATTTATCTCCGCGAAACTCACCGCCCTGCCCTCGGTCAGTAAGGGACACCGATGGGCTTGGAATGTCTGTCGGTTGGGAGTTTAAGCTGTGATCCGGTAGCAGGAGAGCCATACCCTGTGCAAGTTACAGAATACGCTGGATGGCCTTAACAGGAGGCTACCATCTGTCTCCCAACAGCTGTTCCAGTGAGTCCCCTCACCCAACCTTCTCTGAGCCTTCGGGGTTCTGGTGACCTGGCCATTTAGCCCATGGTGTGTAAAAAAAAAAGTGCTTCTCAGAGGTAAAACAATACGTAGATACAAGTATAATTGCAAATAAAAAGAAAAGGCATAATATTATATCTTTTTACATTAACGAAACTTTAAAGCCTTCGAAAAATATATATCAATATAGTTCTGAAACATTCATGTTGTATTGCTATTTTATTTATAAGCAGTGGTGAAAGTAGGCCAGTATGCCGTACCGGCATACTGGAATTTTAGAATTTTAGAAGAAATTATTTGCCGGTACGACGTACCGGTAAGACATTTTTCAGTATTGGCTTCGTTAACGATTTCCTTTTCACCTTAATGCTTTTTCAACCGAGAATTTGATTTTTTTTAAAGCGAACCATTCCTTTTAAAAATAACTCGTCGGTTTTTAATTACATTACTACAGTTTAACCCTTTAGATACCGTCCCATGGCCGAGTGGTTAGCACGCTTGGCTACTGATCTAAGGGACCTGGGTTCGAGCCCCGGGTAAGGCATGGTTGTGAGTGTTGTTTTTCTGCTGAGGTCTTGCCATCCTCTCAGACCTGCTACTATGGCAACTAAGAAATCTGAGAGGCTCCTGTTAGACCTCTGTGGCAAGCAGCTGCTTGAGGGGATATTTATTTTTATTACCAAGCTGGTTAGAAACCTGATACTTGAGATTCCGTTTCTGCCGAGAGGGAGTGCCAAGGGCGAGTGCTTTCTCTCTTTGAACGATTAGCAAGACAGAACCAGACAGTCAAAGGCGACTCCAACCAAAGCCGTAGCTATCTGGGTAATCACTACCGGAGGCAGAACTGGGAAAACGGGATGGTAAATCAAAGAAACGATATGAACTCACTTAGACGCTGAAATCCATTGCAAAGCAGCGTGTACTTGTGATTTTAAAATTTTCGTTTCCAAATATACATATGTATTTTTTTATATTCTGCTGAATTGAAAATTCTAAACTTTTCTGGGAATAACGGAAGGCAGTTTAATGGGGGGCGATGGGGCACATGCTTCTCCAAATTTAAGTAATAAGTTTGAAGGGGGGAGGATTTTTTAATGTAAAAATCATGGAAAAGCAGATTTTTAAAAATTAGTTTTATCAATTACTCACCTTACATTACGCTATTGAAGTAACCATAATAGAAAAACTAATACACGTTCTTTTAATTTTATTGTCCCACAGAAGTTGGCACATCATTTTTTTTAAACGTAATTTTCGTTTAGCACATCTCCCTTAATTTTAAGGCAGGAAATATTTGCTATGAATTTTAAATATTAGTTGTCCTTTCTAGCTAGCCATTTCAAAAGCTGGTGGTCTGTTTCGTCATCTCCTAAACATCTGCGAGTTTTAAACAGACATGTATTCAGAATATATACACACACACACAGTAAGAGTATACGCAGACTCCTAAACTCTACGACTGAAATTATTTGAAAGATTTAAAAAAATAATTTTGGCGTATATTAATTTAATTTTTTTTATTTGTATCTAATTATAAACTTTAACAAAAGAAAGTAAATATGTTTATTTACTCTAGATAAGTTTATCTGAATATTAAATAAAAGGATCTATAAAAAGAAATCTATCAAAAAATATTTTCCACCTGAGTCTTGTCGCCAATATACTACTGGGGAAAACGATTTTTATTTCAGTGCAGTTAATTTGTTTTTAGAGTTTGAAGAGAAAACTTCAGATTTCTGTAAATTTTCTCTTTGTAAGTAACACTATTCCAATTGTTTTTTTTTAGTTTCTTTGTTTGTTTGATGTTGAATATTAATAATGATTGCTTTTGAGAAATCTCTGACTCTTAATACGTACCTGTAGTCTGAGATTTTCGACATCCAAAAAAGAGCCATACTCAAGGCAATTGCAATGATGAATCTTCCTCATATTTCATCAGTAGTTTATACTGAACTACCAGTTTCGACTTTTATAACCACTATCATTTTCACTGAATGCAGTATATTTGTTAGTATTGACCCACAGCATGTCAACAATGTCATCTGTAAAAAAGAAGTTTAAAATAATGGATAGCTAATGATAAAGAAGATAGTTCAAGAACTAGGCCCACAGAAGATTCAAAATGATTAACAAAACCTGAGTCGTTGGTAACTGCCATTTGTCAAATTTATTGAGCTTGACATCGTCCTTGTGATCAAGTGGTTTACACGCTTCGCTTCAAGTTTATGGACCTGGATTCGAGACCCTATAGATATGGTTATTTTCTTTCTGCTGAGACCTCGCCTTCATAATTGGTCATCTGACGTCTTAAATCGACAGGCTCTTATCAGATCAGTGATAAACAGCTGTTTGAGAGGTGTAAAAAAAATATCAACTAAGAATTTAATTCTGTAATGCTTTTTTCATCATTTGCATCCCTTGAAATTTAACCTTCAGTATCAGAATTTATAGCATTTGTATATATACTAAACCGTCCCGTGGCCGAGTGGTTTGCGCACTTGGCTACTGATCAAAGAGACCTGGGTTTGAGCCCCGAGTAAGGCATGGATGTTTGTGATGTCTTTCTGCTGAGGTTCTGCCAACCTCACAGACCTACTGACAGGCTCCTGTCAGACCTCTGTGGCAAGCAGCTGCTTGAGGGGGGTATTTATTTTTTATTATACATATCAGATGTGTCGAGCCGTTTCAGATCCCCAAATATCAGAATCATTATAATAAAAAGAAATTATGATTATGAAGATGTTTTTCCTTAGGAACACTGATAAAATTACTATCAACTTTTTAATTGCACCAAACAATAAATTTGATATAAAAATAGTGCTATAGTATGATTTGGGTTCTGCTTTAACGAACAATGCTGTGGAACTGAAATAAAAAGCCCAGCTTTTTTGTATTAAAGAAAAGCAAGATTACTCTTTTTCTTGGAACCTTTTACCAGAGTGTATTAAGGTTAGGAGAGAACGGAAAGAATTCTGCCAGGTCCACTAGAAGAGTGGCATTGCAGTTTACAATTAGCGGCTACCTCTTAAGGGGGAAAGGAAGCAAGCATGAGAGATTAGGAGAGTTTGGGATGCATATCGGGCTGCGATGGTATCCAAACGGTAAAAGCATACACGCACGGCCACCCTAATAGTTACCATTTTCACTCTGTGGTATTAGCGTTGCTGAATCGCTAAATATTTCTCATTAAGGTGAAGACATGATTGAGGTCAAATCATATGTAAAGTTAACGTGCCAACAAATACGTATATCACGTGTAAAAGTGAAATGATTAATTTTTCTACTGCAGGAATGACCAACCTATTGTACCGTGACAAGAGTGGAAAGGTAGATGATTTTGCTTGGCACACAGGAGCGCTCAACAAAATCTCGCAATTTTTTTTGAGAAAAGTCACTCTTTTCCTACCTTATTTTGAATGCGAAAACTGTACAATTTCTCATCTATTATCGTGGATAAGTCAGAGGCGAAATTCCCGTATGTCATGTAATCATTGATTAATCTTTATAAAATTTAAAAGGTATTCCAAATTCCGATAAATGTTATTCTAAAAAAATTCTATATTTGGCTTCTGAGTTTAAAATATGCAAGTTGAGTATTTAAAATTACAATACGAGTGAAACGTTAATTTTCCTTTCTAAAATAATTTTGAAAACATTTAAATCATATTATTTTTTTTTCAATAAGACTGAAATCCAAGAATGCAACGGAATCAGCAAATATTTAAATATATTAATATTTATTTCACATTAAAAATCTTTAAATCATTCACTATTTGCAGAAAACATATGGAAAATGAGAAAATCTAAGAGCCTGTACCCCTGTAAGACGACGTCACTGGAGTGATCGCCTGTGTGTGATTTTCCACACATAGCTGTGCTTTGAAGCGTACCGCTAAGAAATAATATCTACTTTCACCACTGTTTATAAGTAAAATAGCAACATGAATATTTCACGAAAACCTCATATACATTCATTCAACAAAATAAAAGCACAATTACAAACAAAAGAAGCACTTAGGCCTTTTTTTCCCAGTTTTTCTTCCTTTCCTTCTTCCGGTGGTCGGACGGATTGCGAAATTAGAAACTTCTAAATGAAGATTTTTGAATGCAACGGTCTAAGGAACATATTTTGCAAATAGTTATATTCATTAATATTTATAAAACATAAAACCATTTTTAATTTATGTCTACAAGCGATGAAACACGTTAAAAAGCTTTTAAAAAGATTAAAAACGATTCAATTTTTTTGAATTGTTAAAAAAGATTTTTAAGAAAAGATTAAAAAGAGTTAAAAACCAAAATGATGTGGGTGTTAAAATTGAACAAATGTGATAGTAAAACTGATATCATGTGATATATCATGTGATATCATGTGATAGTAAAACTGAGTTCGATAAGTTATACAATGTGTTGAAATCTTAAAAAATACGAAGAGTAATGTTGAAACCAATTGTAAAGTTCCTATTTTAGATTTTTCCATCCTCAATATTGCGTATTGAGAATGGAAAAATCTAAAATAGGAAACATCGAAGGAAATAATAAACACGACATTAGAGTAATTAACCCGAAAATATCATAGCGCTTCTGGCAAATACAAGGTGCTCGTTTTCAAATAACATTAATATACCATGTGCATGTTAAAGAATACGTCTGATGGCCTTTACGGGAGACTACAATTTGTCTCCTCCCCCAACCTTCTCTGAGCCTTCGGAGTCCTTGTGACCTGGCCATTTAGGCCATTGTGTGCACAAAAGTGCCGCGCATTGGTAAAACAATCCAAAGCAACACTAATGGATAAATGGGAAAAAATGAAAATGGGATTTTGCATTAAATTTAATTCATTAATACCTATACATCCCGAAAACAATTCTCCATTTAACTTTTTTCAAAAAGAAAAAGGTCAATATAAACTTCTTGACTATAATAACACTCTAAAAAATATATTTCTAGCAGGTTTTGCATTATTTGTTCAGAATTTTTCTTTTTCCTTCTTTTTCCCACCGTTTATAGCAGGGAGGGCCAAACACCAGTATGATGGATTAATCATCAGACACAAAGAATTAAATTTTCATTGCATTTGCTTTATAGGTAGCTTGAATACCATTATTTTTTATTTTGAAGAGATGATTGGATCAAAATTCCTTATTGTTTTCTGCAATCTACGTTGTGGAATACACCAAGATTCAGATTTCTAGAGTACGAAGACCAAATAAATAGATCGATATATGGCCTCTATTTGACATTGAAGCAAAGCTTAAGGCACGATCGAGCGGTGCGACTGCATAGGGCGCCAAATTTATGGGGCGCATTTATGCACTCCAAATTCGTCGATTTATTGTAATCCTAAGTTGAATGGAGCGCACCAAAAAAACTTGCACAGGACGCTGGCAGGCAGGCCTGGAATTGGGAAAGGCCGCTGTCCGTGGCCCCGTATGCGAGAGGGCCATACCCGGTGCACATTAAAGAACACGCTGGATGGCTTTGACCTCTGTTTAATCTTGAAATATTGTATAAACTTAATTC
Organism: Ryuthela nishihirai; assembly: GCA_038380435.1. Classification (NCBI taxonomy): domain Eukaryota; kingdom Metazoa; phylum Arthropoda; class Arachnida; order Araneae; family Heptathelidae; genus Ryuthela; species Ryuthela nishihirai. The sequence goes on from JAWZYU010000008.1 coordinate 63,625,134, forward strand.
CTGCTCTTTTTTTCTGAGATGAATATTTTCAGTTATCGTCCAGCGATAATTTTCATACTTCTGGCACTTATAGATCATGTTTAGATCCAAATGCGACTTCTATTTCACTGGAACGCCATATCGGATCTAATAATTTGACCTCTCTTTGACCCATGGATAATCACAAAAACTCCATTCCTTCACTTTTCTGAAATCTATGTTATTAATTATTTCAAGACACTAAATTTCAGATTTCTAGCATGTAGATTTGTATATCTGTATCATTAATATAGTACTGGCTGATCACAAGGTCAAAATTTTACTGATTCAGCAATAAACAACAGTTAGAATGAAATTTGACATCGGATATAAAATCTATATTTTGTGAAGCTTTCGACTCGAATCACTGCTAGGGACAAATTTTCAGAATTCTGCTATATGTACAATTAGCGTTACCCCTTCCTTATTCTCAGCTACAGTATATACACCGAAGAGCCAAAACATTATGACCACCTGCCTAATATGATGTTGGTCTTCCATGTGCGTCAAAACAGCTCTTACCCGGCGAGGCATGGACGCTACAAGATTTCTAAAGGTGTCTTGTGGTATCTGGTATCAACACATTACCGGCAGATCCTTTAACTCTTGTAGTTGCGTGGTTGAGCCGCCGCAGATCGGATATCTGTTCCAACACAAACCACAGATGCTCGACTGGATTGATGTCTGTGGAATTTGGAGGCCAGGGCAATACCTGGAAGTTTTCCTCATGTTTCGCATTCTCGAACAAACCGAGCAGTTCGAGAATGAACAAATTGTTCATTCTCGAACAAACCGAGCAGTGTGGCATGGCGCATTATCCTGCTGAAAGAAGGCACTACTAGAGGGATATAACGTTGGCATGAAAGGATGTACCTGGACTGCAGTGATGTTTTGGTAGGTGGTAGACGTCATAGTTTCCTGCACATAATGACTGGACCCAGAATTTCCCAGCAGAACATTGGCCAAAGCATTAAACTTCCTCCACCAGCTTGTTTTCGTCCCACGTGCAACACTTCCCCAGGTAAACGACACATACGTACTCTGCCGTCCACATGGTACAACAGGAAACGAGATTCATCATACCAGACGACCTTCTTCCAATCATTTAAGGTTCAGTTTTGATTCTCGTGTGCCCATTGTAGGCACTTTCGACAGTGAACCGAGGTTAGCATGGACACTCAGAGCGGCCTGTGGCTACACAGCCCCATTTTTAAGAGAGTTCGATGTACTGTGTGTTGTGACACATTACTCCCATCACCAGTATTCATTTACGGGCGAATTTCGCCACAGTATCCCTTCTGTTGGCTTGTACCATACGGATCTCTAGCATCGATATACCATCGCTGATCTGTAGCATCGATTAGCCATGGGTCGCCCACACCTTGTCGGCGGTCCGTGGTTTTTCCCTCCTTGGACCACTTTTTGAAGGTACTAACCACGGCTGACCGTGAGCACCCCGCAAGCCTTGCCTTCTCGGAAATGCTGTGACCCAGTCACCTGGTCAGTTTGGCCTTTGTCAAACTCACTTAAGTCCGCTGCCTTTCCCATCTGAAGAACAAGAATAACACTGATTAACAGAGCTCAGTATCAGGTGTTATTTATACCGTTTCATGACCTTCACACTCGAGGTCGTTTACCAGCAGATTTGCATAATGTTTTGGCTCTTCGGTATGTATTGATATTTTGTATGTATGATATTTGTTTCATACCAATAATTGCAGTTTGAGATGCTATATATATTATTATCAATTTATTTCTAATTTTAATACTGGGAAACAATACTGCATATAGGAAAACCAAGAATCTTTTTTATAAAAAATTAATGATTTGTGTCTAAAAGTATATTGTGAATGTAATTATTAATAAGTAACATAATGTCAAAATTTTCTGTCTTTCAGCTATTAAATAAGAAATTAATTTTAAAATCTTAATGTAGAAATGGAACTCTCATGCTGAAATATATTTTTAGGTGATACTCAACTTCCTGGGAAATTTGATATAATAAAAGTGGACCTGAATCCTTCAGAGCAATATAAATCTGTAAGTATTTCTATGTAGTTTAAAGCATAGAATCATAGATATACCTTTCATATATTGCGGATTACATAGTAAGTAATAGTAGCAGAATACTTTTACTCGTTATTTGAATTCGTTAAAAAGAACTAGCAAATTTTTATTTCTTCTAAATAATGGTTTAGAGCAGTGTTTTTCAAAGTTATTGACTTCGCTGCCAGTCAGATTTTCGTATATAATTCCGTAGCCCGGTAGTAACTATTTACAATAGTAGTATTTTCCCTACTAATATTTTTATTATTTGTTGGCATAACTCATTGTCATTGCTACCCCATCTCTTGAAAAATGAAGTATAGTATGTTTTCTGATTAAATATTTTTTTCTCTAAAATTTTATCGTAATTATGGATTTTAAAAATAAGTTTGCAGCCCGGTAGGAGGAACCTTGGGATCAGACGGTTGAGAAACTACTGGTTTAGAGACAGACTGAGAAGTATCTTTTTCAGTAAAAAGTAACTGGTGAAAAGCCTGTAATATTATATAACAATTATTATAAAAATATAATTTTTAATAAAATGTGTAATGCCATTAATGCAATATTAGTCTTAAGGCCAAAATTTTGTTTATTAAACTTTTAAATAAGAGAGCAATTATAAAATTTTTACGTTTAAATTAAATATCATAGTTATATTAAATAAATGTTTCAAGTTGTTGTCCGGATTGCAGTGCCAAACTTCAGGTCGAAAGTCCAAAAGGGGGGCTTGCTAGAAGCAAAAATATTGACCATGTTATTTTCACGGAAAACGAGAATCGCTGTCAAATTTATTGTTGCCATTTACTTCTCCCTAATTGTGAACGTAAAGAGTTGAAATAGCATTTACTTCTCCCTAACTGTGAACGTAAAGAGTTGAAATAGCATTTAAATCTGCTGCAAATCTGCTTCCATTGTCAGATTCCCCACTTTTCCAAAGGCATTATTGAAGCGTTCCATTGCAGCTAGGGCGCTGATTGTTTAACCAAACATGGGGTCGGACAGGGGGAACCTGCCTACGAAATTTGGGACTTTTCGGTAAAGTACGTCTGGAATTACAGAATGCCAAATTCTGACGAAATAAATATCTTGATCGTTTCTCACGGGCTCTGAGAGCGCGCGTCGAGTCAGCAATGACCTTTGCAACACCAACCTTAATTAATCAATGATCTATTATTTGCAATTTACAAATAAACTTATTATGTTTCTTTATTTTAGATGGTTCTTGCTGGTCAAAGACCAGAAGTAATACTGGAGGTCTGCACCAGAGCTATTGCATTTTGGACTTACCAGGTTAGACTTTTTGTATGTAGTAACAGTTATTGGAAGAGTGCATTGCATTATTCATAATCTTTTTAATATCTAGCTGATGTAGATATACGCATTTTTACTTGGAAGCTTTTATTTAGAGAACACTGAAAATCTGCAATCTGCCATACTTAGTATCTGTGATATTTGACTAGCTTTCAGTGTACGTGGAGCAGTAATTGAGACTAGGTTCAGGCCTAAACAGCATAATTCCTATCATAATGCAAACATGCAAGCAGAAATGCTTTAGTTATCATTTGGAGGTCCGTGTATTGCTCTAAGTGTGTTGTTCAGTATCCAATGCTGTTCTGAATAATATATAATTAGTTGGAGTAGGTAGGGCGCAAGGCTCGTAACCTGATGTTCCCAGGTTGGAGTTCAACTATGCTTGGGTGGAGAATTTCCTTCCCCAACTCCTCTTCTGCTTTTAGTGAGAAAAGGAATCCGATGGGTTTGGAAAGGTCACCGACCGTAGGATGGGACGTTAACCCATGACCCCCGTTTGCAGGAGAGCCACACCCTGTGCATGTTAAAGAACATAGCCTGGCCTCGACAGGATTTGGTTTGTTTTACCTCTGAGCGGCACTTTCTTTGCACACCATGGGCTAAACGGCCAGGTCACAAGGACCCCGAAGGCTCAGAGAAGGTTGGGGGAGGGGACTGGAACAGCTGTTGGGAGACAGATGGTAGCCTCCCGTCAAAGCCATCCAGCGTGTTCTTTAACGTGCGCAGGGTATGGCTCTCCCGCACACGGGACCACGGCTTAATGTCCCATCCGATGGACGACGGCCTTTTCAAGCCCATCGGTGTCCCCTACTGACCGTGGGCAGGGTGGGGGAATTTTGCGGAAATAAATCTGAACGCTGACCCAGCTGGAACCTGGGAACTGTAGATTACGAGCCTGGCGCGCTACCGACTGAGCCACCCCCACCCCTCCTCGACAGGAGGCTTTCATCTGTCTCCTAACAGCTATGCAGTGAATGATCTCTGAGCACTTGAGTTCCCTGTGACCTGACCATTTAGCTTACTATGCGGTAGAGAGTGCCGCTCTAAAATATCTAACTCAATTCTCATTATCTTCCTATTTGATCAACAATCGGAAAGAAAAAAAATTAAACTTCTTGTGCTGCACAAAGGATCCTTTAATAGATTTACATATACGAATGTTAAAGCGAATATTTTTGTCTGCTTGAAGAAATGTAAAAATTTATACTCTTTTTACCCTTTGTTATTCCTTGGTTTCCCATTCTTCTATTTATTCCAACCCTGGAAATGACCCGTTTTATATGTTTATGAGTATCATTGCTAAGCAAAAGGAATAGGATGGTATCAGTTATGTCATATATTAAGAAAAAATGCACTACTCTGACAAAAGTAAACTTTTTTTTTAAAAGGACTGTTTAAAATTCAGCAATTCCCTATTTTGCTGGTAAATAATGAGAAAAGGTGGAAAGAATAATACAAAAACACAAATAATAAAACTGGGATTTGTGTGTTAAAAGTATATCAATATAAATACGAAAAGAATTTATTGCTACTGAACGTTATCTTGTTACCTATTCCCAAAGTCTTGTTACCTTTTCTTCTAATCAGATCTCATTTGCTGAAATAAGAAATTTCCAGATAAGCAATCAATTCATTTTTCTGTTTGAACGTGAGATCTCCTGCATAACCAAGAAATCCTGCGTTCAAATCAGAGTTAGGCGCGCTATAGCGAAAGATGAAAGTGAACAAAAAAAAAAGAAAATTAGCAAAGATGGGAGGAAAAATATCAAAAAAAACAAACAATGTGACGAGAAAAAGACAAAACTACCTTAAGACATCTGAGAGTGTCGGATGGGACGTTAAGCCGTGGCTCCATGTGCGGGAGAGCCATAATACCCTATGCACGTTAATGAACACGCTGGATGGCCTTGACGAGAGGCTACCATATGTCTTCCAATAGCTGTTCCAGCGAGTCCCCTCTCCCGACCTTCTCTGAGCCTTCGGGGTCTTTTTGACCTGGCGCATCGTATGCAAAAAAGTGTAGCTCAAAGGTAAAATAACCCAATTCTTTTGAGAATTCTAGTTCAAAGGAGAAATAAGCCTCCCCCTCCTCACTCAAAGATAGGAAAGGTAGGGAAATTAAGGGCGGCCACGAGCGTTGCACTGTTAAGTTAAACGAAAATATTTTATAAGTAACGATTTGTTGTTGATTCCATTAAACACTCTTGAAAATCAAAGTTATGGGGGAAATTATCTTGAGCCGGGTGGGATACGAACTCAGTTTTCTTATAGAACTCCAGGATTTAAGGGTGCTTTCAGCGAATTTCAAGGAAAATATTTTATTGTAACTTCCATACAATATACAGGGTGAATCTGAAAAAAGTGGGCAAAACTTTACGGGGTGGTAGAACGCAGCTATACGAGCAATATTCGTCATAGGAAGTATGGGCGGAACGCAAACGGCGAGCCGCTAGGTGGCGTTGGAAATGGTATAAAAGGGTCGGTCCTCGCACCCAACGGCATTTCTACCGTGAATTGCCGAGAGGATGGCTGGTTATACTAACCACGAAATGGCGGAAATGGCTCTTTTGAGCAATTTCTTTGAGCATGTACCTCAATTACATTCCTGTTAATAAAATGTTTTCTGAAGTATCTCCTCTCCTTCTTGTGTTCATTCTTTAAATGTGACAGTGGAAAACTACATTTTAACTTCTCACCGCTTGCGTTCCGACCATACATTCTATGACGAATATTGCTCGTATAGCTGCGTTCTACCACCCCGTAAAGTTTTGCCCACTTTTTCAGATTCACCCTGTATAATATTCCAGTTCGAAATTTGAATGAAACTATCGTTAAGTGTAAATGACGAGATTTTTTTTAGTAAACGTTATGTGTGCGAAATCGCTATGTCATTATTTGTCATAGCAATTTGTATTGTGTTAACTCTAACCGAGGCCGTGGTCAGTTAAATATCACTTCTGTCGAAGTAAGATATATTCTTGTGTAAAAAGACTTGTAAAAGCTTAGAGTAGCTTCCAGTATTGTTCTCTGTTTTAGAGGTTGCGAATGAAGAAAGAAATTAAATATCTATATTAAAATGTGTATTGTTTAGGTTCATCAAGAGATAATGTATCAAGAATATATTTCTTCCAAGGCCAAAGAAAGGACGTCACAGCTGGAGCAGTATTATGAGCATGTTTTAGAAAAAACACAATCTGAACTTATTCGTATCCTTTAGCGTTTAACTGAACGTGATTTAATGAATTTGTCATGTTTTCTGCATTAATGAAAAGCAATAAAACGATTCAATATTTTTTTGCAGAAATTCTTAATAGAATGAGTGTCAGGATTGACTAGTAGAAACCCTTAGTTCTCAATTCTGTTCCTTTACTCCTTTGTGCTCAACAAGCCGATCTTTAGACTCTGGTGCTCTCCTCTCAATAGACCATTTTAATGATAATTCTCTTCGCCGAAGCTGGACTTGTTCACTATACATTATTTTTTTCTTTTAAAAATTTGTCATCAGTAGCCCGTGGGCCGTAGTTTGCCGAAGCCTGCGCTAGACACTGGGGAGAGGCTTTTATGCTTTAAGCTACAGACTCATGCTAATGAGTAAAAATATTAAACATTCCTATTATGTGTGATATGATTATATTTAGTCTGCTCTTTATTGCTTTTCCATTCTATGTATGTAATTTTATTTTTTAATATTACGAGTATCTTAACAATTTTATTAGTCGTTAAGCAGCAACTTGATGGTACGTATTGTTCATTTTTATTCTAATGAAATGTTTTAAGTTATTAGATGTCATATTGCATAATATTAATTTGTAAGATTTGTTACGCTGGTGTACAGTGAATATAAGAAAATGATACAATTCATAACATATATCGTGTAAAATCATAATATTAATAACCCTGTTTTTAGACAGTTTAGATCCGTGTTTCCCAAAGTGGGGCCCACGCCCCACAGGGGGGCAATTTGATTGTCAAGGGGGGCAATTCGAAAATTGACTCGTTCAGAGTTTAACCTTATGGCGGCCGTAGGATTAGCGAGCCCGGACAAAAGAAAACCCGAAGATTACATTGTTAGTCGTCATTATCCTTCTTCAAGAGAACAATGAGGGCGCCCATTGCCCTTGTCAAGAATCAATACAAATTACAGAGGGTTACTGTGTTTCCTCTACAATTCCCTAATGACTTCTTCCTGAAACCTATCATTTAAGTTACTTCAACGAACAAATTAATTTTACATAGGGGGGGGGGGACATAAGAATTTTAGAAAGGCTTAAGTGGGGCATGGCACAAAAACAGTTGGGAAACACTGGTTTAGATAGTTTGAAATATAAGTGAAAACAATTTGGAAGACTTTTATATTTTATATCTTAAGCAATAAAGAGAAAGCTTAATAATAAAGTAATAAATAGATATATGAAGTAGATGCTTTCTTACCCTTTCGTTCGTATATTGAATAACTTATAATATTAGGGATTATAGAATGCCTTCCCAGTCTTCGTAATTTGCCATTTTAAATTATAAGCACTTCATAACTTATCGGTCATATTGAAAAGAATGACAAATTGTGCTAAAACTATCATGTACTGTATTAAAATTAGAAACTGTAATAAATAAAAGAAACCTAGTGTACATATTCTAAAGCATATTTACACCAGAACCAGATCAAGTTCGAGAGAAATACGCCCTCTCCCGCAATGAATTTTAATAATCCAATGGAGGCTAATAATAGTAAACTTACATACACATGGTTTGCCTTACTAAAACGAAATCACTTTTGGCAAATAATTCAGAATTTTTTTTTTCATAAAATGCTTATTGAAGAAGTTACCGAGTTCTCTATATGAGTTACTATTGACATAACATGCAATATTACCTAATAAAGAGTCTTCTGTGTACATAGTAGCAGGCACGTAGCCAGGATTTAATTTTGGGGTAGGGGAGGAGGCTGAAAATAAGACTTGAGTAAGGTTTCTCAATACAAAAATATTCCACCGGACAGAAAAGATTAAAATGATATTCCTTATGGAAGGAAATTTTATAGTTTTTATATTTATTTTTAGTGTCGGACATAAAATATAGGACTAAAATAAAATTTTATAGATACAACTGTTTTAGATTTTAATGCAGGTAGACAGGTTTGAGATTTCATATCAGACGGCTGAATTTTCGCCCCCCCCCCCCCCCAGGTACGTCCCTGTATAGTAGTGCATTGAAAAACTGTTTAGGAAGCTTACATACAGAATATAATCAATTGTTAATATCCATATAGAAATGAAAATAGCGTGCAGAATTAACAATGTGATATCATATGAATTTGATATTAACATGACATTGGATTTTGTTATTAACATTTTCTTTACAAAATACAGTTTTATTGCAATAGGAAAATTAGTATGAATTTTAACTTTCTACCTCACTTATGTCATTCTTTTTTAGGTACTAAAAAGGAATTGGAAACTTCGAAGAAGAGAAATGGAGAATTGTCGGAGAAACTGACAGAAAGGAGTAGACAATATCAGAAGCTGCAATCGCTTTACGAATCCCTAAGAAGGAAGTTTATTTCCCCATCGTTTTTCGATCGCCAAGCATGTGGTGACAGAAGGCATGACAGATGTGACGATCCATTTGGGATCTCAACAGCTAATGGTAATCATTTAATAAATATCACAGTTTTCTTTAACAAATTTCCACTTTTTTGTAATGCATTTCCTCTTTTTATTTTCGCTAAATTGTGTTTTAATTTTCTGAGCGGTTATGAACATTGTTGGAATACCAACTGTAGCACTGTTTTTAAATATTATACGATTAGAATAAAGGGAAGGGGGGGACGAAATTGAGTCGGAATACCGTTCCGGTGTAAAACTTTTCCCTCTTTAGTGACATTTAAAGATCATCTTGCAAAAGAGTGTATTATATATAAATGTTTTATTTTCGTCTTCATTCCAGTTACTAGCATTTTCAAAGATAGGGATTGTATACAGGACCGGAATAGATGGGGAGGGCCTCTTGCCGCCCCCCTCTAGATTCGGTCCTGTATGCAATCATTAAATGAAATAATATTTTATGCATTGTTCCCCCATATACGAATGAGTAATACATTTACAATATTCATAAGAAAAATTTAGTTATATGTGTTTTTATTTGATACAATAATATTTTAAAGAGATACTTATTTGGATTTAAACAGTAATATTCTGCTCCAGTCATTGTTATATTTAGTCGATTAATTCGGAACTGAAGGGGTTAGATTTAAAATTACAAAATGTTACACTCGCAAAACAAAATGAAAAATGACCATTTCATCGTTGACCACGAATTTAAAATTACTCCAAACAAGAAATTGCAAAACAATTAATGATAAGACACCCTTGTGCCACTTGGCGGTGGTTGACTCATAATCTGCAGTTTCCAGGTTCAAGTCTGTGCCAGCGTTGAAATTTATCTCCGCTAACCCCCACTCTGCCCTCAGTGAGAAAAGGGGACACCGATGGGTTTGGGAAAGCAGCTGCCCGTCAGATGAGACGTTAAGCCGCGGCTGCGTGCAGAAGAGCCAACCCTGTACATATTAAAAAATGCACTGGATAGCTTTGATCATAGTCTTCCATCTGTCTCGTAACAGCTGTCCAGTGGATCTTCTATAAGCTTTCGGATTCCTTGTGACCTGGTCATTTAGTCTATTGTGTGCAAAAAAAAGCCCTTAAGAGGTAAAATAACCCAGCTGTTAGGGGGGTTAAATGATTTTTATCATTTTTACTTAGAGGGATCTGTTATGATTTGTTTATCAATTACTTTAAGTACATTGCGTTATTTTTCTATGTATCTCTTGGTCGTGATATTCAACTTCTATCTGAACAAAATAACTCACCTTGACAGACAAAATAAAGCCAACTCTCTCTCATGACATAAATGAAACAATTTAATGATGAGATAACGTTATAATACCGAGGAGGTGTATGCAGATCATAAACATATCATTCCTCTCTTGAACTAGGGCTCGTGCGTGCCCTTACAATTTATATGCACTACTCTTTCATAAAACTAATTAAAAGTCATTCAAAATTACGTCGAAGCTACGACAAATAAGTCTTTTCTAGGCGCTGGTCTGATTCGAAATCGATGCACAAACTTTCTGATTTATATAAATAAACACGATTGTTTCATACCTCTTACTGTTTTCGGCGACCTTCAGCATCGCAGAAGCAGGAATCGCAGGGCATGGCACAATAGTCTTAGTGCGCAGCAATTGTTTCCATGCGACGAAGAAGGAGTAGGAGCATACGTCGGCAGGAGCAGGTGATCGCATCCCCAATCATCGGGAAGATTCTCTTCTTTTTAAAAGTTAGTTCTACGAGTTTGATAGTTTGTCTCATGCATCATCACCAACTCTTGGCGGTTTGTTCTGTTACAAGGCAAAACGAGCATTCTTGGAGAGGACTAAGCACGTTCTCCCCGAAGTAAGACAGCACAAGAACACGTCCTTCTCCCTCAACTTTTCCTTCGCTTCTCCTCTTCCAATTTTCAGATTTCCCTTTTTGAATCGGAAACGAGATTTTCTCGAAGTGTCGAGAAATCTTTTCTCTCTTCTTCCTCATTGGCCGCTCTTCGCCTTTTTGTTCCGAACTTTTCGCTTTGGGTCCAATGGGGGACTTCCTAAATTTGAACTCCCCACGTGGAGTCCTTGGATTTCGGGGAAACGGCGTCCGTGGCTAATCTTGTTTTTCCGTGTGCTCATGATTCCTAGAACACAATGGGGAAGTCGCCACGGAGTCGCTTGGCCACCAGGGGGCGGCCGGCCGGCGTCTGCCACTTGCGGCCGCTAATTGGAGCTGTCTTTCGGCGACGGCGTCCTACAAGATAATCTTGCCTTTTGAAGTGGCGTCGGTTTTTCTTATGTGTTGACATGAAAGCGGATCCATGGCTTGTTCATCTGGTTACTTTGACAGGAGCGGCGTGTTTGGTGGCGTATTATCAGTGTGGGAAGCACCTCATGGCCGTTCCAAACCCCCTCTTAGGACGCGAAATTCGTTGCGCTTACGCAGCTTCTCCTCTTTGGGGAACAGAGGCGGATCCGTCAAGGTCACACGACGAGCCGCGAAATTCGTAGCTCTTTGTTTGAGGAATGTTCGCATTAAGTTATGAACAGATTGGGATCTGCTCATAACACAGCACCAGCGGACATTAACTAACTGACCATTGTAACGGCATTAGATATTACTCTTAGTTAACTGAAGAATCCAATTACCTCAATAGATCTTCTGACCTTTTCATCTATATGATTTATTTTTCAGGATATTCTGAAACATTGTTATTTTTATGCAAACAGGTTGCAAACCATTTTACAACGAAAAAAGAATTTAGGTCACTCTTTAGGAAAGTTTATTTTCATATTTAGTATTCTAACATAATTTACATGTACATGTTTCATTCTAAGTATATCAACTTACCACGCTTACATTTTTATGTAAACCTTTTTATTCAAATTTTCCGATCAATGATATGATTATAATGACCAGTTTGGTATATGTACATTTACAATTTTTTGTTATATAACATGCATTTGGGAAATATGACTTTTAGTGCCGATCTTTCTTTCTCTAGAAATTTTTTGCCCTCAGAGTGGACCATCCGGTGACAGGAACATGCATATGACTAACTTTACTGAAGCTGAAAGTAAGTACAAAGTATGCGTCAAAATGTTTCCTCTTAAAAGCCTGAGATTGTTTTGGATTTTATATTAGTCAGTCTACAACAGTATCAGCACCGGATTAAGATAGAATGAGATCATAGGTGTGAGCAGTATTTGGTGATCCTAAAAAAAATTGGTGATCCTGGGTTCTATAAAATCACGACATTCATTCTGTTTTGGTGGTAGGCGAGGTCTCTGTATAGCCGAAGCCTTGGGCTAGGCTCCAAGTGGCCTGTGCATTTATCCGATACGGAACAGTATTGGAATTGGAGGAAGTTCTGTTTTGCTTCTGTTGTACCGAAGTTGGTGACTTTTAGACGGTAACTGTTTTCAATATTTCTTTTGTTTATTCAGTGAGTTTATTTCTAAAATAATAATGATCCTCAATTATAAAACGGTTTTCATTTTTCAGGAAACGCCAATAAATTGCTGATGTACGGAATTCCATAAATACATCTCAATCTCAAAGATAAAACCTAGATCTGCCTTTCATTTACGAAAAGGCGACATAGATCCAGAGGTATACAACAGCCACACAGACAACAATCAATAAATAAAATAACAGAATAATTATTCATTACAGGGAACGACATTTTGTTATAACGACACTTGAATTACGGCAATAATTCGGTTTATGACATCCCAACTGTTATAACGGTATTTTGTTAAAAGAAACCACCAAATTCGTTCAAGGTGATTTTAAAAGATATGGGACCGAATACAAAAAGAGTGACGTCACAAAACAGTTCTGACAATCAGTGAACTGCTATGTGAAGTTACTATGTAAATTCATTAAACGTGAAAGAGGAATGTTTATTTACCATTTCAAAGACGGATGGCGTGTACATGTACGAGGGGCGTTCTAAAAGTTCTTGACATGCATCTGGAGAACAAAAACCATTGCACTTAACGAAATTTTTATTCTCCTTCAGCATCTATGCAAAGTTGCAGATGTCTACGCCAATTCTGGAATGCTTTGTGGTACTCCTGTTGGGGAATACCCCGCAACTCTGAATGAACGCATTTTGAAAGGTTTGAACCTTTGAAAAAGGCTTCCTAGCAAGTTCCTTTTTAATTTTCGGAAACAACCGAAAATCGCAAGGTGTATGATCGGGTGAATATGTAGGATGGGTAGTTTGATATTTTCCTGCTTCATATAGGCCATATCTTGCCGGATTTTGTGAACACTGTCATTATCATGAAGATGACCCTTGACATGCCTGTTGTTGGACGCTGTACTTTCATCTCCTTAACCCTTTCACTACCGTTCCGGCCGTATCGGCCGATTCCCTTTCGCTACCATACCGGCCCGTCGGCCGGGGAGAAGGTAGGTAGAAGGTAGGTTAACGTCTAATTGACAAACTGCCTGCATCCCTCCAGGCAACAGAGTCGACTGCAGAATGTGCGTTGTTTATTGCTTCTTGAAACTTACATTTCAGCAAAGAGCAAAGGAAACATTGAATAATTTTTTTGGATTTGAAGGGAAGGGAAAAACGTCTTAGGACTGAATAATATATTCATGCATTGATAGGTTCTCAACAGAAAGTAGAAACAGTTGAAATTGTTAAATGTTTGATCAAGAGGGAATCAAATTCACAACTTTACAATTTCTTAAAAGAGCTTTTAATGGAAAAATGTGATTATTGGCAATCACATTTGAAGATCTGACTGTGGTCTGCCTAAATACCTACTTTTGATATTTTTAATATTTAATGAGTTATAGAATCTGGAATATTTAACATTAACTTACCTTGTTAACCAAAAATCATTCAAAATTCATATACTGTTCAATCATTACATATGCAGCTAAAATATACATTTATTAAAGTTTACAGAATGTTTCTTTTTCATTTTAATATGTTGCAATAATTTTTCAGGTTTTGATTGAGTACATTTTCCAGCTTACAAAATTATTTGGATACTGAACAATTACGTATAAATATAATGCTTAGACAACAATATAAAAGAATTTCCCCATTTTTTTAACAGAATGCTAACTTTTGGAGCTTTCTAACTTAAAATATAAGACTTTATGGTAAAATGCTATAAAAAAAAATGAAGATCTACATTTAGTGCAGCTAATTATTAAATTTCAATAATATTCTCTTATTATTTAAGGAGTTGCATATGCTGGAATATTTAACAGACGCAATGCATAAGGAACTTAAATAATCTTTACTAACAGAGCAATAATTATTTATACAAACTTCCAAAATAAACAATTATTTGATAAAATTGGTTACATATTTGTTTCATATTATTTTTCATTCATTTTCATTTATTATTTAGCCGTTCCATGGCCGAGTGGTTAGCGCGCTTGACTACTGATCTAAGGGACCTGGGTTCGAGCCCCGGATAAGGCATGGACGTTTGTGTTGTTTTTCTGCTGAGGTCCTGCCATCCTCACAAACCTTCTACTCTGACATATAAACTGAAAGGCTCCTGTCAGACCTCTGTGGCAAGCAGCTGCTTGAAGGGGTATTTATTTATTTATTTTTCATTTATTATTGGGGTGGAGGGGACGGCATGTCCCTCTTTCCCTCATCTTCAAAATGTTAGTAACCGGATTGGAGATATAAATAATATGAAACAAATACGCAACACGATTTTTCAAAACAAATTTAAGACCAACACTACAATGGAGTGGCAATATTATACTGTAACACCAATTCAGGTATTTTCCATCTTTCGTTTATTTCTTTTCCGGTTCGATCCAGTTAATTGCTCTTCCCATAATTTTTTTTTCTAGATCCGACTTATATAAAACTATTACATACCGATCCGACTTATATAAAACTATTACACACAACAGGCTAAATGGCCAAATCAAACCCACAGGTTAATGTCCCATCTGACGGACGGCAATCTTCAGAAACCCACCGTGACCCCCTTCTCACGGGGGTTAACGGAAGAAAATCTGAATGCAATCGCATTTGGGAGTAGAAATTGGGAAATTAAAATTGTGAGTCTGGAGCTCTGTCAACTAGCTATATTTGTGCCAGAGGCAAGAATAGAAAATTGCACCCCTATATAGTTTCATAGCAGTCTTTTTCAGAGCCTCCTCATCTTGTATTTTTCTGAACCCCTAAAAAAATTCTGGGTTCAGCATCTCCTAAAAAGATTCTAGATTCAGCATCCCCTAAAAAAATCCTAGGTTCAGCATCCTCTAAAACGTTTTTGGTTCAGCATCTCCTAAAAAGATCCTAGGTTCAGAATCTCCTAAAAAATTCTAGGTTCAGCATCCTCTAAAAATGTTCAGGTTCAGCATCCCCTAAAAAGTTTTAGGTTCAGCATCCCCTAAAAAGTTTTAGGTTCAGCATCCTCTAAAATGTTTTAGGTTCAGCATCTCCTAAAAAGATTCCAGGTTCAGCATCCCGTAAAAAAATTCTAGGTTGAGCATCCTCTAAAAGGTTTTAGGTTCAGCATCTCCTAAAAAGATTCTAGGTTCAGCATCTCCTAAAAAAATTCTAGGTTCAGCATCATCTAAAAAAATTCTAGGTACAGTCAGCATCCTCTAAAAAGTTTTAGGTTCAGCATCTCCTAAAAAGATTCTAGGTTCAGCATCCCCTAAAAAGTTTTAGGTTCAGCATCCCCTAAAAAGTTTTAGGTTCAGCATCCTCTAAAATGTTTTAGGTTCAGCATCTCCTAAAAAGATTCTAGGTTCAGCATCCCGTAAAAAAATTCTAGGTTCAGCATCATCTAAAAAAATTCTAGGTACAGTCAGCATCCTCTAAAAAGTTTTAGGTTCAGCATCTCCTAAAAAGATACTAGGTTCAGCATCCTCTAAAAAATTCTAGGTTCAGCATCCTCCAAAAAGTTTTAGGTTCAACATCCCCTAAAAAGTTTTAGGTTGAGCATCTCCTAAAAAGATTCTAGATTCAGCATCCCCTACAAAATTCTAGGTTCAGCATCCCCTAAAAAGTTTTAGGTTCAGCATCTCCTAAAAAGATTCTAGGTTCAGCATCCCCTAAAAAAATTCTAGGTTCAGCATCCCCTAAAAAGTTTTAGGTTCAGCATCTCCTAAAAAGATTTTAGATTCAGCATCCCCTAAAAAAATTCTAGGTTCAGTATCCCCTAAAATTTTTTAGGTTCAGTATCTCCTAAAAAGATTCTAGGTTCAGCATCCCCTAAAAAAATTCTAGGTTCAGCATCCCCTAAAAAGTTTTAGGTTCAGCATCTCCTAAAAAGATTTTAGATTCAGCATCCCCTAAAAAAATTCTAGGTTCAGTATCCCCTAAAAATTTTTAGGTTCAGTATCTCCTAAAAAGATTCTAGGTTCAGCATCCCCTAAAAAAATTCTAGGTTCAGCATCCCCTAAAAAGTTTTAGGTTCAGCATCTCCTAAAAGGATTCTAGGTTCAGCATCCCCTAAAAAAATTCTAGGTTCAGCATCCCCTAAAAAAATTTTAGATTCAGCATCCCCCTAAAAAAATTCTAGGTTAAAATTTAAATTAATTTAAATTAATTTAAATTAATTTAAAAAAATTAAATTCTAGGTTATTCTTCTTCTAAAAATTTCTAGGTTCAGCATCTCCTACAAAAATTCTAGGTTCAGCACCCCCTGAAGAAAATTCTGAATACACACTCTACCCATGAATTAAGCTATAATTCCGTTCCTAGATATTCCGGAAAATGGGGAAAATTGACCCTCGCCCTGATATCGTCAGGAAAATTCCCACTGAACTACTCGGCACGTTTCTGGAGAGGTGGGTTGAATCCCAATCAGAACAAAACAAGATTTTTTTCATTAATTATTTCATGCGTTTCTTGTCTAAAGAACATTCTCCTGTGATACTTCATTACTAAAATTTTCTTATAAAATAATCTTAATTATAAACTGAGGGAGAAAAATTGTAAATTATTTTCCATTGATATTATTATTTTTCTATTAGAAATAGTTTTATTATATTTCCCGAAAAAGTAGGTTTTGAACTCATTTTGTATGTAAAGAGTAGTTTTAGCTTCCTCAGAAGGGTAAGTTTTCCAGAGCAACAATGTATTTTAATACATAACTAACGGTCTTTAACGTTAAAAGTTGATATGTGTAATCATTTTATAAAGTAACTGCTGGTTTTTTTCTTTTGTGCAATATGAGCAAAATAAAGACTGAAAACGCTGTATTATTATTTTTAAGTTTATTAAAAATATAGATTTTGCATAATATTTTAAAATTAGTTGAAAATAATAAAAAGCAAAAGAACAAATGAAATTTAGATGTCAAATTCAATGTTGGGTTATCGTAGGAAAATATAATCAATGGTAGCCAAAAAGAAAAAATTAGTGTAGCCCCAATATTCTTAATTTGTAAAGGTTTACAGGAAAAATCGACTCACGCACTTACAGCGTAATGAAATGAATAAAAATAAAAATCGCCTCAAGTAGCTGCTTGCCACAGAGGTCTGACAGGAGCCTCTCAGTTTAATACACCGTAGCAGAAGGTCAGTGGGGATGGCGAGACCTCAGCAGAATGACAACACAAACATTCATGCCTTACCTGGGGCTCGAACTCAGGTCCCGTATATCAAGCAGCCAAAGCGCGCTAACTCTGTATGCATTTGTTGGGTTATTTCATCTCTGAGAGGAACTTTTTGCACACAATGGGCTAAATGGCCAGGTCACAAGGACTCCGAGGATTCAGAGAAGGTTGGGTGAAAGGACCCACTGGAACAGCTGTTGGGATACCGATGGTAACCTCCCATTAAGGTTTGGGTTGTTTTACCTCTGAGCAGGACTGTTTTTTTTTTGCACACAATGAGCTAAATCGCCAGGTCTCAAGGAACCCAAAGGCTCAGCGAAGGTTGGGTGAGGGGACCCATTGGAACAGCTGTTGCGATACAGATGGTAGCCTCCCGTCAAGAGTTGGGTTGTTTTACCTCTGAGCAGCAATTTTTTTGCACACAATGGGCTAAATGGCCAGGTTGGGTTTTTACCTCTGAGCGGCACTTTTTTGCACACCATGGGCTAAATGGCCAGGTCACATGGACCCCGAAGGCTCAGAGAAGGTTGGGGAGGGGACCCACTGGAACAGCTGTTGGGAGACAGATGGTAGCCTCCCGTCAAGGCCATCCAGCGTGTTCTTTAACGTGCACAGGGTATGGCTCTCCCGCACACGGGACCACGGCTTAACGTCCCATCCGACGGACGGCGGCCTTTCCAAGCCCATCGGTGTCTCCTACTGACTGTGGGCAGGGCGGGGAATTTTTGCGGAGATAAATCTCAACGCTGACCCAGCTGGGACTCGAACCTGGGAACTACAGATTACGAGCCTGGCGCGCTACCGACTGAGCCACCCCCGCCCCTAATGGCCAGGACACAAGGACCCCAAAAGCTCAGAGAAGGTTGGGGGAGAGGACCCATAGTTGTTGGGAGACAGATGGTCAAGGCCATCCAGCGTGTTCTTTAACGTGCACAAGGGATGGCTCTCCAAGTACACACACAGACCACGGCTGTCACATTCGACGGACGGCGACCATTCGATGCCCATTGGTGTCCCCTACTGACCGTGGGCAGGGAACTTTACGGAGATATATCTCAACGTTCACACAGCTGGGACACGGACCTAGGAACTGCAGATTACGAGCCTGGCGCGCTATCGACTGAGCCACCCCGCCCTCAATATTACAGAAAATCTCTAAATTTATGCTTTAAGAAATACCTCATGCATAAATTGAAAATTATAACTCTTTTTAAAACTTTAGATCTTTTTAAAACGTAGGTAATATATGTGGTCGATGCCCAGGTCTTTATGAAGTTGTCTGTTATGTTAGTGACAAACCAGGGGGTATCAACCGCAGTTCTCAAAACCTTGTTCTGCTTACAGAACAAGGTTTTGAGAACTTACAGAACAAGGTTTTGAAACCTGAATCTTTCAAAAACAAAGTCGGGGTGTTTTTGAAAAAGTGTTCGGGGTCCTTGTGACCAGGCTATTTAGCCTGTGTGAACAAAGAAAAGGCCGCTCATAGGTAAAACATTTTGAATCATTTCAAAATGTTTTTAAATATTTCAATGAAATCATAATGAATAATTATCGGGGTAGCACAGTCGGTAGTGGGTCAGGCTCGTAATCTGAAGTTCCCAGGTGTGAGTACCATCGTTGAGATCTATTTCCGCATAACTTCACCATGCTCTCGGTGAGCAAGGGACACCGATGAGTTTAGAAAAGCGGCCGTCCGTCAAACAGGTCATTAAGCCGTGACCACACGTGCGGGGATACTACCTTGTGCACTTCAAAGAAAACGCTGGATGGCCTTGACGGGAGGCTACCATCTCTGTACTAACAGCTGTCCAGTGCATCCCCTCCCCTTATTTTTTTCTAACCTTCGGGGTCCTTGTGACCAGCTATTTAGCCTGTGTGAACAAAGAAAAGGCCGCTCATAGGTAAAACAACCCAACTGTTGGTGAGATTAGGGAAATCCAACAATTTTTTCCTTTTCAAATCAAGCAGTCCACATTCGCGAGAAGTCAGTTGTGGCTTTCGAGAAAGCACGGACTCTAATGATGTGCTTTTTCTTCCTCCAGTTTAATGACGTCATATTGGCAAATATTCAAACACATTGCTATAACAATGAATCTGATTATTGAAATGCGGTATTTTGAAAATGACGAAACCTAACAATGCTTACATTATTGCTATGTTGAATAAAAGCCTCAACACTTTACGAAAAGACGCATTCAACCCTAGAACTTGAAGGGATATGAAGGATAATATAAAAACGGTTCGCAGAATGCCTCTAAGTTTAGTAGTTCCGGTAGGCGAATTAGTTGCTTTTGATCAAAAACATTATCTTTTAATATTCTATCTAACCATTTGCGCGAAATCTCGAGGATTTCGTTTGTTTTCAAGTTTACTTTCGGTGGTTAAATATCACCTCTATCATTGAAATTTTTTTTACCTTTGTCTAAAACCTAGAGGTCTTGTTTCCTAACCTAGAGATCCAAACCTAGAGATCATATTGCACTCCGTGCTATATGATCCGCCGGACGTCCCGGGTCCCGGCGGATCATATAGCACGGAGGCGGATCATATAGCACGGACAATTGCAGTCCGAGACCTAGAGCCCACCTACCACATCAGCTGTGTAATATTATAGCATGGAGGTGAGATAATAATTGTAAGGACCCCTCCCATTGTGGGCAGGTGAATAATTGTAAGCAGGCAATAATTGTAAGGACCCCTCCCACATCACCTGCGTAATGGTACTAGAGCCACCTCCCACATCAGCTGTGTAATGTTTACTAGAGCCCACCTCCCACATCAGCTGTGTAATGTTTACTAGTACATACCCCATCCATGAACTCACCCCTCCCACATCAGCTGATGTGGGAGGTGGGCTCTAGTAAACATTACACAGCTGATTAACTTTTACACATCAGCTGTGTAATGTATATAGACCCTCCCACATCAGCTGTGTATTCATCACCCCTCCCACATCAGCTGTGTAATGTTTACTAGAGCCCACCTCCCACATCAGCTGTGTAATGGTATGTAATGGTATGTCGGAGGGTGTATACATCAGCTGTATAATGGTATGTACATACACAGCTGATGTGGGATGTGGGAGGGGTCTATATACATTACACAGCTGATGTGTAAAAGTGGATCCCACAGCTGATGAATGGTATTAATGAGTCGATATTAAAATGTCGGAGGGTGTATACCCTCCGACATTTTAAATGCCGTGCTATATGATCCGCCGGGACCCGGGACGTCCGGCGGATCATATAGCACTATCATATAGCACGGAGTGCTATATGATAGTTGTTTTTGATCAAAAGCAACTAATTCGCCTACCGGAACTACTAAACTTAGAGGCATTCTGCGAACCGTTTTTATATTATCCTTCATATCCCTTCAAGTTCTAGGGTTGAATGCGTCTTTTCGTAAAGTGTTGAGGCTTTTATTCAACATAGCAATAATGTAAGCATTGTTAGGTTTCGTCATTTTCAAAATACCGCATTTCAATAATCAGATTCATTGTTATAGCAATGTGTTTGAATATTTGCCAATATGACGTCATTAAACTGGAGGAAGAAAAAGCACATCATTAGAGTCCGTGCTTTCTCGAAAGCCACAACTGACTTCTCGCGAATGTGGACTGCTTGATTTGAAAAGGAAAAAATTGTTGGATTTCCCTAATCTCACCAACAGTTGGGTTGTTTTACCTATGAGCGGCCTTTTCTTTGTTCACACACAGGCTAAATGGCCTGGTCACAAGGACCCCGAAGGTTAGAGAAAAATAAGGGGAGGGGATGCACTGGACAGCTGTTAGTACAGAGATGGTAGCCTCCCGTCAAGGCCATCCAGCGTTTTCTTTGAAGTGCACAAGGTAGTATCCCCGCACGTGTGGTCACGGCTTAATGACCTGTTTGACGGACGGCCGCTTTTCTAAACTCATCGGTGTCCCTTGCTCACCGAGAGCATGGTGAAGTTATGCGGAAATAGATCTCAACGATGGTACTCACACCTGGGAACTTCAGATTACGAGCCTGACCCACTACCGACTGTGCTACCCCGATAATTATTCATTATGATTTCATTGAAATATTTAAAAACATTTTGAAATGATTCAAAATGTTTTACCTATGAGCGGCCTTTTCTTTGTTCGCACAGGCTAAATGGCCTGGTCACAAGGACCCCGAACACTTTTTCAAAAACACCCCGACTTTGTTTTTGAAAGATTCAGGTCTTACAGAACAAGGTTTTGAGAACTGCGGTTGATACCCCCTGGTTTGTCACTAACATAACAGACAACTTCATAAAGACCTGGGCATTGACCACATATATTACCTACGTTTTAAAAAGACCTAAAGTTTTAAAAAGAGTTATAATTTTCAATTTATGCATGAGGTATTTCTTAAAGCATAAATTTAGAGATTTTCTGTAATATTGAGGGCGGGGTGGCTCAATCGGTAGCGCGCCAGGCTCGTAATCTGCAGTTCCTAGGTCCGTGTCCCAGCTGTGTGAACGTTGAGATATATCTCCGTAAAGTTCCCTGCCCACGGTTAGTAGGGGACACCAATGGGCATCGAATGGTCGCCGTCCGTCGAATGTGACAGCCGTGGTCTGTGTGTGTACTTGGAGAGCCATCCCTTGTGCACGTTAAAGTCTCCCAACAACTATGGGTCCTCTCCCCCAACCTTCTCTGAGCTTTTGGGGTCCTTGTGTCCTGGCCATTAGGGGCGGGGGTGGCTCAGTCGGTAGCGCGCCAGGCTCGTAATCTGTAGTTCCCAGGTTCGAGTCCCAGCTGGGTCAGCGTTGAGATTTATCTCCGCAAAAATTCCCCGCCCTGCCCACAGTCAGTAGGAGACACCGATGGGTTTGGAAAGGCCGCCGTCCGATGGGACGTTAAGCCGTGGTCCCGTGTGCGGGAGAGCCATACCCTGTGCACGTTAAAGAACACGCTGGATGGCCTTGACGGGAGGCTACCATCTGTTTCCAAACAGCTGTTCCAGTGGGTCCCCTTCCCCAACCTTCTCTGAGCCTTCGGGGTCCATGTGACCTGGCCATTTAGCCCATGGTGTGCAAAAAAAGTGCCGCTCAGAGGTAAAAACCCAACCTGGCCATTTAGCCCATTGTGTGCAAAAAAATTGCTGCTCAGAGGTAAAACAACCCAACTCTTGACGGGAGGCTACCATCTGTATCGCAACAGCTGTTCCAATGGGTCCCCTCACCCAACCTTCGCTGAGCCTTTGGGTTCCTTGAGACCTGGCGATTTAGCTCATTGTGTGCAAAAAAAAAACAGTCCTGCTCAGAGGTAAAACAACCCAAACCTTAATGGGAGGTTACCATCGGTATCCCAACAGCTGTTCCAGTGGGTCCTTTCACCCAACCTTCTCTGAATCCTCGGAGTCCTTGTGACCTGGCCATTTAGCCCATTGTGTGCAAAAAGTTCCTCTCAGAGATGAAATAACCCAACAAATGCATACAGAGTTAGCGCGCTTTGGCTGCTTGATATACGGGACCTGAGTTCGAGCTCCAGGTAAGGCATGAATGTTTGTGTTGTCATTCTGCTGAGGTCTCGCCATCCCCACTGACCTTCTGCTACGGTGTATTAAACTGAGAGGCTCCTGTCAGACCTCTGTGGCAAGCAGCTACTTGAGGCGATTTTTATTTTTATTCATTTCATTACGCTGTAAGTGCGTGATTCGATTTTTCCTGTAAACCTTTACAAATTAAGAATATTGGGGCTACACTAATTTTTTTTTTTGGCTACCATTGATTATATTTTCCTGCGATAACCCAACATTGAATTTGACATCTAAATTTCATTTGTTCTTTTGCTTTTTATTATTTTCAACTAATTTTAAAATATTATGCAAAATCTATATTTTTAATAAACTTAAAAATAATAATACAGCGTTTTCAGTCTTTATTTTGCTCATATTGCACAAAAGAAAAAAACCAGCAGTTACTTTATAAAATGATTACACATATCAACTTTTAACGTTAAAGACCGTTAGTTATGTATTAAAATACATTGTCGCTCTGGAAAACTTACCCTTCTGAGGAAGCTAAAACTACTCTTTACATACAAAATGAGTTCAAAACCTACTTTTTCGGGAAATATAATAAAACTATTTCTAATAGAAAAATAATAATATCAATGGTAAATAATTTACAATTTTTCTCCCTCAGTTTATAATTAAGATTATTTTATAAGAAAATTTTAGTAATGAAGTATCACAGGAGAATGTTCTTTAGACAAGAAACGCATGAAATAATTAATGAAAAAAATCTTGTTTTGTTCTGATTGGGATTCAACCCACCTCTCCAGAAACGTGCCGAGTAGTTCAGTGGGAATTTTCCTGACGATATCAGAGCGAGGGTCAATTTTCCCCATTTTCCGGAATATCTAGGAACGGAATTATAGCTTAATTCATGGGTAGAGTGTGTATTCAGAATTTTCTTCAGGGGGTGCTGAACCTAGAATTTTTGTAGGAGATGCTGAACCTAGAAATTTTTAGAGGATGCTGAACCTAGAATTTTTTTAGGGGGATGCTGAATCTAAAATTTTTTTAGGGGATGCTGAACCTAGAATTTTTTTAGGGGATGCTGAACCTAAAACTTTTTAGGGGATACTGAACCTAGAATTTTTTTAGGGGATGCTGAATCTAAAATCTTTTTAGGAGATGCTGAACCTAAAACTTTTTAGGGGATGCTGAACCTAGAATCTTTTTAGGAGATGCTGAACCTAAAACTTTTTAGGGGATGCTGAACCTAGAATTTTTTAGGGGATGCTGAATCTAGAATCTTTTTAGGAGATGCTCAACCTAAAACTTTTTAGGGGATGTTGAACCTAAAACTTTTTGGAGGATGCTGAACCTAGAATTTTTTAGAGGATGCTGAACCTAGTATCTTTTTAGGAGATGCTGAACCTAAAACTTTTTAGAGGATGCTGACTGTACCTAGAATTTTTTTTAGATGATTCTGAACCTAGAATATTTTTAGGAGATGCTGAACCTAGAATTTTTTTACGGGATGCTGAACCTAGAATCTTTTTAGGAGATGCTGAACCTAAAACATTTTAGAGGATGCTGAACCTAAAACTTTTTAGGGGATGCTGAACCTGAACATTTTTAGAGGATGCTGAACCTAGAATATTTTCAGAGGATGCTGAACCTAGAATTTTTTAGGAGATTCTGAACCTAGGATCTTTTTAGGAGATGCTGAACCTAAAACTTTTTAGGGGATGCTGAACCCAGAATTTTTTTAGGGGATGCTGAACCTAGAATCTTTTTAGGAGATGCTGAACCAAAAACCTTTTAGGGGATGCTGAACCTAGAATCTTTGGGGATGCCATTAATCTCGGCCATTAATTTGGGGATGCCATTTATCTCGGCCGGAACGGTTTGGTGTAGTATTGGCCATTTATAGTCATTTTTTCAGGTAAAGTGTCCACAGCTACCACTTCTTTGGAATTGAAAAGCAATTGTGAACGTCGTCTTTCTTGAGCGAAAGTCTTGTTGGAGAATTTGGGGATGCCATTTATCTTCTGCAACCGATACATAGTTGTCAATCTTTATGGGAGTTGTATAGTAATAAAACCACATCTCATCACCTGTGACAATGTCTATCAACCATTTGGGGCCACTAGGTTCAAACATTGCCAGCAACACTTTGCATGAATTGACTCGAGTCCTTTTTTGCTATTCTGTCAGTTTGTGGGGTGCCCATTTAGCACAGATCTTTTGGAACTTTAAATGATGAATAATTGTTTCCATACTGCCAATCTATACACTGACATCTAAACTTATTTCCTGAATGGTGATAAGTTAAGGAGTTCACAAACAGCAGCGATGGTTCTCTCGTTCGTGGTCTCCTTCGGTTTTCCTGTACGAGGGAGGTCTTTGAAGCTCTGCTGTCCTTCTCTGAATTTGTGCATAGGAACAGACATGATCCCCATATACCTGTGATAAATCGGCATGAATTTTTTTCGCTTTATCCCCAAGCTGCATCTTGTGAAAACGTAAAATCTTTCCCTGTCTTTAGTAGGCTCCATAGCAACAACGCACAAATTTCGCTGACTGAACTATACACGCCTCCAGTGAAGAGAGAGTGATGATATTGCCTTTTTTTTTATACGTAATGTAAGGGGATACCTTCAAAGGGTCCGCTGCCAGCTAAAGCGTCCTGTGGTTCTCCCATGGAGACTAGGAGTGGAAAGTTCCTTTCCGCTGCACCTGACTTGCTAGGTCTCTTCATTAATTAGTTTGACATGTTTAGACAATTTTAAATGGCAAAATAACAAGTTTAGACAAGCTTTCAAACAAGTCGTTGCTCATTCGGAGGAATGAGTGCAAATTTACAGACACGTATCAAGAACTTTGAACACCCTCCAAATAATGAAAGCTATGAGTCAAAAAATGTATAATTTAATAAAATATAGGTAAAAAAGTGTCTAAAAATTATTTTTATAGTAAATACTAAAGCTGTTCAATAAGTAACATCTGATGGAATATGGTGTAAAAAATATGTAATATGAATGCAACCACGTTGAAACAGGCAAGTTGTACATGCAAACTTCTCAATCACTACCCTACATCACATCATCCTTGCTGGGGTATCGCAAACTTCGGTGATATTGAGTACCCAGGCAACTGAGCGGAGAGCATAAACCATTGCCAATGGGACTCAATCTCGCTTGCAGCTCTATTTATGATAAAGGAGTTCCTCAGTTGCGTTGTCATTCTAGAAATGTGACTTAATACGCCACCCTGCCGTGGAAGCCATTTTTCCTAGAGCGGCTTGTTGGGAATATTTATCTACAGTAGACTCTCGATTATTTGTAGTCGAATTAACCGGGATGTTGAAAAAGGTAATGCATGTCGGAAAACAACATGGAATAAAAGAAATCGGCCGCTAAAATACGATGAGACAGTAAAAATATTCACACAGTACGTTGTTTTCAGCACAATGCAACGAAAGGAGGAAAAAAGCAGAGTTCCTTGTTATCCTATTTTAAATGAATCTACGATATCATCTAAAAAAATTCGAAGTTTATATACGTTTTATATGGAGTGCGAATTAACTGGGAATTCGATTTTTCGGGATTTTTTTTTCTGTTCATGTTGGATAATCGAGTCTTCTGTAATTATCAATCATCCGTCATACAGACTGCACTTTGCAAGTAGCGACTTCCACCTGGTTGGACCATCGAAAAAGCACTTCAAAGAGAAATACTTTCAACTTGATTATGAGGTGTGCCAGTGGATGCACGCAGTGAGCTCCGATTTCTTCAGGGTAGAAACCTCACAGCTAGTGAATCATTGGGATAAATATCCCAATATATCAATGTAATAATGTGAGTATTACAATCGCTCAAAAAAATGTAATCAACCATAGTGTTCGGATATTTTTTTTGAGCGACTGTACAGCCAAAGATGCTCCTTACTGAACAATCATAAAATAATTATCTGCAAAAACACTCTCTGGAAAGGATTAGCAAATATGTAAAAACAACATTTATTCGAGGGTAAGTCAGAAAGTTAGGTTCCCGGTTTGTTTCCCGCTATATTAACAAACGTCTGGGGCTGTGCTACCACCCCACCTTAGTGTCAAATAGTGTCACTAAGCGTGTTACGCACCCACTTGGTTGGAGGTGCAATAACTTGTAGGTAATTTGAACGCGTTGTGTTCTCTTCACCAACTGATAATGGTCATATCTGTTGGAAAGAGAAGCTGCATAACCCCAAGTCCTCCCCTTGACGGAGGAGGTGTAGAAATTGTGAATAAATTCGATACTTACTCTGGATTTGCATAAATGTGAACATAGAATTTATTATTCAACTTTGTCTTGGGATATATGGCCATAAATTTAAATAGATTTTATTTTATGCACACTAATATTATGCTATTAGGCACTGTGAGAAAAACGTAATTTAACCTATATGTGACTGTAATTTCGAACCAGAGGAAAAGTGGTATTCGTACCTTGGTTATTCATTTGGGGATATCTTCTAAGGGTCCGCTGCCAGCTGAAGCGTCCTGCGGTTCTCCCATGAAGACTACGAGTGGAAAGTTCTTTCCGCTGCACCTGGCTGGCTAGGTCTCTTCATTAGCTTGGGAGGTGTTCATGGCTTGCATCAAAAACCGATGATTTCAGTTCACCAGCGACAAGGCTGCTGTCGCCCTTCTTGGCTCTCCGACTCTAAGTGCCCATCGCAGTGTATCTGAGTCTCTGAGTGTGTACATGGCTCCTTTGTTCGTTCCCGGTTTTATAGTCCCATTACCTCCCCTTTGATTAATGTGGTCAGTGAGGTGGCTACTTTCTTTCCTGCTCGTTTCACTGGCTGGGCTGTTCTCACGATTGGGGCCGCAGTGTTGAATGTCCAGGAGAGGCGAGCTGGCCTCCAAATTGAGCTTGCATCTCATGTGTTCAGCGGTATTTTGATACTCTGTGTCAGATTTTGCCAAGTGTTTTGTTTATCATGTTCGTGATGTTAAGAGGGGTGAATTTATGATGGTTATGCGGTGTTTTTTGTCGCTGGACAGTTTGGGTGGAGTCTCAATGTCGCTCATAGCACATGTGAGATGATCATCTCTACCTGTCTTAAGCACAGCTGCCCTGTCATCCCACAGTTCCCCTTGAGGAGAAAAAGCAGGTGACCTTTGGGTGGGTGAGAGAGGCGTGGGAAGAATTTAGATCTAATTTAATTTTGTTCGTTAGGCCGAAAGAATAATTGAGTCATAACAAGAGCAGTAGTGGAAAATATGAGATGCAAGCTGAAAATTGTGAATACACATTCAACACTGCGGCCCCAATCGTGAGAACAGCCCAGCCAGTGAAACACAACATATCACTGTTACACATTCGTAGTCTGAGGTGCAAAGTATTTGTGGTGAAGGTACTGTACGTGGATTCAAAGCTGGAGATCCGAGTAGTAGTTCGGTTTATATGGGCACAGAAGATCTAACCAGTGTATATCCATCGACAGTTTGGATGTGTTGTCAGTGCAACATGTGAAGAACTAGTTCCATGAGTTCAAAAATGGTCGTGTGGCTGTAGTGATGCGAACCTCCTCACTTGGTGATGGGCAACTATTCACTAACCATCCAGTCCGTCATCTGATGCCGTCAGATTTTCACTTATTTGGGATGCTGAAGAACCATCTCCCAGGATGAAGCCATCAAAATGTCTTCAGGAGTAGGATGCTTCCTTCTATCTGCTGGGCTTCGATCTGAACAAGTGTTTCGACAAGCATGGTGACTACATGGATAAATAATTCATGTATTAGGATATTGTCTCCAGTATATTGTCTTGGGTATAATTACCTACCGTCTGCAGAAATCAAGTAGGACGTACTTTCTGACCTATTTGCGGAATTTAGTGCTTGCTTGACCGGAGAGCAAATCTGACTGGATTCAACAGGTAAGATTTTATTTCCTTCATGTATACCCAATTAACTGTTTAAAGATTCAAGAGAAATTTTAATTCATAAACACGATGTTATAATGGTTGATGCCATTTAACGTATATATGATTTTACTTTGAAGGTGGGGGGAGCGGGGGGAGGGTAGAGTAGTGCTGAAATATTTGAAGTTATTACTTTTTCATGTATATACGGAAGGTGGGATGCCCTTTGACGCATCGATGGTTTCATAGGCCATTGGTTTATTGATGTTCCTCTTTTAAACAGTAACAAATAACGACAACCGTTGATTCGTCAACTGCTCAATCTCGTCATCGGGGTTGGAAGGATTCGACGTTTCGACGAAAGTAGAATCAAAGATTGCAAGGTGTAAAGAAGGGGATGCTCCATAGAGCTAATGTAAACAATAACAATCAATGAACCCTCTCTTGAAGTTCAAAGACTGTGCAGGAAAGCATGCCTTTAGCAGAACATATGTTAATATGTTCTGCTAAAGGACATATGTTAATATGTTGCAGAACATATGTTAATATGTTCTGCATATGCCCAAGGCAAGGGAGAGGTCAAGGGGAGGCTGCGCCAAGGGGAAAATTGCTATGTACATCCACTTGGTGCCACTAGCACTACGGTTGTTTAGTTCTAAGAGACACATTTTTCTGCACACGTTGGGCTAAATGGTCAGGTCACAAGGATTCAGAGAAGGTTGGGGGAAGGGGGACCTAGTAGACAGATGGAAGCCAATTTTGGAAATTTGCCAAGAATTGCATCCACGCATAATAGTTGAAGGAAGTTCTTTAACGTAAACGGGTTAAGGCTCTCCAGCACACATGGCCACGGCTTAACGTCCCATTCGAGGGACGGTAGTATATTCAAGGCCATCGGTGTTTCCTTCCGCATCGAGGACACAGAGGGGTTTAGCGTAGACTAGCGTCAAAAACCTGCTCTTGTGAAACTTCAAAAGCGTATTGTATACTATTAAACTTTATCTGAAATAAAAATTATTTATGTATTCATATCCACAGGATGCGAAAAGGGTACTTGTCCATTACTGGTATCGAAAAAAACTATAAAAGTAAAAAAAAAATAACCGTTGAATCATCATCTCTTCCGTTTTTTGGCTCTTGGTAGTGAAGGAAAAAGGATGAAAAAGGTGCTAATGGTTTTTAAAGGTTTTAAATTTGTAACTTAATGTTGGTTTAAGTTTAAATTGAAACAAATAATATATTTTTAGAACAGTTTAAATCAACAATTAAACTTATTCACCTTTATAAATTTTACTTTAAGAGTATTAGTTTGTTGAAGACTTAAATGTTCACACACAATAATTTGTTTCATTTTTAGGAGATTTCGTCTTGAGACCAAGTAACATGACACCCTTGCATTCACGCATACTAGATCTCGGTGTTCCGAACCCCAAGCATTCTGGTTCCCAAAGGAACAAGTCAAATCACCGGACCAGTTTATAAATGTCTTTCTGATAGGCAATTTAGTGTGCTCTGAAAAGGTTTCTATATTACCAAAACGTTTATTTTGCTGTTATATTAAGATTTTATTCATTAATAACAATATTAAAATGATTCATTATTATCGGAGTTTTTATTCTGCTATTTAGCACAATTATAAATATAATAAGATTAACAAGTGTTTATTATATTCAGTCATCAAATATTGTCCAGTAATTTGATGTACATGTCATCCAGGCCCGGATCTAGAAAAAAAGAGAGTGGACAAGCGACGCAATCGAGTCGGAAAAAGATGGGGGGGGGGGGGAGTGATTGGATTTCCATTACAGTGTAACATTTTCACTTTCGTTTTAGACGTTTTTCATATTTTTTTGAAAAATGTGTGAAATATGCACAAGTTTAATAATTTTTGGCCTCCATTACCTTACCAGAATTCTCGAGGGGGGTGGGGCATGGCCCCCTTACCACCCCATCCCCGCCCCTGATGCCATCTGTGTATGCCATTCGTAATTATTATTGAGGTTGGTAATAGTTAATTTCAATCCTGGTCTGTTCATTCAAACTTTTGTAGATTTTAGAAGAAATTACGTGTGAAATAGTGGATTGATCCTATTGGCGTAAATTTTTCCTAGCCTCGATTAGATCGACACTAGGAAATAATCTAAGGGTTAACTGATAAGGGAAATAATCTGATAAATTAATAAAAAAATTAGGGAAAATAAAAGGATTAATTAAAAAAATTAAATACCAAAATACAGGGTGGCTATAATTAAACTGACAGTACTCAGAACGATGTAGAGAAAGATCTACTCGACGGATCACAGCGAAAAGTGGTGGATACCTTAGAACACGGGGAGAGAATTTGCGAATTAAAAATATTAGTTAGTGTTAGTGCCATCAGGCGGCGTGGATGCACTAAAAACATGGTAAAAATAAATAAATAAATACCCTCTCAAGCAGCTGCTTGCCACAGAGGTCTGACAGGAGCCTGTCAGTTTATATGCCACAGTAGGAGATCTGAGAGGATGGCAGGACCTCAGCAGAAAAACGACACACACATCCATGCCTAATCCGGGGCTCGAACCCAGGTCCCTTAGATCAGCAGCCAAGCGTGCTAACCACTCGGCCACGGGACGGCAGAACATGTTAATTTCTTGTGACATTACAGCCAGTCACACATGAGAGTCGCATGAGGCACACTATAAAATGTGATGTCTTCGGGTATCTGTAAGAAGGCCCGAGCTTTGCTAGTGAAACCCTTTTACCAAAATGGCAGTAATGCCGCCACTGCATTATGTGAACATCAACGTCTGAAAGATATAAGGAAAGGACCTTTGTCGCTAAATGGACTGAAGAATATGATACAGAAATTCGAAGAAATAGGTGAGTTGGGTGTGGCTCCAGGTAGAGGCCGGTGGCCTGTTGCAGAAAGCAATGTGGAAGACGTCGCACTTACCGTTGCAGAAATCCCCGTCGCAGTCGGAGCTACCCTTAGTGTGAGACAGGTATCCTGGCAACTGCATCTTCCGTGGTCAACTGTCCGTAAAATTATACAGTCCATCCCGAAATGGTATCCTTATAAAATTCATAGAGTGCAGCAACTTCAACCACGTGACCCTGAAGAGCGCACCGACTTCGCTTTGTGTTTTCTGGCGAGGATGCAGCTCGATGACATGTGGCCTTCGAAAGTCTTATGGACCAATGAGGCGCATTTTCCTTACATGGAGCAGTGAATATGCACAACTGCCCAATACGGGGACCTACACATCCGCATGATGTGCTCCTACACTCCGACTATGTAACTGTATGGTGTGGGTTTATCGCAAACTTTATATGCGGATCATTTTTCATTGACGAGATCACGCC
This sequence comes from Ryuthela nishihirai, assembly GCA_038380435.1. Taxonomy (NCBI): domain Eukaryota; kingdom Metazoa; phylum Arthropoda; class Arachnida; order Araneae; family Heptathelidae; genus Ryuthela; species Ryuthela nishihirai. The sequence continues at coordinate 63,657,389 of JAWZYU010000008.1, forward strand.
TCAAGACCCCGTGCATCGATCGGTGAATGGACCACTGTTACACAGATCTCCGCCGCAAGATTATTCCGGCTTTGCAAGAAAGAAATTGCCACATTTGGTGAGGACAGAATAATTTCTCGAAGGTTTTCCAATGCTTGGTCACCACGTCCCCCCGACCTAAATCCATGCGATTTTTGGTTATGGGGTCATATGAAAAATCGAGTTTACCAAGGCAATGTTGAATCGCTTGCTGAACTGAAGGCAAGAATAACCCAGCATGTTGCAGCCATTCCCCGAGACATGTTTCAAGCAACGTTTCCAACACATTTTGCATACGAATGGTTCACATATTGAGAATCTTGATTGGTAAAATATAGGTTGTTTGTTCAACTTGGTATTTTGTTGTTGTTGTTGTAAGTTGTCAGTTTTGGTGAAATTAGCCTCCAATAAGGGGCTCCCTAGAACAGTCACAACAGAAGGGAGAGATAGCGGAAGCAGAAGAAACTGCCACTCAGCTATCTCTCGAAGCTAATAAAAGTACTAAACTCGAGAAAAATAAAGAAAACGTTAGACTTGCAGAAGAAGTTGGGTTGGGTTGTTTTACCTCTGAGCGGCACTTTTTTGCACACCAAGGGCTAAATGGCCAGGTCACATGGACCCCGAAGGCTCAGAGAAGGTTGGGGGAGGGGACCCACTGGAACAGCTGTTGGGAGACAGATGGTAGCCTCCCGTCAAGGCCATCCAGCGTGTTCTTTAACGTGCACAGGGTATGGCTCTCCCGCACACGGGGCCACGGCTTAACGTCCCATCCGACGGACGGCGGCCTTTCCAAGCCCATCGGTGTCCCCTACTGACCGTGGGCAGGGCGGGGAATCTTGCGGAGATAAATCTCAACGCTGACCCAGCTGGGACTCGAACCTGGGAACTACAGATTACGAGCCTGGCGCGCTACCGACTGAGCCACCCCTGCCCCATTGCAGAAGAGGCCAATGTTCTGAAAGAAATCAGTAACCAGTCGAAAGCTCATTCGCTGCAGCTTCACATTGTGGTGATTACCAAGCAGGGAGGTGATGGAGTAGTCGGCGATTCCGACAGCATGAAGCTCCTGGAACAAAGCTTCTCTTTCGGCATTGTAGCGGAAGCAGTTTAGCAGAACGTGGGATACAGTCTCAGATGTGCTGCAAATGGCACAGTTTGGACTGTAAGCTATGCCAAGAGTGTGAAGCATAGAGTTGCTGTAGATGACACCAACTCGGAGACGATGAAGGAGGGTCCCCGTAGATCGCCGAAGGTTACCGAGGTTAGGAACAGTGAGAGAAGGGTCAACCAGGTACCTGAATGAGGAACAGCTGGTGTCCCTCTGCCACTGGGCAAGACGATACTGGCTCATTAGTTATGAGACAGAACTCTTGCAGTCGCTGAGAGAGAGAGGGTAATTAGTTACACACTTCTGACTCTCCAGCGCCCCCTTTGCGGTGCGATCAGCGAGCTCATTGCCAGGTATCCCTACATGGGAGAGGATCCACTGGAAATGAACCGTGATTCCGGCAGAAGTAACCTTGGAAAAAGTCTCCATGATCTGGATGAGAAAGGGGCGCACCTAGTGGCAGTATTTTTTTTATTCGCAAATTCTCTACTCCATGTTCTTATTAAGGTATCTACTACTTATCGCTGTGATCCGTTGAGTAGACCCTTCTATAACTCGCTCTCAGTACTGTCAGTTTAATTATAACCACCCTGTATATATATATATTTCTGTTACTACTATCAGTGATTCTAATTAACCTATTTCGTACCATGCCAGAGTAGACTCTCTTCCACTGCAGTGAGTGTTTACAGCAATAGCATTACCTCTTTTAATTAATAAATATTTCATCATAATTAACCATGGCATAGAAAGATTACGCAGGGCCCTGATGCAAAACTTCTTTTTCCGGAACCCATCCCCCTCCTTAAGAATATTTTTTGGAAAAAAAAAGACGATTTTTAATGAAATAGAAATACTATAATATAAATGAAATACACTTTTGAAAAAAATGCATCGATATCTGACCCTATTCAGGGCAGACTGGCATTTTTTTTTTTTCAAGATGCAATTACAGAAGTCCGGGCTGCGATAAAAAAAAAAATCGGTCGCTTTTTCGAGATTTCAATACATATTCTGTTAATAGTTCGTACATGACGCTTAAAATAGGTTTTTTCCCCAATTTTGTGGAATAGTGCAAAGTAACAATTATTATTATTGAAAAAATTCTGCTCCTATGAGGTTCCAGGGGCCCATGACACTGAGGGGCTGTGACATTACAGCTCTCAGCTCCCTTTGCTAGTCCCTACCTGGCCCTATTCAGGATCTGGCCTTGGTTCAGCTGAACCATTGAAATCACTGAATTTTAATACACTGAATGTACAATTTATTATACACACCATACCCATTCAGAAACCTGTCCTACTCCGCCACAATAATGTATCCTACCGAAACCCTATCAGCTATAAATAGGTAGATACCTACTGCTGTACAGCGTACCTGCGACTGTTATGATGGGAAAACATGCTACCAGAGCAAGTTCGATTGCTGGCTGATAGTCGGTGTGAGGAAGATGGGGTCTCCATATCTGCAAATGCAGAACATCTGGGATTTCTGCTTGCGACCATCGCTCGTGTGTGCCAGGACTATATCAAAATTGTCAAAACCTTCTGCTACTGGGGAAAATGTGACAGTAACTGAGCCGTGGATGTTTGAGGTAAGCGCTGCCTCTCCCTGCTTGTTACGTCAGAATGGCTTGCCACAGTGCAAATGGATAATGTGAGCATTGCACGATGGAGCACCTATGAAGGTTTGTGCAAAGACCATTCGATGTTCGATGGCATAACTGGGCTATGGCAGCGAATGCCCACATCGAGTACCCTTGTTAAAAGCACGTCACCTAGATAGGCTGCAGTGGACGAAGGAATATTACCATTGCACCTGGAAGGCTGGAAATGACTAACTTGGCTTGACGAATCTAAGTTCTAACTACAAACCGCCGTAACTACAAACCGCCGATGTTCTAAGTTCTAACTACAAACCGCCGATGGGAGTGTAAGCGTAGACTAATTTAGTTGGAAGCAACCACGTTTGCTACTTAAAGATATTTTGAATTTATCGTTCAGTCAAAGCAAGAACAACGGCCCAGGAACATTTTTACTATTTCGATGAATATGGGAAAAAACAGTAGCAAGAGCCCTGCGCGAATGCGAATATCTGCGGTTTTAATACAAGAATATCCTCATTTAAAAGCTCTCAGAGGATAAAAGATTAATAATAACACGAATAACGGATAAAACCTCGAGTAAAAAAATGTATTTTAACGCGGATAGTGGAAAAAATCGCGCGTTCATGAATTTTTAAAAAATTTTAAAGACCTGTAAAATGTAGGGGGAAATGTTAAACTGCATTAGAAATCCAGGTTCTTGCCCCTCAACTATTTTTTCTACATCCTGGCCTACTACAGCATGTAGTATTAATCAGATATCAACGAAATTATTACATAGTAAAATGTTTCGCTTGAACATCTAATTTAGCCAATTTACCACATTTCCGAGATTGATGTTAATAAGCGATTGTTCTTATCAATCCATTCGAGAAATTGTCCCTTCATTTCACTGCAGATCATCATAAGCGTCTTACAATCTCCTTCTGAATGATGTTCATTTAGTGGCGTTGTTTTAAAGAAATAGGTATAAAGATTTCGAAGACTATGGGATGAGAAGCTACCTGATGTCTTTCGTCTTTTGCGCTCTGTTGGATCCGTTTCATTGCTTTTATGATCATCACAAGGCGGGCCTAGTTGACGAAAAGCTAACATAGTGTCGGCACACAGGACATCATCTGGTAAATGCTGGTCTAACCGCAGCAATTCAGCTCGAAGCAATGGGAAGTCAAAGCTGTTTCCATTGTGAGCTAGCAGACATACAGGGTGTGGAAGTCTGTTTAAGAAACTGTAGATCATCAACGCTAGATCTTTGTCAAAAAGACGTTGATTCGTAAGTTTCATTTCATCCAGACCTGAAAAATGGAAAAGAGAAATGATAATAATTCATTGCTTTAAGAGAAACACAGTGAATCAGTAAAATTCAGCCCAAGTACATTGCACGCATTGAAATTGCCTCAGCCAGAAGGAGAGAGGGGATAGGGGTGAAATGTAGCACACACATAGTAATACATATTGGCATACCATGATTTCATTTGCAGCCACTTACAGCGTTAGAAGATGAGATAATGTAGCACAATGTGCTGCCTCAGTAGGTGGTTGCCCCACCATGAACGGCAATACAGCGTGGCATGGAGTCATACAGTCGACGGATATGATCCTGAGGAATTGCATACCAAGCAGCGTTGACTTGCTCCTATAATTTATCGAGATTCTGTGCCAGCTGGTGAGAGGATTGCACACATCGTCCAATGTGGTCCTACAGATTTTCTATTGGGTATATATCTGGGGATTGTGCTGGACATGGCAATACTTGAACATGTTGCAAACATTGTCTGGAGATCCTAGCACTGTGTACACGGGCTTTGTCATGCTGGAAAGTGGGCTGCTGCATGCCTCCCAGGAATGGTAAAATGGGCTGCAAAACCATGCTAACATATCGTGCAACTGTCAGTGTTCCCATGATGCGGACAAGAGGTGACCTGCTGTCATATCCAATAGCACCCCATACCATTATGCCTGGCTGATGGACAGTGTGCCAGTTGAGAACAAAAGCTGGATCTGTCCTTTCGCCAGGTTCACCATATATGGACCCGTCGATTGCCAGCACCCAGACATAATGGTATTCATCACTAAGCACAACAGTGTTCCATTCGTGACCCCAGTTCGCATGAAATTCAGCACCAAGCCAGATAAGCGCTGCGATGGTTTGCAGTCAATGGCAGTTGATATTACCTACAGCGCATGTGTGCCTCATGCAACCTTTGGTTTACCATTCGAGTCATTATGGGGACGTCCATGGCTACTGACCCAGCCCATCGAATATCGCCTGCAGTGTCTGTGTTGACAAACAAGCATGTCGAACAAAGCACCTATCAAGCCGTGATGACATGTTGGATGGCACCACTCCCTCTGCGACACATAGAACCTTCATTTTGCCACTGTTGCTGACATCGTCCAACAGTTCGTGCATCCCGATGAACATGGGCAATGGCACGACATGTAGTCCATCCAGCTTCACATATGCCTATACTTCTTCCTCTCTCAAAAGCATCCAAATGGCGATAAAACTGCCAATGGTGTGTACCAGGCATTTTCTGCCTTCACTGAACAATTTCCAAGCAGAATCACCTAATCAACCGTTTGCACGATTTCCACCTGCATAAACACAATATCATCCCTGTTCCTTCTTGCACCTTTTATCTCTGGCCACACATGTCAGTGGCTCCGGATTATCATCATTTGCATATCTCAGCTGCGCACACCTGCCCTTCTATTTGCATGTTTGTAAGATATGTCCTGGGTGGGGCACTTTCAATGTCGAGCACTGTATATCGAAATATTATATATTTATGTTATTACTGTATAACCTTCCTGGAATTTCCCATTTTCTGTGCCGAACTCAAGTTCATTTAGACGAGTGGCAAGTCCAGAAACTTCCAATTGGGCATTTGACATGTGTAGCTAATTTACTACAAATTTACTAATCCGAGTCTAATTTTCAGTGCCTTCCTTAGGAAATAAATATACAATAATCAGACCCTCAAAGGTTTTATAACACCAACCCCCTTGAGGATTTTAAAAGTTAGCACTGCTACCCTTTAAAATAATTGTTGCAGATATCACAAAAATAGTTGTCCTTCTCTTGCTAAATTACATGGTAAATAATGTCTTGTAAGTTCCCTTTCAGTAGCGGGTTAATTATGAACAAATTTGAGGCACTTAATGAAGAACTACATTCGAAATAGCCTTCAGGTTTGGCTATTGCATTAATTGGTTATTGTTTAACGATAGTAAAATGTTGCCCATCTATTGCCTAAAAAACCAATCTGGAAATAGTCTTGCTTGCTGAAGATGTGATTTGGATTTTAGGGTACCAATGCTGTCCGAAAAGATATAGATCGGGCAACCCATACTTAATCTGGGACACGCTTACCTAAGGTTGTCATGTAAGAGTTTTATTTCTCTATTAGTGTTTCATTTCTCCGGTTTCTTCAGCCATGCTGATGACCATGCCAAATTACTTGAGTTCTTTATGGTTTTAGTTCGCAAGCAAAGCTTGAGAAATTTTCTGCAGTCAAAAATGTCTAAAATATCTTTCTTTATTCACAGCTAGTAGGTGTTCCATAAAATGTAAGGGAGGGTTTTTCAAGAGATTTTAAGTTGGGTTCACCCCAAACAAGAATACCTTTTTCCGAAGCCCTTAAATCCTGAAAAATTTGGAATGACAAAATAGATATATGAAATGTGAAACAAAATTTTAGTATTCATACATTTTTATTTAATTTAGAGTATTTTTGCTTAATATAATTAGATTTAATTTCAAGGAGGCATTCAAAATGATGAGTGAACAGGCCTACGAAATAAAAATAATATGAATTTGAACATTCCTAAAATAATTTTGTTCCCTTTAAACTTTTATTAATCGAATTATTTAATTGTTCATTTATGATAATTAATTTATGACACGAATGCCTTTCAAAACATAAATTTTTATTCATTTACTTACATTTACAACAATTTCAAGTTTAGGAAAATTATAACTTGAAATTTAAAGTACTCCGACCCATTGAAGGGCCTTGACCTATATTTTAAAAAGCCCTGGGTAAGGGAATGATGCTGTCAAATTAGCATATTAGCAGTAAATTAATAGTAAATTAGCTACAGGATCTTCATATCGTTCCAACAGCTACAGAAAGCAAGATATAGTTCGGGAGAGAATGGAGAGCTGTTATTCAGTAAGACTATTTATATGCTTGCTGACTAAAGTTCAAATTTCGATAAAAAGTTCTTGTATATATTTAAACTTAAAAATGTATATTGGATAAGGTTTTTGCTATTATGAAGATAGTTTTTATTTTATAAAACCAGGTTGGGTTGGGTTGTTTTACCTCTGAGTGGCACTTTTTTTGCACACCATGGGCTAAATGGCCAGGTCACATGGACCCCGAAGGCTCAGAGAAGGTTGGGGGAGGGGACCCACTGGAACAGCTGTTGGGAGACAGATGGTAGCCTCCCGTCAAGGCCATCCAGCGTGTTCTTTAACGTGCACAGGGTATGACTCTCCCGCACACGGGGCCACGGCTTAACGTCCCATCCGACGGACGGCGGCCTTTCCAAGCCCATCGGTTTCCCCTACTGACCGTGGGCAGGGCGGGGAATTTTGCGGAGATAAATCTCAACACTGACCCAGCTGGGACTCGAACCTGGGAACTACAGATTACGAGCCTGGCGCGCTACCGACTGAACCACCCCCGCCCCTATAAAACCAGGAAAAATTCACATCTTTATATTAGTGCAAATAAAAACCTTGAGCAGTCTATGATGGTCTAACTGAGTTTGGCCTGTACACTTGTGTGAGTTTGATACCTCACACTTTCAAGTTAGTCATTAAAAAGCAATATGAGTATCAAAGAGACTTACCGGATATTTCTGCTGCTGTAGTTGAGACCGAAGCTCTGGGCTTGACACAGACACTTAGTTTATTGATGACTCGGATATTTTCAAGGTCTTCGGATGTCGAAAATTCTTTCCTGCCCACAGCTATCAAAGAGAGCTCTGTGATCTGCACATCACATTTAGGCATCTTCGTAGGAAGACCCGTGGTTTCCAAATCAAAAAATACCAGCGTACCTACTGGAGAACTTGCAGAAGAATCATCTTTAATCATATGAGACTTGGAAACGTTCTTATCCCTAAAAATGAACAATATAATTATACGTATTTGTAGATGATACGCATATATATATATATACACTGCACGACATTGAAATTGCCCTACCCAGAAGGAGTGAGGGGATAGGGGTGAAATGTAGTACACACATAGCAATACATATTGGCATACCATAATTTAATTTGCAGCCACTTACAGCGGTTAGAAGATGAGATAATGCAGCACAATGTGACTGCCTCAGTAGGTGGTTGCCCCACCATGAACGGCAATACAGCGTGGCATGGAGTCATACAGTCGACGGATATGATCCTGAGGAATTGCATACCAAGCAGCGTTGACTTGCTCCTATATAATTTATCGAGATTCTGTGCCAGCTGGTGAGAGGATTGCACACATCGTCCAATGTGGTCCTACAGATTTTCTATTGGGTATATATCTGGAGATTGTGCTGGACATGGCAATACTTGAACATGTTGCAAACATTGTCTGGAGATCCTAGCAGTGTGTACACGGGCTTTGTCATGCGGGAAAATGGGCTGCTGCATGCCTCCCAGGAATGGTAAAATGGGCTGCAAAACCATGCTAACATATCGTGCAACTGTCAGTATTCCCATGATGCGGACAAGAGGTGACCTGCTGTCATATCCAATAGCACCCCATACCATTATGCCTGGCTGATGGACAGTGTGCCAGTTGAGAACAAAAGCTGGATCTGTCCTCTCGCCAGGTTCACCATATATGGACCCGTCGATTGCCAGCACCCAGACATAATGGTATTCATCACTAAGCACAACAGTGTTCCATTCGTGACCCCAGTTCGCATGAAATTCAGCACCAAGCCAGATAAGCGCTGCGATGGTTTGCAGTCAATGGCAGTTGATATTACCTATAGCGCATGTGTGCCTCATGCAACCTTCGGTTTACCATTCGAGTCATTATGGGGACGTCCATGGCTACTGACCCAGCCCATCGAATATCGCCTGCAGTGCTCTGTGTTGACAAACAAGCATGTCGAACAAAGCACCTATCAAGCCATGCTGACATGTGTTGGATGGCACCACTCCCTCTGCGACACATTTTGCCACTGTTGCTGACATCGTCCAACATGAACATGGGCAGTGACACAACATGTAGTTCATCCAGCTTCACATATGCCTATACTTCTTCCTCTCTCAAAAGCATCCAAATGGCAATAAACCTGCCAATGGTGTGTACCAGGCATTTTCGGCCTTCACTGAACAATTTCCAAGCAGAACCACCTAATCAACCGTTTGCACGATTTCCACCTGCATAAACACAATACCATCCCTGTTCCTTCTTGCACCTTTTACCTCTTGAACCACACACGTCGTTGGTTTCGGATTATCATAATTTTCATATCTCAGCTGCGCACACCTACCCTTCTAATTGCATATTTGTACTTGACATTTACATGTCCTTCTGGGTGGGCCACTTTCAATATCGAGCAGTGTATTTAGTGTGAATTTCTTGCATACAGAACATGTTATTTATTGCTTCTGGAACTATGTACTGAAACAAGAAACATGCCTACTAAAGACAATAGTCAGGGCTCTTATTTTTTTGAGTTTGAGCTAGCACATAAACTTTGATGGAAAACTTTTATGGACGCACCCAGATGTAAGGTCCGGATCCCCCCCACCCCCACCCTCGAAAATCCTGTTGTACTAAATCAGAAACTTGTCTACTTGCTTTGCAATTCTTACATAGAGCTCTCTTTGATAGATTTGCAATGCTTAGATTTTATTTTAGCCCCATATTTTATGTCGGACAGTAAAAAATATAAAAAAAAAACTATCAAATATTACTCCATATACAGGGTGATTCAGAATTCATCATCAATATTTAGTGGGGAGGAAGGGAATAAGAAAAGAAAGAGATTTCACATAGTAAAGTATGGGGGCAGACGAACGAATGGTGGTGTAGAGGGCGCTGTGTGTACACACCTCTCATACAGAAGCACAGCTGTTTGACGCGTGCAGTCAGTTGTCATTCGACAAGGTGAATTTGCAGAAGTAACATGAACCGATATACGTGGAATGAATGTGCAGATATGCATGTAACTTACGGTGTGGCAGGAGAAAGATGTCTTCGAGCCAGGCAATTGTATGCAGCGCGCTTCCCAAACCGCCGTGTGCCACAGCATCAAATGTTTTCACGTATTCATCGCCAACTGCGTGAAACAGGATCGTTTGCTGCTAGTAATGTTAATCGAGGGAGGCGCAGATAAAATAATAATAAATTATAAATGTTTTTTCCTTACCACTTCCTTCTTATGTGTTCTTTCCATCATTGAACTGGGGTAATTTTGCCCTACTACATGGCATATGCGCCCATGCTTTCCTATGTGAAATCTCCTTCGTTTCTTATTACCTACCTCCCCACCAAATATTGATGATGAATTCTGAATCACCTGTAGAATATCATTGTAACCTTTCCTGTTCGGTGGAATATTTTAGTAATTGGAAAACCCTAGTCAAGTCTAAGTTTTATTCAAACCCCTCGAAGGGGGTGGGGGTGGCTTAGTCGGTAGCACACCAGGTTTGTAATCTGTAGTTTCCAGGTTCGAGTCCCAGCTGGGTCAGCGTTGAGATTTATCTCCGCAAAATTCCCCACCCTGCCCCATGGTCAGTAGGGGACACCGATGGTTTTGGAAAGGCCGCCATCCGTCGGATGGGACGTTAAGCCGTGGTTCCATGTATGGGAGAGCTATATCCTGTGCACGTTAAAGAACACACTGGATGGTCTTTACGGGAGGCTACCATCTGTCTTCCAACCGCTGTTCCAGTGGGTCACCTCACTAACCTTCTCTGAGCCTTCGAGGTCCTTGTGACCTGGCCATTTAGTCCATGGTGTGCAAAAAAGTGCCGCTCAGAAGTAACAACACAACAACCCACCCCTGGAAGCTGAATTCCCGATTGGAATTTCGAAAATATCTAGTAATTTAAAATTATTCAATATTGCGCTCTGTGAGATTAAAATTGCACCAATCAAAAGAAATGGTTAGATTTTTATGCAAATCCACAAATGAGCACAGCAGAGCAGAATATGAATCTATTGTCGGGTAAATTAGCAAGAGAGAAGGTCTCGCCATTATAAGACACCATATTGCTGCTCCACAGAACGTAGCTCGTAGGAACATCAGATACCGAATGCCAAGACAACATATACGCCAGCATCATCACTAGCTTACAGCATTATGAGGTCGGATCATCAAACTCCATGAGGTGGAGTGATCAAGCTGGTGTATAGCAGAACATATCGACCACAACCATATGAGAGTCATTCGTTGCTGGCAACAGTTGTAATAATCCACACAGTCATCAGCAAAGATTTAGTGCACCCTGAGGACAACACCAAGGAGGACCAACTAATTTTTTGATAGGTGTCCACTACACCAATGGCGATAAGAGCTACCATCAAATGAACAGTTCCACCAGACTTACGTCACTCCATAACACAAAGAACCACTTCCTAACGGGGGCGCGGGTGGCTCAGTCGGTAGCGCGCCAGGTTCGTAATCTGTAGTTCCCAGGTTCGAGTCCCAGCTGGGTCAGCGTTGAGACTTATCTCCGCAAAATTCCCCGCCCTGCCCATGGTCAGTAGGGGACACCGATGGGCTTGTAAAGGCCGCCGTCCGTCGGATGGGACGTTAAGCCGTGGCCCCGTGTGCGGGAGAGCCATACCCTGTGCAGGTTAAAGAACACGCTGGATGGCCTTGACGGGAGGCTACCATCTGTCTCCCAACAACAGCTGTTCCAGTGGGTCCCCTCCCCCAACCTTCTCTGAGCCTTCGGGGTCCATGTGACCTGGCCATTTAGCCCATGGTGTGCAAAAAAGTGCCGCTCAGAGGTAAAACAACCCAACCCAAATGTTCGAAACAGATTTTTTTCCAAAACGGAATCAAAGTTAGTTTTAAAAAAATGGGGTTATTGTATCTTTCCAGTGCGAAAGTTTTCATTGTGTTTTTCAATGGAGGGCTGGGTGGCGGTGGGATAGTTTTTACATTTAATATTCTCGATCTGACCACTTGGCCCTTTCCCAAAATCCAAAATATTTATCATGTATTCAATAAATCTAGGTTATTAGAGAAAACATACGTTGAATAATCATTGAAATCAGTGTAATTGTTCGAAATTGGTATCAAATTCACTTATCATGACCGCCCTGTGTTATGTCAATGGGACGCTAACTTCGAAGTTCTATAACTTCTAAAATCAGCGTTGGATAATTTAAAGATCTGAATCAAATCTATCTAAATCCCGATTTTTTAATAATATTCTCAGTCTTTAAGCAGGTACTGAAGTTTAAACTTTCAGAGGAGCAATCTGCTCTAAGGAATCTATTTTAAAAAATATTTAAGAAATTATTCGCACACACTTAAAATACGTATTTATATATGAACTGGTTTGAAATAATATTTCCTATTTCAGTTTCAATTAACTTCCAATGTCTAGCACTGCTATTGTTATATGTTAAAATTTCCATAACTCTTTAAATTCTGAAGGAATATTGATAAAAATGGATATTTAGATAGAAATGATTTAGAACTTTAATTTACCTTTATCATATTTTCCCACAAAACGTCTATTTTAAAAGTTACAGGACTTCGAAATTAGAGTTCCATTGGCATAACATGGGGTTGTCATATATGTCAATGATCACTCAGCGTATAGTTGTAGTAGAAAAAATATCAAATAAAAACAATAAAAAATTAAAGACAAAAAAATGAGACATTAATGTTGTTTACTTCTCAACACCTAATGTTGGTTCAAAGAAAGTTAAAATGCAAGGACTCTAAACTCCATTCAGCTTAAAGCTCCCAGAAGAGACCTTATTGAGGAGTACGCCTTCTGGCTGCCTCTCAATATTTCAAAATTCCAGAACTTTTAATAAAATGTTAGTCGAAAAAATTTCCGTTTCGAACACATTTCGGGAGAACAAATTTCCGTTTCGAACAAATTTTCGTCAAACAAAATTCTGTCGAACAAATGTTGTCGAACAAATTACACCAAACCCTTCCCAACCACTTAATGGACAACGTGCACGCAGTGTTAATAATGACACCTTTCTACTGATTACCAAGCATCATCAACAGCACCTGGAGTGGTGCCGACCTCGAACTTAGGATGAATAATGGCATGTCATCTTTAGTGATGAATCTTGGTTTCGTCTAGAGCCGATGATTAGCGTATACGCATGTGGTGATGACGTGGTCGATGCCCTCCTCCCTATCTAGCTGCTATAATAAATAAATAATTAAATACCCCCTCAAGCAGCTGCTTGCCACAGAGGTCTGACAGGAGCCTGTTAGTTTATATGCCAAAGTAGAAGATCTGAGAGGATGGCAGGACCTCAACAGAAAAACGACACATACATCCTGGCTCGAACCCAGGTCTCTTATATCAGTAGCCAAGCGCGCTAACCACTCGACCATGCTACCAATGAACAATACACTGCCCAAGAAGCAATTGTTATGGCATGATAACCAATGTTGTTCTCTAGTGTGTCTCGTAGGTATTTTGACTTCGTGGCACTACATCTATGATGACGTCCTGAAACCTATAGCACTCTCATCGCGGGAATGCTCGGTGCATTGTTCGGCTGTAGATAATGCTAAGCCACATACCGTATTTCTGGGTGGTGGTTAACATCACAAGGAATGTCTACAACTTGTCAACACTCTTCCATGGGCAGCCAGGTCACCGGATTTATTTTGGGGCGGGGGTGGCTCAGTCGGTAGCGCGCCAGGCTCGTAATCTGTAGTTCCCAGGTTCGAGTCCCAGTTGGGTCAGCGTTGAGATTTATCTCCGCAAAATTCCCGCCCTGCCCACGGTCAGTAGGAGACACCGATGGGCTTGGAAAGGCCGCCGTCCGTCGGATGGGACGTTAAGCCGTGGCCCCGTGTGCGGGAGAGCCATACCCTGTGCACGTTAAAGAACACACTGGATGGTCTTCACGGGAGGCTACCATCTGTCTCCCAACAGCTGTTCCAGTTGGTTCCCTCCCCCAACCTTCTCTGAGCCTTCGGGGTCCATGTGACCTGGCCATTTAGCCCATGGTGTGCAAAAAAGTGCCGCTCAGAGGTAAAACAACCCAACACCGGATTTATTGCCCATCGAACATGTTTAGGGGTCATCTGCAGACTCTGCAACCAGCGCAGACTGTAGCTGCCCTGAGATATCAGCTGCAACAGTCATGATGGGCCAAGCCTCAGAAAGGTGATATCTACGATTCCATGTCATGATGTTATGGCTGTTTGTACCGTGAATCATGGTTACAAGGTATTGAGTAGTGCCATGTAATTCGTCTGTGTATGTGAAATAAATTAATTTGTGCCTTTGCTCTTTAATCTGCCAACCTGTCTGTGATTTTCATCTGATTCCAACCACTTTTTCTGGGTGGTGCAATTTCAATACCACATGGTTCATTTTATGTAGTTTTAATATATAAAATTGTTTTACTAATTTTTTTTTATATGTTAAACTCTGTTAAATGCAAGCGTATATAATATTCTTCCAAATATAAACCTGCAACACGAAAATTCAGTCTTTGTTAGGACGACCGCCTTACTCTGACCAAACGATTGTCTCGTGGAAAAGAGAGTTACAAAAACGAATCGATGACCTTGAAAACTACGACGATGTGTCCAATAAAAAAGCAGCATTACAGCAGGCAACTGATAATTTAAATACTACAGCTTTAGCACATTGGTTCAAGAGAAGAAAAACTTATTGTCAGTGCATCAAAGTCTACGATGATTGGCTAGGACAGGGGTGGGCAATTGTTTTCGTATCTACACTGCGGATGCCTATTGACGTGCCCGTTCTAGTGGAAAATACGAGACGAATCTTCGGTCGCACACGGGAAGGAAATCTAGGTTCAAGGCGGATTTTTCTGACTGTCTTGGCGGGCCACAAAAAACTCTTAGAGGGCCGAATGCGGCCCGCGGACCGCTATTTGCCCACCCCTGGGCTAGGGTATTCGGTGAGGATCGGGCTTGCTCGCTGAGTGTCGAGTTGTGTACTGTACTCTTGGTTGAAGGTGGACGTGTTTCTTCCTCTGTCTGGTAGGGTTTTCTTCTTCAGTGGTTAGTGCGTTGCATGTGAGGTAAGCAACTTTTCTCAGCCCAAGGCGTGGGTCATCTTCGTTTTTTTCTGGTTAGTTTTTTTTATTTTCCTTATTTTTCGTCTGTTCAAGAAACTTCTCCTGACAGAGGCCAGTGCGGAAGCCCTGCACCCCTTGCAGTAATCCCTGCAAGGACACACTTTATTTTTCTTATGCCTTTTGCCCAATTCAAGGATGGACGACTCCACCGGCGGTCCTAAACATCTACGAAGTGACAGTCTTTCGATGCAGCAACAACTTCATTCAATGTATTCTTAAACTTTAGTGAATAACTCTGACTTATTATCAGTCGCCGACTCTCATGGCAGCAAAACTTACAGGTGCATCGAAACCTATTTCCACTGCCAAACCTAACTTTCTTAAACAAAGTTAACGCCCAGACTTACAATCACAGAAGTTATACTAACATAAGAACATTTTACCTCCTAAGGTCGACTTTACGACTCCAGAAATGTACCTAGTATCTCCCGTCTAATCACGTCTCTAATTGAATGAGCTTTCTCAGAATTCGAGAAACTACTATCAGTCACGTTCTCCTCCCTCACACCGAATTTTCCGATGCAGAATGAAACAACTATTCAAAACAGGAGTGACATTTCTTCCATTTCCAAATCTACTGACCGAGATATATCCCCGTACAAATTCCATCGCAAGGTTCAAACTCTCTGAAGACGATTTCAACCTTGCGTACATCTGAACTGCCTCAGATACCTAGTAATTTGGCCTCATTCCTATGCCCAGCTCAATTACAAATCCCACATTCCTCTCTCTAAACCGAGGAAATCGATATTCATCGATTCTGACGACCCCATCACACTTTTTCTGCTGTGAATTTTCTCGATAGTGTTCCGCACTACATTCCTCAGAAAGGCAAAGAAAAATCCACTGTTCTTATTTTTTCCTTTTCGTTCTCTTCCCTTTGCGTTTTTTTATGGCTCTACAAATCCTTCAATGGAATGCCCGAAATGTTCGGGCCAACTTCTCTCTTCTGTCCTTAGTAATTCTTTCTGTTCGTACGGACATGATTTTACTACAAGAGACCTGACTTGGCACTGACACGTCCTCCAACTTTCCTAATTATTCCACATATCAAAAAGACCAACGCAATGGCTGCGCTGGTAGCATTCTCATCGCTGTTAAATCATTCTTCACCAGTCGATTACTCGACATCCCAGACGTGAATCTGGTGAGTTTATGGCAATTGAAATATTCTTACAACGAACATCCCTGATAATTGCCAATGTTTATACCCCGGAAGCCAACCATGCTCCAACAGTCCTCGAACATCTTGTGTCTACCTTACAACGCATCTCCTTCATCGGTGGTGATTTCAATGCACATCACCCTTATGGGGTTCAACATATTCTACTTCTGGAATTGGTATCGCCTCCTGGCTCCAAGAATCCATATGTCTCCTAAATTCTGGAGTCATAACTAGACAGCTTCCTAGTCTCTACCTGCATTGATTTATCATTCTGCTCTAACACTTTCCTGTTAGACAGTTCATGGCAGACAATTTCCTCCACTTGGGGCAGGGATCATCATCCCATCATCATAACCATTCCCAACAACTATTCTCCCCCTTACAGAAATACAGCGATCCTAACCCGATTATGTATATCAATTATGCGTCTTTTAAAACGTTACTGGCTATTACTGAATCTCTCCTAGTCACCTGTTATGAAGATTTCGAACATCGCATCCTCTCAGCTTCAGCATCTGCCTCTCAATTTCATCGAGTTCGATCCCATTCACGAACTCCTTGATGGAACTCCAAATGTCAGATAGCCCTAACCCAAAAACAAGGCATTCTTCTTAGCCAGAATCACAATGCAACGGAATGATTGGATTCATTATAAACAAAGTACAGCGAAACTCAAATCGACAATCCTACGTGAGAAAAATAAATACTGGAGTCGCATATCAACTCTTTTCCGCTCCTCAATTCACATTTTCACCCATTTCCGCCGGCTTCAGGATTATCTAAGGAAAACTTCCACATCCATGAATCCACAACTTTTCTGTCATCACCCAGGTTAAAGCACAGGCTGATCTGTTCGCTGACCACTGAGCAACAACAGGTCCTTGCTTTATTCACCCAGAGCTTCCTCCTTCAGGACACGATTTCTCCAGAATTCTGAACCTGCCTTTTACATTTCCTGAATTAAAACGAGCTATTCAACGACTGAGGAAGACTTCTTCAGGCCACGACCACATCTCTGCAGCTACCATTAAACAGATTCTTGATAAATATCTCGAAAAATTACTGACCTCCATCAATCTCCTATGGACCGAAGGTCGCATTCTCATTCCTGGACGCTCTCTACTTCAGTCCTATCAAAAAACCGGAGAAAATGAACGCCTGATATGGTCACGTCTCTCCTGGATTCTCACTAATGAATCGATCTTTCCGGAGGGGATTCACGGCTCAATGCCATATCAAGGAACTGGACATGCTCTTTCCAGATTAATCCTCCTAATACATGAAACTCTCCAACGCCATCACGCTGCTATCATAATACACTTGGACATCCAACATGCTTATGACTCGGTGCCCATTTCTGCTCTTATCTATAAACTCAATTGGATAGGCATCAAGGGAAATTGCCACCGATGGATCACCAATTAAAGTGATCAATCGAATGTTCCAGATCCGATGGAGAGGGCACTTTTCGGACATCAACTATCCCACAATCGGCATTCCTCGGGGATGTGTCCTTTCTCCTTTTTTGTTCAATGTCTTCCTGCATGATCTCCCAAGTCAGATTTCCCATAATTTTGCAGTATCTATCTAAGCTGATGACATCATACTCTTTGGATCTGGCACCAATTATCACACCCTCTTTCAAAGATGCCAAAAAACCTTCGTCATATAGCCTCCTGGTCAACTTCCTGGAGACTTTCTTTTTCGGCGACCAAGAGTTCTGCCATGCTTCTAACTCGGAGGAAGAATAAAGCCAGAATCCCACTTCTTATCAATAATATACCTATTTCATGGGTTGACACAAAAAATCCTAGGAGTACATATTCAAGATAATGGATTTTTAAATAAATACTTTTTACATCTACGAATCTCCGACCAGCGAATCCTCAACATGAAACGAGGGGCTCCTAGCTCTGCCCTTCTGGCGATCATTAATTCTACCTTACAAGCCAAATTCTTATATTCCAGCCAATTCATGTCTTCTGCTCCACGCTCCATATGGGACATCATAAACCCTGTCTATCATGCAGCTTTACGTTCAGTCACTGGTCTACCACGACTTACTCCAACACCCATTCTCTGCGCCATCACCTCTACTATACCTTTACATACAGCAGCTCGTTTGATGGCTACTAAAATTTTTCTCAAAGAACTCTGTTCACCCTATGAATCTTCTTTTCGTGCGTCCTGCCGCTCTCCGGATTATCTTCATCACTATAGATGGAAACCAACATGACTTACCATTTTCACTTGTGGCAGGTGATCTAATGAAGGAAGTCCACATCCCAGATTCCTTCCCATCTTCTAGAATTCTTGAGCTTTCCCCCTGGTCTACAATCAAAATAAATATAGCAACTCATAAATACTCATTCCAATTCTCTACTAACAATCTTCATTGCACCATTCAACAAGATTTTGACCATCTACTATGAACAAAATGGTCTTCAATCATCAAAATTAGAAAGGACGCCTCCAAATCCGATAATCGTGTTAGTATCGGCATAGTATGTCAGCTATCGAATCAGTTCATAGCTCTCAATCGTCATTCTACATATTCTATCTTCAGGGCAGAAGCGGAAGCCATTCGCCCTCCCTACAAGTTACTACTGACGCGGAAGATCACGTCATCTTCACTGATAGTAAGTCGGTAATTATTGCCCTGCAAAACACATCCATCCAGTCTCATTCTGCCATCATAACGCTCTACAATCAACTATTCATGACGTTAGAAACTGCCACCAGCATCTCTTTCATTTGGACCCCCGGACATAAAGGCATTTGTATCAACGAAGACGCAGACAAAACTGCTAAAATTGGAACCTCTCAATCACCAGCGACAGATCAATCTCCCCATTTCCTGGAAAATTCCCTATTAGCCGTCACACACCACATCCGCCAATCCCTCTGTAATGATTGGAACTCTTCAACCTATGGTGTACAACTTTCTCATCTCCGTAGATTCCCAACTCAAGGGATTTTCACTTTCATCTCACGCTCTTTGGAAATTCTCATCACTCGCCTCCGAGAAAATGTAGCACCTCTCAATGCTTATCTCTTCAAATGCCAACAATATGATAACCCATACTGTCCTTTCTGTCAGAATATTGAAACTGCCTCCCATTTTATCATCCGCTGTCACCATTATGAAACAGAACGACGTCGAATGTTTCTCTCCTACAGGAAAAATAATAATCTCATCTATGCTCCTTGGACTCTGCATGACATTCGTTCCAAAACTCCTTTCAAGTTCTACTCTGGAATTCTTGTTCGCCTCTCGACGTTTCTCTATCTTTTCTCTTTCCTAGACCTCTTTTTGAAAATTTTCCCTTTGGGATATAAAGCAGCACGGCCATAAATTCCACATTTTGTCCGCCTCATGCGGACCCACTCACTCAAAGTCTACGACGCATTAAAAATGAGAGCAGCAGTTGTAAATTATTATTTAAAAAAAAACAATTTTGCAAGGAAGATTAATATCGAAACAAAAAAAAAGTGGAATTTACATAGATAAAATTTGACACACCAGAGTAATAACGTCGGAATTGAAGTGACAAGAAGAAAAAAAAGATCATAGCCAACTGCGCCAGATGTTTTTCACGGTCCTAGCCAACAGACGGCGGTGCTCAGGAAACGTGTGACATCGAAGTGTAAAGTATGACGTAAAACGTAACGTTAGAGTAACTGCGGGTTGTTGGTGGCCTATGGTTCTATTATTTGTTTCTTTTGGGTAGGTAACGTGAAGTCGCATATCATATGTGTGATCTGATGTGAATGTGACGTTATTGTTTGATGTTTGTCACTGCTGCTTGGATTATCTGCTGAGAAGGTCACAGGTAAGTGGATATATATCCGATATATTTTATGAGGGATTTTTAATGACAGCAGAAAAGGGGTAATTAGTTGGTCCCTCTTGTTTTTTCAAAATTTCCTTAGAATATGGTAAATATGAGTTCTTTTAGGAATTGAAATTATTTAATATTAGGAGGGCTGTTGTTGAAAGTGTTAGCCAAATCTTTTGTAATGTCATGGTCCTTCGGAAGTGGGAGTTCAGTAAATTTTGTGACTGTGCGGTATATATGAGGGAGTGTTTTAAGTAAGTTCTTTGGAGAGAAGGTTTAAAGAGGGGGGGGGGGGTCAGACCTAGTTTTAACGTATTTTTGTGTTGGTTGTAGTATATTTTTGTTGTGAGCATGGAAGAAAATGGCAAAAATTTTGAATATGGGAAAATGAAATGGTAAAAAGTAGAAGGTTTTTAACGTGGTATTAGTGTTTTGGGAGAATAGTTTTTGGGGAAATGTGCACAGTAGACTTTCAGAGAATTCAAATTGGGGGTGGAGTATGTTTGGCAAAACAATAAAGTTTTTGTGTGTGGGAATGAACATGGCTGTTATATGGAGCACATGTATCGTTATAGTACAGTAGTTTGAGATGAATTGAGTGATTATGCATAGTATAATTATTATAGTAATATATTAATTTTGTGAGATAGTTATTCCATTTTTAAAGTTGGGTGGGAGTGGATCCTCTGAGCCTTCGGGGTCCATGTGACCTGGCCATTTAGCCCATGGTGTGCAAAAAAGTGCCGCTCAGAGGTAAAACAACCCAACCCATTTTTAAAGTTCTTAATATGATTTATTGCAAATATTTGGAAGGATTTGATGTCTTACCTAGATATTTTGGATGTAGAATTGTCGGTGTGGAAAATTCGTAGTTCATGATGGAAACGGAATGCGGTCTGTAGTTTTTTCGATAGCTTAATTTAGTGTACTTACGCATGTTTTTATTAATATTTCTGGTTATGAATATTAATACTGATAATATTGATATATTTGTTTTTAGTTTTGTTTGTTTGTGGTTAAGAAGTTTGATACTAATATTTAATTGCTGAAAATGATGGGTAATATATTAATGAGTGCAGAAATGTAATTAGCATTGTGATAGATATTGCAGGTTGGAATATTCTTGATTATATGGTGTTTGGTTGTCTTTCATATTATTTATTGTTGGGGGCTTTTTTATAATTCGGATCGGTGGTGCAACGATTTCGATTTTCTGTTTTTGGTATGTGTTGTCTATGATGAGATTATTTAGTTTTGGGGACTTTTTTTTTTATAATGCTGCTTCCCCTCTAAAGAAGGGAAATATGAAAATGATTGTTCCCCTATATCTCCAGAACGCGAGTACGAGAAAGTACGCTGTGTCAAATGAAAACTTGTGAAGCGGATAGAGTCATCTATAAAAAAAATCCCCCCCATGCTTTCCTCTTCCCCCCCCCTTAAAAACGCGAGGGCCTACGAGTTAGGTGTCAAATGAAAGCTCATAATGACGGTCGTAAACTGTTTCGAATTTTGTTCCCACTATTCCCACCTGAAAAAAAAAGGGGGGAGGGGGACGATTTTTGTGGTTGGGTTGTTTTACCTCTGAGCGGCACTTTTTTGCATACCATGGACTAAATGGCCAGGTCACATGGACCCCGAAGGCTCAGAGTAAGTTGGGGGAGGGGACCCACTGGAACAGCTGTTGGGAGACAGATGGTAGCCTCCCGTCAAGGCCATCCAAGATGTTCTTTAACGTGCACAGGGTATGACTCTCCCACACACGGGGCCACGGCTTAACGTCCCATCCGTCGGATGGCGGCCTATTCCAAGTCCATCGGTGTCCCCTACTGACCGTGGACAGGGAATTTTGCGGAGATAAATCTCAACGCAGACCCAACTGGGAACTACAGATTACGAGCCTGGCGCGCTAACGACTGAGCCATCCCGTCCCCCGATTTTTGCGTAGTTACACTTTAACGAGTAGTACTTCAAAGCTTGACATCTCCAATGTCGTGGGTTACCTCAAACGCGACTCAAAAAGGAGGGTAAATGTGCTCGATGTTTATGAGTCATATATCAAATGAAAGTTTTTGAAGGTAGGTATTTTTAGTGACAAAAAATATAAATTAAAAAATTTTAAAAATGCCTATTTTCCTATAGGGCCCTAAAAAGTAGAAAATAAACCTAAAAAAAGCATATCAATGAGGCAATCAGATACTGAGAGTTCGTATTCATTTCAAAGGAAGATAGGGCGGCGATTTACCTACTCAACAAGATGGCGGCGCCCTATTTTCCTTTGAAGTGAATACTAACTCAGTGACTGATTACACCATCAATATACTGTCGGTTTATTTTCTCCTTTTTAGGGCCCTATAAGAAGATAAGTATTATTTAATTTTTTTATTATTCGGATCGGCGGTGCACTATTTACGATTTTCTTGTTTTTTGGTATGTGTTGTTTCCGATGAGATTTCGTTGCGGGGACATTTTTTATAACGCAGATCGGCGGTGCATTGTTCACGATTTTCTTGTTTTTAAGATTTGTGTTCGATTAGATTCATTTAGGTTAATTTTTGTATTGTTTTAGGAGTTTAGTTTCTGGAAATATATTTAAGGAGTGTTTCAAGTATTGGGAAAAGAGGGAGGGGGGATTGGAGGAATTTGGCTATGTGGGAAGGCAATTGTTTTGTTGTCTTGATTTGTGCGTTTTTTTATAACTTAAATTTTTTTCCGTAATTCGTGGTTATGAGGAATTTTTTTTTAGGGGGGATTGACTTTTTTTTCTTGTGTTTGTTCAGAACGCAAATTACCGTTATGGTACGTTGCGTTGGACGCAAACTCGAGTTATTACCATGAGAACAAAAAAGCCTTTTTCTAAAAACCCCTGTTTGGATTAGGGTGTGGGAATCATGGAAAAGGGGCAGTTTTGTTACATTGGATAAAATAAATGGTGGCCGACTGGTAACTCAACTTTTGAAGGGACGGAAGTAGTTTAGTCGGTAGCGCCATAGGCTTATACTCTGCAGTGCCAGGTGCGAGTCCCAGCTGGCCAACACTGAGATTTATCTTTGCAAGACTCCCTGCCCAAGGTCATTAAGGGATATCACTGGGCTTGTAAAGGCTGCCGTCAGTTGGATGAGACAAAGCAGTGGCGCTATGTGCGGGACAACCATAGCTGTGCGCATTAAAGAACATGCTAGATGGCTTGACGGGAAGTTTCCATCTGTCCAGTGGGTCCCATTCCCCCAACTATTTCTGAGCCATAGGGACCCTTGTGACCTGTCATTTAGTCCATTGTATGCAAAAAAAGTGCCTTTCAGAGATAAAAAAATAATCCAACTTTTAGTCAGAAAGAGCTACAAATTGCGTACATATTTGAGACTTGTTAAGTTTAAACCACAACTGCTTCAATTGCTGAATAAAGTAAAATATTGCGTCAAATAGGTTTTAAAATTTTTACATTATCAAATTCAAAACTCCACTACTCATTTACGAACACTCTGTAATTAACTCTAATTTCCATGCTTGTAATAATAATAAGTAAACGCTGAGGACATGATGCCGTCCACTGTCTCTCACATGACTAGGTCAATACGATGATTTCAGGGATATCCCACATTCAGAAGCGGCCTGTCCATATATCCAAATTGTGCAGTCGTCTTTAGTGCAAACTTAAATGTAGTGCCTAAATTGAAAAAAGTTTGAAAACAGGAGCAAAATGTTCCAAAGTTTACCAGAAATCTCGGACTATATCTGCCCTTGGGAATGGGTTGGCTCAGTCAATAGTGCCTCTAGGTTTGAATCTCAGCTGTTCCAATTTTTTCTCTGCCAACTCCCATTCTGCTCACAGTGAGAGAGGAGACATCAATGGGCTTGGAAAGGCCGCCATTCGTCGGCTGGGATATTAAATCATGACTCAATGTGTGGGAGAGTTTGGTTGTTTTATCTCTGAGCAGCACCTTTTTCAATACAATGGTTAAATGGCCATGCCACAAAACATTAGGGTAAAGGCAGCCACTGGACAGCTGTAACGAGACAGATGGTAGTCTTAAAATCAAGGCCATCCAGCGTGTTCTTTAATGTGCACAAGTATATGGCTCTCTCATGGTTTAAACTTGAGTCTCTCTAGTGTATAGGTACTGCTCTATGCCCCCATTCAACCGATGACGATCGGTGTCCTGTCTCGGATTATTATTATAGTAATATATTAATTTTGCGAGATAGTTATTCCACTTTTAAAGTGGAGCGGGGGTGGATCAGTCAGCTTCTCTAAGCCTTCGGGGTCCGTGTGACCTGGCCATTTAGCCCATGAGTAGTAGCATAAATGAGAGTTCTGGCACAGTAAATGGAGCCACAGAATTCTATAAAAATCCATGGGAAAAGTTATGGGGGATGAGGTAAAAAGCATGATTCTTGTGTTTTTTGTTAAAATATGTGCTGAGGATATGATGCCGTCTAGAAACCTAAAACTAGTAACCACAAGAAACATACTTTTTACCTCATCCCCATAACTTTTCCCATGGATTTTCATAGAATTCTCGAGACCCATTTACTGTGCCAGAACTCTCATTTATTCTACTACTCCCATGGTGTGCAAAAAAAAAAGGGCCTGCTCGAGGAGATTCAACACCTTATTAAAATATGCGTTCTGTAAAATGTAATATTCATTAAAAGGTATAATAAACATTGAATCACTTCACACGTGTGATCACTGCCCTTTCTCAAGTTGTTTCTACTGAATAAATCTCATAGATTACACTTCAATCGTTAATGGTGCTTTTTTTTTTTAATTTCCGCCAGTGTATGTATCTAATAGGAAAATGTGACATGATAAATTAATGATCATAATCAAATCTCGATTTGATTATTAATTTAAGTTTTAATTAATTTCTGAGATAAATTTTTCTGACGCATGTGTAACCTCTAAGTCTTAAATTATCTCTAGAGTTCATTTGAGCACAGATGTAGAAAGTCAATAAAACCGTATGTCTAACATTGCGATAAATTGACGGGATACCGTACATGGTTTGGTTGCAGACTCTATTGAACAGATTACTTTGGAGTGTTATAAGTTGGCTCGTATGAGCTCAAATTGCTGGTGGCCACACAACAAGCCTCATCGTGGAGTTCTGAAGTATAAGTTTGTTGGCGCTTTGGAATTGAAGGCAATGCTATCTACGATGAACACAGCAAAGTAAACGCATGTTAGAATAATAGCAGAGCTAATTCAAAAGAAATAAAATTTAATTTCCAAATTTTTCTTTCAAGAAGGAAGTCACTGCAACCGTTGTGTTACAGCGCCATCAGTCGGAAGTAAGTCGTTTTCAAAGTCTGAAATCAGTCGTTTTGTCCTCGCCCAACGCCATCTGGTGGAAGCCAAAGAAAACAGTTTAGGTGGTTGCTTGCCTTCCACCAACGAATATAATGTAGGATATATTAAAATTATTACCAAATTTATTTGATTTTTATAAAGCAACAGCATTATTTGCATTTTGCAGATAAACCGAAACAGTGCAGAAATGTAATTTGTAATTTTTTTTAAACTGGTGTAAGTTAAAAAAATTTTTTGCAACGATTACTGTTATTGAAATAATATTCATATCTTGCAGATGCCAATGTCATGCTTTCTATCATCATAGCTGTAAGACATGATCTGGGAGGGGGGCAAGAGACCATGTCCCCCTTTCAGAATGCTAACAGAGGAAAAAAATTATTAAACTTAATTATATTTCATGTATTTTTCAAGAATTCTTTTAAAAAACTGTAAAATAGAAGGAAAAAGTGTTATAATTCATTGGAAATTCTCTTCTCCCCCTCCTTTTTATCTCCGCAAAATTCCCCCCTGCCCACGGTCAGTAGGGGACACCGATGGGCTTGGAAAGGCCGCCGTCCGTCGGATGGGACGTTAAGCCGTGGCCCTGTGTGCGGGAGAGCCATACCCTGTGCACGTTAAAGAACACGCTGGAAGGCCTTGACGGGAGGCTACCATGTCTCCTAACAGCTGTTCCAGTGGGTCCCCTCCCCCAACCTTCTCTGAGCCTACGGGGTCCATGTGACCTGGCCATTTAGCCCATGGTGTGCAAAAAAGTGCCGCTCAGAGGTAAAACAACACAACACTCCTTTTATTTTAACATTTTTCTGAATTGATTCTGATGCCTCCCTCGATTTTTTTGTTCTAGATCCGTGCCTGCACTCTACCACAAAAATTTCACATTTTTGGCAGAAATGATCGTTTGAAATATTTGTTGAAACGTTTGCCATTTTCCACCGTTAAAGGATGCATTAAGCTTTTGAAATGTTCGAGAAATGAAAGTATATTTCATCAATACCTATCCAATGCATTAAAATTTTTTTTATCTATCACTAAAAAGAAAAGCGTTGATACTAAGTGTTGAAAAAATGAGGTTCTTGCATAAACCTATTATTGCATTTGATATCAATATTTTTTTACTTAAAAAATCAGTTATTTTTGTAATAATAAGTAAAAATTTGAGATTAAAATATATATATATTCCCAAACATACCCATGATTTAATTTCGGTTGGGGGTGGGGGAGGTAGGCTCAGTTTTGGGGAGGCTCAGAAAATTTATTTTCGGGAGGGGGGGTTGGGTGTTAAAGAATAAGACGTGGGCCCTGAGAACAAGACTGCAGCAGAGTTTCCCAAGTGTTAAAATATTCCTCTGAATAGGAAAAGTTAAATGATATTCTATATGTAATAAGATTTTGCAGTTTTTAATCTATTTTTAATATCAAACATAAAATATGGGCATAAAACAAAATTATACAAATACAACAGTTTTGGATTTTAAAGATAATAGACGAGATTTCGTATGAGAGGATTTTTCTTTTTTTCTCTTTTGAAATGGGTAGAGTAGATCCATTTGGGCACAGGTAACGTTTCTGTGCTCAAATAGTTACACCAATGGCAAACTGGGTCTGTGAGATCTATTCATTGCAATTATGTGTTCTGTTAAGTAACTAATAGACGAAATTTTCTTGTTATATTTTTGAGGATGATATCTAATAGCTGTGTGGAAAATCTAAAATTAAAAAACACAATTTTTTTTTTGTTAGCATATTATATGTAGTGACAGATTAGGAAAATAAGTTAGCAAACGTGTGCTAAAAAAACCTAAAGCAGTTTCATCAATTAAAATCGTTTAAATGATTTCCTTCAAAATAAAACTAAGTGATTAAAACCTGTACCTTGGATTTACTGCCTGATATAAATTATCATCTATATCTGGAACATTGAATCGTGTGGAAAACGGGTTAATAAAGTAGTTAAGTGAGAAGAAAAGAAGACTTATGATACAAAGTACGTCAAAATTTCGCTTTCTTTCGAAAATTAGTTTTTATTTTGAAATTGAACTGTCAGATAGTGAATATTACATGAAAATATCTGTGACATATTGAAGTGACAGGCATATGTCTGATCTCTCTGGCAAGCAGCAGTTTAAAGTTTTTTTTAAGAATAAAACTAAGAAAAAAGGTATATTAAATATTTTTGAAAGGCATCTTTAATAATTCTCAGAATTATCTAAAAGTATTTAGAATTGTTTTTAGTGGAAATTAAATTACTAAGGCGTGTGAAGCCAATGCTAAGCAATAGAAGCTGCCTGCGTTACTGCCCACCCTATACATGGCCACTGGTCGTTCAAGTCGCCTCAACTTTTCCTCACCGGTTACAATTCTATCTCCGCTTAGCAGGAATCACAATATGTGTTATATAATGTAAATAATTATAATGCGGAACTCACAAACACTTACTCAGCCATAGTTGAAATGCGTTACCAGTTAAGAGCACAAATGGTTACGTATGCCTACAATGAAAGCAATGCAATATTTCATTTATATAGACAGGAACCGAAACCTTCCTATCTTTCAAAAGCAAAGTCCAGTCGCCATCTGTTACAAAAGGCGTTCATGATAAGGAAAGTCGCACATTTATGAAATCTGTTACAACTGCGATAGGAAGAGATTTATAAAACTATGAAGTACAATATCCTTTGCAGGAGATGGACAGCTTATTTTTTGGGGGGTGGCTCAGTCGGTAGCGCGCTAGGCTCGTAATCTGCGGTTCCCAGGTTAGACACCAACCTTTCTTTTCATTATTTGTTACGTTTTATTGTTGTAAATATATTGAAATTCCGTTAATGTTATTGATTATTCAAAAATCATTTCGTTAAGTTGCAATAACGTTTTCCAACATTGACTTATATGCAGGCCCGGATCTGGGGGGTTGTAGTAGTAAAGTGCTATTTTTGAAGGGTGAAGGACAAAGCACTTGACTACTACAATCTTTCTAAAAAATATTTGCATTTCATGCATTTTTTTAAATTTAATAATTTTTTGTCTATTACCCTTGCCCTCCCCCTTCAAAATGTTAGTAAGGGTAATAGACAAAAAAATATATTAAATTTAAAAAAATGCATGAAATACAAATTTTTTTTACACCTGTAGAAAGGACGGAGAAAATTTTCCCGATTTCGATTTTCGAATTTTTTTTTTTTATATTTTTTTTAAATTCGATTTTCGGAAATTTAGATTTCTTCTGTTCAAAGGGAGGTTAGTATGCACCCCCTGGATACTAGAGTCCAGAATAATTGGGGAAGATTAATAAAATATCCCCTCAAGCAGCTGCTTGCCACAGAGGTTTGACAGATTGGGTTGTTTTACATCTGAGTGAAACTTTTTTGCACACCATGGGCTAAATGGCCAGGATACATGGACCCCAAAGACTCAGAGGTTTAGGGAGGGGACCCACTGGAACAGCTGTTGGGAGACAGATGGTAGCCTCCCGTCAAGGGAGCGGGGATGGCTCAGTCGGTAGCGTGCCAGGCTTGTAATCTGTAGTTCCCAGGTTCAAGTCCCAGCTGGGTCAGCGTTGAGATTTATCTACCCAAAATTTCCCGCCCTGCCCAGTCAGTAGGGGACACCGATGGGTTTGGAAAGGCCGCTGTCCGTTGGATGGAACGTTAAGCCGTGGCCCCATGTATAGGAGAGTCATACTTTGTGCGTGTTAAAGAACACACTGGATTGCCTTGACGGGAAGCTACCATATGTCTCCCAACATCTGTTCCAGTGGGTCCCCTCCCCCAATCTTCTTTGAGCCTTCGGGGTCCATGTGACCTAGCCATTTAGCCCACTGTGTGCAAAAAAGTGCCACTCAGAGGTAAAAGCAATCCAGCGTTTTCTTTAACGTGCACAGAGTATGGCTCTCCCACACACGGAGCCACGGCTTAACGTCCCATCTAACAGACTGTGGCCTTTCCAAGCCCATCGATGTCCCCTACTGACCGTGGGGAGGGCGGGAAATTTTGCAGAGATAAATCTCAACATTGACACAGCTGGGACTCGAACCTGGGAGCTACAGATTACGTACCTGGCGTGCAGGTTTGACAGGAGCCTGCCAGTTTATATGCCATAGCAGGTCTGAGGATGACTGGACTTAGCAGAAAATCGTCACAAACGTCCTTGCCGTACCTGGGGTTCGAACCCAGGTACCTTAGATCAGTAGCCAAGCGCACAAACTACTCTGCCACGGGACGACTCGGGGGAAGATTTGATTATATTGTTGCACTTATTTATATATTACAATTTATTATAAATATGATTTGGGCAATAAACCGCATCCCTCAATTTACGAACATTAACTTTATGAATTTTCGCAATAACAAAAAATGTGGGGAGAATACAGAGAGAGGGTTCACTTGTTTTTAAACAGGGCAAGGCTTTTCCCGGTACAAGATAAAATATTAATGCCTGTAATACAGTTCAAATCGAACTGCACTATGAAAATCTACAGCGATTACTAGTTAACATCAGCCCATTAGGGTCGACACTCGGTACTTACGTGCTCTATGGTCCAACATTAAGAATCTATTTCGCCTCTGTCACTTCAACATCCACGGAGATGTTAAGTTTATCGACGAGTTTTACAAGATTGCATTATCTTCTCAGGCATTCAGTATATAATGGATGATAATCAGAAATCAAAACAAGAATTGTTTAGTAGTAATGCATATTTTGAAAAATTTTTATCTTAAAAGGCAGATAAAGTTAGGTAAATAAGAGTGCTGTGTTGTTAGGAAAGCTCTAATTAGATACTGCCTTAGATGCAACCTTTACAATGCGTATCGATGTCCCCCTACCGACAAAAGCAAGAACGGAGATAAGTCTCAATGATGACCCAGCTGGGAACTGCAGATTACGAGCCTGACACGCTACCAACTGAGCCACCCCTATGTTATCTGGGATTCGATAAATCGGACAATTGTTAAAAGGAAAAATAATATATGTGGATATTTTCTTTGGTGCAATTATTTGGCCACATAAAATAGGGAAACTATTTTTACGTATCCTGTATCCTCATCCTCGTAAGTGCAAACAATCTAAATATGCTAAAAATTTTGGCAGTAATTTTATATAAAAATTATATTTTTGTAATAATTATAGGTTTGACACTAATGTAGTCACTAATGCACTATATAGTTCTAATTTTCACTGTTAGAGGGTGCTAAAATCAGAAAATAAACTTTATTCTCTCTGAAAATCTCTAGCCCTACCTGGGCTAGCCTCCTCGACTTCTATTCCAGTGGGCATGTCCTTAAGTGTTTCTATTGTGTACAAGAAACCAACACAAGACAAAAGCTTATTGTCTGAATTACTAACGCAAAATTTTATTTAAAAATATGCCACAAAGCTAACACTTTTAGATATTTCACCTTGTCAAATGAAAATAAAATTACAGGTTTATAAATATACAATAAAATCCATTCTGTCAGTAGTCCTTATATTGGTGCTGGTATTAGAAAGTTTATAAAATAGATTTGATTGAAGTGGGCAGCCCCAAACCATCAATTGTGCCAAGAAATTAGCACTTCTGGTTTTTTACCTCAAAGGGCACTCTTTTTTGCAGACAATGGGCTAAATGCCCAGGTCATAAGAATCCTGAGTGATCAGAGAAGTTTTTTTTTTTTTTTTTTGGGGGGGGGGGGGGCACTGGAAAGCTGTTAAAAGAGATTGTTCTCCAGTTTTTTTTTTAACCTGCACAGGGTGTGGGTCTCTCTATCTTACACAAACAGCCATGGCTTAACGCCCCATATGATGGATGACAGCCTTTCCAAGCACATCGATGTCTCATCGTGTGTGAAAGAATCTCTCAGAAAATGGTTATTTTAAATTAAGATTTTCTTTATTTGTGAATCTCAATTTGATCTGATTCTTGAGAGACAATCTGTTTTTTATATATCAGAAATATACAGATATTTATCACAGTTTATTATTGAATGCTTATCATTAAATTTAGAAAAAATTCTATTACCGTCAAGACTTTTAATAACATGACAAAGAACACTAAAACAGTCTTGTTGCTTAGATTTATTATGCTTACAAACTACTTAGAAAATTGTTTACAAAAGCATGTTTCAGTAGCATCATCACAATATGTACACTTGTAATATAAAGGCATAATCTTTAGTTTCACTACACACAAAAAAAAATCAGTTTTACAGTGCATGATAAATTCATTAAACATCACATTATTCACAAGCAAACTGTTTAATGTAAATAGGTTTAACAGTGTGATCCAAAACTTTCATTTGTTGCATAATATATATAGACACACTACACAGAATATTGCATGAAAAAAATGCAGTTTGACTCAATGCCAATTTCAAATGTGGCCTCTACAATTGCCAAATTTCTACTTATAGGAACGGCATGTTCCTATAAGTAGAAAACTGGCATAGTCAAGAGTTCTATTGGAGAGCAACATGAATGTGATTTTGAAGGAAGGGGGTGGAAGGTGGAAAATTAACTATCTCATTAAAACTAAACTTTTGGTCTATTCTTGAACACTCAGATATTTTCAAAGCTTCATTTAAATAACAGATCACTGCAGTTGCTGGAGAGACCATTTGCTACAGCACTTTAATTTTTGGTCTATTAGCTTTTTTCTTCCACAACATTGGAGCTGCAGGGCCTAACTGTGGAGCACAAATTCCTATATTTAGTAAGCACTACACATTTGCAATTTAAATCGGTTTCAAACCAACAATTCATTTTTCGATTCTTATTTAAACAATTGTAAAGGTATAGTTCGAAATATAAAAACAAAGTGGTCTGTGACATTCAAAGTATAAAAGATTGAATCACACCAAGGAATTGACTGAAGTTGATACTCAAAAATGGTGAAATGTGATCCTGTAACGGAGTGAAATTTCAAATTTAAAACAGAATCGAGGCTGCATTCCATACTTACACCAAAAATGAACTGCAGAAAACAGTAAATGACTTTATCATCACAAATCCTTAGCTTCTGCCAGTAACTGCCTATTTCATTCACCTTCCTTTGATACAGTGTATATTTTACCAATTTTTATTTATTCATCCTCATATCTTGACTCAATAACAAGCCATGAACCTAACCACCATTTTCAATTGAATACGGTCTCAGCATTTGCAAGTTTTTAGAGGAACATAATGCTCACTGTATGTTAAATGCAAAGAGATTTTTAATTTAAGCTGTTGCCATATTCTTTAAACAGCTGGAAGGAAACAATACAAATTTTATTAAAAGCATTACAAATTCCTGATATTTCAGTGTAGAAATTTTTCATGTTCACACAATATTCTAAATTGTATGTACACTATGCAGCAAATGAAATTTTACATTGTGCCCCATTTGGATATACACATTTCTCCCACGTAAGTTAGTATTATGACATAAAGAAATCATGTGAACTAGTGTCTGAATCGTTGATTGTATAATATAAATACATTTAATAAAACTTAAGAATAGTTGCATTGTGATAACAAATTAGTCAATTTTTGTCATTAAGTTCTCATCAAAAGTTTATCATTTGTAAAATTAATCAGTCTTTCAGAAAATTAAATATCCAATTGTGGTTAAGAAAACATTTGCTCTGGAGGTACAGAAATCTCAAAAGAATCGGTATGGCAAAGAACATATGCATAATGCCACAATTTTGGTCAAAGTATTAGCAAGAAACATTTTGTAAGCTTTGTTACATAGAATATCAGTGTATATATAATGAAATCACATTTATTGAATATTTCATCATTAGAATGTAACTGTCTATTAAACCAGTTTTTTGTTTACAGCAAGGACTTTCCATTTAGCCAAAGCTTTGATCATTGAAAAAAAAAAACATTTAAAAATATGCATAAATTAATATATATTATAAAACCTTTAAGGTCTGTTTTTATATACTGGCTGTGATATACTGTCCCATTAGGCCTTAAAAGGATTAAAGTCAAAGTATAGCAGAGAAAGCGTACTTGTCTTATGATTATAGTGTAATTGTTATGTACACAGTTAAGAAATAAAACTATATAAAAATTCATCTCTTTTTAGCTTAAAAAAAACCCATAGGTTTCGTTTGAACATCTAAATGCTAGTTTAACAATAATTTTTACCACATTACTGAGATTGTTGAAAATAGACTATTATTTTCATCTATCCATCGCACAAACCGCTCCTTCATTTTGCTACAGACCATCATGAGCGTTTTACAATCCCCTTCTGCATGGTGTCCATTTGCTGGCTTTCTTTTAAAGAAGTGAAGGTGTAGATTAAGAAGACTATAGGGCTGCCAGAATTTTCCCCTTTTTTGCTTTGTTGGACCACTAGTGTTATCGATGTCAGGCAAACCCAGTTGTCGAAAGCCTAGCAAAGTGTCGGCACAGAGGACATCATCTGGCAATTGTAATTCTAACCGCTGTAATTCAGCTCGAAGCAATGGAAAGTCGAAGACGTTCCCATTGTGAGCTAGAAGACAAGCTGGCTTTGGTAGTCTCTTGATGAAGCTACAGAGCATCATTGCAAGATCTTCATCAAAATGCTGTTGATATTGCAGTTTGTTATCATCCAGACCTGGAAAAAATAAAATAAAAATATAACTAGAAGTTGCTTCTATTACTTTGATGCAAATGATCCAGACATATAGGTTAGCACGAAACCATTTGATGATTTGATTGCTACATGCTAAATTAATACTTTAATGAATCATTTAACAATTCCTTGTGAGAGATAATTCCCTTAATTCATAATATTCTGAACTCAGAATATACATCTTACTGTTGGGTTAGGTTGTTTTTGCACACAGTGGGTTAAATGGCCAGAACACAAGGACCCCAAGCACTCAGGTCGGGAAGGGAAATGGACTGATGATAGTCTCCTGTATATTCTTCAATTTGCACAGGGTATGGCTCTCTAGCACATAGGGCCAAGGCTTAATTATCCAGTCCGTTTCAATCTTTTCCAATCCCACTGGCGCCAGAGATAAATCTCAATGCTAGCATAGGTGAACTGCAGATTACAAACCTGATACCCTACCAACTGCACCACCACTTCCAAGTTTGAGTGACCACAGGGAGATGTCTAAATGAATGATGATCAGCCACAGACCTTACCATGCTCCCACATACAAAGACTTTGCAAAGTTGCAAACATCAGGTTATTTCTAAGGCATTATAGATGTAGTCTGTAAATGGTAGCTAGGTAGTCACTGGAAGGAGAGCTATGCACCAATCCCCTGTGATGATGCATAGAACCGGCCAGGCCTAGCACCTAATGTCCGACCCCGCCTTCTCGTGGTGCGGACCGTTAGTAACTTTCAAAAGAGATACTCTCTTGTGGAAGTGAATGGAAGGGGAGGGCTGCCAGATTAGTGTGGCCTACTGATCTGGACAACTATGGCTACTTTTCTTTTTTTTTCTACCCTGCTGAGGAGTGGTCAACCACACAGGGTCCTGGTGCTGACCATATAAACCTATTGGACTGGACAGATATATGGCTCTGAGCTTGATTATGGATCCTGATTTTGCTGCACTGGTGGGCTTCTGTGGAGGGAAAATCTTCCGCTGTGTTTTCTGTTTGGTTGTGGGTTGACAGCCCCAAGTGAATAGATTCACAGGATATGTTTATCAGCTGGTGGATAATCCTGAGCAGAAGTCATCGCAGGCACCTGAACTCTTTGCTTCTATTGGTATCGTCAAATTCTACATTGGAGGAAGTCTTCCAGTGTAGATGGCTTCAGCCTTTAGTAGTGGGGGAACGGGTCTTTGCCCCATGTCCGCGATTAGGGGGCTGTTTGATATTGTCGGCATTACCTCTCTCAATATACATAGTTTCTTTAAACATCCCACTAACCATTTTCTCTCCATAGGTAGTTGAAATGTGAGGACTCTGCACAGAGCTTTTTCTCTTGATGTCCTCACACAAGAATTCCACCGTTATAATTTAGATATTCTCGGCTTGCAAGAGACCAGATGGACTGATAAAGGTCAGATTCTTAAAAATAATCTTAAATTTCTCTTTTCAGGGAGGGACGACAATAAGCATCACCAAGGCGTGGGTCTGCTTCTCAGCAGACACGCTAGCGATGCTCTTCTAGGATATGAGTGCATTAATGAAAGGTTTCTTATAGCAAAATTTCATACAAGCATTAAATACATGAATGTTATCTGCTGTTATGCCCCCACTGAGTATGAGGAGGATAGGTTTTACGGACAACTTCAGGATATTTTGAATTCTGTCAAGAAAGGAGATATTACCCTTGTTCTAGGTGACTTCAATGCCAAAGTTGGTACTGACTCTGACCTTTGGGGAGGAGTAATAGGCCCTTTTGGTATTGGTAGCTGCAATGGCAATGGGCAACGTCTCCTACAGGTAAGTAAACTCAATGGTTTCAGAATAACTAACACTTATTACAAACACCGCGACATACATAAGTACACATGGGTTTCACCTGATGGGCTGCATAAGAATATGATTGATTACATATTAATTAACAGCAAATGGGCTAGTTCTGTTAGGAATACCAGGGCATATAGGGGAGCTGAAATTGGATCTGACCATTACCTTGTTAAAAGTGTTGTGTTAGGGTTAAAAAATTTACTTTTAATACTGAAGCTCTGAAAGATCCAGTTATAGCCAAAGCTTACCATGATAGGCTACTTAGTCATTATGACAGTCATGGTTTGCTTACTACTGAAGTTGAGGAAGAATGGGATCATTTTAAACAGGCTTTTTTGGACACTAACAGTACTCTTTTAGGAAAAAAGGAGCAGAAGAGGCAAAATTATCTGAGTGATAAGGCACGTGAGCTTATTTCGGAAAGAAAGAACTACAGGAATGCCCTTAATCAATACCCTACTAGTCCTAATAGAAAGCATTACAGAGACCTTAATAAACTTGTAAAGGATCAGTTAGCTGCTGATAAGAATCTTTGGCTTGATTGTTTGGCTGACAAAGCCGAGGAAGCAGTTAGACAGCACAACAGCAGAGAGCTGTACCAGATAGTTAATGTTTTGTGTGGTAGAAAACGGACAGGCATACAAGGATTGAAGGATAAACAAGGTAAGGTTATAGACGGGGAGGATTCTGTCATGGCTAGGTGGACTGAGCATTTCAGTGATGTTCTAAACAATGTAGTTAGTTCTACTCCCATTGTTTGCAATGATGATAGATGCATTGGTGGCTTTAATGTTGGCCCTATAACACAATCTGAAGTTATTTTGGCTGTTTCTAAACTTAAACTTCATAAATCCCCAGGGGTAGATGAAATTACTACGAAAATGCTTAGAGCTGGGAATGTTTCGGTTACCACTTGGATGACTGAAATTCTGAATATCTTTTATGATAAAGGCATGGTTCCTAAGGATTTTACCAGAGCTATTGTTATCCCTATTTTCAAAAAAGGTGATCGCAGTTCTTGTGATAATTATAGGGGTATCAGCCTACTCTCTGTTCCAGGTAAAGTTCTTTCCATGATTGTGCTTAATAGAATTAAGAATCTGGTTGACAGTCAATTGCGTGATGAGCAATGTGGATTCAGAAGTGGTAGGGGATGTGTAGATCAGATATTTTCACTTAGGCAGATTCTTGAGAAATGTTTAGAGTTTCAGAAACCTTTGGTTGCTAGCTTTGTTGATTTCAAAAAGGCTTTCGACTCTGTTGATCGTCATAATTTGTGGTTGATTGTGAAATCATATGGTATACCAGACAAGTTAGTTAACATAACGAAAGCTCTCTATAATAACACTGAGTCGTGTGTGAGAGTTGGTAAGGCTTGTAGCAATTGGTTTAGCATTACTTCTGGTGTTCGACAAGGGTGCATTTTGTCTCCTTTTCTCTTTAGCTTGGTTATTGATTATGTTATGCGAAATTCACTTCAAGGGAAAGATTTTGGCCTTAAATGGGCTGGAGATACGAAAATTTCTGATTTAGATTATGCTGATGATTTAGCCCTTTTGGCAAATGATGTTGATGAGATGAACTCTTTCATTCGAGCGGTTGATGAGACTGGTAGTAGAGTAGGTTTGGTTATAAACAGAGAAAACTAAAGTGATGAAAATTGGTCAGACAGGCTGTGATTCAGTTAATCTGAATGGTTGCAGTCTTGAGCAGGTGTCACAGTTTAATTATCTTGGGAGCTATGTAACAGATAATGGTGATGTACGGCATGAGATTAACAGACGAATAGGGATTGCTGCCGGGACTTTTAAGAACCTATGGAGAGTGTGGAGAAATAGGCGTATACACCTAAAGACTAAAATTAGACTGTATAATAGTTTGGTTCTTTCTAGGGTTAGTTATGGTAGTGAAACTTGGACACTTTGTAAACAGGATAACAGGAAACTAGATGCCTTTGATTCCAGATGCTTACGCAGTATTTTGGGCATTAGGTGGTTCAACTTTGTAACTAATGATGAGATTAGGCAAAGGAGTTTGCAACCTCCTTTAAGCAGCATATTGTGCAGAGAGAGACTCCGTTGGTTTGGCCATGTTGCCCGTATGAATAATTATAGATTGGCGAATAGAGTTATGAACAGTGTGCCTAAAGGCCTCAGAAAGAAGGGGAGACCTAGGATGCAGTGGGCTGACAATGTCAAACAGGACCTTGTTAGAATTGGTGTGCAGTGGCCAGATGCAGTAGATGTAGCTCAGGATAGACTTACTTGGAGAACTAAATTGCATGGTCTGGTTGGACCTCCGTAGCCCATGGCTGCTTGAGGATGATGATGATGATGATGATAGAGGTAGATGTCCCATACCTTCCACAGGCTATCTTTGCTGCATATGGATAGAAACTAGATTCATAAAAATGTGGATAACTGTGCATAATTCCCTATCAGAATTATTTTATCGAAAAGAACTGACAATTTTTCTATTAAAAAATTTGACAGACAGAGGCTTAAATGTGATAATGGTCAAATAATAGAAGGCACTAGACATAAAAATAACAAGTTGTTGAGAAGTACTAAAAGTTCTGTTAATTTGCAGGCAAAATGGTCAAATACAAGAGTTTCCCAAATGGAATTCTATATATATATATAAAAATTTCTTTAGTTTTCATATTCATGGTGTGATTTTTGTTTTTAAATATGTTGAACTGCTATTCTGGTTCAAGATTTATTATCCTTACTTATTTGGGTCTAGTTTTTTTACCTCCATGTTTAAGAATGTTATTAAAAGTTGTGCAAAAAGGTTCTGTGGCCAAATAAATTGAGGAAAAAGCAAGGTTCTGCTACACTTGATAGAAGGGCATTCCATACTTGTTATTGCTATGTCTGAGACCAATTACACTGGTTTTTATAACATGAACAATTGCAGCTGCTTTAAATTATTTTTCAGATGCCGATTTCAGATCTGGCTTTAAAAAAATAGCTAGTATGTCAGCTTTTTGTTATTGGTCATTTTGACTCCTATTAAGATCTTCCTACACCAACTCTTCGAGGCAACTGGGAGGATATTAGATATTTTACTTTTTGTGGCTGGCAACACTGATTGTCAAGTGGGAGAAAACATGTAACAGTAACCTCAGACCGCCATTCTTATTGTTTTCGCTACCTCGAATGTGGGGGATCTGGCATCACCCTGCCACAGTTTTCTCAGATATGAATTGTAAATAAAGAATTTGCTTCCATCATTCCCTTAATACTGTATATCACTGATGAAAGCAATTGAAAAGTTATAGTAGTGTAATTTATTTCCACAATATCACTATTATGCTTTGACAATCAATGCCTCCTATGTCGCAGCTCTTCGATGCTAAAAACAATACATTGCTGTAGTCAATGGTAATAGGTTTGTTGCCAAATATTTTATAAGCTTAGCATTAAACAGCTTCAGTTTTTGTTACCTGTTATTTCTCCGCTTTTGAAAGAGATGCCCCTGTCTGGTACACTCACTGTAGTTGGCAATGTTTACACTTGAGAGCTGTAGTGTCCTAGCTGGTAGCAGTTCACCACTACACACCAATGGCATTGATGTATAGTGGTGGTTGTAACTGTTCACTGTTTTGTT
Organism: Ryuthela nishihirai; assembly: GCA_038380435.1. NCBI lineage: Eukaryota > Metazoa > Arthropoda > Arachnida > Araneae > Heptathelidae > Ryuthela > Ryuthela nishihirai. Next base: position 63,696,736 of record JAWZYU010000008.1, read on the forward strand.
TATCTCTATGTGTTGGAAATAAACATTAGATGGTAAAAGAGCATCTGTTGCTGATGTGAACATTATGCATTTCGTCAGCCTGTTTTGCCAATGACGTCAATTCCTTGGCAGATGGGTTGATATAGTGTAGTCCCTCTAATGGTGCTCCTATAAGTTAAACTGGAAATTGTATAGCAATAAGTTCAAAGTGGGAGGGAGGAGGGCTAGATTAATGCTGCCTAGTTCTTCTAAATCCACCTGAACATACTAGCTTTGCTCTGATTCTGCTTTCATGCAATAATATTGGAGTGGAATGATTCTTCACCTAAATGAACCTGTGCAAAAAATAAGACCTGAAATCAATTTTAGCTTTGATCAGGTCTTAGACAAAAAAAGAAATTCTGTAGCGATTATGAAATCAGCAGGTTATGCTGCATAATACAGATCAGCAGCAAGTAGAGCTTCCACAAGTGCTACATCTGAGACACTCCCAGTGCAGAATGAATTCCTTGCCATCCAGAAACCTATTTTTAAGTTGAATGCCATATTGCTATATTCAATCAAGTTTTACCTTATGAGAAAATAAAAATCCTCATAGCACCCATTAACGATTTACTTTGCATGGGAGGATTCCTTAACATAATCAAAAAGATGTCCTAGCCCCCCCAAAAAAATCGTAAGTTTATAATTAAATTTTCCATGTAGTGATGTTAATATTTCATAATTATTTTGTGCTTGAGCTGTATGACCTATTTCTCTCTCTTAATATCAGCTTCATGTTCAGTATTACTACAATTCTGATATATATTCCTCCTGTGTGTTTGTCTATGACAATGTATAATATTGCTGAAACAAAAGAGATATTGCAGAAATAAATCAAATTGAGTAAGAATAACAAAATGTTCACTAATGACATACAGAGTTTTGAACTTACCTGTCACTGCTGCTGCACCGCTTGAGACATGAACTCTGGGTTTCACACAAAGACTGAGTTTATTGACGAGTCGGATATCTCCCAGATCTTTGGATTTGCTTTCTTCATATTCTTTCCTATCTACTGCTATCAGAGAGAGCTCTGTGATGTGCACATTAGCTTTACCGATGTCCTTAGCAAGACCAGTCGTCTCCAAATCAAAAAACACCAATGTAGCAACAGGAGGTGTAGTATCTGTAGCCATTGAAGGAGAACTGGAGGCTATTACAGCAGAATTTACTGCTGTCATGGGAGAAGCAATGCAAGAGTTGGAATATGTGGTAGGAGGTGTAGAAACCATCATGGGAGGCGAGTTTGATACTGCCACAAAGTCTCCAACCACTGTGGGATACTCGGGACTAATTATGGTACAATCTTCTACTTGTAGGCTGTTTGCAGTGTGTGGATAACTGGAAACCATTCCAGCAGAGTTTGGGACTTGAGTTGGATTACTTGCAGCTACTGTAGAATATCTAGAATCCATCAAAGAATAATTTGATGGTGTAACATGGGAATTTGCAGTCATCATTGGATAACTGGAAACCATTGTTTGATACCTTGAATTCATCATGGATGAATTATTTGATGATGTTGATATTTCTCCAGTTGCAGTGTGGTACCTTGGTGTCATCATGGAAGCGTTTGATGCTGCTGGTTCAGAGCCTCCAATCACTGTTACCATCCAATTATCATTGCCTGAACCCTGTGCAGGATTTCCAGCCATCGTGGTATAACTGGACACCATCATGGGAGCATTTGTATAATGATATGGGAGCATGGAAGAATAGTTAGAAACCATTGTAGATGGGTTTGATACTATTGTAGTAGGATAGCTGGATACCATTCTAGGAGAATTTGATGTAATCATGGGGGAATTAGTAAATATTGTGGGACAGCTTGATACCATGACTGGTGAGTTAGATACAGACATTGGAGCCATGATGAGAATAGGTTCAGTCTCCATGCTTCAGCAGTGCTAATTTCAGAACCTAAACACACAGAAAAAAAGTTAAAGATTAGACAAATAAAATAAATATAAAAACACACAATCCTACATAAAGTTATTCAATATAAGATTCTTATCATTCTTAAATACTGTGCAGCATAAAAATTCTTGAACTTTTGTGTAGATTGGACCAATGTTTTTATATTTTGAATAAACATTTACATGCTTGAGTCTGCAGCAGTGTTCCTTTCAGGCAATGCACAGTGCTAGTAGATTTAATAGAACATGGACATCTGTTGATATCTTCAGTTGCAACCAAGACTATCTCCATTTTTGGCACCATGTAAATACCACATATAGATAGGACACTAAATATGTGACCAGACCGATCTCGGCACCTCTATCGTTACTCAGTTCGTACTTGACACAGATGAGTGTGCACATTGAACACATATGCCTACTTTTATGTTGTAACACTTTTTACATGTAATATACTAATATTAACTTGAACATAAGTTATTTTGACACACAAATATGATTGTTTTAATTTCAACTGTTTAAAGAATTGTAGCAGTGACAAAAAATATGTGTCAAGCTGTTTCATGTAGCAACAGCAGTCACAACACTGAGGTTCCTCTGTTAAAGTTGCATAGGATTATTCTTTGCAAAACCTAAGTCTGTTTTAAATGGCAATATAAAATAAAGTAGCTCTTTAATCTAGTAATTGTAATGTACATTGGAATATTACCTAAATGATTATTATGCTGAATAAAAATAGTATTTATTTTTCAAATTACTTTAACATTGTGGTAATGCCTTTTCGTTTTTTAGTGTTGGTAGTAAAAGCTGATGAAAATGGTGTAAAATAAGATTTCACGCAGCATGTTTTGCCAAAAGAATATATAACGTGTTAAAAATGCTTTTTTAAGTGGCAATAAAATTTTTTTTTTTTCAGAATCAATTTCGGGTCAATGAAGTTACCTAAACTGATTAATCATAATAAAAATACCCTCATCAAGCAGCTGCCTGCCACAGAGGTCTGACAAGTACTTGTCAGTTTATACATGTCTTAGTAGGTCTGTGAGGATGGCAGGACCTCGGCAGAAAACAACACACATCTGTTTGATCAGTAAATATTACTTATTACTGAAAGATTCTAAAATATCACAAGAAACACTTGAAAAAAATTGGTTTTCTTGAGTGCAACAACCAATTTTTTAAATAGAATGGCAAAAATATGAAGTAAATGAGGAAACTGCCAGTAATATTTGTGTAAGCACCTCTGAGTCTATGCCTCTATCATTGATATCGGCAAAGCGGTTGCTCAAAACCCACTGTTTCAGCAGAAGTGCCCTAGCTGTAGTAAATAAATACCCCCTCAAGCAGCTGCTTGCCACAGAGGTCTGACAGGAGCCTGTCAGTTTATATGCCACAGTAGGAGATCTGAGAGGATGGCAGGACCTCAGCAGAAAAACGACACACACATCCATGCCTAAATCCGGGGCTCGAACCCAGGTCCCTTAGATCAATAGCCAAGCGTGCTAACCACTCGGCCACGGGATATATGCAAGTACAAATAAAGTTGAATATTTATCCTTATCACTAAGAAATTTCTGTCCCCTTGAAATTGAAACTCTATTGGAAAAATACATTTCACCCCTACACAATTAGCTGCACAAACAAATAATGTATGCAGATAAAATTTCATTCAATACCTCCCCTTTCCCCTTATTGTAAGTATATTTGAAAAAAAATCTGATACTACAGGGTAACTGGATTTAAAGAAAAACACCACCACATTGATTTTTTTCAGACAGCCAGGAAAAGATAGGACCCCAGACAACAGGCATGCTACATTACTTATCTTATTTGGAATCTGTTTCAAAATTACAAACCATTATTTCTCATGTGTTCTGCAAGTAAATTTAAATTGCATTTCATATAAAACGTAATTCCATTATTTTTTATACCACTGTAACAATTAGCCATTGTTTGAGAGTTTAAAGTGTATTATAAACCAAAATAAAATGACATATTGAAGTGAAAGAAGCACTAATGAACTGACTGGAAGAGTATGGATGCAGAGTTTCCTGATATCATGTAGTGGTGGTGCTAAAAACAGTGATGTGAGCAGTTTATATATTTTAGATCATTGGTCTGGCCACCCTAATCTGACAACTTTCATTATAAAATTTCAGTCACCTGTGTTGCCACTACTATTAGTAGATAAAATAAAAATTTATGCTTTTACTGTGCAGTTCATTTAATAAGAAAAAAATCTAAAATTGAATAATTGGGTTGGAGCTTTTCATCCTGGTACTATCCCCAGAAAAAAGGGACCTCTGGTCACCCTAACTTACAATGGCTTCATATATAAAAATAATGACTACCCTAGCAGTTAGCTTCTTCAACCCCCAGATAAAGCATGGCAGTTTTCTTTTTTCTGAGGTCTTGTTTACATCACAGATTTTTTCTAGGGAGTATTATTATAGCAGCAGACTAATCAGAGAAGTGTACCTCCTAGGACCAGTAATAAATAAATACCCCCTCGTATTTATTTTAAAGGCGGGATGCTTATTTCATTTCCACCTTCTAACAATGGCAATTTGAGTGTATCATTGGAAAATGTAAACCGTAATATTTCATTAATAACTGTGCAATCCAAACAGAATTTTTCATTATCTCTTGACCCTTCCAGTGTCCAGCCTGAAAAACTGGTTTACATCCAGAGGCCAAATTTAACTTTAGAACTTTTTTGCCAAATAATTAGTGAAAGGAATTATGGAATGTTACATGCCAAATTAATCAACATTTAAATTTCATTTTAATGGGATTTTTTTTAGTCATGTGGTAAAAAAATGCATCTGGCAACACAAAAATTTATATAAAAAAAAAGCTAATAGAAATGATTATAATGCACATGAATAGAAAGGCTATTTATTTCTAAATAATTTTTTTTCTTGTTTAAAGTAAATATTTCTTCCATTTTGAACAAGTCGCATATTGAATATTTTTAATAAATAACTAATCAACAGAAATAGCTCATGTTATAATACCAAATTAAAAAGAATTTTATTGAAGTAAAAATTATGGCCAAAATTACACTGCAGTAACATATTAATTTTAATAACAATTTTTACAGTGATATACCCAAAAAAGTACACATTTCATAATTACTTCCATTTTTAAAAAGTAGCAGTTCTTTGATAATTATCAGATTTTAAAAACTTCAAGGAAAAATTTTGTTGATAATAGTTCAAATCAAACATCTGAGCTTAAATTAGGGGATTGCTTCAGCACAGAGTAATGTTAGCAAACAAATTGGCAATACCTTATATAGCAAACAAATGATGCATCATATAAAAAAAGGAAATATTATTTATCAAGCTTAAATTACATATTTTTATAAGATATTTAATAAAAATTGCCATTTTAAAATTTTTTAATTTTTTTTATTCCATTAAAAATGGATATACATATACGTTCTGGACACTGGATGGGTTAAAACAGAAAAAGTCACATTCTCCCCCTCCCAGTCATAAAGGGGCAAATCACTGCTACCAATATAATCCTCTTGACCATATATATATATCATTTGTAATATTTGCTTCAAGTTTTGGAATTTTTTCCACCATTACAGGGTGCTATCAAACCCTTTTTTTGCCTTTAGTTGGAAGTTCCACTGCCAGAAGATGCTAAAGGATGATTCGGAAAAAGCAAATATTTTATCAGCATATATAAAACACAAAAAGAATTTTTCATTTCTTTATATAACCTCTAGACCATTACACTTTAGTCTCAAAAATTCAAATTTCTAGCAAAAATATATCATTAAAGTTTTGTTATTTTCCACCGTTACAGGCCGCTATTAAATCTATGGGAAGATCAGAAAACTGTATATCGTAATATTTCACCAATACCTATCCAACAAAAAAATAAATTTTCATTTATATCTGAAAAGAAATTTAATGTCTACAAAAACAAAGTCAAAACATCAGCTCTCTTTTAGAAACGAGTTAAAAAGATTGATAATGCAGGAGTCAAAATAGGGCATCCCGCATTAATTGTCTGGGAAAATAGAGTAAAATGCATCATTGTTACAAAACAACGGATACATTTAATATAAGCCTTACTTGTATGCAACATACGAATACACAGAGTAGATCAAAACAGTTGAGTTCTTTTCATTCAAAATACAAATAAATCACGAAAAGAATAGTTGCTTAAGTGAATCGACCCTAGGGGAGAGCAAGCTCCCCCCCCCCCCCAAGGAAAATGTTAATAAGCGGAAGAAGGGTGAAAAAAGTAAACAACGGCGTCTCCAAGGCAGCAGTGTGACAATGAAAAGTAAAACATATCTAATACCAGTGGCGGTCATAAGGAGAGGTCACGGTCTCTTCCAAGACACTCGCAAGTGTTTTATTTTTTTATTCCAACAGCTAGCCAATTTCTTTTCCGGGAAGGTAAACCCTTGACGTCCTAAATACCCCAAAGGCCAAATGACAAGCTGTTAAAAAGTATCTAGATTACTAAATAATACACTAATAAAGTTGTCATTTCTGGGCAACAAAACCCTTTATACGCCCCTTTCCAGGCTTGAAATTTATGACCGCCCCTATACAATACGCTCGGCGGCTACAATTCCATGTTATGACCAAACACTACTACCTTAAAAATGTAAATGAAGATCTGTAATCTTTTAAATCTAAAACCAATATTCGTTCGGTATTTTGAGTTACGAAAATGGAATATCTAACAGTAGCAATGCAATTTAAAAAAGTGCTCTAACAAGTTAAAACGAAAGCAGTACCATTATATATACACTTTGCTAGCATAAGTATGAGCATTTTTAGCAGTTCGCGTAATAATTATTAATTTTCACTAACTTTGTTTTTTTTTTCTTTTTTTGTAGAACGAGCTCATTTGTTCCCCTAACTTTTTAAACATTGAACATCGAGATTGAAATAGATTTGATTGAGATCTTTAAATTATCTTCAGTCACATTTTTTTCATAAAAACACATACAAGAAGTTACCGAGTGTACCTGAATCACTATTGACATGAAAGTGGTTGGTAACGTTTTGCAATATACACTTATAAAAGTACCAGAAATGAATTAATGAATAAAAATTGTAGATAGGTGTGATACGATATAGATTACAGTTGTTCAAAGTTCTAAATTTTTATTGAGCACAAATTTGTTAGGAAATACAAGACAGTCTAAATAATTGTTCGATGATGCCAACAGATAACCATGTCTGGGTTTTGAACCTGTTACGGAACACACATTGAATTCGGGAGTCATTCAATTAAGTTGGCCAACTCCAAACCGTTTAAGATACTAGGGCAATTACGAACTCCCGAAATAATCCACTTAATGAGGTTTGCCATTTTATTGCTAAAATGCTTTAAGGAACACCGTTTTCAGCTGGCTAAACATAAGGCAGAAGATAGAGTATCACTCAAGCGAAGAAAAAGAAATATTCTCATGCTAATAAAAACAATTAGAACCGGTTGCTTTTTTTCTAATAGCAATCAACAGACCATGAGCAAATCCGTAACCGCTCATTATTTAGAAACAATGCAAACTAATCGTGTTTTGTTTATCGTCTGCAAATAGCACATTCATCTTGCGAGAAAAAGGCGACGAAGGGCTGGCCTTGACCAGTTGTCCTGGTCACAAACCATGGGTCATGTGATTACAAAGACAACTTGCACCACCGAACAGCAAAAGCTGATGAATTTTTAAGTTTCATATTCCGGATATCGTCGACACACCAATTGTTCTACTTTATTAGCAGCAAGTAATACTTTTTCGTCACAGATAATAAAAAAAGTCTTCGCCTGAAGGCAATATAAAAAAAAATAATGAATCACTAAAATCTGCAATTAATAGGAAACTGTGACTGAAGATAAATTAAAAATCACAAGTCTATTTGAATTCTCTATTTTCAACAATATTCGTTCGGTATTTAGAGAATTATGAAAGCTGGAATATTTAACAATAAATTGTCTTATAAAAATCATTCACAATAGTCTAATATTGAATTAATCATTATGCAAACATCTAAAATCGGTATTTTATTAAATGGTCTGAAACAATACTTATTAAGTTTTTATTAATTTCTGAGGTAAATTATGAAATATTCTAGTTTCCGTAACTCTAAATACTGAACGAATATTGTCGACAATCGTAATTTAAATAGATTTGTTTACGATCTTTAATTTCATTTTTTTTAGAAGTTAGATTCTCACTGACATAACATGGAAATTCTCTAACGTTTAGGTAGGGTAGTGTATAGTGCCCTACCAATTTTAACGTATATCAGAGGTTAAAATACATTTCTTGCTTATTAGTTTATACACCACTGTCAAAGGCAAAGCGATTTTAAAATTCCTTCACTTTTGTCTAGTGCTCCATAAAATATATAAAAATAAATATCCCCTCAAGCAGCTGCTTGCCACAGAGGTCTGACAGGAGCCTGTCAGTTTATATGCCATAGTAGAAGGTCTGTGAGGATGGCAGGACCTCAGCAGAAAAACAACACAAACGTTCGTGCCTTATCCGGGCTCGAACACAGGTCCTCTAGATAAGTAGCCACTCGGATTACACGGGACGGCTTAACAAAAGTTAAAGGTTTTATATATGACATTCTAAGTTTTAATTAAGAATTTAACCATTATTGTTTGTATCAAACATGCCAGATCCACAAAGTAAGATTGGTCTGTTTTATCTCTCAGCGGAATTTTTGTTCACAAAATGGATGCCACAGACTCCAAAGACAATCCACTGGACAGCTGTTAGGAGACAGATGGAAGTAAGTCAAGCATCGTCTTCATTAACGTGAATAGAATATGGTTCTGCTCATTAGGGCCACGGCTTAACATCCCATCAGACTAACAGCAAAATTTCAATGCTTATGGGCATCCCCCTTTACCGAAAGCAGACTGGGAAACCGAGGAAATATCAAGTTTGGCACAGTTGGGAGTCGAATCCTACCGACTGATTCAATCCCCATTTGCATCTGTTAATTTTATATTCAGAGTGTCCCTGACCTCGTAACTGATCCTACACTAGATAAGCATTTAACATTCCGATTTAACAAATGGGATTTCCCAAAATGCCATTGGTTAAATCGTCCCAAAAAGAAAATTACGTCGCTACATTTTTTTAGGTAGTTACGTCAATAGTAATTCAGACACAGAATTCAGCACTTGTTAAATAACCTTTTTATGAAAATATGTTACTGCAGATAATTTAAAATTTCAATCATATCTATTTAAATTTAGATTTCCAACAATATTTATTTAGTAGTATGAGGAAGGATATAGAGAATGATAGTGTGCTTTGTTACTGATCAAAGGGACCTGGGATCAGGGTCCGAATCCCGGATAAGTTATGGATGTTACTTTTCTGTATTGCCTCGCCTTCTCCCACAGAACTTCTATGGCGTATTAATACTGAAAACAATTCTACCCTGCCAGATCTCTGTGGCAAGTAGCTTCCTTGAGGGGTGTTTAAGAGAATTATGGAAAGTTAACAGCAACAATGCCAGTTTAGTTGCTCCGAAAAGTTGAAACGAAAGAAATAACCGTTATACTAAACTTTACTAACCCATATGAGTATTTTTTATAATTTCGCGTAATAAATCTGCTATTTTTGCCAATTTTGAATTTTTTTGTAGACGTAAATAATTTGCTAAACGTTTCAGTTTCCATACCACTTTCAAATACATGACACATAAGTTAAAAATTCTTAAATAATTCTGAGAAACAAATATACAAGGTAAACAATTTCCACTTCCACATGAATTAAACAGAATATGCATAAACCAACGATACATTTTAAGCATTAAACATATATTTGAATGTAACTATGGGAAAGTTTTAACTGGGTGCCATTGTTGTATATTCGAGACGATTTCGGACTCAGGCCTTCTCGGGCTCAAAATTGCACAAACCACGGCAACATTAATATTTCAAAAATTTCTCGTGCTTGTGAAAAAATAAACAAAAGTAATGTTTTAATAATTTTAACACTTTAAGTATTAATTAAAAATCTGATCCAGTCAAATTTTTGATTATTTATTTCGTATTTTCAGCATTTATAATGATGCTGGTCAGAAAGTTTTAAATTTCTAGCATCTTTCATTGCAAATAATTATTTTAAAGTCTAATATTTAGAATTAATAACGAGTTAATGTTTTAGTGCATTATTTTATTACATAATAATAAATCCCCCCCCCCCCTCTAATGTCTTGAACTCACCTCTATTGCATACATACACTGCTCAAAGTGGAAACTGCAACACCAAGAATGAATGGAAGTAGAGATTAAATTGCAGAAGGCAATCGGCCATTCATCATCCTCAAGCAGCCATGGGCTACGGAGGTCCAACCAGACCGTGCAGTTTAATTATCCAAGCATATCTGTCCTGAGCTACATCTGCTGCATCCGGCCACTGCACACCAATTCTAACAAGGTCCTGTTTGACATTGTCTGCCCACCGCATCCTAGGTCTCCCCCTCCTTCTGAGGCCTCTAGGCACACTGTTCATAACCCTATTCGCCAATCTATAATTATCCATACGGGCAACATGGCCAAACCAGCGAAGTCTCTCTCTGCACAATATGCTGCTTAAAGGAGGTTGCAAACTCCTTTGCCTAGCCTCATCATTAGTTACAAAGTTGAACCACCTAATGCCCAAGATACTGCGTAAGCATCTAGTTTCCTGTTATCTTGTTTACAAAGCGCCCAAGTTCCACTACCATAACTAACCCTAGAAAGAACCAAACTATTATAGTTTAATTTTAGTCTTTAAGTGTATACGCCTATTTCTCCACACTCTCCATAGATTCTTAAAAGTCAAGGCAGCAATCCCTATTCGTCTGTTAATCTAATGCCGCACATAACCAGTATCAGTTACATAGCTCCCAAGATAATTAAACTGTGACACCTTCTCGAGACTGCAACCATTCAGATTAACTGAATCACAACCTGCCTGACAAATTTTCATCACTTTAGTTTTCTCTCTGTTTATAACCAAACCTACTCTACTACCCGTCTGATCAACAGCTCGAATGAAAGAGTTCGTCTCATCAACATCATTTGCCAAAAGGGCTAAATCATCAGCATAATCTAAATCAGAAATTTTAGTTATCTCCAGACCATTTAAGGCCAAAATTTTTCCCTTACAATGAATTTCGCATAACGTAATCAATAACCAAACAAAGAGAAAAGGAAACAATATGCATTCTTGTCGAACGCCAGAATGCTAAACCAATTGCTACAAGCCTTACCAACTCTCACACACGACTCAGTGTTATTATAGAGAGCTTTCATTATGTTAACTAACTTGTCTGGTATACCATATGATCTCACAATCAACCACAAATTATGATGATCAACAGAGTCGAAAGATTTTTTGAAATCAACAAAGCTAGCAACCAAAGGTTTCTGAAACTCTAAACATTTCTCAAGAATCTGCCTAAGTGAAAATATCTGATCCACACATCCCTACCACTTCTGAATCCACATTGCTCATCACGCAATTGACTGTAAACCAGATTTTTAATTCTATTAAGCACAATCATGGAAAGAACTTTACCTGGAACAGAGAGTAGGCTGATACCTCTATAGTTATCACAAGAACTGCGATCACCTTTTTTGAAAATAGGGATAATAATAGTTCTGGTAAAATCTTCAGGAACCATGCCTTTATCATAAAAGATATTCAAAATTTCAGTCATCCAAGTGGTAACCGAAACATTCCCAGCTCTAAGCATTTCTGTAGTAATTTCATTTACCCCTGGGGATTTATGAAGTTTAAGTTTAGAAATATCCAAAATAACTTCAGATTGTGTTATAGGGCCAACATTAAAGTCAGTAATGTATCTATCATCATTACAAACAATGGGAGTAGAACTAACCACATTGTTTAGAACATCATTGAAATGCTCAGCCCACCTAGCCATGACAGAATCCTCACCTTCTATAACCTTATCTTATTTATCCTTCAATTCCTGTATACCTGTTCATTTTCTACCACACAAAACATTAACTATCTGGTACAGCTCTCTGCTGTTGTGCTGTCTAACTGCTTCCTCGGCTTTGTCAGCCAAGCCATCAAACCAAAGATTCTTATCGGCAGCTAACTGATCCTTTACACGTTTATTAAGCTCTCTGTAATCCTTTCTATTAGGACTAGTAGGGTACTGATTAAGGACATTCATGCAGTTGCTTCTTTCTGAAATAAGCTCAAGTGCCTTATCACTCAAATAATTCTGCCTCCTCTGCTCCTTATTTCCTAAAAGAGTACTGTTAGTTTCCAAAAAAGCCTTTTCAAAATGGTGTCATTCTTCCTCAACTTCAGTAGTAAGCAAACCATGACTGTCATAACGACTAAGTAACCTATCATGGTAAGCTTTAGCTATAACTGGGTCTTTCAGAGTTTCAGTATTAAAGGTAAATTTTTTAACTTTAGCACAACACTTTTTAAGTTTAAGTTGCAAGGCCCTTTTAACAAGGTAATGGTCAGATCCAATTTCAGCTCCCCTGTATGTCCTGGTATTCCTAACAGAACTAGCTCAATTGCTGGGTTGGGTTGTTTTACCTCTGAGCGGCACTTTTTTGCACACCATGGGCTAAATGGCCAGGTCACAAGGACCCCGAAGGCTCAGAGAAGGTTGGGGGAGGGGACCCACTGGAACAGCTGTTGGGAGACAGATGGTAGCCTCCCGTCAAGCGTGTTCTTTAACGTGCACAGGGTATGGCTCTCCCACACACGGGGCCACGGCTTAACGTCCCATCCGACGGACGGCGGCCTTTCCAAGCCCATCGGTGTCCCCTACTGACCGTGGGCAGGGCGGAGAATTTTGCGGAGATAAATCTCAACGCTGACCCAGTTGGGACTCGAACCTGGGAACTACAGATTACGAGCCTGGCGCGCTACCGACTGAGCCACCCCGCCCAGCTCAATTGCTGTTAATTAATATATAATCAATCATATTCTTATGCAGCCCATCAGGATTGGATTGTTTTACCTCTGAGCGGCACTTTTTTGCACACCATGGGCTAAATGGCCAGGCCACAAGGACCCCGAAGGCTCAGAGAAGGTTGGGGGAGGGGACCCACTGGAACAGCTGTTGGGAGACAGATGTTAGCCTCCCGTCAAGGCCATCCAGCGTGTTCTTTAACGTGCACAGGGTATGGCTCTCCCACACACGGGGCCACGGCTTAATGTCCCATCCGACGGACGGCGGCCTTTCCAAGCCCATCGGTGTCCCCTACTGACCGTGGGCAGGGCGGGGAATTTTTGCGGAGATAAATCTCAACGCTGACCCAGCTGGGACTCGAACCTGGGAACTACAGATTATGAGCCTGGCGCGCTACCGACTGAGCCACCCCCGCCCCACAGCCCATCAGGTGAAACCCAAGTGTACTTATGTATGTCGCGGTGTTTGTAATACGTGTTAGTTATTCTGAAACCATTGAGTTTACTTACCTGTAGGAGACGTTGCCCATTGCCATTCCAGCTACCAATACCAAAAGGGCCTATTACTCCTCCCCAAAGGTCAGAGTCAGTACCAACTTTGGCATTGAAGTCACCTAGAACAAGGGTAATATCTCCTTTCTTGACAGAATTCAAAATATCCTGAAGTTGTCCGTAAAACCTATCCTCCTCATCCTCAGTGGGGGCATAACAGCAGATAACATTCATGTATTTAATGCTTGTATGAAATTTTGCTGTAAGAAACCTTTCATTAATGCACTCATGTCCTAGAAGAGCATCACTAGTGTGTCTTCTGAGAAGCAAACCCACGCCTTGGTGATGCTTATTATCTTCCCTCCCTGAAAAGAGAAACTTAAGATTATTTTCAACAATCTGACCTTTATCTGTCCATCTGGTCTCTTGCAAGCCTAGAATATCTAGGTTATAGCACTGGAATTCCTGCGTGAGGACATTAAGAGAATATTCTCTATATAATGTCCCCACGTTCCACATTCCTGTAGAGAGAAAATGATTAGTAGGATTTTTAAAGAAACTAGGTTTATTGAGATTGGTAGGGCCAACAATATCAAACAGCCCCCTGATCGCAGGCATGGGGCAAAAAGACCTGTTCCTCCTCCACCAAAGAATGAAGTCACCGATGCTGGTAGGAACTTCAGGCACCACCTTTTCAAGTGGACTTTTTCAAGAGCCACATGGCCTGCCTGAGACACATTACTCCAGTTTAGGCTTGACGATGCCCAACTAGCTAAGTAAGGTTCAGGTATCTGCGATGGCCTCTGATTAGGATTATCCACCAGCTGATATAAGGTATCCCATGCCTCTGTTCACTTAGGGCTGGCAACCCAGAAGCAAACAGAAAACACAGCAGCAGATTCTCCCTCAACAGAGGCCCACCAGTGCAGCAAGTCCAGGATCAATAATCAAGCTCAAATTCATAAACAAGTCCAGTCTAGTAGGTATAAATGGTCAGCACCAGGACCCTGTGAAGTTGACCACTCCTCAGCATGGTTGAAAAAAAAAAGAAAAAAGTTGCCATAGATGACCAGATCAGTAGGCCATACTGAACTGGCAGCCCTCCCCTTCCGTTCCCTTCCAAAAGAGAATATCTCTTTTGAAAGGTACTAACGGCCTGCACCACGAGAAGGCGGGGTCGGACATTAGGTGCTAGACCTGGCCGGTTATGTGCATCATCACTAGGGATTGTTACACAACACTCCTTCCAATTTATGCCTAGCTACCATTTACAGACCAATAGGCCATTAGAGATATGCAAATGATCCGCAGAGAATGGACACGTGACATCCAGCTGAGCCACCAGATGACCAGAGTTCGTATTGTAGCACAACCGACAGTGAAGTTAGAGTGCATGCTGCAAAAATGTTTGTGCCTTGGAGATGCCAACAGGACCCTTGTGCACAATTGACTCCTTTTGAGAAGCAAATCGTCAATATGAGAGATCTTGGATTGAGCTTTCGTGCAACTGGTGCACAAATGTGAGCATAGTGCATCTCATGTAACATCATGGAGCACCAAAAGATACGGACTGGAACAGGACCAGCACATGAAGACTGCATGATCCATATAATCCTTTCACCACAGCACTGTGCTGCAGAGCAATTTGCGGGCTGCTATAGATGCCGTGGTTTCCACGCAAACCATTAGACAATGTTTGCATGATGTAGAAATGAGGGCGAAACATCCAGTCCGGCATCTGCCATTGCAGTGACATAACCAATTACACAGTCTCCATTAGACTGTGTTGTTGACAGACGAGTCTCGATTCTGTTTCGGTATACCAAACAGCAGTTTGTCTGCATTGTCAACGACACGAGGAAGCCTATTCCATTAGCCACCATACAGTTCCCCATCGTGGTACAATGGTATGGAGTGGCAGAACACATCTGCTCATGTTTCTGGCACACTAATGGTGAGACATTATATCATCGTTAATCCTGTGGCATGACCCTTCCTTACCGCCATGCCTGGATTGATTGCGCAGCAAGGAAATGCCACCTAACATACTGCGCATGCAATGATGGACAGTTTCCAAGGTGTGAACATTTTCCCATGGCCACCATACTCCCTGGACTTGTCGCCCATTGAGCATGTGTGGGACCTTTTGGATCACCACCTTTGCCAGCTCCCTATAGTGGCGGGCCTGGTACAGTTGCATTCCCAATTGGATGCTGTTTGGAAAAGGCCAACCTCAGGACACCATTAACCATTTGACTGATGGAATGTCGAGATGTCTACAGGCTTGTATAACTGCCCAAAGTGGGCCTACTATGTACTAATGAGTCTGCAATAAATGTACATACCTTGCATTATCACATTCCTTTTTTTTAATCTTTGCGCTTCTACCCTCATAGTTACCGCCTCGTCAGTTTCGGGCATATGCGTCAAAGTGTTGCGATTTCCACTTTGAGCAATATACTTCACAGGGTCCTGGTGCTGACCATTTATACCTACTAGACTGGACTTGCTGCACTGGTGGGCCTCTGTTGAGAGAGAATCTGCCGCTGTTTTCTGTTTGCTTCTGGGTTGCCAGCCCTAAGTGAACAGAGGCTATCGCAGGTACCTGAACCTCACTTATCTAGTTGGGCATTGTCAATCTAAACTGCAGTAATGTGTCTCAGGCATGCCATATGGCTCTTGAAAAAGTCCACTTGAAAAGATGGTACCTGAAGTTCTTACCAGCATCGGTGACTTTAGCCTTTCGCAAAGAAGGAACTGGTCTTTGCCCCATGTCTGCAATCAGGGGGCTGTTTGATATTGTTGGCCCTACCTATCTCAATAAACCAAGTTTCTTTAAAAATCCTACTAATAATTTTCTCTCTGAAGGAACATAAAGATATTACATAGAGATTATTCTCTTCATGTTCTCAGATAGGAATTCCAGCACTATAACTTAGATATTATAGGCTTGCATGAGACCAGAAGGACAGGTAAAGGTGAGATACTTAAAAATAACTTTAAATTTCTCTTTACAGGGAGGGAGGATGGAAAGCATCACCAAGGCGTGGGTCTGCTGCTCAGCAGACATGCTAGTGATGCTCTTCTAGGATATGAATGCATTAATGAAAAGTTTCTTACAGCAAAATTTCAGACAAGCATTAAAGACTTGAATGTCATCTATTGTTATTCCCCCACAGAGACTGATGAGAACAAAAAGGATATGTTTTACAGACAGCTTCAGGATATTTTGAATTCTGTGAAGAAAGGAGATATTTCTCTTGTGCTAGATGACTTCAATGCCAACGTAGTTGCGTGCAAAGTTGTTACTGACTGACCTTTGGGCAGGAGTTTTAGGTCCCTTTGGCATTAGTAGTTCCAATGGCAATGGGGAACATCTCCTATAGGTAAGAAAACTTAAGAAAACTTAATGGTTTACGAATAACTAACACATACTACAAACACCTGGGCATTTATAAATATACATGGGTTGCACAGGAATATGATAGATTATATTTTAATTAACAGCAAATAGGCTAGTGCAGTTAGGAATACCAGATCATACAGGGGAGCTGAAATTGGATCTGACCATTACCTGGCCAAAAGTGTCTTGCAGCTGAAGATTAAGAAATGTTGTGCTAAGGTTTAAGAAAATTACCTTCAACACTGAAAGATCCAGATATAGCCAAAGCATACCATGATAGGCTACTTAGTCATGACAATCGTGGTTTGCTTGCTGCTGAAGTTGGGAAAGAATGGGATCAGTTTAAAGAGGCATTTCTTGAAACCAACTGTACTCTTTGGGGTAAAAGGGTACAGAGGAAATAAAATTATTTGAGTGATAAGGCCATGAAACTTATTTCTGAAAGAAGGAAGTGCAGGATTAATATGTCAACACCCTACTAGCCGGGGCGGAGGTGGCTCAGTCGGTAGCGCGCCAGGCTCGTAATCTGTAGTTCCCAGGTTCAAGTCCCAGCTGGGTCAGCGTTGAGATTTATCTCTGCAAAATTCTCCGCCCTGCCCATGGTCAGTAGGGGACACCGATGGGCTTGGAAAGGCCGCCGACATTGGATGGGACGTTAAGCCGTGGCCCCGTGTGCGGGAGAGCCATACCCAGTGCACATTAAAGAACACGCTGGATGGCCTTGACGGGAGGCTACCATCTGTCTCCCAACAGCTGTTCCAGTGGGTCGCCTCCCCCAACCTTCTCTGAGCCTTCGGGATCCTTGTGACCTGGCCATTTAGCCCATGGTGTGCAAAAAAGTGCCGCTCAGAGGTAAAACAACCCAACCCTACTAGTCCTAGCAGAAGGCATTACAACGAGCTTAATAAACATGTAAAGGATCAGTTAACAGCTGATAAGAATCTTTGGCTTGAAAGCTTGGCTGACAAAGCAGAGGAAGCAGTTAGACAGCACAATAGCAGGGTTGTACCAGATTGTTAACGTTTTATGTGGGAAGAAACAGACAGGTGACTTACTAGCGATAAGATGAATCGTGTACAGCTCGCCCGACCACTCCTGCTGTCATCAGTGTACGAGCTGACTTACTAGTGATAAGATGAATCGTTTTACGCATCAAGAGCTAGCGGATATGCATCTCGCATATGGGGCAGCTGGCGAAAGCGGCCGCCGAGCTAGGCAAGTTTACGAAGACCGATACCGCAGCATCAAATGTTTGCACGTGTGCATCGCAATCTGCGCGAACGTGGTTCACTGTGCAGCAACATGCAGGATATGGGGAGAAAACTACTGACGCGGACTGTCAACGTCGCAGAACAAGTCCTACAGTCCATCGAAGATAATCCGAACAACAGCACACGAGCTATTGCTCAGCAGCTTGGGGTCTCTCAGTCAGCAGTGTGGCGGATACTGCACGAGGAACGTGTGCATCCCTTACCATCTGCAAAGGGTGCAGTTACTGCATCCTGACGATTATCCGAAGCGTGTGGAATTTGCACAATGGTTCATGCAGAAAGGTGCCGTGGACCCCAGTTTCCAGCTTCTGTCCTTTTTACAGATGAAGCTTCATTCAGTCGTGAAAGTGTGTTCAATACACACAATTCACATGTATGGGCTTACGACAACCCGCATGGTACGAGAAGTCACGCTGTGCAACATCGTTTTGCCGTAAATGTGTGGGCTGGAATCATTGGCGACTGTTTGTTGGGACCTTACTTGCTACCGCCCCGATTGGACGGCCGGAAATACCTAATATTTCTCGAGACAGTGTTACCGACTTTTCTGGGCGCTGTTCCTGCGCATATCTGCCGAGATATGGGGTATCAACATGACAAGGCTCCAGCCCATAGCACAATTGTTGCGCGTAATTACCTGAACCAAACATTCGGAGCTCAATGGATCGGTAGAGGTGGACCGATCGCTTGGCCACCCAGGTCACCTGATTTATCACCCATGGATTTCTTTTTGTGGGGGGCCATGAAATACCATGTGTACGAGACCCCCGTCGACAGTGAAATGGACCTTGTTGCACGAATAGTGGCCGCCGCAGGCATTGTCTGTGATATGCCAGGCATTTTTGAAAATGTTCAACGGTCAATGCAACGGTGCTGTGAATCCTGTGTCCGTATAAATGGTCGCAATTTTGAGCACCTACTGTGAACCTGTACTTTACCTTGTTGGAATAAAAGTCACATTTGTTACCACTTAACTGTACTGTTTCCTTGTGTTCACTTTACTTGTCCATTTTGTTCATGTAGATGACGTTTGCGGACTTACTTTCCTATGTGAAATCGGTTTCCTGACGTATTCCCTACCTCCCCACGAAATTTGAACGATAAGTTTTGAATCACCCTGTATAATAATATAAATGCCTGTAGAAGAGCAGTTTAGAAATAGCATTAAATCAAACAAACAGTATGTGCTAGTTGAATTTGTGGGGACTGAGTTAAACTTGTTTAAACATTATATTCCTTTAACTTCGTCATTTGTGATCATTTAAGAGATCTGCTAAGGGTCAGTAATTAATTTCTTCTTTGTCTGTCTTTACTTATTCTCAAGAACAGGCAAAGAACACTATATCCAGTCATATTTTGCAGAAATATCTTCAATACCAACAACAGTGCTTCCCACATTTGGTATAAACATTCCCCTCTTTATGTCAAATCAGAACTGCTAAGTGAAAAAATTAGTCTCAAATTAAGAATATCGTATTGGTAATAATTTTCCTTGTGCGATTTGTACAAAGCAAGTGAAGAACACAGATAAAACAATCAGCTGCAAAAAGTGTATTTTGATGCACATGTGCTATTCCAAATATTTAGTGGTACAATTGACGACCCATTTGTTAAGAAAAAAAAAAACTCTTAAATTTCAATTAAATATTTTAATAAAATAGATAAGTTAGGGGAAAATTTAAGAGCCAGAAGACAAGAAAGAGTGGTTAATGGGAAAGGTAGGAGAACTTCCCAATTAGAGCATATATGAGAAATTATTGGTCTGTAAATGGTAGCTAGGTAGTCACTGGAAGGAGACCTATGCACCAGTCCCCTGTGATGATGCACAGAACCGGCCAGGTCTAGCACCTAATGTCCGACCCCGCCTTCCCGTGGTGCAGGCCATTAGTACCTTTCAAAAGAGATATTCTCTTTTGGAAGGGAACAGAAGGGGAGGGCTGCCAGTTCAGTATGGCCTACTGATCTGGTCATCTATGGCAACTTTTTTCTTTTTTTTCAACCATGCTGAGGAGTGGTCAACTTCACAGGGTTCTGGTGCTAACCATTTATACCTACTAGACTGGACTTGTTTATGGATTTGAGCTTGATTATTGATCCTGGACTTGCTGCACTGGTGGGCCTCTGTTGAGGGAGAATCTGCCGCTGTGTTTTCTGTTTGCTTCTGGGTTGCCAGCCCTAAGTGAACAGAGGCATGGGATACCTTATATCAGCTGGTGGATAATCCTGAGCAGAGGTCATCTCAGGCACCTGAACTCTTGCTTCTATGGGCATCGTCAAATTCTACATTCGAGGAAGTCTTCCAGTGTAGATGGCTTTAGCCTTTTACACGGAACATTGTCAGCATTCCCTCTCTCAATAAACCTAGTTTCTTTAAACATCCCATTAACCATTTTCTCTCCATAGGTAGTTGGAATGTGAGGACTCTGCACAGAAATTATTCTCTTGAGATATTCTCAGCTTGCAAGAGATCAGATGGACAGGTTCTTAAAAGTAATCTTAAATTTCTCTTTTCAGAGAGGGCTGATAACAAGCATCTCCAAGGTATAGGTCTGCTTCTCAGCAAACATGATAGTGATATCTTCTAGGATATGAGACAAGCATTAAGAGAATTATTGCAAATTTATTCCTTTATACAGGAGAACTCCAACTTATGAACATAATGCATACACTGAAATGTATTCATATGTTCAATTTGCCCTATAAGAAATGCACGGAACTGTTAAATCCATAATACATTCCTTTATAACCATGAAAAATCAACTACCTTCTTATAAAAATGTGTTAAGTTATGAACACTTTTAGAATAAATTCTTATTTTTTCAATCCTTCCAGGGAAACCTGAAAAACTGATTTACATCCAGAGGCTTTTATTTTATACCTATTTTTTCACTCTGCCCAGCCAAAAAAAATAACTTAGAACTTATTTTGCCAAACAACTAATGAAATGAATTATGGCATATTATATTCCAAATTAATCAGCATTTAATTCTGGAAAATAAAATATTTCACAAGAAAATCAATTTAGATCCGATGAGCGGGATATATGCATAGAATGCTGGGATATATGATAAAAATAATTCTAGTAAGAATAGGGCAGAAAAGAGAGTTGGGTTGTTTTACCTCTGAACAGTACTTTTTTGAACACCATGGCCAGGTCACAAGGACTGTGAAGGCTCAGAGAAGGTTGGGGGAGGGGACCCACTGGAACAGCTGGTAGCTTCCCATCAAGGCCATCCAGCTTGTTCTTTAACATGCACAGCGAATGGCTCTCCCACACACGGGGTGATGGCTTAACATTCCATCCGATGGATGGCGGCCTTTCCAAGCCCATCGGTGTCCCCTACTGACCGTGGGCAGGGAGTTTTGCAGAGATAAATCTCAACGCTGACCCAGCTGGGACTCGAACCTGGGAACTACAGATTACGAGCCTGGCATGCTACCGACTGAGCCACCCCACCTCCACAGCGGCTTCTTTCCCTGGAAGGATTGAAAAAAGGGGAGGGGGGAAGGTAAGAGGTATGCACTTTAAAATTACTTTCAAAAGCTTTCGTTTTTAAAAATAGCAATTTCTTCCCAATTTTTAAGGAGTTTTTTGGAATTTTAAGAATTTTTTTTAATAAAGTTCAAATTAAACTTGTGAACTTAAATCAGGTGGTTGTTTCTGCATAGAGTAATGTTAATAAACAAATCGGCAATACCATACAGTGCTTCTAAGAAATGGCAATCATTTGGCTTTAACAGATTATTTATATTGTAGTTTAATAAAATATGAATTAAATAATGGAAAAATGAAAATATTTTCCAAACTTGAATTACCTGCTTTTAAAAGACATAGAAATCCATTTGAAAAATTTCTTATTTCTTAAAATTGATTTTTTTTTTGTTGTACAAAAGACCTCTAAATGTTTGCCTTGGGCCTCTCATTTCAGATTCTATGTTTGTTGGGGGTGTTGGAAGGGTTAATACAAAATGATAAATTGGCTAAACATAGTAGTTGTGTTCAGTTCAAGTTGGTATGCAAGGCAAACACATCAGGTTGCCTTCAAGAATGATGACCTGTAAAATATCTGAAAAGGGGGGACTTGCACAAACATACCTTGAGCTGTCCTATGTCCAGTACAGTGTTTTCTGACTCAACTTTCAAAATCTGAGCATACACGCAAAGGGACCTGGATAAGGCATGGATGCTTGTGATGCCTTTCTGCTGAGGTCTCAGCATTCTCAGAGACAGGGATGCCAGAAAATATCCAGTAGGCTGGTCAAATTTGGGCAGCTTGACATAACAGTTTTCAGCTTGTAAAAATTTGTTTTTTGCTCATTAACCCTTTAATGCCCAGAACGGCCCAAAATGGCCAAGATTTTGAAATGGACTATAGTCTGAATAGTGCTATTTCTTTGTCTTTACTACCCTCTACCTTTTTCTAAGATTTCTTGGGTGTTAAAGGGTTAATTCATAACCATTTCCTTTTTTTTATTTTTATCTTGATAAAACATATGCATATTTAAGTTTTCTCTCAACAACAAACAATGCAGCCAGAGTTTGCCACCAAAGCAGCATTCAGAAGAACCCTCTTAGAAATTAAAGTTTGGGGATAAGGAAACATGATGGTCATAAAGCAGCTGCAAAGGAGGAAAAACAAAAATAATTAGTGGGGAAGTGATAAACACTACAGAAGAACAAATAAGCTTTTCAAATCCCAGATGTTTTATCCCACTCTCTTCAAACCTCAGATCAGACTTCCTTACATGGTTGTCGAGCAAGCAGTTCCCTTTAATCTTGAATGACAAGCTGGTCTCATTAAATGGCAGACTTGTTTCCCTTGACAGGGGACGTTTGCTTGCTGTATTTTTTTTTATAAACAATGTCTAAACAAAAAAATTCAATATGAAGAACCAAAACCTATAGCAGACTGGATATTTTATTTGGTCATTTACTGAGATTTCACAAGATTTTTGATGTCAAACTACTTTATACTCCTCTTTCTGAGTTCATTTCGTCTTTGTTTTAGAGTTAAACAATTTTAAATTGCAGAAAAAAATCTAAGTACGCTGGTATAAAAACAAAATTCCCCGAAAAAGGTTGAATTCTAATGATTTTTCACTTAAGCTTTCATTGTTTGCTTCTTATGGTTCACTACAAAACATGGTTTTACACTGCATTAAAAAAGAAATGCAAAATTAAAGTTTGTAGAATATCTTAAAATTTTAAATAAGCTGAAAACTACACTGGCAGAAATTGAAAAAAAGAACACCATTAACAATTGAAGTATAATTTATAAGATTTATTTTGTAGAAACAACTTGTTGAGAAAGAACAGTGATCACACATGTGAAGTGCTTCAATGTCTATTGTACCTTTTAATGAGTATTACATTTTACAGAAGGCACATTTTATTAAGGTTTTGAACCTCCTTGAGCAGCAATACAAGCTTCCAATCTGACATGCAATATCAGTCATACAGATGCTGGATATCACACTGGGGGATACCATTCCATGCGCTTTCAACTTGGGCATGTAATTCAGCGATGGTCATTGCTTGCCACGGTGGGTGGAAGTCTTTGTCTGATCCAGTCCGACATGCTAGATTGGAGACAAGTCTGGCAAGTGTGCTGGCCAAGGGAGTTGGTGCACTGCTTGAAGAGCATATTGAGTTACCTGGATGGAGTGTGAGTGGGCCTATCTATCTGTTTGTTTGTCCATCCATCTTTGTAGTTATCCAACATTTTGGTTTTTAGAGATAAATTAAAAAATATTTTGGTTGGATAGGTAATGATTAAATTTTAAGATTAGCACTTTCCAAATATCTCAAAACTTTAACTGCACCCCCTAATTGTGGAAGAAAGTTGAATATTGCAAACAATATATATGCTAGTGGAATGTGAAGGTCATGAGGTTTGCATAAATGAGTTATTTCAAGAAATAAAGTATGTTTTTAGAGATGAATTTAAAATTCTTTTTCTGAGTTCAATAAGTATTGCACATATTATGATTCACAAAAAGTTAAAGTAAATGCATTTTTTTTTACGCTAGAAATCTGAAATTTTGATTGTAGAATGTGAAGGTTATGTAGTTCTCATTTGCAACCTTAAGTTGGCCCCTTTCACACAGGGGTGTGGGAACACAACTGTTTTGTTCCAAGAGATATTAGAAAATAATTTTTTTAGTTGGATTGGTATTAATGAAATATTTGCATTTTAAAATTTGTTAGGTGCTTTTATTTTACATCGTAGAGAGAACTAAACATGAAAAAGGCGATACTTTTAATGAATGTTGCAAGTGATCTGTTTATGGTTGAAATTTCAGTGGTAGAGTGTCAAGAGATAATTCAAAAGTTGCAAGATTTTGCTGACAGCAACAATCTGTCCTTTTAGTCAGAGGGGTGGGCAAAAAACAACTTTTAAATTTATGGAATAAAGAACAAATGCATTTTTTCTTGTGTAAGTACTAATAGAATAATACTATCTGCAGTTTCTCAGTAATGAACTAAATCTTTTAAAGAGGGCAAAAGTAGGTAAACAGAAAATTTCATTCTCTTTGAAAATGAGATTCCCATATTCGATAGAGGTGATATGCATTCTTCTACTTTGAAATTTGTAACTCTAAAAAGGCCAAACATGGCTAAACAGGTCAGCCCAACCTGCAACTCACAAAACAAATGATCAATATACTGAATTTGGCTCACTTTTTCAAAATTTCTGAAAAATATTTTTAGGTGCATAATTAAACTCTTTTGTTAATTCATCATCATCATCATCATCCTCAAGCAGCCATGGGCTACGGAGGTCCAACCAGACCGTGCAATTTAGTTCTCCAAGCAAGTCTATCCTGAGCTACATCTACTGCATCTGGCCACTGCACACCAATTCTAACAAGGTCTTGTTTGACATTGTCTGCCCACCGCATCCTAGGTCTCCCCTTCTTTCTGAGGCCTTTAGGCACACTGTTCATAACCCTATTTGCCAATCTATAATTATTCATACGGGCAACATGGCCAAACCAACGGAGTCTCTCTCTGCACAATATGCTGCTTAAAGGAGGTTGCAAACTCCTATGCCTAATCTCATCATTAGTTACAAAGTTGAACCACCTAATGCCCAAGATACTGCGTAAGCATCTGGAATCAAAAGCATCTAGTTTCCTGTTATCTTGTTTACAAAGTGTCCAAGTTTCACTACCATAACTAACCCTAGAAAGAACCAAACTATTGTACAGTCTAATTTTAGTCTTTAGGTGTATACGCCTATTTCTCCACACTCTCCATAGGTTCTTAAAAGTCCCGGCAGCAATCCCAATTCGTCTGTTAATCTCATGCCGCACATCACCATTATCTGTTACATAGCTCCCAAGATAATTAAACTGTGACACCTGCTCAAGACTGCAACCATTCAGATTAACTGAATCACAGCCTGCCTGACCAATTTTCATCACTTTAGTTTTCTCTCTGTTTATAACCAAACCTACTCTACTGCCAGTCTCATCAACAGCTCGAATGAAAGAGTTCATCTCATCAACATCATTTGCCAAAAGGGCTAAATCATCAGCATAATCCAAATCAGAAATTTTCGTATCTCCAGCCCATTTAAGGCCAAAATCTTTCCCTTGAAGTGAATTTCGCATAACATAATCAATAACCAAGCTAAAGAGAAAAGGAGACAAAATGCACCCCTGTCGAACACCAGAAGTAATGCTAAACCAATTACTACAAGCCTTACCAACTCTCACACACGACTCAGTGTTATTATAGAGAGCTTTCATTATGTTAACTAACTTGTCTGGTATACCATATGATCTCACAATCAACCACAAATTATGACGATCAACAGAGTCGAAAGCCTTTTTGAAATCAACAAAGCTAGCAACCAAAGGTTTCTGAAACTCTAAACATTTCTCAAGAATCTGCCTAAGTGAAAATATCTGATCCACACATCCCCTACCACTTCTGAATCCACATTGCTCATCACGCAATTGACTGTCAACCAGATTCTTAATTCTATTAAGCACAATCATGGAAAGAACTTTACCTGGAACAGAGAGTAGGCTGATACCCCTATAGTTATCACAAGAACTGCGATCACCTTTTTTGAAAATAGGGATAACAATAGCTCTGGTAAAATCCTTAGGAACCATGCCTTTGTCATAAAAGATATTCAGAATTTCAGTCATCCAAGTGGTAACCGAAACATTCCCAGCTCTAAGCATTTCCGTAGTAATTTCATCTACCCCTGGGGATTTATGAAGTTTAAGTTTAGAAACAGCCAAAATAACTTCAGACTGCGTTATAGGTCCAACATTAAAGCCACCAATGCATCTATCATCATTGCAGACAATGGGAGTAGAACTAACCACATTGTTCAGAACATCACTGAAATGCTCAGCCCACCTAGCCATGACAGAATCCTCCCCTTCTATAACCTTACCTTGTTTATCCTTCAATCCTTGTATGCCTGTCCGTTTTCTACCACACAAAATTTTAACTATCTGGTACAGCTCTCTGCTGTTGTGCTGTCTAACCGCTTCCTCGGCTTTGTCAGCCAAACCATCAAGCCAAAGATTCTTATCAGCAGCTAACTGATCCTTTACAAGTTTATTAAGGTCTCTGTAATGCTTTCTATTAGGACTAGTAGGGTATTGATTAAGGGCATTCCTGCAGTTCTTTCTTTCAGAAATAAGCTCGAGTGCCTTATCACTCAAATAATTTTGCCTCTTCTGCTCCTTTTTTCCTAAAAGAGTATTGTTAGTGTCCAAAAAAGCCTGTTTAAAATGATCCCATTCTTCCTCAACTTCAGTAGTAAGCAAACCATGACTGTCATAATGACTAAGTAACCTATCATGGTAAGCTTTGGCAATAACTGGATCTTTCAGAGCTTCAGTATTAAAAGTAAATTTTTTAACCCTAGCACAACACTTTTTAAGTTTAAGTTGCAAGACACTTTTAACAAGGTAATGGTCAGATCCAATTTCAGCTCCCCTATATGCCCTGGTATTCCTAATAGAACTAGCCCATTTGCTGTTAATTAATATGTAATCAATCATATTCTTATGCAGCCCATCAGGTGAAACCCATGTGTACTTATGTATGTCACGGTGTTTGTAATAAGTGTTAGTTATTCTGAATCCATTGAGTTTACTTACCTGTAGGAGACGTTGCCCATTGCCATTGCAGCAACCAATACCAAAAGGGCCTATTACTCCTCCCCAAAGGGCAGAGTCAGTACCAACTTTGGCATTGAAGTCACCAAGAACAAGGGTAATATCTCCTTTCTTGACAGAATTCAAAATATCCTGAAGTTGTTCATAAAACCTATCCTTCTCATCCTCATCGGCATCCTCAGTGGGGGCATAACAGCAGATAACATTCAAGTCTTTAACGCTTGTCTGAAATTTTGCTGTAAGAAACCTTTCATTAATGCACTCATATCCTAGAAGAGCATCACTAGCGTTCATAGTACTCATTAAAAATATGTATAGTTTTGTTCTTCAATCGAGATATTTTCTTTATTCCTCAAAAATAATTTTTTTGCAATTCATTTTTCATTAGAAATGTATGTTTTTGCTGATCTTAAAGAATGTATTTTCCCTATAGGCCATAGGTGTACTGAAAGGCCCTGCAAATTTTTTTTTTATAAAATTCATAAGGATATTTAATATGGTTCAGATTTGTTTTCCCTATAGCTTTGAATGAATAAAGATGGATAGTGAAAACTAGCTTTATCTTTCCTCCTAGAAATTCCTCTGCATGCTATATGTGGGCCAGAACTCATTTTCTCAAAGCCTTTCATTAGTTCTCTAGCAAAAATTTACACCACATGATTAATTTTCAGAAAACTGTTTTATAGGTATTTTAGTAAGGTATAAAATTAAGATAATATTTTGATTAAAACAAACTTTTGTATTTTATACAGTAAAGTGTAGTAAAATTTTGGTTTTTATGTAAAATATCTAAGTTCTAAAAATTTTAATTATTAAAAATTAGAGAAAACATTAAAACAAAGATAGTAATGAAATCCTTACACAATTTCAATAACTGAAAGCTAATTACATACCCCTCCCCCAAGATTCCAATACACCACTGCTAGTAGCTTGGATTGGAACTGATCTAAACTAAATACCCAAGATTTTCCAGTACACCACTGCTAGTAACTTGGATTGGAACTGATACTAAAATAGAGAGAAGTTGAGCAAATAAGTTTCTGTATTTTGAAATTTAATTATTTTACAGAAATAAGGTGTAAAAATATTTTTCCAAAATTCTAGATGAGTTTTTCTTCTAGGAGAATTTAAACCACCTAAACTGATTAATACTAAATTTTATGAAAAAGATTTAGAACTTTAACAATTTCTTGGGAATGAAATAAATCCACACAAAAATGGAAAAATAAAAACCTGTTGGACAACATAAACATTGACCCGAATAGTAAGAAAATTTTTCCTTAAAGTAATGCAACTCATCACAAATGGGAGTAAATATTTTGAGCTTCGCAATGTTTCTTGAATGGCCTCATTATTAAATATACTCATAGTTAAAAAGTTAAAGATATTGACGAAAAGGCTATAGCAAAAATAAGATACATTTTTTGTTCATTTCAGTAAGACTAGGGCTGGGTTGTTTTACCACTGGCAGCACTCTTTTTTTGAAAACAATGGGCTAAATGGCCAAGTCATAAGGACTTCAAAGGCTGTGGGAAAAGAGGGAAGACAGCTGTTAGAAGACATATGGAAGCCTCGTGTCCTTTAACATGCACAGGGTATGGCTCTCAACAATCTCAAATCCCAACACTGGCCCAGTTAGAAGTTGAATCTGAGAACTGAAGTCGGTAAGGCTAGAGCATCCTGGGAAAACGTTTTGGCTGAACAGCCGTATAAAAACTGGAACTGTTGCCGCCAAAAAAATATATAGTCAACACATAGCCAATGCAAAAAAAAAAAAGTGAAACTTAAAAATATAAATATATTAATTTTATTTTAATGAGAATTCATTTCCCTGAAGTTGGATTTCTTGTCATCTATATGGCTTTTTCTCTTTCACAAATTAGTTATTTTTCTAAGGTGAGATGTTTATAAGAGCTGGACAGCTCGAGACCATAGTAGTGTCATCTCTAATATAATAATAATCATCTAAATATAACAGTGTTATCATGCTTCTTGATTACAGGTTGAAGGCAGTGGTGGATTTAATATTTAGACATCCCAGACATGGAAATTATTTCAAGATTCCCAACAGCATCTAGTTGAAGTGCTTATTAATACATTCATGGTTATTGTGGAAACTATAGGTTCCAGTTTGGGCTATGTCCTTTCCCAGTTAATGGGCTTTGCTACAATACTCCTCTACGCTGTAGCCAATTAGCCATTCCTATTATAAAAAATATCAGAATAAGGAAATAAAGTATATAATTATGGTATTTTTTTTTATATAAAGCCGTGGTCTCTACCATAGAAATTTAAAAATTGGTAGAAATATTTAAAAAAAAAATGTTTTAGATGCTACCTGCTGATTGCGGCCATTTTACATATTTTTGTGACTGTCAATTTATACATTTTCAAGGCCCTCACTGATTTCAACAATTATCCAACTGCCGCATTATATTAAAAAAAAGCCCCAGAATATATAATAAATAAATCATTTGTTGTTGGGGTTCTTTTATAATGTGGCAGGCAATTTAATCAGAAATCTGAATTGGTATTGTCCTAACGGAGTTATGCGACACCCGAGTTTTCTGTTACATAAGGTACACAGTTAAAGGACACAACTTTTAAAGCTTAGACAAAAACACAAATAAAAAACAACAATTTAATCTCCAGAATAGAAATCTGAATCAATTTAAGAAAACAAAAATTGTTGGTTATTTTGCCATTTGGATTACTGGGAAAGGGCATATCCTAAACTGGAACCTATAATTTCCACAGTAACCTAAACTGCAAAATAATAGCATTCATTAAGGTACAATATGAGGTTCTATATATTTATCGAATTTTTAATATAAATGGATCATTTGTAATTATTCATTGGAAGTCACCACTAGAGGGCACCACTGAAATTATTGGGACATTTGGAAAATGTAAATCCTAACATGTCATCAACACTTATCTTACTATAAAGAAATTTTCAATTTACTTCTAAAAACCAAAAAAGTTGATTTTCTGCAGATTGACAGACAAACAGATGACAGCAGAAGTGCAGTGTAGGACCCTCAGCTGCCATATTGTTTTTATATCGCCATGGGAGAAAAAAGTCCGAATGGTAAAAGTAGTCCATTCCACATCTACCTTGAGATGTGTTTAGAGGATATGTATATAAAAAAGCTATGTAACGCTATCTATGTTTGTTTTATTTTTAATAATAAAATTACAATTAATAGCACAAACATATTACGTTTTCACACTGAAAAAAGCCCTGAAAATAATCTCATCAAAATTAGATGTCATTAAACAACTCTTATCGCTAAAGAATGAATCCTTGTTCCTCACTGAAGCCCCAAATATAAATAATCTCATCAAAAGATTTCATTAGAAACGCTTATGTTAAACAACGAAATCTCATTTAGCACTTTTAGTAACGTTTATCACTAAAGAATCAACTTAAGAAAAGCCCAAAAAACAAATAATCTCACTAGAGAACTATTTTAAATAGCTTATAACAGTCATAAACATTGGGAAATGCAGATGGATATCATATTGCAAATCAATGTTACAGGTTTTCTGGGCAAAAAGTCCAGATGGCAAAATATAAATGATAACTATTTCCCAAGAAAAGCAAAAATGTTGCTAATAGCTATTACGAAATATAAGCATCTAGAGGCTTTCAAAAGTTGTTGAATTTGAGTACATAAGTAGTTAAGATGTCAATACTGGGCAAGTGGATGAAATACGTAATATTGCATGTTCAAACAGATTCAGACATGTTCACAAGTCAGGGAGCTATGCTCATTAGTTGAACAGGGAGTGTCAATCCTTTAACATGTAGGATGTTCATAAGTTGAGGTTCACCTGTATATCAAATATATTCCCCCGACCCCAACAATAAAAGTTTCTAAAACTTTTTTCATTTAATATTATCACAAAATGAAGGAAAACATACCATAACACAAACCAACCAAAACATGAAATCTTAAAAAAATGCATCGCAGATCCACATTTAAAAAAAAGGTGAAACTTACTTCTGGCTAATAACTAACTATTCATAAACCACGTTTTCACCATATCTAAACATTTTTACCAATTCACAACTCCATAGACTTAAAATTAGGGCAACAGCAGTATGCTGAGATTAAAAGTCTTTTATAAAAATATTTTAATTCCATAAGTAAAATTCAGAAGTTTTATATTTCTATGTTTACCTATCAAAAACACACCTATTTACCACTTTCACAATTATCATAAACCCATTAACACTGGTATGCTGTGCTAAAATACAATGTTTCCATAAATTAAGGAAAATTCCTATGTTAAGTCAATGGGAAGCTAAAGCCAAAGGCTCTATAACTTCTAAAGTAAGTTTTTGATTTTGAAAAATGTGATTGCAGATAAAGATTTCAATCAAACAAATCAATATATTGATTTTCAACAATATTCATTCAGTATTTAATGAGTTATGGAAGTTTGAATATTTAACAACAGTAATGCCAGTCTCAAGAAACTTATACAAAACTGAGGAATGTGAAAGAATTCTTTACACAAAGTTCTAAAATACACTCTTATTTTATTAAACATTTTGAAACAATACTTGTTACTAAGTTTTAATTAACTTCCGAAGTCAATTTTTGTGGCTGGCATTGTTATTGCTAAATATTCAAACTTCGATAACTCATTAAATACTGAACAAATATTGTTGAAAATCGAGATATTGATTTATTTGATTGAGATCTTTATCTGGAATCACATTTTTCAAAACCTAAAAACTTACTTCAGAAGTTATAGAGCTTTGACATTAGCTTACCATTGACTTAGCATAGGGATTTTCCTTAATTTATGGAAACCCCTGTAATAACCAAAATTATCATTCAGATCAGTGATTCTCAAACTGCGAATAGGCAAGTTTAGTGAAAGCATTTATTCACACATGGATATGGAAAACACTAGCATGATAAATGCAAAAAAGTAAATCAATTTTTTTAGTATTTTTTTCCCTTATATATCCAAATACCTTATTTGAAAAAAAAAAATGGAAAAATAATGCTTTTTTAAGTTCTTATTTACTTAATATAGGTACAGAAAAAAATAAGTAATAACCAAAATTGTTGTAATAACCAAAATTATCATTCAGATCAGTGATTCTCAAACTGCAAATAGGCAAGTTTAGTGAAAGCATTTATTCACACATGGATATGGAAAACACTAGCATGATAAATGCAAAAAAGTAAATCAATTTTTTTAGTATTTTTTCCCCTTATATATCCAAATACCTTATTTGAAAAAAAAAATGGAAAAATAATGCTTTTTTAAGTTCTTATTTACTTAATATAGGTACAGAAAAAAATAAGTATTTGGTGGTACATAGAGAAAAAGTTTAGGAGCTGCTGGTTAAGAACAATACTTCACAAAGAGCATTAACTCTCCGTTAACTGCAGAGGATCACATACAAAAATATGGTCAAAACTGGTTCACTTATTTCTTAGTTAGATATCGATCAAATACATACTTGTGATATATTAATTTCATTAAAATACTGCTACCAATTTTGTAATTATTTCTATAAATCTATACTTTCTTTTTTAAAAGAATACACAAACTAAATATTATATGCTTTGTAATTTAATGAAAGTATAAAAAGAATCAGAAGCAAATGAATGTTACTTTTCATCTTTTAAATTATTGTTTAGTGAATCGTGTATAGCTTTAACGAGAAAAAAGCTTTATACACAAATCACTTTTTCACTGTTAAGTCTAGGTATACAGAGAAAACTATTTTCAGGAAGTAGGAGATTATATCACAACTGATTTGTAGAACAAAAACTGATATAGGTACAATATTTTACATTTACTTTGGTAAACCTTAAAACTTCCATGCAACAGAATAAAGGTTCAAAAACAAGTAGCTAAGGGCTACTTGTGTATTCTGTTAAAATCCTTTATTCTCTCAATGTTTTGGTAATTACTGCTTAAATAACACATTTAATTTTATACTCAAATTATTTTTAATAACAATTTACTACTTGGGGATTTGTTTAATAGTTCCGGGTAAAATCTTATCCATTTTAATGATTTCCATTACCACTGATATATTTGGTAAAACATCACTAGTCGATCGATATTACAGACGCACTAGGCTTTGTTCCTAAAGTCAAAACATATTCTTCAACACTTTATTAGATAACGCTAACATATTAGACACTTTAATTGCATCGACAGCCCATATGGTATCACGTGGATCATATTGCCAAGTACTTTAATACTAAAAAAAGAAAGTTTTTTACTTGTATCCTGTTACACATGATAATAAGAATAACTTACCTGTTGTGAGAGACGACAGTATAATAGCAGATGTACCGTTTTAGGTGCAGCTTGTTACACTATTCATTTTCCAAACCTTATGAAACTTCAAGGATATACTGACCTACACTATGAAAAAAGTTAAACACACACCATAGAACACACACGTCCTATACCAGCACGTTTTTTAAGCGGGAAATGCGAACAAGCAATAAATCCGTCAGATGGCAGCACAATTACATTTGCTCATTGAGGTTGCATTTACTGACAAGATGCGGTTACAGTTGGTTTACAACGGATAAAACTGCTATAATGGGCAAAATTAAATAAGTTCAAAGAATTCCTAGCAGTTCTTAAACAAAATAATAGAAGTTAATTTCAACTGTAAGGTAAAAAAACTGTGAAAAAAAAAATCATTCAATAAACATTGGAGACATTCTGTCAATTTTCGTTAAACAACCATATACAAGATGCTTCATAAATATGCACAAACTGGACAAAGCGCAATCCTTTAGCCGTAAATGTTCTCGGATATACGGCAGAGTCAATGAGTAAAGTGAGTTCAAAGTTGATCGACATAATTTTCGGGTTTCTAAAATATGCATTTGTTGATCCGTGCGATGGAAAATTCAAGGCTTTTTGGGTTTGGTTGTTTTACCTCTGAGCAGCACATTTTTGCACACCATGGGCTAAATGACCAGGTTACATGGATCCCGAAGGCTCAGAGAAGGTTTGGGGTAGGGGACCCACTGGAACAGCTGTTTGGAGACAGATGGTAGTCTCCCGTCACGGCCATCTAGCATGTTCTTTAAAGTACACAGGGTATGGCTCTCCCGCACACGGGGCCACAGCTTTACGTCCCATCCGATGGACGGCGGCCTTTCCAAGCCCATTGGTGTCCCCTACTGATCGTGGGCAGGGCGGAGAATTTCGCGGAGATAAATCTCAACGCTGACCGAGCCGGGACTCGAACCTGGGAACTACAGATTACGAGCCTGGCATACTACCGACTGAGCCACCCCCGCCCCTGAAAAATTCAAGATGAGACAGTGAATAAGGAGGTTATGTCTGACAAACAAATAGCAAAATTCATGAAAATATGATTCAATAGAGATAAACATATAAAGCAGCATCAAAATGCCCATCCACACGGTTAGGTCGCAACAAACCTGTGTGCATTGGGTATTTGCAGCTTGTATAATGCTTACAGGTTGACTGTTTGAGTGCTACCTGCAAAGCAGTCACTATATCTATCACAATGTTATAAGATGCGTTGTACATTAACTTCTAGAGATGGCTCCACATGAAAAAGTCCAAGAGAGACTGGTCCAGTGACATCGAAACTCATTGTACAAGCTCATTATGCCGAATCCACTGCCCAGAGATCATATCCAGCTATCATCACACCTGATTACAAAGTGTGCAGATCCTCTGTCGTGTTGAAATCAAAGCTGATAGGGTAATGCCAATGGCACAAGATCCAGAATCGTTGACAGTGTTGCATATAAAAATACCAGAAATAATCGCCTGGCAATCAGATAGTCAAGTAATCAACAGGCAGTTAGATAATGGAGTCCTCTAGGATACTACATATTGATGCCACACTCAGGGGCGTCGCGAAGGACTATGGTTGGATGGAGGGGAAAGTTGAAAATTCTCCAACTCCGTAATCAAATTTTGCCAACTGTTAAAATAATGTCTCTGACACGTTCGTACCTAGATTTTCGCTTGGTGTGTGTGGGGGTGGGGATGGGGTTTAAGCCAATTTTCACAATTATCCTGCATTTTGCCATGTACTTTGCAATTTTGCAAACTAGATGGCCGAGTGGTTAGCGCGCTTGGCTACTGATCTAAGGGACCTGGGTTCGAGCCCTGGGTTAAGGCATGGCTGTCTGTGTCGTTTTTATGCTGAGGGCCTGCCATCCTCTCAGACCTTCTACTATGGCATATAAACTGACAGGCTCCTGTCAGACCTCTGTGGCAAGCAGCTGCTTGAGGGGGTATTTATTTTTATTATTTATTTTAGCCATAATTTCACATTAATAATCCCAATATTTACATTTAGCCTGAATTATAGCAAGTCAGTCTGAATTTTTCCAACTGTCCTTAATTTGGTCAAATCTCCTTAATTTCACAAAACCAATCCCAATCTTTATATCTCTCCTAAATTTGCCAAGTCACTTCAAAATTTTCAAACTCCGCAAGATTTTGCCAAGTTGTATCGATTTGGCCAACCCTCTTTAATTTTACAAAACTAATCCCAATTTTCACAACTCGCCGTAATTTTAGAGAAAAAAAAAACCAGTTTTTACATCTCACCAGAATTTTGTCAACTCCCCACGACTTTGCCAAGTCACTCCGAATTTTGTGAAATGACCCTTAGATTTCGCCAAGTTTCTTTAATTTTGCCAACTCGCCATAGTTTTACAGATCAATCTCCCCCAAACCCCCCCCCCCCCAATTTTTACATCTCACTGATTTTTGCAAAGTCACTCAGAATTTTGCCAACTCTGCTAGATTTTGCCAACTCGCAATAATTTTACAGACAAAAATCGCAATTTTTACATCTCACCTGAATTTTGCCAACTCCCCACAATTTTGCCAAGTCACTCCGAATATTCAAACTTTGATAACTCATTAAATACTGAACAAATATTGTTGAAAATCTAGATATTGATTTATTTGATTGAGATCTTTATCTGGAATCACATTTTTCAAAACCAAAAACTTACTTTAGAAGTTATAGAGCTTTGACATTAGCTTCCCATTGACTTAGCATAGGGATTTTCCCTTAATTTATGGAAACCCTTGTAAAAACCAAAATTATCGTTCAGAGCAGTGATTCTCAAGCTGCGAATAGGTAAGTTTAGTGAAAACATTTATTCACACGTGGATATGCAAAACACTGTAGCTTCGATTTTGACGACTCGCCACGATTTTGCTGTCACTCCGAATTTTGCGAACTGCCCCTTAGATTTTTGCCAACTCGCCATAGTTTTACAGATCAATCTCCCCCCGAAAAAACCCAATTTTTACATCTCACTGATTTTTGCAAAGTCACTCAGAATTTTGCCAACTCCCCAAGATTTGCCAACTCTCCTATATTTTGCCAACTTTCCATAATTTTACAGAAAAAAATCCCCTTTTTTACATCTCACCTGATTTTTGCTAAGTTACTCAGAATTTTGCCAACTCCCCAAGATTTGCCAACTCTCCTAGATTCTGCCAACTTTCCATAATTTTACAGAAAAAAATCCCCTTTTTTACATCTCACCTGATTTTTGCTAAGTTACTCAGAATTTTGCCAACTCCCCAAGATTTTGCCAACTTGCCATAATTTTACAGAAAAAAATCCCATTTTTTACATCTCACCTGAATTTTGCCAACTCCTCACGATTTTGCCAAATCACTCCGAATTTTGCCAAGGTGCCTCGATTTTGACAACTACCCTAGATTTTGCTAACTCACCTTAATTTTACAAAAAAAAATTAGAAATTTTTACAACTTATGTAGATTTTAAGAAGTTGCTTCAAATTTTGCCAACTCCGAGTTACTTCGGTGGAGCCTCCCCCCATCCCCCCATAGCTACGCCCCTGGCTACACTAGGTGGTCTCTGGTAGCATGTGCCTATACGATTGTTTTGAACACTACAATTCCCTCACGGGTGAACTGAGCTTAACCAATCTACTGCATTTGCTCGTGTAAGGTCCGATTTTCAGTGAACCGATGTAGCAGAGAAAATGTAAACACTCATCTCCTATAATCCTGTAAAAAGTGGCACAAGGCACTTCTAGGTGGCTTTGGGTTGTTTTACCTCTGAGCGGCACTTTTTTGCACACCATGGGCTAAATGGCCAAGTCACATGGACCCCGAAGGCTCAGAGAAGGTTGGGGAAGGGGACCCACTGGAACAGCTGTTGGGAGACAGATGGTAGGCTCCCGTCAAGGCCATCCAGCGTGTTCTTTAACGTGCACAGGGTATGGCTCTCCCGCACACGGGGCCACGGCTTAACGTCCCATCCGACGGACGGCGGCCTTTCCAAGCCCATCGGTGTCCCCTACTGACCGTGGGCAGGGCGGGGAATTTTGCGGAGATAAATCTCAACGCTGACCCAACTGGGACTCGAACCAGGGAACTACAGATTACGAGCCTGGCGTGCTACCGACTGAGCCACCTCCGCCCCCTTCTAGGTGGCTTGTGGTGTGACATGCTGTCGCTTGTAGAGTTAACACGTACCATTACGTAAAGATGCTTCTAAAGCAAGCATTCGTGTTATACATGGATAGGACAAAAAGACACAAAAATATACATTTCTATTGAGTACTATGAATTGGCAAAAGAGTTTAGTTATGTACCTGAAAACATTTATCAAAAAATTGAAAAAAAAAATTAAAACAGATTCAATATACTGATTATTTGTTTTATGAGCTGTGGTTTGCATGGACCTAGTGCAGATAATTTTGCCCCTTTTAGAATTAAACAAATTTTAAGTTTGAAAAAACAGGAAAAAAACTGCTTTCCATTAAGATTTCGCTGCTAAACTTCAGCCTTGGAGCAAATTTTCTTCCCAATGGCAGAAAGGCTAGCATGCTTCAATATTGATCAAAGGAACGAGGGAAACTAGATTGTTTTCAAATTGTAAAAATTAAAAAATTATGTAAAATATTTGGGTGGCAAAAACATAAAAAGAAAAATGTTTTTAGTCTTCAATTTCACTATGCTAGGTTAAATTTAAAAAAAAAAGACTTTCATTTTCTCTGTAGTACTTGTAAAAACAGTTTTATGCTCTTAGTTTCTTTCAGATTCAAGCAATTTAAGGTAGCCAAGAAATTCAGATTTTGCATTCTGTTTTAATGCAGAGTAAAGCCACATTTCCGAATGAACCATGTTAGCGTAAAAAACACGAGTATTCAACCGCTTTTAGGAAATTTTGGTTTAATATGCAAATACACGTATTTTTCCAGTAATTTGAAATTAACTCTAAAACGCTAAAATGCAAAAAAAAAAGATATTCTCTTTAACTAGAGTACAACACACAATCTTGCATTTTTAAATTTTTGCATTTAATTTCTCGTACTGGGATTGGAGTCTGGAAATAGCTTTTCATGCTTTTTTCACCGCTTTAGACGATGTTTTACTCAGAAAGAATTGAATAATACAAGATCAGTAGAAGAAGAGAGTTCATAAAAAATTGGAAAAAAGGCTGCATTGGGTTTGTTCATTATCTGGTACATCAAAGGATAAAAATCAGAACAGTCACATAACAAGAAATCTTTTGGGGGAGGAGAGGATAAAATAAATGGCAATGCAAAAGAAAACTACGACACGCAGTTTTTTTAATTTTAGTAAAGTTTGAAAGCACAGCAATGTGCAAGATGAAAATAAATCATTACACACCATCTTAATCTTAGTTTTCAGTCATCCTACAATTTCGAAGTTGGGAGACTTTCCCCATCCCCCACTGCTGGGGGATGGGGAAAGCCTCCCAACTGACTAAGTCCCATAATTTGAAAATCGAACTAGCAGCAGTTTTGATCTGGTATGTTTAAATTTTTTTTGACCAATGGACCTTTTTGGCTATTCTCTGTTTCTTGCAACCCACATAGTACAAGAAAGGTTTTTCATTAAAAAAAGTATATACTGTACATTGACTTATAATCAAGAGAGTTTAAAACGGTGTGGCGTTTATCAAAAATCTCATGAAATCTCGATAAATGACCAAATATTAAAAAAGTACAGCCTCCGACAGATGTGGTTCTTTGTTATTCAGACAGTGTTATAAAAAACAAAAACCACAAATAAATGATGAAGCGTATTTCATACGATAGCATAAATTGTGATGAGAGTTTTGCAAAAAAAAAATCATACCTTTTGACTGATCGTGTGTACTAATGTGGAAGTTGCCTTCTAGACAAGACTTCAATTACAGTCAGATAGATTTCCAATTACTAACTCCATGGTATAATGTTTAAAGCCCCTCAATAGAGCAGATATCGATCAACGGTCAGAACACCTGACAGGTTATCAGGAGGTCGTGGGTTCGGATCCCACCCGGCTAATGACAATTTTCCCTCTATACTTATTTAATGCATTCATGCTGTTTTTGCAAAGACAAAAGACACTGTATTAATCTATTAGAAGAAATCTGAAAACTCTGTGCCTTTATCTTTATGTTGCTTTGTAGTTCTCATTGTCTGGTTCCAGGATGATCTCCCCTATACAACGTTAATGGTTGTAGATAAAAGCTATTTGGTTCCGATATTATAAGAGTATATTACACTCAAACAGATCTAGTAGCAATACAATGAAATACATTTCAGCCTTTTTGTCTGTCGGGAGGCAATATAACATGGCACAATATATGCAAGACAAACAGTTTTCTCTCTGTCTTACAGTTTACAATATGATCAATACAGCTACCACAACTCAAAGGTTGTTTTCTTGTTCACGTGTCCTAAGAGTTAATCCTCTACCCCCCTTATCTCCAGAACAGGGTGGGGGTGGCTCAGTCGATAGCATGCCAGGATCATAATCCGCAGATCCCAGATTCAGGAACCTGGCAGGGAAGCCGCAGCCTGCCCTCCATTCCATAATCTCAGAAGTGTCCATGAGGTGGATTAGCCACCACTGCTAATGCCTTCTTGCACACCACAAACAGTTCCATTCCTGCCCCACCGATGACTGATCAGGATACGGCTCAGCAGCCCTTGCTATAATGATTTTTTCACCTTGCAGGAACTCACACTTCTGCAATTGGGGCTTCGAAGCACTCATCAGCCCCAGGCCTTAACGGCGTCAACTATACTCAGTTAGCTAAGCTGTCACCTGAAGCTCTGCTTGTACTTCTTAAAACCCTCAATCACTCCTGGACCACCTGAACAGTACCTGATTCATGGAAGGCAACACACATCGTGCCTACCTTGAAGCAGGGAAAACCCTCCACAGAGCTGTCCTCTTACAGGCCCATTGCTCTATCATCTTGCCTCTGCAAGATCTTACAAGGACTGGTCCTTGGACGCCTAGAATAGTGTCTAGGGGTCTCCTCCCTGACAGCATCTCGGGTTTCTGCAAAGGGAGATGCAGTCTGATAATTTTCTCGACGTCACCTCCACTGCTGATGAGGCACTGAGGGACAGACTATAGACACTGTCGTCTTTGACATTCAGAAGGCATTCGACTTCCTGTCCCACTTGGATATTCTCTGCAGGCTCCATGATCTCAGCCTCAGAGGCAATATCTGGATTTCATCAAACCTCTCCAACAGGATGATTCGTGTGAAGCTGGGCAACACGCTCAGTGCCTCCCACACTATCAATCATGGAGTACGTCAAGGGGCTGTCCTCAGCCCGATGTTACTGAGCATCTTGCTGTCAGGCCTACCTTCACGACTCGAAAATAGAGTGGGTATTTCTATCTACACAGGTGACATCTGCATCTGGTTCCCTAGCCACGACCCTTCTATGCTGAGCTCAAGATGAAACAAGTTGTGGCCACAGTCGTCAAATTCCTCGACAACCTAAGCCTCACTCTTTCCACTGATAAGTCTATGGCCATGGTTCTCATGAAGAAACACCTACCATCCACCTTCCCAGGCCTCATGCTTGGACCAGACCACATCAAGGTTGTCAAACAGCATAAGTTCCTTGATGTGGTCCTGGACAACAGGCTGACCTTGGGATCTCACATCCAGCATCTTAAGACAGTTGCCACAGCACAGAGAAATATACTGTCTTAACTTGCTGGTACCCACTGGGGGAAGTTCCTGCAAGACCCTCCTCGGTCTTGCTGGTACTGGCACTTGATTCTCACCCACATCAACTACAGTGGTCACCTTCTGAGCAATGCCTCTGCTTCACTGCTGAGCAAGTTGCCATTGTACACACTATACCTCTGCACCTGTCTCTCGGACTCCGTCCTAACACACCAAATGTGTCTCTCTTTGCAGAGATTGATGACATGCCTTTCCGCCTGCACTGGAAGAGAGAGATACTGTGTCATCTCTCAAGGCTCCATTCCCTCCACTTTGGGGCGGGGGTGGCTCAGTCGGTAGCGCGCCAGGCTCGTAATCTGTAGTTCCCAGGTTCGAGTCCCAGCTGGGTCAGCGTTGAGATTTATCTCCGCAAAATTCCCCGTCCTGCCCACGGTCAGTAGGGGACACCGATGGGCTTGGAAAGGCCGCCGTCCGTCGGATGGGACGTTAAGCCGTGGCCCCGTGTGCGGGAGAGCCATACCCTGTGCACGTTAAAGAACACGCTGGATGGCCTTGACGGGAGGCTACCATCTGTCTCCCAACAGCTGTTCCAGTGGGTCCCCTCCCCCAACCTTCTCTGAGCCTTCGGGGTCCATGTGACCTGGCCATTTAGCCCATGGTGTGCAAAAAAGTGCCGCTCAGAGGTAAAACAACCCAACCCAAATCCCTCCACTTTAGTCATGAGCTTCTCAGGAGGTTGCAAGACAGGCCAGACTCTGCTATCTCCATGTCTGCTACTGTCTTCTACGACCGAATCGTCCCTGCCAGCTCCACTGCTGGTAATACGCTCCTTCCTGACCTTCTACCCTGGAGGAACAGTAATCTAATGATCAATGTCACCGTCCCTTCTCTAGGTCGAAAGAGTGACTCAGATCCAGTGGCTGTCATATTTCTCTCCACCTCCTACATCACTGCATGATATGAAAGATATATTGAGGTCTACACTAACGGATCTGTAGACTGGGAGAGTTTACATGCTGCCTCTGACTTTGCCATCCCTGATACTGGCATCGCCAGAGGTTTCCATCTTCCATATCTCGTTTCCTCCACCTGTGCAGAGCTTCATGCTATCCTTGAAGCTGTACTCTTCATCTTCAGTCTCGAGAGTGGCAACTTTGTCATCCTCCGTGACTCGAAGTCAGCCTTGGAAGCTCTCTAGAAACGAGACAGCAAGAGTTGCAACCCCTTCCTCATCCAGAAGATCACAGAGACTTGCTCCAAGGTCACTTCTGCCGGAATCACGGTTCATTTCCAGTGTATCCTCTCTCATGTAGGGATACCTGGCAATGAGCTTGCTGATCGTACCACAAAGGAGATGAAGGAGAGTCAGAGGTGTGTAACTAATTACCCTCTCTCTCTCAGTGACTGCAAGAGGTCTGTCTCACAACTGAGGAGCCAGCATCGTCTTGCCCAGTGGCAGAGAGACACCAGCTGTTCCTCATTCAGGTACCTGGTTGACCCTTCTCTCACTGTTCCTAACCTCGGTAACCTTCAGCGATCTCAGCTCTCTCCTTCTTCGTCTCCAAGTTGGTGTCATCTACAGCAACCCTATACTTCACACTCTCGGCAAAGTTTACAG
This sequence comes from Ryuthela nishihirai, assembly GCA_038380435.1. Taxonomy (NCBI): domain Eukaryota; kingdom Metazoa; phylum Arthropoda; class Arachnida; order Araneae; family Heptathelidae; genus Ryuthela; species Ryuthela nishihirai. Next base: position 63,739,551 of record JAWZYU010000008.1, read on the forward strand.
TTCTAACTGTGCCATTTGCCGCACACCTGAGACTGTATTCCATATTCTGCTCAACTGCTCCCGCTACAAGGCCGAAAGAGAAGCTTTGTTCCAGGGGTTTCATGCTATTGGAATCACTGACTACTCCATCACCTCCCAACATGGTAATCACCACAATGTGAAGCTGCAGTGAACATGCTTCCGACTGGTTAATGATTTCGTTCAGAACATTGGCCTCTTCTGCAAAGTCTAATGTTTTCTTTATATCTTTCTCGAGATTAGTATTCTTATTAGCTTCGAGAGATAGCTGAGAGGCAGTTTCTTCTGCCTCCACTATCTCGCCCTCCTGTTGTGACTGATGAAGGGATCCCCTTATTGGAGGCTAATTTCACCATGAATTTAGAACACCTTAAACTTGAGAGTCACATTCTCTACATGTTAAACTGTTGGATGACCTAGACAGGAAGATGCCATCTGTCTCCTAACAGCTGTCCAGTGGATCCCCTCCCCTCAACTTCTCTGAGCTCTCAGGGATCCTTGTGACTTGGCTATTTGGACCACTATGTGGAAAAAATCATCACTTCCAACTCATCCACAGCCTGTAATTTGCTTCCATTATATCTGCCCTCTATTAGCTGTAGAGAAAACGTCCCTGTTCAAGGAACCAATTTCCGGAAATTTCGTGTACGATTTAGTGAAATCACCTTCCCATTCAAGTTTAAAGAAACCGCTATCGACAATAAGGAGAAAAAGTCGGCTGTGGACACTTTTGGCCAACGATCAATGTTTCTCAAACAATATCATGGCTGCATCCTGTCGTAAAACCATCTACTAAATCCCTTCACCACGTAACCAACCCTTCTCTGGACGATTAAATGATTCGCAAGGAGTAATTGCAACACATCTGCGAATTAAAATCTGTGAACACCTCTATTCCCACATTTTTAATCTATTGAGCTGCGGTATTTGTTCTTCTGCAATCCTTATCTATATCCCTTCTGATAACATTTCCCCTCCCCCCCTTTGCAGCTCTATTATGGCCATCACATCTCGATATCTCCGAACTTTAATTACTAAGTGAATATCTTCTTCTGAATGCAACTTCGGAGGCAAACTTTCGTTGCATTGTTTTGTCGAAAGAAACTTAAAAGGTACATATGTTTTATGAAGATAAAAATAAAAAAAAAATACTTATTAATAAGCAAAAAACACGAGAAGTTTTTATAGGCTTTTACAAACGGGAAAATGTATTGTGTCAAGTGGCATAATCCGCCCTTTTGTAGGTATACATATATATGAGTAGTGACGTGCCAATCTGGTTACCCCCCAACACACTGTGCTCTCTCCCTATGACGTCATTGAACACGCCCTCTTATTAATTGGGCGTCACATGTCGTCTACATTGGGCGTTACATGTCGTCTATATTTTGGCACATCACTACTTATATGTAAATGATGAGCTAAAATATAGTAATAAAAGCTGAACTTTAATTGCATTGGTTGGGGAAACATCTAAAAAAAAATTTATATATACTCAAAGCTTTTATCAAATATGGATTATATTTTACATACTTTTGTTGTTTTAACGTATTAAACATTGTAACATATAATATATAGATGATTGTGATACCATTCCATGCGCTTTCAACTTGAGCGTGTAATTCAGCGATAGTCGTTACCTACCACGGTGGTTGGAAGAGTCTTTGTCTGATTCAGTCCCACACATGCTCTATTGGAGACAAATCCAGAGAGTCTGCTGGTCTAGGGAGTTGGTGCACAGTTTGAAGAGCATGTTGAGTTGCCCAGGCAGAGTTTGGTGGGCGTTATCCTGCTGGAATATCGCATTTGGAATTACACTCAAATATGGCAGGATCACTGGCTGTACAATATCGCTGACATACGTATGCTATTCAGTGTACCTGTGCAAACACCAGACACGTACGAGAGTGATAGCTAATTGCTCCCCACACCATGATGCCTAGTTTAGGCCCTGTGTGTCGCTCATGGATGCATGATGGAAGAAGCCGCTCACTTTGTTGTCTTTGGATGCATAAACGATAATCAGACACTCCTAAGCATAATTGGCTTTCATCACTGAAGACCACAGACTGCCTTTATTCCCTCAAACGAACCTTGTTCTTGATACCACTGCAAATGTGCTCGACAGTGACGAGGTGACAGTGGTAACCGCGCCCATAGTCCTTTTTCCAAAAGACGATTGTGTATCATTCTTGTAGACATTCTTGGTATGACAGAGGATCGAAGTTGTGACGCTGTAGCTATGCACTCTAACGCTACCACCCTCCTGTGCCTCTGTAACTCTGTGTTGCCCGGAACAATGTCTGGGAGTGTGCAAATGCTCTTATGACCATCGACGCCACCATCCTACCACTACTGATACCTCTCGTCCAACGTGGTGAGCAATTTGATGAAAAGACCAACCTGCTTTCTGAAAACTCACTAAATACGACCTCGCTCAAACACCACTAACTGAACAAAGGTTACGCGCCTGCATTGTCCAGGCATGATAGCTTCTTCAGAGAGCACTGAACACAAGACGAATAACTTCTATCTTCACGCTCTAGTCCTTAAATATGTGCTGCATACATTTGCATGTGGTCGTCCTCAGTGACGTCATTATTTCATTTAACGGCTTTCAATCTCGGATCAGAAAGATATGTAAGCAAGACCCACCGGTTCTGCCTGAAAGCACTACCAGAATAAACGGGAAATGCCCTTTTTTGCCGCTAAGTACGGTTGGGGACAAGACTGTACCATATAGATACAGCTCATCCCCCACTACCCTATGGCGAGCAGTCCTATAGAAGGAAAACTCATCCTTCGGTCAAAATCTAAATTTAATCTGTTCCCCGGTTAGCCACAACAAGGATATATAGATCCGAGTTAACTCGGCTCCCAGGGTGGAAACTCTTAGTTGGACCCAGATTTGAAAAAGGTCTCTAGCCTTCTAGAGGTACCAAGTCATTCAGCAGGGCCCTGAACTGCTCCACTGAGCACCTGATGGAGGTCTTAGACTGCCAACCGGGCAGCAAGTCCTTCGACCTCAAATGGTCTTAGCTCTGTCCAACCGGGGCCCAAACTGGTCAGCAGAGCCTTCGACCACTTTGGGCCACAAGCTCCCCCACCACATCAAGGTGGTTCCCTGTCGAGGGGGCCCTTAACTATTAACATATTATAATATGATGTTCCTAAAGGAATTCCTTCTGGATGTTCTTTTTTCAATTTCCGCCAGTGTAATTATACAACTACAGCAAAGTAAATACATGTTTTTTTTTAATTTAACCCATTTTACTGAAACTGGAGTTTAAAATCTTTTTTGCTCCTACATTTCCCACTGTAATTTTTCATGTAAGTTTTTAATTTTTAAAATTTATAAACAATCTAGTTGTCCCCCCCCCCATCAGTAGCGAAGTGCACTAGCCACTTGACCATCTGGGAGAAAATTATTATTTGCTCCAAGGGGGAGGTTTAGCAGTGAATTATTAATGATTTTAAATTCAGATCACTTCGAATTTTGCCAACTCTAATTAATTTCACAAAACCAATTTTCACAATTCACCTGTATTTTACCAAGTGGCTTCGAATTATGTCAACTGTCCCAGATTTTGCAACTCGCCATAATTTTACAGAAAAAATCCCAATTTTTACAACTCACCTGAATTTTACCAAATCACTTCGTATTTTGCCAATTCTCCTTATGAAATTGTATCTAATGAACAGGCCGCTTGCTATATATATCAAATATTAAAATGAAAATATTAATCGAAACTTCAAGATATGCCTGAAGCTGGAACCAGGAAATTATCCGGAGGCAAACCATAAAAACGGCCGGCGTAACAGCATAAGCATTCCTATCGGGAGTTGGGCCAGCAAAATTTTTTTGTTTCTTTTTGGAGGGGGGGGGGGGGACTGAGAATAAGATTTGAGTAGGATTTTTCAAATTCAATTGTAAAATATTCCACCGGCCGGTCAGGATAAGTTAAAATAATATGCTATATGGAATAAATATAGGTATTTTATAAATCAATTTTTAGTGTCCTACACATACTATGGGGCTCAAAAAAAATTATACAGACATTTGATTTGGATTTTAAAGCAGGTAGACAAGTTTGAGATTTCGTATAAGACGACCGGATTTTCTGGGGGGAGAGATTTCGGGAAGAGGGTCCAGACACCCTGGGTGCGTCCCTGGATTATAGTAATTGAATGGACTTACTCTACTTTCAACTTAAAAGTGTCATGAATAAGTGCTAAGGCTTTTACATAACTTTGCAAGCATGGTAATTTTGAAACCCTACTAGTAATGATTTAGCTGGTATTATATTTCAAATGTGGAGGCAGTAAAATACACTCAATTGTTTGAGAAGACAAATTGCGGCATGAGACCTTACCAATTCTCACACACGACTCAGTGTTATTACAGAGAGCTTTCATTATTATGTTAACTAATATGTCTGGTATGCCATATGATCTCACAATCAACCACAAATTATGACGATCAACAGAGTCGAAAGCCATTTTTAAATCCAAAGCTAGCAACCAAAGGTTTATGAAACTCTAAATATTTCTTAAGAATCTGACTAGTGAAAATATTTTATCAATACATCCCCTACCACTTCTGAATCCACACTGTTCATCACACAGTTGTCCATCAACCAAATTTTTAATTCTATTAAATATAATAATGCAAAGAACTTTACCTGGAACAGAAAGTAAACTAATTGCCCTATAATTATCACAAGAACTGCGATCACCTTTTTTGAAAATAGGGATAATAACAGCTCTAGTAAAATCCTTAGGAACCATGCCTTTATCATAAAAGATATTCAAAATTTCAGTCATCTAAGTGGTTAACAGAAACATTCCTAGCTCTAAGCATTTCCGTAGTAATTTCATCTACACCTGGAGATTTATGAAGTTTAAGTTTAGAAATAGCCAAAATAACTTCAGATTGTGTTATAGGGCCAACATTAAAGTCAGTAATGTATCTATCATCATTACAAACAATGGGAGTAGAACTAACCACATTGTTTAGAACATCATTGAAATGCTCAGCCCACCTAACCATGACAGACCTTACCTTATTCTACAACCTTACCTTGTTTATCCTTTAATCCCTGTATACATGTCCGTTTTCTACCACACAAAACATTAACTATCTGGTACAGCTCTCTGCTGTTGTGCTGTCTAACTGCTTCCTCGGCTTTATCAGCCAAGCCAAAGATTCTTATCAGCAGCTAACTGATCCTTTACACGATTTTTAAGCTGTCTGTAATGCTTTCTATTAAGACTAGTAGGGTACTGATTAAGGACATTCCTGAAGTTCTTTCTTTCTAAAATAAGCTCAAGTGCCTTATCACTCAGATAATTCTGCCTCCTCTGCTCCTTTTTCCCTAAAAGAGTACTGTTACTTTCCAAAAAAAAAGCCTGTTTAAAACGTTCCCATTTCTTCCTTCACTTCAGTAGTAAGCAAACTATGTGTGTTAAGCGTGTTATGAACAGATACAAATCTGTTCATAACTTTAGGGACATATTTCTCTGAAGAGCGACGAATTTCGTAAGCGCATCGCATGACCTTGGTGAGTCGTCTTCGGTCTTAAGAAGAAGAGACTGCAAGAGCACGACCAACCTCTTGTCCCAAGAGGGGGCTTGAAACAGCCATTCATGCGCTCCCCACCCCGACCAGTATGCAGTTAAGTGCAGCGTTCTATCAAAGAAACAATGTGAACAGGCCACAAAATTGTAGACGCATCCGCACTTCAAAGGAGACCGCCGCCGTCATGAACCATGGTCCTCGTCGAACGAATTCCCTGTGGGACGGTGCTTGCCGAAGCCCATTAGCGCGCGGGAGAAACAAGACGCCGACAGCCTCCCTGGTGTTCAGGTAGTCCCTTAACGGCTGCCCGCACTGTTTCTGGGAACAATAAGCACAAGAAAGGAAATAAATTTCATGTGAAGAAGCCACGATGCTGGTACCCCAGAATCGCAAGACAACGGGACCCGGGGGCGACCAATGAAAATAAGGGAGGGCCAACAAAGGGTTCGCCAAAATCTCAATGCTTCGAGAAAAACTTTGGTCGCGGTTTGAAAAAAAGAAAGTCAGTCACTCAGGAGATCAGAGAGAAGGAGAATCTCTTTCGTTGCGATCTTATGCAACCACGGCAATTCCCGGTTCCGTTTGTTTGTACAGCACTACCTGGTTGTGAAAAGCCATGACCATCTAGAGCCGGGGGCAAGGAATACGCCCTATAGGCGCACCTCAACTCAAGCCTCACATGGCAGCAGTCCTACAGAAGGAAAGCTGACCACCGGAAGAAACCTAACTTTAATCTATTCCCCGGTTTGCAAATGTGCAAGGATATGTAGATCCAAGCTCGTTCGGCACCCGGGGTGGAGACTCTTAGTAAGACCCAGACTTTTGTGAGGGCCTAGTTTACTAGGAATCAATCCGTTCTGCCGAGCCCTCGCACAGCTCCACTGAGCTCCTGATAGGTGAGGTCTCCGACGCCGTCACCATCCGACCGGCAATCAAGCCGGCCAGCAGCATCTTCAACCTCGGTTGGCTTCAGCAATGCTCCAGCCGGGGACCACCCCAACCGGCAAAACCTTGGCAATGCTCCAGCTGGTGCCCACTACAGCCGGCAAAGCCTTCGGCATGCTCCAGCTGGGGATCATCCCGACCGGCAAAGCCTCAGCCGGGTTGCTGGGCCCTAGGCCCCCCCACCACGACAAGGTGGTCCCCTATCGGGGGGGCAGAGAGAAGGAGAGCGCGTTCGAGATCAGTCGGGTTCGGAATGATGGCGATTAAAGTCGTTTCGTCTTAGGAAAATGAATTGATGATTCTGATGTGAAGCCAACGCAAATAGATGCCTTTGTTAGAAAGGTGTGTGAGAAATACCCTGATGATTTTTCGTGCTTGCTGCCGCGTGTCCCACTGATCCTGCTGCCGCGGATGTTATCTCTTCGTTCGCTGTCACACGGGACCTTGATGCTTCAATCGACATAAGCGAAGTGCCCAACAAAGTCGATGGTGTTATACCCTGTGCATCCTATTCTCGTAATGTCAGAAGTTGCCAACGATAGTAAAAGGTATGAAACAACCATGTTTCCTTTATAATTTGAAAGTCTGTATATTAGTTAAATCAGATCTGCTCTCAGAAAAAGTAGTGATAATAACTATTGGTCGCTGACTCAATAGATGGCTGGAAAGAAGCTTCGAATATTGTTAATAAGTTTTTTTGTAAAAGGGTAATGCATTCAATTGTAAGAGCAAGCATGAGCTCTAGTCCAGGAGTGTAATAGACATATTAATGATCTTAATACACCTCTTCGGTATTGTAATGTTATCTGATCATTAAACTGTTTCATTTATACCATGAAAGAGAGTTGGCTTTATTTTGCCTGTCTATGTGAGATATTTGTTCAGATGGAAATTAAACATCACGGCCAATAGATGCTTAGAAAAATAATGCAATGTATACTTAAAATAATAGACATGAAAATCATAATAATTTAGAGGGAGGTGAGAATTATCCACCAATCCCCCCCTAACAACTGTCAGAATGACTCAGTAACCTATCATGGTAAGCTTTAGCTATAACAGGGTCTTTCAGAGCTTCAGTATTAAAGGTAAATTTTTTAACTTTAGCACAACACTTTTTTAAGTTTAAGTTGCAAGACACTTTTATCAAGGTAATGGTCAGATCCAATTTCAGCTCCTCTATATGACCTGTATTCCTAACAGAACTAGCCCATTTGCTGTTAATTAATATATAATCAATCATATTCTTATGCAGCCCATCATGTGTACTTATGTATGTCGCGGTCTTTGTAATATGTGTTAGTTATTCTGAAACCATTGAGTTTACTTACCTGTAGGAGACGTTGCCCATTGTCATTGCAGCTACCAATATCAAACGGGCCTATCACCCCTCCCCAAAGGTCAGAGTCAGTATCAACTTTGGCATTGAAGTCACCTAGAACAATGGTAATATCTCCTTTCTTGAGAGAATTCAAAATATCCTGAAGTTGTTCATAAAACCTATCCTTGTCATCCTCATCGGCATCCTCAGTGGGGCATAACAGCAGATAACATTCAAGTCTTTAATGCTTGTCTGAAATTTTGCTGTAAGAAACCTTTCATTAATGCACTCATATCCTAGAAGAGCATCACTAGTGTGTCTGCTGAGAAGCAAACCCACGCCTTGGTGATGCTTATTATCTTCCCTCCTTGAAAAGAGAAACTTAAGATTATTTTCAACAATCTGGCCTTTATCTGTCCATCTGGTCTCTTTCAAGCCGAGAATATCTAAAATATAACGGTGGAATTCTTGTGTGAGGATATCAAGAGAATAAGCTCTGTGAAGAGTCCTTACATTCCAACTACCTATGGAGAGAAAATGGTTAGTGGGATGTTGAAAGAAATAATGTTTATTGAGATAGGAAATACCGACAATATGTTATAGCGGGAAAAATATGCTCTTTGCCCACTCTTCAAATTTTCAGGGTGCGCAACTGCTCACCTTGCCCACCTCCTTCCCACGACATTGGCCCCAAGATACGGACTCCAAAGCCTGCTGCTCAGGGATAAAACAGTCCAATCAAAGAGATAACCAGAGGGGAGGGGACATGAAGGTGTTCCATCCTCCCAGCCCACTCCATCGAAATCCCCGCTTCATATGCGAAATCTCAAGTTGTCTACTTGCTTTGAAATCCAAAAAAAAGGTGCTTTTCACTAAAAATAGAGGTGGGGGTGGGGGTGGCTCAGTCGGTAGCGCGCCAGGCTCGTAATCTGTAGTTACCAGGTTCGAGTCCCAGCTGGGTCAGCGTTGGGATTTATCTCCGCAAAATTCCCCGCCCTGCCCACGGTCAGTAGGGGACACCGATGGGCTTGTAAAGGCCGCCGTCCGTCGGATGGGACGTAAAGCCGTGGACCCGTGTACGGGAGAGCCATCCCTGTGCACGTTAAAGAACACGTTGGATGGCCTTGACGGGAGGCTACCATCTGTCTCCCAACAGCTGTTCCAGTGGGTCCCCTCCCCCAACCTTCTCTGAGCCTTCGGGGTCCATGTGACCTGGCCATTTAGCCCATGGTGTGCAAAAAAGTGCCGCTCAGAGGTAAAACAACCCAACCCAAACAACTAAAAATAGATTTAAAAGAATAAATATAAAATTTTATTCGATATAGAATATCGTTTCCTGCCTGGTGGAGCATTTTATTAATTTGGAAACCCTATTCAAGTCTTATTATCCACCCCCTCCCATAAAAAAACAAATAAATCCCTATGTATATTCCTGAGCTTAACAGCCCGAAATCCATTCAGAAAGCACATAACCTAAGAGCACTCACTATTAGCACACGTAATATATTTCCTTTATTTTCAAGTGATAGCTTGATTTCGATTTTTTGCGTTTTTTTCTGTGTTTGGAAAGATAAAAACGCCCGAGGCATGATAAAGGTGAGCTTTGACAACACTTCGCCGATTTCACCGGATGCGTGAGATCTACCCACACCGAGTGACCACCAGATTAAATCCCATTGCGTGACCCAAAACGGCACATTTATTGCTAAATAAGGGAAAGTTGAACTCTAGCGGAACAAAACAGCGACTGGCCGCAAGGAAAAATAACGATAAAGGAAACGAAAATACCTTACACGTTTCAAGCCATTTTCAGTTTCACAATAAGTAATGTTTTGTCTTCTTGGCAGTCATCGAAATTGTTTCTGGTGGTGATGTATTCAAGTAGGCAATGCTTCTCGTAGAATTTTTGTTGAAAACAGATAATTTTTTAAAAATATATACGTAAAATAAAAACGTAGTGACATAAGAATCCAAGTTACTACGTTTCTGTTTCATACCGCAACAGTCGGTCACAGTTCTTTGATTGGTACTTGAAATAGAAAATAATTGAACTGACAGTTGAAAGAGCAATGAATCTTAAATATATACATTACACTTGAAATAGCTGCTTGCCATAGAAATCTAACAGGAATCTGTGAAATTAATACGCTGCACAAAGATCTGGGAGGGAGAGACCTCACCAGAAAGACAATACATAAACATCAATAACTTATCCGGGGCTCCAACCCAGGTCCTTTTGATCAGTAGCCAAGCGCACTAACCACTTGGCCACTGGGACGAACAATCGTAAATTATGATTATTTTTATTATTATTTCATTTGGACATATAGGATAGAGTAGAATCCTAGAAGCTACTCTTAGCTTTTACAGGACTTCTCATACAAGGCCCTGCCTACAAATAATGAAGTCACTGCTGACCTGGGGCGGGGGTGGCTCAGACGGTAGCGCGCCAGGCTCGTAATCTGTAGTTCCCAGGTTCGAGTCCCAGCTGGGTCAGCGTTGAGATTTATCTCCGCAAAATTCCCCGCCCTGCCCACGGTCAGTAGGGGACACCGATGGGCTTGGAAAGGCCGCCGTCCGTCGGATGGGACGTTAAGCCGTGGCCCCGTGTGCCGGAGAGCCATACCCTGTGCACGTTAAAGAACACGCTGGATGGCCTTGACGGGAGGCTACCATCTGTCTCCCAACAGCTGTTCCAGTGGGTTCCCTCCCCCAAACCTTCTCTGAGCCTTCCGGGGTCCATGTGACCTGGCCATTTAGCCCATGGTGTGCAAAAAAGTGCCGCTCAGAGGTAAAACAACCCAACCCAACACTGCTGACCACTTCCTCAGTTAGAACTAACACAACACACAAAGTTTGCCTTGCTGGAACAGTCGCTAGCTCCCTAACCACTATGCCAGTTAAGGTTATTAATTATGCAATTCTTGTTAATGGTTTTTATGTGTTGATAATTATTTTCTAGGGGTGGGGACAGATACCGCCTGTAATGTCCAAGTTCGAATCCCAACTGTACCAACGTTGAGATTTATCTACGCTAACCCCCCTCGATAAGAAAGAGGACAGTGATGAACTTGGAAAGATTGCCGTCTCTCCGATGTGACATTAAACCGTGGTTCCGTGTGCAGTAAAAGTCATATCCTGCACGCTGAATGGCTTTACGGGAGGCTTCCATCTGTCTCCTAACAGCTATCCAGTGTCCTTTCCCCAACTTCTCTGAACTCTTGGGCAGGGGCGGATTGGCACTTTTTTTTCAGGGACGCAGCTGTAGCTGGGGGACCCTGGCTGCGATAAAAAAATCGATTCCTTTTTCAACATTTCGATACTTATTCTCCTGAGAGAGTTCGTATGGGAAGCTTAAAATAAAGTTTCCCCAATTATGTGGAATTTTTATAAAATAACAATTATTATTATTTAAAAAAAAATCCTGCTCTTATGAGATCCCAGAGGCCTGTTACACTAAGGACTCAGTCCGCGCCTTACGAGCTTGCCATTTAGCCATCTGTATGCACAAGAGTGCAGCTCAGAAGTAAACCCAAATTCTTCATTCCCATAATACACCAATGTTAAACACTCTCCAATGAATCAATGTTTACTGGGTTCATGCCAAGATTTAGGAAAAGAACTGATTCATTCCAATCTCATTCCTACGAGTCGCCCAATATTTGCTTCTGTCCCTATTTCTCGTACACAGCTTCTGATCTTGGCAGCTGCTGAGAGCCAATATTTGCCTTCCTGTTTCCCTCTTAACTCAAGACCGGCAAAAAAAAAACACACCCATAGACAAGAGATGACAATGAGTCATCAATAGATTAACTCATATTCAGTATGAGCAGGCATGAGCGGACTATGAAATTATGAGACTGAGCAATTGACATTTCAACAGTTCTCGAAGATGATTGGTTCTGGTATCTACAATCAACCAATGATCGATGAAGACTGTTGAAACTTCAACTGCACAGTCTCATAGCCACACCAGTTTCCATGCCAATGTTCAAAACACTGAATAGGGTAGTTTTATCTCTGAGTGGCACAATTTTGCACACAGTGGTCAAAATGACCAATTCACAAGCGCTCACAGAAGACAGGAAAAGAGCCCCACTAGAGAGCTGTTAGGAGACAAATGAAGTCTCCCGTCAAGGATATCCAGCATGTTCCGGAGTACACTCTCCTGCACACGGAGCCATGGCTTTACCTCACATCAGAGTGTCGGCGGCCTTTCCAAGCCAAACGGTGTTCCCTTTCTAACCTCAGTCGGAGAGGGGGGTGTTAGAGCAGATATTTTCTACTTTTGGCACACCTGGAACTCGAATCTGGGAACTGTAGTTTACGAGCGCGCTTGAGTTACTGCCTGTGCCACCCCCGCCCCCTTCACAACGCTATTAAACATTGTTTTGCTCGTTTTCAGAAGAAAAAAAAACAGGTAATTGTTTTTGCTTTGTCGTCTGTCTGTGCTTCCGTCTGCAGATTCGTTTTTCTGTTGGATAGGTGTTGATGAAATACATTAAACTCAGGATTATTCGGCACGAAATGAGGATTGCCGTTATAGCAAACAAATTTGATGTACAGTCATGGAAATAACAAAATCAACAATAATACATGAAATAAATAATGGTAAATATTAGAGACCATGCATGTAGCTACACAATTACCAGGGCCGTGAAGAGTTTGGGGGGGGGGGGGGGGATGGTTGATTTGCTCCCTGCATCCAGGGGTTGGTTGGAAAACGCACCTTTTTTTGTTTTGTTTGAACAGATAAATAAAAAAATTCCTTTGGCGATTAATAGATGTTAATAAAATATTATTATTTGCATTTTCCCAATGATCCATTACTTCAAATATCCAGATGTGATATAATATTCTAGGCACGTGTATGATGCTATTGAAAAGACTTCTGCTTTTTAAATATTTGAAATATTTAAAAAAGTAGCTAAATAAGGACTTCTAGTATTTGATTTTTTCAAATACTCTGCTTTTCGAATACTTGGTTGGGTTGTTTAACTCTGAGCGGTACTTTTTTTGCATGCAATGGGCCAAATGGCCAGGTCACAAAGACCCCGAGGGCTCAAAGTAGGTTGGAAGGGGGGGTACCACTGGAACAATTGTAGGGAGACAAATGGTAGCTTCCCGTCAAGGCCATCCAGCGTGTTCTTCATTTAGCTCATAAGGGTTGGGTTGTTTTACCTCTGAGCGGCACTTTTTTGCACACCATGGGCTAAATGGCCAGTCACATGGACCCCGAAGGCTCAGAGAAGGTTTGGGGAGGGGACCCACTGGAACAGCTGTTAGGAGACAGATGGTAGCCTCCCGTCAAGGCCATCCAGCGTGTTCTTTAACTTGCACAGGGTATGGCTCTCCCGCACACGGGGCCACGGCTTAACGTCCCATCCGACGGACGACGGCCTTTCCAAGCCCATCGGTGTCCCCTACTGACCGTGGGCAGGGCGGGTAATTTTTGCGGAGATAAATCTCAACGCTGACCCAGCTGGGACTCGAACCTGGGAACTACAGATTACGAGCCTGGCGCGCTACCGACTCAGCCACCCCCGCCCCTAGCTCATAAGGTATTGCTCTTCTGCACACAGGGCCACGGATTAAAGTCCCATCCTATGAAAGCCCATCAATGTCCCCTACTGACCGAGGGCAGGGCGGGAGTTTTGCAGAAATAAATCTCAACGTTGGTCCAGCTGGGATTCGAACCTGGCAATTGCGAGCTAACTTACGAGCCTGGCACGCTACCGACTGAGCCACCTCATTTTTTACCTAGTACTCTCTGGTAGAGCGCCAAGTTCTTATTCAGCAGTTCCCAGGTTCAAGTCTCTCGGTCGGAAAGGGGACACCGATGGGCTTCGAAAGGTCGTCCGTAGGACGCAACGTTAAGACGTTGCGCCGTGTGTGGGAGTCATATTTTGTGCATGTTAAAGAATACACTGGATAACCTTGACGGGAGGCTACCATCTGTCTCCCAACATTCTCTGAACCTTGGGATCATTGTGACCTGGCCATATAGCCCATTTTGTGCGCAACAGTATCGGTCAGAGGTAAAACAACCTAACCCAAACATTTTTCTAAAAATATACTTCACATTGTTAACAAGGATTAAAATATTGTATCCTTCGTCAAAGTCATGTAGCGACAAATTGCGCATACCTTTTACATCCAACTTCCCATTAAAATATTTCTTCTCCTAAATTCCATATCATACAATGCGCAGCAAGTATTCAGATTGGATTAAAATTATTCTTCACTTAAAATTATTCAACTGAATAATGAGCTTTTCTTATTTCGCATACTACTCGCAGCCCAGCCAACTTATTTTTTTCCCACATCGGCTTCAGATGTGTCTCGTTGTAAATATACGCTAGAGAAAGGCCGCGTCATATATATGCATTTCCTGCCAAACATCCGTGAGGTCACTGGATCGTTGCCTGCCTGTGCACACGTATTGTGGATGTTTACAGAAGGAGCCCACCCATCCACCACCACTACATGCTCTGTGGACCACTTGCCGTCTTTTGTTCCTTGGCATACTTCGATTCACTCATTAGCTAAGCCGTTGACGTCATTGTACTTCACGCAGCCGTGAGTGAATGGATGATTATCTTGAGTGCCACAATTCATTACTCTTAACAGAAGTATAGAATTTAATGAGAGCCAAACAATTTGCTGAGGTCTTGCCATCCTCTCAGATCTCCTACTCTCAGATCTCAGTGGCATATAAACTGACAGGCTCCTGTCAGACCTCTGTGGCAAGCAGCTGCTTGAGGGGGGGTATAACAATTTTAATCCATTCAACTGTATACCAGGGGTCATGGGCGCCGGCAGAGGCAGAAATAAGAAGGGTAGTTGATCCCACCCCCTCTGAAAAAAATCGATCGAAATATTAATTTATGTTAGGTAATATCAGGTCTATGAAACATAATGTTAGGGAGCACTAAACGGTAACAGTGGATTTAGCAGAGCTTTGAGTTCCAGTAGGGATAGTATGGCAAACATTTTGCTTGTAGTAAGCTCCCAGGGGCGTCTGTGAATTTGTAACTATTTATTTCTTAAAAAATTGCATTTACTAATAAGTAGTTGCAAATAGTAAATAATAATTTGAAAATAAAAGTATACAAAGTATCGTGAAACAGCTAAAAATATTTGTTTTCCCGTGAGTGGGATTCGAACCCATGTCTCCCATTAACATGCCAGGCTACTGAATGCTATTACTACTGAATAAAAGTATCGTGTTTTTGATTATTATTATTATTATAAAATTAAAATGTTAACTTTTAAGTAATAGCATGGAATAATGAAAAATGCTCTCATAATTGTAGAGGTCATTTCAACTACGTATACACCACAGAACCCTTAAATGTTGTTCCGCTAAAGCCCCTGGACCTCCAAATCTGCTACTGCAAGCCCCCCGTTTGGTATTTTGACTTGAAATTCCAAACGGTTATGGAAATTCAAAAAAATTATGGCTTCCACAGACAAAAAGACACATCTTTTATTATTATAGATAAAATGATCTCAAACGTATGTGTTTTTGCTACACAAATCATCGCTGTTCAAACTCTATGCAACTTGTGTATTCCGCTAAAAAAAGTGTCTGGCCTTTTAGGAAGGTTCGAAATTATGATTGCTTTAACGGAAATATTTTTAAGTACCGCCTAGGTCAGGGGTGGGCAATTGTTTTCGTATCTACACTGCGCATGCGTATTGAAGTGGTCGTCCTAGTGGAAAATACGAGACGAATCTTCGGTCGCGCACGGGAAGGAAATCTCGGTTCAAGGCGGATTTTTCTGACTGTCTTGGCGGGCCACAAAAAACTTAGCGGGCCGATGTGGCCCGCGGTCCGCTATTTGCCCACCCCTGGCCTAGGTTAAAGAACGGGGTCTTAATAGCAGCATGGGCTCAAATTGTAGCCGAATACATGAGACAAATTGTAACATCTCAACGCTGCCACATATGGGATTGAATCTGGAAACTGCAGATTACGCGTCTGGCGCGTTACCAACTGAGCCTAACCACTCTTCATTTGCGACGGGGAAAAATAAAATAATTTAATTTAGCAGAGTTTGAAGATCATGTTCTGAGGCACGTAAGATTTTTTTAGGGGTATGGGGATGCTGAAGCTAAATAAATTGATAAAAAAAACTTTGTAAAAAGCCACATATAAGTAGCATGGTCAAATCATTTGTGTTGGGGGGGGGGGGGGTATTTTTGTATATAGGCATTCGAAGCAGTTGATGTAAAAAAATCTTGTTCTCTTCTTTTAACCACAAAAGGTACTTTGTTACAAAAAACCCTCTCTGTGCAAGTGGTGCAGAAAACCAAAATTTCATTGCTTGTTGATTGGTGGCTTATTTCATGTTTATTCTTTCTTCGTTGCAGATAAAAATAATAGTTATCTGTAATTTCAACTGCTTTAGTATCTTATTGCTTAATTTCAGTTAACACGGCGTTCCAAACCCTAGAACCGTGGCAGTGAATAGTTTTATCATTTTTCAATCTCGAACTTTCAAAGATTTAAGGAGAGGGAGTGCAGTAGCACTTATGCCCCCCCCCCCACCCCTGAATACGCGCCTGGATGTTTTGATGGGATCAGTTGGAATAAAAAGCTTGCCAATCAAGCCCTCAAAACCAGATGAACCATCAGATATCAAATGAAAACTAGTGAGGTAATGAGTGTCATGAGCTACTTCAATTTATATTTCCTTCTGTGCTTTTCTCGGGGGGGGGGGGGAAGGAAGAGGGAATTTAATGGGAATCGGTCGTAATGAGTTTTCTGTTAAATGACATTTTATAACGTAGGTCTATCATCTGCTACATATTTTAGAGTTTAAGAACCGAGCAAAGCCGGATAAAATCTGCTGGTCTGCCTATAAGCAAAGACACCCAAAGTCATTACTCAGCATTAGAAACTGTATTCTTCACAGAAGTGATCATTATCTGACTTGAGGAGTCTGATCACTTGCACCTGCTTGCGGCAGGATATAAGGGATATTCAAGTAGCTACCCTCGGTCGCTTCCGGCAACAGGCGAATGACTTCTGCGTGACTCCTTCATAAGTATTAATCTCAAAATTTATTCCTTATTATCAAATGATGGTCAGTTTAATGTGCCTAAGACTTTCCAGCCTTACCTAATGGCCTTTGAAAGATATGAATTAAATAACACAGCGGATTTAAATGACAACTGAATTTCTTATCTCGTTTTCGTACTGAAAAGGAAGAACTGTTTTCATTTTGACACTTCGGCTATGCACAAATTCATCTCTAATCACATCAAGAAGATTCTAGTTACAGAGATCTGACAGGAGCTTTTAGGTATAATGAGGCATAGAATTGGATTGCGCTGCTTTATCTCTGAGCGGCACTTTTGCGCACACAATGGGATAAATGACCAATTCCGAAGGATTCCGAGGGCTCAAAGAAGGTTGGGGAAAGGCAGCTCACTGAAAAAATGTCAAGGTTATCCAGTGCGTTTTTTTTAAAGTGTACAGGGTATGACTCTCTTGAACTTAGAGCAATGGTTCAACATCCCATCCGATTGACGGCAGTCTTTCCAAGCTCATCGGTGCCCGCTTTCTTACCAGGATGACGATTTAACGGAGATAAATCTCAATGCTGGTACAGTTGGGACTCGAACCTGTGAAACTGCAGATTAGGAGCCTGGCGCGTTAGCAACTGAACCAACCCTCGTCCCATCTAATAGAGGATGAGAAGACTTAGTTTACAAGTAACTTTTGATGATTTCGTATATGAACGTTTCGACATCATTCTTTTTTTATGACTTTGTCATACTTTTACGACATTATTACGACAAAAAAATACAATTGAAAACATTGCTTTTGCTCTCAGTAGTTTTACATTCACAAACCCTGTGCACCTTAAAGAACACGCTGAATGGCCATGACGGGAGGTTACCAGCTATCCAATGGATTCCCTCCCCAACCTTCTCTGAACCTTCGGGGTCCTTGTCACCTTGCCCATTGTGTGCAAAAAAGCACCGCCCAGAAGTAAAACAATCCAAACCATATCCCAAATCGAGTTTTTATAGAATTAAAATTTTGGGAGATAGCAACAAACGGGATAATGGCCTGGGCTATTGTCCCTCGCCATTCAAAAATGAATTGCTCACATTTAGATGAATAATTTTAAACCTTTCATTTTGAGGGGAGATTGGCTCTCGGTAGCGCGCCAGGCTAATAATCTACAGTTCCCAGATTCGAGTCACCTGTGTCAGCATTCAGCTTTATTTCCGCTAACTGCGCTCGGTCAGAAAGGGGACACTGATCGACTTGAAAAGTCCGCCGTCCGTCGGATGGGACGATAAGCCGTGGCTCCATTTTCAGGAGAGTGTACACGCTGGATGGGATTGACCGGAGGCTTCCATCTCTCTCTTAACAGCTGTCCAGTGAGTCCCCTTCGCTCCAACCTTCTCTGAACTCGGGGTCTTTGCGACCTGACCATTTAGCCCATTTTGTGCACAAAAGTGCTGTTCAGTGGTAAAAACAACTCCAGTGAATTTCGGCTTGCTAAAACATTAAAAAAGGTAGCGATCGGACCAAACCATAACTCTTGCACTTCATCTTTGAGTGCGATCTCAGGTGTGCTTGTGAGCGTGCACCATGCTCCATTCGATGGGGGTTACGAGCACCGGAAATGACGGGGGGCAGAGCCCTTCTTTCCTCTAAGATGCTCACCTTGAGGTACTGCAACGGCCTATATCCACACTTGCTCCGTTCGTCACGCCCTGACGACCCCTGCCGCTAGTCCGTCTCCTCTGCCTTTTCCTTTAGTTACTGCCGTACGACTGTTCAGGGATGGTGCCGCTGTTCTCGTGTCTCCTCGTGTTGGTGGCTACTGCGACATTGGTTACAACCGTCAGGCGAGAAACGGCACCTGTTTCTCCCGAAGGTGTCTGGAGGTCGGCCAGGAGAGTTGTTTTCCCGGTATGTAATATAATTTTTTAAATAAATAAATATGAATTTTATTAGTCATGTAAACATCTAACAAATAATCGTTAAACTGTTACTGATGAGCCGAAAAGCTTGAAGCTTACCTGCATGAATACATTCAGTTACAAATTATTTTTAGTTTTAAACTGTCTGAGGAATCCCATGGTTTCTCAAAGGATTTTGTTGTAGTGTTCGACACACACACACAGTAGTTATTAGGGTTAATATAGTGATCAAAATATTCCGCTAAAGAGGCCAAAAGGGTTTGGGGAAAAAATAAATAAATACCCCCTCAAGCAGACACCACAGTCAAGCAGTGCCACAGAGGTCTGACAGGAGCCTGTCAGTTTATATGCCAAAGTAGAAGGTCTGAGAGGATGGCAGGACCTAAGCAGAAAAACGACACATACAACCATTCCTTACCGGGGCTCGAACCCAGGTCCCTCAGATCAGTAGCCAAGCGCGCTAACCACTCGGCCATGGAAGCAGAAGGTTATTTAAAAAAGTCAAAAGGGTTCCACGAAGATAGAATTCTTTAAAGAGGTCGAAAAGGTTCTACGAAGAAGAGGTCCATTCTGCCCTCAATTAGAAAGGGGGCACCCGATGGGCATGGAACGGCCGCCGTCAGTCGGATGGAACATTTAGCTGTGGCCCCGCGTACAGGTTTGGTTGTTTTATCTCTGAGCGGTATTTTTTGCACACAATGGGCTAAATGGCCAGGTCACAAGGACTCCAAAGGCTCAGAAAAGGTTGGGGGAGGAGACCCACTGGAACGGCTGTTGGGAAACAGATGGTAGCCTCCCGTCAAGGCAATCCAGTGTGTTCTTTAACGTGCACAGGGTATGGCTCTCCCGCACACGGGGCTAAGGTTTAACGTCGCATCCCACGGACGGCGGCCTTTCCAAGCCCATCGGTGTCCCCTACTGACCGTGGGCAGGGAGTTTTGCGGAGATAAATCTCAACGCTGACCCAGCTGGGACTCGAACCTGGGAACTGCATATTACGAGCATGGCGCGCTACCGACTGAACCCCCACCCCCCCCCCGCGTACAGGAGAACCTACCTTGTGCACATTAAGTAACGCGTTGGCTGGTCTTAATGGGACGCTACCATCTGTCTCCTAACAGCTGTCTAACGGGTTCCTCTTTCCAACTAATTTATGAGCCCCTGGGGTTCTTGTGACCCTGAACATTTAGCCCATTGTGTGCAAAAAAGTGCCGCTCAGAGACAAAACAACTAAATGAAGAATTTTGCAGCATCTCCCTAGTTCAATCATCATCTAATAATTACCCAGCATGCTACCGCTAACATCACCTCTTCACATGAGCAAGCCAACACTAGAATTGTAAATTATTTGTAATTATTTATTTTGTAATAATATTGTTGAATTATTTTATTTCCATTCTCAAACTTGCAAATTACCTAGGTAAAAAAACACGCGTTTATCGAAAATGTTATCTTAACTGATCTCTTAACTCGTTCAGAAACTCTATAGCTGTCCAGAAACATTTTATCTATTTGGCAACTGGTCTTTAATGCTTTACCTGAAGATATTAATATGTTAAATAATGATAAGAATTTTCTGAAAGAATTAAGACTATGGTAAAAAATGAGAACATAAATAATCTTTTTTACTTTCCTCAATTAATTTTATGTTACTTTCTCCTTTTTTTTTTCATGAAAAAATTGCAGATTTAAATTGCTTATTTATTGATTATATGTTCTGTACTTTTTAAAGAAATTGTGGAACTAAATGGATTAAACTTTACTAAATTTAATGTGTTTTAAATTTTATTTTACCTTCACAAACGAGTTTTAACTCTCGTGGAATCCCAAATTATTGTCGAAATTTATTGTATAAAATATATAAATATTCAAAAAACTTATCAATTTCGATACTCTAAATTGCATTAACTCTTCTTTTACTAATATTGGTGGTAAAAAATTTAATTGTATATCTGTAAAATGATGGCAATAAATAATTCAATTAAAAAAAATTCGCTATAAACTATTTATTCCACGATTGGGGTGTACTATCCAGGCACGTACCCAGGATTTAGTTTCGGGGAGAGTTCGAAAAATTAGTATTAGTTTGGGGTAAGGATGAGGTAGGGAGTACGAGGTTTTAAATTTTTTTGGGGGGGTGGGAATGTGGAAGATATGAGAATATGATGTGAGTACTCTTTCCCACTGCATATAAAACATTTGCGGGAACGCCATATTTTTTACAAGTTGAGTTGTTTTACCTCTGAGCAGCACTTTTTTTCACTCAGTAGGTTAAATAGCAAGGTCAAAAGGACCTCAAAAGGTTCAGAGAACGTTGGAGAAGGGGACCCACTGGACAGCTGTTGGGAGATAAATGGGGTGCTCATTCGGTCAAGGCCATCCAGGTGTTCTTTAACATGCACAGGGTATGGCTCTCCCACACACAGACACGGCTTAACGTCCCAATTGACGAATAGCGACCTTTCCAAGCCCATCGGTGTCCCCTACTGACCGTGAGTGGGGGATTTGCGGAGATGAATATCAACACTGGTCCAGGTGGGTCTCGAACCTGGGAGCTGCAGATTATGAGCCTGGCGTGCTACCCGCTGAGCCAACACTGTTGGCTGAGCCACTCCCTCCACGGAGGGAGAGAGAGAGAGAGGGGGGGAGGGTCAGGATGAGCCTTTGGCCTGTGCCTCAAGATCACAGGGAGCCTCAAATTTAGACACTTGCTAATTTTTTTCTTATATTAGATACAACAGTAAAAGTCTTGGATTTTACTTCTGAGCGGAACTTTTTTAGTACATAATGGACAATTACAAGTTCATAAGGACCCCGAAGAAGACTGACCAATGGGATCCACTGGACAGCTATAAGAAAACATATGGAAGCCTCAATTCAATGCCTTCCAGCGTGCTTTTAACGTTCTCAGGGTATAGCTCTCGTGCACATGGGGTCAGGCTTAACGTCCCATCCGATGGACGGCGGCCTTCCCCATTGAAGATCAAATGGTGTGATTTAGTACACGATATAATTTTTAATTGATGACGGCTGCTTGAGGGATAAATTGTTAATAGAAATTATGTCAAAATAGGGACTCAAAAGTTGGAAGTGGCCCGAGACTTTCTGAACCATAGACATTGGCTAAATACATGTTCATATTAGATTATTTTTAACACTTTATTCCATGATTTAAAAATAAAAAATTACTATATATTTTAAAGAGCTTCAGACCCCCGTAAAGGAAAATCTTGCGATATGTCTCCCAATATATATTTTGAAAAGTTTCAGACCTGAGCAACGCCGGGAAATCTGCTATTGACAAAATTACTCATATTTTTGCTTTATGGTTTAAATATCACATACTTCTCGTAAGCCACAGTTAATTATGAGCTATTGATGAGACTAGTAATAGAAAAGATTTGGCGAAAAACAGAGAGAAAACTAAAGTGATGAAAATAGGTCAGGCAGGCTATGGTTCAGTTAATCAGAATGGTTGTAGTCTTGAGCAGGTGTCTCAATTTAATTATCTTGGGAATTATGTAACAGATACTGGTGAGGTGCGGCATGAGATAAAAAGACGAATAAGAATTGCTGCTAGGACCTTTAAGAATCTATGGAGAATATGGGAAAATAGGCTTATACATCTAAAGACTAAGATTGGGTTATACTGTATGATAATTTTCTAAAGTTTGTTACGATAATTAAACTTGGACTCTTTGTAAGCAAGAAAGAGGAAACTTGATGTCTTTGATTGTAGATGCTTACGCAGTATCTTGGGCATTAGATGATTGAACTCTAAATAATGATGAGGTTAGGCAAAGAAGTCGGCAACTTCCTTTAAGCAGCATATTGTACAGAGAGAGACTCCGTTGGTTTGGTATTATTGCCCGTATAAATGCATAATTGCATGCATAACTACAGATTAACGAATAGGGTTATGAACCCTGTTAGAATTGGGCTACAGTGGCCAGCTGCAGAAGATGTAGCTCAGGACAGACGTTTTGGAGAACTATATTGCACAATCTGGTTGGATCTCTGTAGCCCATGGCTACTTGAGGATGATAATGAAGCTACCAACTATGATTATGGCAGAAAGTATTGCTCGCGGGCCGCACAAAATGGCTTCGCAGAAAGCTTATTTGAGACCACTGGACTAGATTAAACTAACATAGTCCTAAACGCTTTTCTAGTACTTTTTTAAACCCGAAAACTCTCACCGAATAGTTTAATATACATTGTAAGATACTCTGTCGTACGTATCATAGTACAGTTCCTAAATTTCAAAGTTTTCAATTCTCTGCGCATAGTTCTCGTTAAAATGGGTTCCGAAGTATATCCAGCGATCATCTCTCTCAGCTGATGAACTGTAGCAGCTCTGTTTTGCCATACACTTCGTGCCAACAAAAGCCTGTCCCTGTTCATCATCACATCATCTAAAGATGATGAAGACAGTGTTGCCAACATTACCTAAAGATGGCGTTGTCAACATTATCTAAAGATGATGAAGACAGTATTTCCAATATTATCTAAAGATGATGAAGACAGTGTTGCCAACATTACCTAAAGATGATGAACGTGTTTCTACTATTATAATATGTACAGTGCTAGATCTAGAGAGGGGGAAAAGGGCCATGACTCCTCTTTGAGAATGTTACTAATGGGGACAAAAAATTATTAATCTTGTGCATATTTCACACGTTAAAGAACACACTGGATGGCCTTGATGGAGGTTACCATCTGTCTGCTAGCAACCGTTCAGTGGGTCTCCTCCTCCAACCTTCTCTGAGCCCTCAGTGTCTTTGTAACCAGGCCATTTAGCCCATTATATCCAAAAAAGTGCTACTCAGGGATAGAACAACCAAAACCAACCAAACTAGTGACATGGCCATTTAACCTATTGTGTGCAAAAAAGTGGTACTCAGAGGTAAAACAACCTAATGAACCTGCCACGCTACTGACTGAGCTACTCTGGCGCCGGCTGGCAGAAGATTATGCACATATAGTATATAGTAATGAGTGTACATATAAGTAGTCTCTTAATTTTCCCTATACTCCAACACTCTTCCAGAACCATCAAATAAGATACTACTCATAGATACATTAAATATATACAAAAAAAAAATCCAATCAACGTTACCTTTTATTTCAATGTATCTCAGGGAATGTTTCTAGTTGTGCCCATGTAATGAAGCCAGGATATGATCGCGAAAATCTCCTTTAAATGTTTCGAAATCTATTCCGTTCCATCGACAGAAATCGTCTTATTCATTTAAATTCTCCAAAGGCTATGACCTTAGCCTTGAAAAAGAGTAACTCAAGTTTTCCGAAGCGATTAGTTACGCCAGTCGTCTGATTTTTCTTGTGAAGACAAGCATTCGAATGGAAGAAAACTGAGAGGTGATTCCCTTATAAATCTTTCTGCACAGTGGACTTTAATTACGTTACCGAGACGGTTCTAGTTAGCAAAAAACAATTTATCCAGAATATTATTGCCCTTGTCTAGGCTTATCCAAGAAGGTACAAATTAAAAACTTTTTCTGAACTCTAATCTTCCTAGTTGAGGCGATTTCCGATGAACCAGTAATCTTTGACAAGGGCTGATTGGCTGCAACGGAAATTTAAACAGGAAACAATATGTATGAGTTGTTAAATTCCAACCAAAAGGAGTCCCAGCCAGCCTTGGCCCAATGGTTAATTCGCAGATTAAGTTGCTAGCACAGATAGACCACTTCCTAATAAATTAAAGAAATTTCTCGACGTTTTTGTTCAGCTGTCAAGGAAGGTATCACTCTTAGTTTATATCTTTTAGTCGATATCAATTTTAGAGGAAAATTGTCTTGAGCAGAGTTTTGCTGACGACGACCCACTACTGGGATTCGAACCCACGCCTCTCAGTTACATGCCAGGTGCTCTAACCAATAAGCTACCATTAACTCTGTCATTTACCCACTTAGCTGGTGATAGCTTAGTGGTTAGAGCACCTGGCAAGTAACTGAAAGCCATGGGTTCGATTACCACTTATCCGCGAAATTAATTTTTTCCTGGAATTGATTTCATTTATTAAACTTTTTTGTGAGCTTTAAATGGCCTGCTTCACTGGCTGGAAAGTCTGTTTCAATATACAGTGTGATAATACTGCAGCAACATTGTTTCAAATGTAAATAATTTCTACAAACTTGGAGCATAAAATACTGAACCAAACCGTATTTTCTTTAAAAATATATAGTGTCCTCGTTATCCGTTTCCAAATACTTCCGAGTATCAAATCCGTGGACCACAAATGACGACAATAACGTCATTTCAGAAGAAAGCTTAACAATTAAGGATTTAAGCGAAGCCTTTAGCAAAATTCATGAAGCTGTGGATTATTTTAGGGACCATGATCCTTTCTTTGATCGTTCTGCCAAGGTTGAAAGTGAGCTATGATATGTTTTTGTTAAGCTACAAAGCAATTCTGCAAGTTAAAATGAAAGCTGAAACCCAAACAACTGTAGATTCGTTCTTTGCAAAACAAAAACCTATCACTGCGGAATCTGAAACTTAGGAAGGTAGTAGTATTTTTTTTTTCAAAGTTCTTCCAGTTTTCACCCTATATGCCGAGGAGGGATCAGAAAACGGCAGTAGATGATCCCCCCCCCCCCCCAATGGTCCTGCATCATCCGTCCATCTAGCCCAACATCTCTATTTTTGAAAGTAATAAAAATTGATATCTTTAAAAAAAGTTATTGAAACAAACTGTTCACGTCTAATGAACGTTTATTTGTAAACAAATTCTGCTCACCCACATGCACATATTTACGCGCATAGATCACACAGAGAGTAAAATTAGCGTCCTATTTTGTTTACGATAAATAGATCTATAACTTACAGTAAATGACAAGTAAAGGTGATTTCTGAAAATAAAGTGTAATCAAACGTTTAAGCAGATGACCTGGTCCTCATTAACTCCTGTTTACATTATTCTTTATGGGCGGAAATTTCTTACTTAAAGAGGATTCACTTTAAGTGATGTTTATACGGTCCCAATTAACCACGGATAATGGTGACCTACTGTATATATCGAAGAGCCAAAACATTATGACCAGCGCGTCTTCATGCAAATCGAAGCAATTGCAGGTAAACGACGGCACATGTGAAGGTCATGAAACGGTATAAATAACACCTATACTGAGCTCTATTAATCAGTGTTATTCTTGTTCTTCAGATGGGAAGGGTAGCGGACTTAAGTGAGTTTGACAAAGACCTAATTGTAATGGCCAGATGACTGGGTCAGAGCATTTCCGAGACGGCAAGGCTTGCAGGGTGCTCAAAGTTAGCTGTGGTTAGTACCTTCAAAAAGTGGTCCGAGGAGGGAAAAACCACGAACCGCCGGTGAGGTGTGGGCCGAAAACGGCTCATCGAAGCTAGAATTGAGCAAAGGCTATTCCATATGGTACGAGTGAACAGAAGGGATACTCTGGCACAACTCGCCCGTAATTTGAGTGCTGGTGACGGGAGTATTGTGTCACAACACACAGGATATCGAACTGTGCTGAAAATGGAATTGCGTAGCTGCAGATCGTTCCGAATGCCCATGCTAACCTCGGTTCACCGTCGAAAGCACCTCAATGGCCCGCAAAAATTGACCTTGAATGATTGGAAGAAGGTCATTTGATCCGATGAATCTCGTTTCCTGTTGCACCATGTGGACGACAGGGTAGGTATGCGTTGTTTACCTGCGGAAGTGTTGGCACCAGGATGCACATGGGACAAAAACAAGCTAGTGGAGGAAGAGTAATGCTTTGGGCAATGTTCTACTGAGAAATCCTGAGCCCAGTCAATATGTGCAGGAAATTATGACGTCTATCACCTACCTAAACATCATTGAAAACAGGTACATCCTTTCATGGCAATGGTATATCCCTCTAGTAGTGCCTTCTTTCAGCAGGATAATGCGGCATGCCATACTGCCTGGATTGTTCGAAAATGGGTTGTGGAACATGAGGAAGACTTCCAGGTATTGCCCTGGCATCCAAATTCCCCAGACATCAATCCAATCGAGTATCTGTGGTTTGTGTTGGAACAGCATATCCGATCTGCAGTGGCTCAACTACCTAACTTAAAGAGTTAAAGGATCTGCTGGTAACATGTTAGTACCAGATACCACAAGACACCTTTAGAAATCTTATAGCGTCCATTCCTCGCCGGGTAAGAGCTGTTTTGGCGGTACGTGGAGGACCAACATCATATTAGGCAGGTGGCCATAACGTTTTGGCTCTTTGTTGATGTACAATAATTGTCACTAGTATCACTCGCTGTTGTTCATATTGGTTGTCATCTCATATCTGGAGATAGAATAATTATTAAAACACAAGGTGTTATACATGCAGTGCTGCTGCAAAAGTACAGTTCAATGTTATGTCAATAGTAACTCAGATACAGACCTCAGCAACTTATTAAATAAGCTTTCTGTGAAAAAATGTGACTGAAGATAATTTAACGATCTCAACCAAATTTATTTCAACCTCGATTTTTAACAATATTTATTCGGCATTTAGAGTATTCTGGAAACTGATATATTTGAAAGCAAGCAATGGCAGTTTAAATATACTGCTTGACAAAAATTAAGATAACACTAACAAAATGTGGCATAATTTTTTTTTATTGTGCGATATAATTAAGCGAAATTTTGCACAGAAATGCATTTCAATATAACGAGTAAAACAGAAGAAAATGAGAATTTTCATACCGGAAAAGAAAGCATTACATTGAATTCATTAAAATAAGAAAATATTGTGCATCGTAGGAATAGATTTCAGATGCTCCAAGTGTGCAGTATGATTTTCTCTGACGCCAAAGAGGCTTCACAGCAAATCCCATTCTTCGTGTGCCCCCCCAGGTTCGTAATCGACAGTTCCCAGGTTCGAGTCGGCCTGGGAGAACGTTGAGAATTATCTCCGCAAAACTCCCCATCTTGCCGTTTGGCAAAACACAGACCTTCCAAAACAAGAGGGGCGGGGTGGCTCAGTTGGTAGCGCGCCAGGCTCGTAATCTGTAGTTCCCAGTTTCGAGTCCCAGCTGGGTCAGCGTTGAGATTTATCTCCGCAAAATTCCCCGCCCTGCCCACGGTCAGTAGGGGACACCGATGGGCTTGTAAAGGCCGCCGTCCATCGGATGGGACGTTAAGCCGTGGACCCGTGTGCGGGAGAGCCATACCCTGTGCACGTTAAAGAACACGTTGGATGGCCTTGACGGGAGGCTACCATCTGTCTCCCAACAGCTGTTCCAGTGGGTCCCCTCCCCCAACCTTCTCTGAGCCTTCGGGGTCCTTGTGACCTGGCCATTTCGCCCATGGTGTGCAAAAAAGTGCCGCTCAGAGATAAAACAACCCAACCCAATCCCCTACCCTGCGAGCTGTGGTCAGTGTTTCATGGTTTGCGAAAAATAAGACATATTCAACCACACTTGAAAGATCTCTGATTTAAAAAAGCTTTCTTTGAGAGGATTGATAAGAACTCCCACGACATAATTAGCTCACTTGTAGCTTATGATCCTCAACCGGTTTAAATGGGCAAGGCTTTAAAAGGACAGCGGCCTTTCCAAGCCCATCGGTGTCTCCTTTATCACCGAGGGCAGATGGGATTTATTTTCTACTAGTGAGGTAAGACTGTAGAATGAGGGAAGGAGGGGGGGGGGGAGTTGTTACGGAGAAAATCAGCAAATAGGAATGATCTGAGTTTTCAACAGAGAAATAATAATAATATTTTGCCCTAATAAAATTTGTAAAACTCAAATAAAGGGATCTACTGTGTTGGGTTTGTTTCACATCTGAGTGAACTATTTTGCACACAATAAGCTAAAACGGCTAGTTCACAAGGACTCCAAAGGTTTAGAGAAGGTTAGGGAAAGGGAACACATTGAACAGAAGATATATAAAAGTCTTCCATCAAGACCATTCACTGTGTTCTTTGATGTGCCCCGAGTATGGTTCTCTCTTGTACACAGAGCCATAGTTTAGCTTCCATCTGACGAACGGCGGCCTTTTCGAGTACAACGAAATTATCGAGTGCAGAGAAAATCTCAACGCACAGTGTAGTGTTGCATAAATAAGTCAAATTGAGCAAGGGGTCAGTGATTCACTAATAGCACAAGATTTTGGAAAGTCAAATAAGCTTCGTCAACCCTTACCCTGCCGTCAGAAAAGGGACACCGTTGGACTTGGAAATACCACCATCCATCGGATGGGATGTTAAGGAGAGCCATATCCCGTGCACAGGCTGCATATTGTGTCTGTTTAATATGCTATTTAAATAAAATTCGTTGAAGCAGTTAGTCTACTAAAACAACATCACCTTTAATTATCTTTATCAACTAAAATGATCTCTTTCCTTACTCGAAGGAGCTGAGGTGGCTCAGTCGGTAGAGCGCCAGGATCATAATCTGCAATTCCAGGTGGGACTCCAACCTGGAAAAGCGTTTAGATTTATCCCCGCAAAAATCCGCACCCTGCCCACGGTCAGTAGAGTACATCGATGGGCTTGGAAAGACCGCACATTCGTTGGATTGGACATTAAACCGTAGTCCGAGTGCGGGAGAGCAATACCCTGGGTTCGTTAAAGAACACATTGGATGATCTTGACCAGAGGAGGTACCATCTGTATCCTAACAGCTGTTCAGTGAATCCCTCGGAGAGTCCTCGGGGTTTTGTAACCTAGCCATTTTAGCCCATCGTGTGCAAAAAAACTGTGTTGCTCAAAGGTATTCCAAAAATACCAGAAAATAGCTGCTAAAAACACGGTTAACCGCAACCGAACTCTTAACACGTCACAAAACCAGTTTTCTTTCTCATTAAACACAAAGCTTCTTATTTCATTAACTCTTCTTGCAACTCGAAAGGACTCATCAGATGATTTTCATGGACTGGATGAAGAACCTTCATCCTATAGTGTTATAGCAAAGAATACATCCAACAACATTCAAAGATGCCTTATCGCATTCATTACACCCCACCAAGGACACAAACTCAAGGCATCACACACTTGTAATACAAAATTTTGCAAGGCAGAAACACGAAAGGCAAAGTCCTTCAGAGGTCAACAAAGCGTCCTGTCATATCCGGGAAAAGGCAAAAGAAACTTCCTCTGCTACTTGCAAACAGAATGAAGCCATTAAATATGTAAATTTCAATTGTGCGCAGTCAGAGTTCAGTTTCTCTTCACAAGGGATTAAAACGCAAAACTTTGTCCCTCAGGAGAAATTTATCCTCTCGCAGCACGAGTTTAAAACTGTTGAAAAGCAACAAACCATGCAAGCTATAGATGCAAAGTCTTCTTTTAAAAAGATGCTTAGTAGAGATGAGTTCGGGCTCGGGCTCAAAATACTTTAAATCTCAAATATTTCTCGTAATTGCGGAAAAAAAAGTGGACTAATAATGAAAATTCCAACTTTTAATCATTCTTTAGTAATTAAAAATAAACACCATGAGTTTTTTTTTTTTACGTATTCTCTATCTTCCATAAATGAATGGCTCTTTGTGTTTATAATAATGCGGCCCGCGAACTTCCAGTTTCTACTAATATTTCTAATACTAGTTGGAAATAATAAATACTACCTGGGGCGGAGGTGGCTCAGTCGGTAGCGCGCCAGGCTCGGAATCTGCAGTTCTCAGGTTCCAGTCCCAGCTAGGTCAGCGTTGAGATTCATCTCCGCAAAACTCTCCGCCCTGCCCACGGTCAGTAGGAGACACCGATGGGCTTCGAAATGCCGCCGTCCGTCGGATGGGACGTTAAGCCGTGGCTCCGTGTACGGAGAGCCATACCCTGTGCACGTTAAAGAACACGCTGGATGGCCTTGATGGGTGGCTATCATCTGTCTCCCAACAGCCGTTCCAGTGGGTACCCTCCCCCAACCTTCTCTGAGCCTTCGGGGTCCTTCTGGCCTGGCCATTTAGCCCATTGTGTGAAAAAAGTGCCGCTCAGAGGCAAACACAACCAACTAGTTAAACCCACGCCAAAAGCTTGGTACGAAATATATGTCCATTGATAACATTCACCAACGATAAGTTAATTCGCAGATTTCCACCGTTAACCTACTACTCACAGTACTATTCCATTCACAAGGTAGACGACGGCAGCTCCCACGGAAATATCGGACACTTTTCGAGGAATTATTTCCAACCCACGGCAGATAAGAACCACATCCGTTAACCCAATAGGGTTAGAACTAAGTGGCACCATCCCACAAAATTTGGAACCGATTACTCAAGTAGCCGCGGAACCACAAGGAAGATACACAATTTGTGCCACCGATGACGTCACGTATGTCCGTCCGCGCACTGCAGCTATTATATAATACTAGATAAACCAGCCAAAAGCGTTTTGGCGAAACCGTATGTCCATTGATAATTCTTCCCATCGATAAGTTCATTCACAGCTTTCTACGGTTAACGCACTATTCCATTCAAAAGGTAGGCGACGGCAGCTACTCAAGAAATTTCGGACCCTTTCCATAGGATTCCTCCCAACCCATGGCAGCTAAGAACACGATAATCGTCACGCCATTTAATTTGGGGCCGATTACTCAAGTAGCCGCACAGTTGGGTTGGGTTGTTTTACCTCTGAGCGGCACTTTTTTTGCACACCATGGGCTAAATGGCCAGGTCACATGGACCCCGAAGGAAGTAGACGCACAATCACAGGGAAATGGGCAATTTCTTCCACCGAGACATACATATACCTAACGCGTGTCCACCCGGGATTAAGGTGAATATATAATATGATGAGTTTTTTCGTTCCAAATATCAATCAATTTTATTTCATCATCATATACAATTTGCAAAAAAAAATATGATTGAACCAAAAACCACATGGTTTGTCTGGGCCACTAAAGGAAATTAATACAAAAATCAATAACGACTTACTATAAAGATCACAAACAACAAGTGTCATTTTTCCGATATATGTATAATAAATTTCTGCTTTCCACTTGGTTATTTAACATAGGTTCAACATCTTCCATAGAGAAGAGAAAGCTTTTTTAAGTTCAGCTTGAACATATTAAAATTTTTTTCACTTCTAATTTCAAGAGGCAACTGATTGAAGATTTTACGTGCGATATACGAATAATGCTTATGAACAATTTCTTTTTTGGTCAAAGGAACTGAATATTTTGGATCTTTCTCTCTGAAGTTGTAAAATCCGGCTGAATCTGAATATTAAAGCAATTCTGCTTAAAAAATATTATTACTCTAAAAACAAATATGTGTCTAATAGGTGGAATTTTTAGTACAGAGTAACGACTGAAGTTGCTTAAAATATTAGTGTTACTTTTTGCAATTAGTTTAATTTTGCAATTAGACACACATTTTGTTTTGCAGAGACACCAGAGGTTTAAAAACCGAGACATAAGTTCCACCCCAACAAATTATACCGTATTGAAATACTGCTTGTATCCACGAGAAGTACAATGTTCAGAGCATATTAAGATTAATTTTGTATTTCAAGTGGTGTAACTTAAGAAGTGTGTAACGTGCTTTACCTGTGATGTAGTCAGTATGTTTCTTCCATTTTAGATTATTTTCTATGAAAATTCCTAAATTACAACGGCAATCAATATATTAATAGCATTCAGGTAAATGCAGCTTAATGGCCAAAGTATTTACAGCATTTTGGTAATTTTTCAACTTGTAGAAAACAAATTTAGTTTTATTCTTATTAATTGAGAGTTTATTATTTTCAAACCACATATTAACTTTCTCAAGAACATTATTGACATTGGACATTAAATCTGTAAATAAGCTGATTACTAAAAGTTAATGCAGTGTCATCTGCAAAGTTAGTAAATATTACAAAGTCAGTAAATATTACAATTCTTTGTAAATTTAATTTAATGTTCATATCATAGAGGTCATTAATATAAATATTCAATAATTTATAATTTATTTTATACATTAATTATATATTATATATAAAATTAATATTTTATTTTTGATTTAAAATGGTTATAATTAACATGAGAATAAAAAAAATAATTAGCGACCTGCATTTCTGCATATATCTCTTATTAGGACTCAGAGAAATGTTTTCTGATATCTGGCTAGTGCTCAACAATATTGTCGAAATGTGTCGGAGGGACTCAATAACTTCGGGGTCAGGCGGCCGTGGGATCGAAAAACTGAGCCGAACTCATCTTAATACTCAGTGCTTGTGCTAACTATGCTTTCTTTTCTTTAGTTTTTGAAAGATTCACACCAGATATGCATTTATGGGTAATCCTTCTTTAACCTCTGAGAGGCATTTTTTTTACGCATAATGGACTAAATGCTCAGGCCGCAAGGATCCCATTAAGGACTATCATCAATTTTGGTTCCATTGATTGGCTCCATAGCTCAATATTGTTCTGGATTGTTTTACCTCTGAGAGGCATTTCTTTCACACAATGGACTAATTGGCTAGGGGAAATGCCCCCAAAGGTTCAGAGAAAGTTGGGAAAGGAGACCCATTAGGATACAGATGGTAGACTGCAGTCAAGGCGCGTGTTCTTTAGTGTGCACAGGGTATAGCTCTCCTGCACACGGAACCATGGTTTAAAGTCCCATCCGACGGCGTCATTTTCAAGCCCATCGGTGCCCCCTTTCTCACCGAAGGCAGGTGGGGTTTAGTGAAAATAAATCTCAACGATGGCCCATGTGGGACTCGAACTTGAGAAACGCAATTCATAAACGTAGCGTGCTACCGACTGAGAAAAACTTAGAATGCTATTTACATTTTTCGAATTTTGAGTTTTGGTGTTGCAGGAGGCTAAAGTTAGAAAAATGACCAAATTTCAAACCAATGTTGTAAATAAGGTATTTATGTTAGAAAGCTGATAATTAGGTAGTGGAATGTGGGGTTAAGAAGTTTACAATTACAGCCGCAAGTTATCACCTTCGGGGAAAGAAAGGGAACAAAATATGTATTTTAAAACCAGCATTTCACAATCGCCAAATTTGATTGGACTTTCTAGCTTCGCATATTGTAAAAACAGAATAAATTACCACTCAAGCAGTTGCTGCCAGAGGTCTGACAGTAGCGTCAGTTTAATATGACATAGAGAAGATCTGTAAGGAAGGAGAGAGCTCAGAAGAAAGAGAGCACACACATCCATGCCTTACCAGGCTCGACACGGATCCCTTTGATGAGTAGCCAAGTGCGCTAACAACTCGGCCACTGAGACGGCTGTAACAATACCGTTTTCATTTTATGCGATGAATTGTAAGATCAACCCTTGCCTCTCTACAGCTAGGTATGAAAGTGACCACTTTTTTTTTTCAATTTTCGTTTTTCGCAAACCTAGATAACAAACTGGCTCAGAACTGTTAACAAATTCGCAGATGAACTAACCAAAATTTGTACACGTTTTCAAAACATGATATACGTTTTCTGAGTGTAATTTAAAGACGATTAACAACTAATACAATTTCAAGAGCTGTAAAGAAAAAATCATGTGATGTATTGAATGAATAGTAATAGCATAAGAACACAATCATTTTAAATGGCCAATTTCCTTCTCAATAAGCGAACTTCAACCCCGTCAAAAGAACGTAATGCGAAGAAAATGAGGGGGCATCTTTAAAGGCAACAAGAGACATTGACGACAAGACGAGGTCACCTTGGAAGTGGCAAGTCTACTCTCATCGACTTTGCCCCCCCCCCCTCTTGTGGCTACGTTGTTATTTTGCGACCCCGAGAAGCCTCCACAACTCAAAGAGGAAGTGCACTTGAAGTCTTCTTGCGACATGGTCTTTTTCCGTCACTCTTCGTTGGTCACAAATGGCAGCAGGTCACACACTATCTCTCCGCCAAACCACGAGGCCACCACTGGTCTGCTATCCTCTGTTGACGTCGATCGAGGCACGCGCTGCTTCGTTCGTCGCAACTGAAGTTGCTTCAGAGCTGAAAGTGTTTTTTGTAGGCGTTGCCTGTCGAAATGCATGTTCGCGGAAGTGGCTGATGAGTACAGTGGTACAAATGGAATTTCCACAATTTAGGAGATGTTATTTTCGCACGACTAACCCAGTTTTCTATTTTTTAAGACAATGAACAGTTGATGCTGATTAAGTAGGAATTTCTTTAAGAAAAAGAGTCGTGGTTAGAGCCACAAGGTAGATCACAAGCATTTAAAAAATTGGTTGAATTTGCATATGGAGTGATCATCGAATTATGACCACCCCATGTTAATGGGATGCTAACCTAGAAGCGCTATAACTTTTAAAATAAACATTTAATGGAAAAACACGACTAAAGGTAAATTAAAGACCTCAATCTATTCTATCTAAATATCTAATTTCAACAATATTTCTTCAGTATTTGAAGAGTTATGGGAGTTTAAATATTTAACAATATCAATGCAATTTATCTTTGAAGTTAATTGAAACTGAAAAAAGGTAGTATTATTTCAAACCATTAGGTTAATAATTACATACATTAAAATTATGGTTGTTGGGTTGTTTTACCTCTGAGCGGCACTTTTTTGCACACCATGGGCTAAATGGCCAGGTCACATGGACCCCGAAGGCTCAGAGAAGGTTGGGGGAGGGGACCCACTGGAACAGCTGTTGGGAGACAGATGGTAGCCTCCCGTCAAGGCCATCCAGCGTGTTCTTTAACGTGCACAGGGTATGGCTCTCCCGCACACGGGCCTCGGCTTAACGTCCCATTCGATGGACTGCGGCCTTTCCAAGCCCATCGGTGTCCCCTACTGACCGTGGGCAGGGCGGGGAATTTTTGCGGAGATAAATCTCAACGCTGACCCAGCTGGAACTCGAACCTGGGAACTACAGATTACGAGCCTGGCGCGCTACAGACTGAGCCCCCCCCCCCCCCCCCCATTAAAATTATGTATAAATAATTTCTTCACTATGTTTAAACCTTCATACCTATTTAAATATAAAGAATATTGTTGAAAATGGAGATTTAGATGCATTTGATTGATATTTTTAAGTTATCTTTATCCACATTTTCTCATAAAAAAGCTTATTTTAGAAGTTAAAGATCTTCGAAATTAAATTCCCATTGATAAAACTGGAGTAGAATGGTCATAATTCAATAACCACTGAGTGTAATCACGAAATTTTTTTATCGACTTTCGGTTGTTTTACCTCTGAGCGACATGTTTTTTTGCACACAATGATCTAAATGGCCATGTCACAAGGACCCCGAAGGCTCAGAGAAGGTTCGGGGAGGGGACCCACTGGACTGCATTTGGGAGACAGATGGTAGCATTTCGTCAAGGCCATCCAGGTGTTTTTTAATATGCACAGGGTATGGCTCTCCCGCACACAGTGCCACGGCTGAAGGCATCCGACGGCAGGCGGCTTTTCCAAGTCCATCAGTGTCCCCTACTAATCAAGGGAAGGGCTGAGAGTTTTGCGGAGATAAATCTCAATGCTGGCCAAGGCAGGACTCCAACCTGTGGACTGCAGATTACAAGCCTAACACGCTACCGACTGAACCACCCCCTTCCCTTATAATTACACGAATACTAATGAATGTGTTAAAAAAATTATACACACAAAACTTAATTTAGGAAATTTTAATCTTATAAATATCAAGTTGGAGAATTAAACATTTAGCAATAGCTATGCTAATTACTGAGTGGTTTTTTTTTTAAACTTAATTCATAAAAATGTCTTGAAGGTGTAAAATTTTTTGTGTGGTTTTTAATATAAAAATAAGATTTTAACATAAAAATAAGATAGGAATAAGACTTTTAAGGATGCGGCTTGATAAGAATATATTACCTGTTATTACAAAAGAGACATATATATTAATATGCAAAGAGAAATTTATTATTATATGATCAAGTGTTTGCTTTCATTTAGTAATAGCAGAATAAATTTTCAATGTAACTGTCAAAAAATAAACGCTACAGATGCAATGAACTATCTTAAGTGTTATTTTTGATAAATATTAGACTTCGAGCAGTCATGTATAATGATTAGTAAAAGTATTTGAATAATTATGCCTGAAATGTCTGTATTGAGAGAATTGTTAGATATAAATTATTTCGCTTTTTCTCTTCTAGAATATAATATGGAATAATTTAACGAGGAGGAACATACGAAATTATTTAAAATATTTATAAAACAAATACATGTAATGACAGAAAAATGGAAGCATTACCATGTTAAGTCAGTGGAGAGTGAAATTCGAAGAACCGTATTTTTACAAAGCAAACAGCAAAAATCTCGATTTTGTATAATATTCGTTGGGTATTTAAAGAGAGAACTATGAAAGCTTGAATATTTAACAGCAACAATGCAAAACCTAAGAAATTATGCAGAACTGATAATTATTGAAATAATTATTTGCAGATAATTCTAAAACATACACTTAAGTTATTAAATAGTTTGAAATAATACTTTTTTTTTAAACTTTCAATTTACTTTTGAGGGACATTTTTATGACTGACATTGTTTCGTTCAATATTCGAAGTTATATAACTCTTTAAGCACTGAACGGATATTGTTCAAAAATCGAGATTTGTAAAGATTCTAATGAGATTTTAGTTAATCTAGTCCTATTTTCCTGAAAAATGCAGGGGCGGGGTGGCTCAGTCGGTAGCGCGCCAGGCTCGTAATCTGTCGTTCCCAGTTTCGAGTCCCAGCTGGGTCAGCGTTGAGATTTATCTCCGCAAAATTCCCCGCCCTGCCCACGGTCAGTAGGGGCCACCGATGGGCTTGTAAAGGCCGCCGTCCGTCGGATGGGACGTTGATCCGTGGCCCCGTGTGCGGGAGACCCATACCCTATGCACTTTAAAGAACACACTGGATGGCCTTGACGGGAGGCTATCATTTGACCCCCAACAGCTGTTTCAGTGGGACCCCTCCCCCAACATTCTCTGAGCCTTCGGGGTCCTTGTGACCTGGCCATTTCGCCCATGGTGTGCAAAAAAGTGCCGCTCAGAGGTAAAACAACCCAACAACCTGAAAAATGCTTATTATACAAATTACAGAACTTCGAATTTGATTCTCCATTGATTTAACATCGAAATGTTTCCATTTTCCTGTCCAGTACCTGTAAGTAAATATGTGTTTAAAGCAATAACGTTTATAAGAAAATTTGATCCTCCCTATCAAAGGTTTTTCGATCTAAATTTATTAAATGTTCAATACATATATAATTTAAAACTTAATTTTTACGCATAAAAATATTTGCATGTTTAGTAAGTCGAAAATTCTTATAACACTAGAGCTACGGAAAATAAAAAACTGTTTCTAAACCAAATAATGATTTATTTAAAAAATCTATTAAAAGACCAAATTAAAAAGATTTTGGTTTTTATGGTCATAAAATGTTTAATAATTTTCCAAAAGCATC
Organism: Ryuthela nishihirai; assembly: GCA_038380435.1. NCBI lineage: Eukaryota > Metazoa > Arthropoda > Arachnida > Araneae > Heptathelidae > Ryuthela > Ryuthela nishihirai. The sequence continues at coordinate 63,777,682 of JAWZYU010000008.1, forward strand.
AGAAATATAACTAATATTATAATATTAAACAAAACTAGATTATGGTTGTCAAGCTAATAAATTTCATACGCATCAAACTTAGGTAATTTTTTCTGCATACCAAATACTCTTATTAGAACTACAGATAAGTTCTGGCTCATTTCTTCGATTCTAAGCCCGATTTGGGGAAAACATTTTTTTCGCATCATAAGACATATAAACAGAAATAAATAAAATAAATATATAAATACCCCCTCAAGCAGCTGCTTGCCACAAAGGTCTGACAGGAGCCTGTCAGTTTACATGCCATAGTAGAAGCATGTCGTTAATTATTTATTCTTATATTATTAGTTAAAATCATATTATTGATGAGGTTAGACAAAGGAGTAGGCAACTTCCTTTGAGCAGCATATTGTGCAAAGAGAGACTGCGTTGGTTTGGCCTTGTTGCCCATATGCATAGCTGTAGATTGATGAATAGGATTATGAACAGCATGTCTCAAGGATTCAAGAAAAGGGGGAGACTCACGATGCGATGGGCAGACAATGTGAAACAGGGTCTTGTTAGAATTGGCCAAATACGGAAGCTGTAGCTCAGGACAGATGTGTTTGGAGAACAAAATTGCAGTCTGTTGGACCTCCGTAGTCCATGCTTGCATTACGATTTTTCATATAACCATTTCATGAAAGGGGAGGAGGTTTCTTAGTCGGTAGTGCACCAAGCTCGGGACACCAATGGATTTGGAAATGACGCCATCCGTTGGATGGGGCATTAAGCCGTGGCCCCGTGTGTGGGAGAACCATACCCTATGCACGTTAAAGGACACGCTGGATGGCCTTGACGGGGAGGCTAACATGTCTCGCAACAGCTGTCCAATGGGTCCCCTCCATCAACCTTCTATGACCCTTCGGGGTCCTTGTGACCTGGCCATTTAGCCCATTGCGTGCTAAAAAGTGCCGCTCAGAGGTAAAACAACATTTCATGACAAAATTAAAGTGATGTTATTTGGAACGAAAAATATTAGAAAGACTAGTAGAAACTGGAAGTTCATGGACAACATCATTTTAAATGCAAAGAGCCATTCATTTATTAAAGGTAGAGAATACTTTAAAAAATCAAAAGCCGCATGGTACTTATTTATAATTACTACAGACTGAATAATAGGTTGAAATAATAATCAAAAATATTTTATAGTTTTACTTATTTTTTTTTCACTACAAGAAATATTTGAAATTTTTTAAATTCTGAGCCCGACAAAGCCTGAGTTTATCTCTAGTTAAAAACTTTATATCAATATAATGCTATATATATATATGTGATTAAATGAGATGAGCAAATTATTTTTAATATGATTAATCCTCTGGTGAGTTCATTTAACTCTTGCAGTGAGTTCACTTAAATATGTACTGCTAAATGTTAATTTTGAATTAATATCGTTATTACGTAAAATCAAGAGGAAAGTGGGTCCTGTGCCTCTTCTGAAATTGCCCCTTGTTTCTTTGTGATTTTAAGGTACTAAGTTTTCCTTATATGATTATAGGCTATTACTTATATTAATAAGATCATCATGGAAGTCGGCGGAAATATTTTCGAGGGTGGGGAAGGGGGAGAGGGAAACAAAATCAATGTTTCAAGATATAAATATTTTGGTCGAGCCGTTTATTAATGAGTGAAGTTGTGAAAACAGTAATCATACATATATCGTACCATCAGGCAAAGAGCCATTTTTCCGGGGGCGAGGGAGGCGTAGACCAACACCTACCCCTTAAATTAACCTTTACCCCTTGAATTGCTTTCAGTCATAATTTACAGTGCAAAATAAAATTTAGTGGAGGAAAAAAGAGACTCGAGGAAAATACCAAAAAGAAAAAAACAGCGTAAAAAAACTAGCTTAAGACACCCCCACACTAACATTTTTAATTCAAAGGAGAAGCAAGGGCCCCCTAAAAATTTCTTGCCACGGACCCCGCGAATGCTAAGGGTGGCACTGCAATGCCATAATACAACTAAAGATGTCCGAAAACAAAACGAAAAAAAAGGGAAAATTTATTATTAAAAATATATTTAACATTTTTTTCACATTCATAAATAAATATACATAATATGCTTTCGAAAACAAAAGAAAACGTAAAAAAAAATCAATATTACATTTCGTTAAGAAACAACGGACATTAATTTTTCGGTACAACTGTATTTATATAATTTATAATAAATAATTTTATTCCGGGCCTACGAAAATCGTTAAAATATCATGTTCAACCCCAACCCTTGATGGAAAAAGTTTGTATTCAATATTGTATACTATTGACCAGACTAGAAATGAGTTCGGGTTTGGCCTTCTTAGGCTCAAGAAAGACTTCGGGCTACGGCCGGCTTGGGCTCAGAATAGTTTAAATTGATATATTTGTTGCAATTGTGCAAAAATAAGTAAAACTATAAAAAATATTTTTTTATAATTTCAACCTTTAAATCAGCCCTAGATTCCCCCGAAATAAGCAATATTCTGAGCCCCAGGACACTTAAAAATTTGCCCCCTTCCCCCCTTCAATTCCTTCATGTTATCAAAAATGAAACATAAATAAATGAGAAAAAAAATTAAAGCACCGATCTTATACCACCTTCCTTTGAGTATGATGTTGTTGTTACCAATTTAAAACTTTGCAGAAGTTCAAAAATATGTTAATTTTTACTCAAAATATTGCAATACTGTATTTTACATTAAGAAAAAAGTGGCAAAATTTGAAGACCAAAGAAAGCAGCAACAAATAAAAAAAAAAATGCCACACCCATATAAGCAGGAGTGGACTGGCACTTTTTTCAGGGACGCAGCTGTAACAGGAAAACCCGAGTTGCGATTAAAAAAAACATTCTATTTTTCAAGATTTCAATACTTATTCTGTTAATAGTTCGTACGTAGTGCTTAAAGTAGGTTTTCCCCAGTTCTGTGGAATATACAGGGTGTCTCAAAAATATAGGTACAAACTTTTAGGGGAGGTAGTTAACATCTAAAGGAATGAGAATTGCATAGGAACCCATAACCGGAAACGTCATGGGAAAGTGGTAGCAGAGGTACAATATCTGAAAGGACACAAGACAGTGATTAATGGGAAAACATTTATTGGACATAATTGTTACAAATGGCGTACTAGATGATGCATTTCATAATGTTACAGCAGATGCTCGAAGTTTCCACCATGAGACGCGATGCATGCGTGACACTGACGGAGCATTGATTGCCGGACACGGTCGAACAATCTGGAGTTTCTTTGATAGTAGCAGCAGGGCAGACGAGCCTTGCCACGAGATCCATGTCAGACTCCACAGGCGATTCATACACGGTAGCTTTGAGGGGGCCCCCACAGAAAGAAATCAACGCTCGTTAAATCAGGTGAGCGTGGGGGCCAGGCAACTGGTCCAGCACGCCCAATCCATCGTTGCCCAAAAGATATGTTCAAATGCGCACGAACACACCTTCCATAATGGGGAGGCGCACCATCATGTTGAAACCACATGTTGCGTCTCACATTTGCTGGAACATGGGCAAGTAAGCCTGGTAGAACCTGTTCCAGAAAGATCAGATACTTCGCGGAGGTCATGCGGGATGGTAAAAGGTATTGCCCGATTAAGCAGTCGCCGACCAAACCTACCCACACATTTACTGCGAAACGATGTTGTGCCGCATGGGTGCGCACACCCATGCGGTTCCGTGGGGGTTCTCGTGGAACCGTGGGGGTTCTCGTGAGCCCACAAATGCGCATTGTGCTGATTGAATACACCATCCCGAGTGAAACTGGCCTCATCAGTAAACAAAACATAAGCTGGGAAATTCACATCTTGGGCACTTTCTTGGAGATTGATCTCTATGTTGCGATCTTGTGCAACCACGGCAATTCCCGGTTCCGCCTGACAGCACTACCTAGTTAAAGAAAAGCCATGACTATCTAGAGCCGGGGGCAATACCACTGCGCAAAACACACACGTGCAGGATGATCTGCGGGGAGAAGTAACTGAACCCTTTGGAGATGAAAGGGGTGTAAGGACTCGCCGTGCAAAACACACACGTGCAGGATGATCTGTGGGGAGAAGTAACTGAACCCTTTGGAGATGAAAGGGGTGTAAGGACTCGCCGTGCAAAACACGCTGTACAGTGCAACGAGACACTCCTAAGGCAGAGGCAATGGCACGTGTGCTGGTACTAGGATTGGTCTCCACGGCATCCAACACACTTTCTTCCATGGCGTGAGTACGCGTCGATCGTAGCCTGCCCTCACTTCTGCTACCTCTTAAATGCTACAACTTAATCACACACTACCCATAATCGCACAAATTTTGATGCACACGCGCAAACAAACGGTGGCCTGGTACATGTCTGTGTGTGAAGCGTTCTTGATACATTCGTTGAGCGGTTCGTCCGTTGCTCTCAGCTATTCCATACACTAAGTATATATCTGCCAGCTCCCTGTTCGAATACCTTTGCATGCTCTTCGTAAGCCGACTACCGCTCGAATGAGGAAATCCGAAATTTCCCCTTTAGCGCACTGATGGACAGCGCCGCCTATTGACTTACGGTGACGTTTCCGGTTATGGGTTCCTATGCAATTCTCATTCCTTTAGATGTTATCTACCTCCCCTAAAAGTTTATACCTATATTTTTGAGACATCCTGTATGTAAAATAATTATTATTTTTAAAAAATTATGTTTTTATGAAGTTCCTAAGGGGCCCGTGACACTGAGGGTCCCTTGCTAGTCCGCGCCTGCATATAAAGAACAACTGGGACATGCAACACTCCGCTATAGCAAATAGTTCAGTGATTTATCCAAGAAATAAGTACTTTTTCTAACGCCAAATGTTTGGTGGGAAACGGATCGATAACTCTTGCCATCGATAAGTTCATTCATAGGTTTCCCCACTCCAATTATAATCCCGCCGAAAGTTTGGCACCAAACGTATGTCGATAAATAAATGAGAAAATTAAATGAGAGAATTGAGTGAGACAAAATTATCTCCTGTAGCATTTTACTGTTTTCAGTGTTGGAGGACTCTGAATATGACTTTTCATATTATGGAAGTGTACCAAAACTATTTCATTTCCCTTTAAAAATTAGGAAAACTGAGCACGAGCCCGACAATGCCCGGGCCAGAATTTATTTTTAATTTCAATATATGAGGGAACAGGCATAATAATTCTTAGCTATAACTTTACTTACTATCTCCAAGAGTACCACTCAAATGCTGAGGTATTTTCTTGTATGATATTTTTTGGGTTTTTTCACAGTGACATCTACAATCCTCACCTTATTTCGGTTTTGAATTTTTTTTTCTTTTCTTTATAGGGAGAAGAGCAGTCACCTAGGACACGTGAGTAGATTTTATTTCGCTTATTCTAATATAAAATGACAAGATAGCTTATGCTCAGAGCCATCTTAAGCCTTATCTGGGTCCTAGGCAAAAGTAAAACATGGGGCCCCTTTTTAAAATTATTATAAGGGATGTAAACGCAAAATGGACCCCAAAAATCGCGGGCGCCCAGTATTTGCCTACTTTGCCTATACCAAAAGATGGTCCTGCTTATGCTGAGTAAATTGAACATTAAATTAGGTAAATTTAGCCAAATAATTCACTAACAGTAACTAGAAAGTAAATCTACTCTACCTTAAGAAATTGAACAGTTAGTTGAAGAAAAAATTAAAATATCTCGGACTCAGAACCTCATGAAAACATGTCACGTACACCGAGCAACAACAGTCAAGCAACGGAGACTAAACTGTCAAGAGCAGATTTCATTTCAAAAATACACTCAAAGGAACATATTTTTAAAATTTCCGTGATGACAATGACTTATAACGTTTATTAAAGTCACCATTTGATTACCTAATTATATACTGGATTTGATTTGATTCTATGCAGAGTAAAACAATATAGTAGTTTATAGCAAATTTACCTGGCATTGTTAGGGATTTCGTATGCCACCCCCCTCCAAAAAAAGTTTTCGTGTTATTTCGAAAGCCTCATTTTCCAGAAGAGCTCGTGTTATTCCGAACGCCTTCGTCTCACACAAAAAGCTCATGTTATTTCGAACGCCCTCGTACCCATAAAAAATGGACGAGGGTGGCTCAGGCGGTAGTGCGCCAGGCTCGTAAATCTGTGGTTCCCAGGTTCGAGTCCCAGCTGGGTCAGCATGGAGATTTATCTCCGCAAAACCCCCACCCTACCCTCGGAGAGAAACGGGACAGTGATGGGCTCGGAAAGGCCGCTGTTCATAACGATAAAGTCGATTTGATGGCTCAGTGTGCAGGAGTGCCACACCCTAGTAGTTCATAGCAAGTTACAGAACTATTAACAAGCAGTTAAAGGAACCCTGGATGGCCTTGACGAGAGGCTTTCCTCTAGCTCCTAAGTTCTATCCTGTGGGTCCCCTTCCCCAACTTTCTCTGAGCGTTTCAGGGTCCTCGTGTTCTGGCAATTTAGTGTGCAAAAAAGAGTGCCGCTAAGAGATAAAGCGACCCAACCCAGAAACTTCATATAAGGGTATTTTGCCATGTTTCAGTCTGATTTGATTTATTGGGTCTTTGTTTTTCGAGAAGTATCTTGGAAAATATATTGAAGTCCTCATAGGGAGGTGGAGTTATAACTCCGCACCTTTAGGTACACCACTGAATATATATATAATATATATATCGAAGTTTTCCTTTCAATTTCTGCGACAATATATACATTTGCGATTTATATATTCAATTGCAGATCGAGCATACCAGAGTCAATCAGAATGCGATGCGACGATGCGAGACCAAGAGGGCTGGATTTTCTCACCGAACTATCCTTCCGATTACGAGAATTATCGAGTCTGCAATTACATGATCGAGCGTCTGACGAGCGACACGTGCCGCGTCGAGATGGTGATCAACGACTTCGACATCGAGGAGAGCGACAACTGCGACAGGGATCATCTCGACCTCAGAGATGGACAGCAAGGACTCTTGTGCGGCAGTCTCGCCTCGGGAACAAAGAGTAAGCATTACAGAGCAGCCGTGCTGTTTTAATTCTCATTCTAGGGTGCTCAGAAGGGCTCTTTTCTTGTCAGGACCTTTTTTTCATTTTTTTTTATGGAAGAAGTTCTCTTTTTTTAACTATTAACAAAAATGTTTAATTCTAAAATATTTAAGGATACAAAAATATATCAATATTTTAGAAAAAGTAAAAACAAATTTAAAAAATCCAAAATTACTGAACGAATCTTAATAAAACAAAATATCTGAGGCCTGGAAAGCATCCAAATTGTCAAATTATTCGTTTTGAACTCGATGTGATGTTCACGACATAAAGGGGACGGGGGTGCTCAGTCAGTAGCACGCCAGGCTCGTAATCTGCAGTTCTCAAGTTCGAGTTCCACCTGCGCCTGTTGAGATTAATCTCCGCAAAACTCCCGTCTAGTCCTCAGTCTGTAGGGGACATTTATGGGACGTTAAGCAGTGACCACGTGTGCAGATTAAAGAACACACTGGATGAGATTGACGGGAGACTACCATCTGTCTCCTAACAGCTGTCCGGTGGGTCCCTTTCTCCCAACCTTTTCTGAGCCTTCGGGGTTCTTGCGATCTGGCCATTTAAGCCCATTGTGTGCAAAATATGTGCCTCTCAGAGGTAAAACAATCCAATCAAATATCCACTGTACTATGTAGAGGGCTGTGTTGTTTTACTCTGAGATGCATTTTTCTGTACACAATGGGCTAAATAATCAGACCATCAGGATCCCAAGGGCTCAGAGAAGGTTAGGGAAAGGGATCCACTGGACAGTTCCTAAGAGATATATAGCAGTCTCTTATCAAAGCTATCCACATCATATCCTTTAACGTGCGCAGAGTATAGCTCTCCTGCATCACAGATCCACGACTTAGTATCCCATCCGACGGATGGCGGCATTTTTACAATCACGTCGCTGTCTCCTTTCTCATTCAGGGCAGAAAGGGAGTTAACGGAGAATATTCCTAACTAAGCCCATTTGCAAACGCAAAGGATTAGTCTGTCCATTCAGTCTGTTCCAGTGTATCGAGATGGAACAACCGTCATATTTGCGAGGATGTTCGTAAAAAGGCTGTAAAATGCGAAAGTTTTAACTGCTATTGTGGCAAGGCACGAGATGACGTTTAGAGACGTCATGCACCGTGAGAGCATGACGAAGCACAACTTAAAACTCCATTGTGTGCAACTGGGCATGCGTCGGATTTTAGGGCCGGAAGGCGACAAACCTAAATGGAGTTTTATTTGCTGACAAGCGGAAGTTCGATTAGAAAATCACGAATTGCTTTCTTTAGTGGTGGATGGATCAAAAGAAGTCTCCATGAAATATTTCGCCGTTGGAGGATTTCCCCAAAGAAACTGCAAAGCAAACAATTCAGCTTCAAACGGCTTTGGTGCGCCAGGGTTCGCTCTGCTCGTAAATACACTGGTTTCCATAAATTAAGGAACAACCCTATGTTATGTCGATAGGAAGCTAACATCGGAGCTCTATAACTTCTAAAATAAGTTTTTTTTTGTTTTGAAAAATGTGAGAACAGATAAAAATTTTAATCAAATATATCATATATCTTCAATTATGGAAGTTTTAATATTTCACAATAACGATCTCAAGGAAATTATGCAAAAATGATGAATAGTGAAAGAATTCTTTACACAAACTTCTAAAATACACACTTACATTCAGTGTTCACTAAATTATGACACCTCCCTCCATGTTATATAAACGGAAGCTAACTTCGAAGCTATATAACTTCAAAACTAAGCTTTTATGAGAAAACGAAACGGAAGATAAATTAAAGATCTCAATCAAATCTAAATCTCGATTTTCAAAAATTTTCGCTTTGTACTTAAAGAGTTAAGGACTTTGAATATTTAACTGCAACAATGCAAGTCTTAGGAAAATTAAAAAATATCGAAAAATTATTTATATTAACTTTTCAGATATACATCTGTTGTATTAAATGGTGTGAAATAATACTTCTTATTCAAATTATAATTAACTTCTGAGTTAAATTCTGACGTTAGGCATTGCTGTTGTTAAATATTCAAACTTCCATAACTCTTTAAATACTAAGGGAATATTGTTGAAAATCGAGATTTAGATAGATTTGATGGAGATCTATAATTTATCTTTAGTTCCATTCTATCACAAAACTCTTTTTTTAGAAGCTATATAGCTCCGAAGTTAGCTTCCACTGACATAACATGGAGGGAGGTGGTCATAATTTAGTGAGCACTGAGTGTATTTTATTAAACACTTGCAATTTTTTTCATATATTTAATATGTTGCAAAATTTTATGCAATTTTATGCTTTATTTAACTGCTGAAGAAAATTTTTATGGCGTAAATAGTCAAACTTCCATAGCTCATGAAATACTGAACATATATTATTGAAAATCATCATATTGATATATTTGAATGAGATCTTCATCTGCTATGTCAATTTTTTCAAAACAAGAAAGCTTATTTTAGAGTTATAGAGCTTTGACGTTAGGTTTCAATTGACATAAAATAGGAATGTTCCTTATTTATGAAAACCAGTGTAGGTTTTACTTTCTAGCATTAATCCTGAGTTTACGAGCGAGATTTAGAAACTTTGAAGTGGATCTCGTTGCATGTTGACCTTTTGGATTTTGGGCTTTTAACCCTTTCAGCACCATAAGGTTTCTAAGAGTAAATATTAGTATGTAACTGTTTATTTTAGTTTGTTTAGACGTAAAATAAATAAAAATCATAAGAAAAATACATAACAATGTGTAGTTTTTTTAAAATTTTATGGGAAATGTTTTTCCCAATGGACTATAAAGGTAACACAAATTATAGTTAGGCTTATTATGCAATGTCTTTTATTTATTGGTTTATTAGAACAAAATGTTAACTAAAATAATACAAAATTATGAAATAAAATTACTATACAAAATGATGTGCTAATTATGATATTCTGCGAAGCAATTTCTTTTGGTAGTGAGGCAAAGATGGACATTGCACATAGTACATATATTATGCGTCCTGACAGTTCTGTTTTCGTTTTCTAAACGTTCCCGTTTATGTAATTGCGTTCGGCATACGTTCTATTTTGACATTCTGTATAAAAAATGCAGATAAGGTTATAATTAAATACGACAATCACCAATTTTAAAATGGGAAAAAGGTTTCCCTTAGTCGTGAAAGGGTTAAGCGGATTCTGAATCTTTATATGATTGGCATAAAAAATAATAAAAAATAAGTTCGCTTATGGATTTCTAACTATTTCTTTCTCTTCTTCCCAATTAAGGGGTGTTTATTATCATTATTTTATTACTATTGTCGTCTTGGTCACCCATTGTTCAAAGAGTAATATTAATCTTATTTATACCCTCAGCGCCACTCTCAACATAGAGAATTAATAACTTCATAAATAAGCTTTTCATGAAAAACGTGACTGAAGATAATTTAAAGATCTCAATCAAATCTATTTCAATCTCGATTTATAACTACAGGATGGGCCAAAAGTAGGTAGACAGTACTGATCGGATCATATTTCATTATTTCTTTTTATTTTACAGGTATTGAGTATTGAGAACGATGGCAGCGGATCTGAGTGAAGAACAGAAAAAATGGATTCTGAAGCAGTACTGGAAGACAGAAAATGCCGAGAGTGTGCGCAGACGTGGCAAGAGGCATTTGACATTACTCCAACACGTCTGGCAATTTATCCTATTAGAGATAAATTTGATGCAACGGGTCCAGTAGTTAATGCGTCGAAATCTGGACGCCCTCAGACGTCTGTGACAGAGGAGAATGAGAGGAGAGTCGCCCTGACATTCGTGAACAGCCAGAAAAAGTCCACGCGACGTTGGTCTCAGTAACTATCCATAACGAGAACGTCCTTGCGACGCTTAACGCGTAAATTTAAATTGAAGTCGTATCGTCCAAGACTCTTACATGGCCTTATTGAACACGATACAGACCGTCGGTTGCAATTACGTGAGATAATGCGTAACCAAATTTCTCACCGACCAGAAGTAAGATCATCTGGTCAGATGAAGCCTGTTTCAAGTTGTCAGGCCACGTAAACAGGCCTAATTGTGTGTATTGGGCAGATAAAAATCCTCATGTGGCTATCACAACTGACCCAGCCAGCCATAACTATGTGAGGTGGACTGTCCAGCGATGGTGTGATGGGGCCGGTTTTTTTCGATACAATTCTGGATGGTAACAATTACCTAAACATGTTGCGGAACATGGTGGTGCCACAACTCACAACCAGGGGTGACTTGGACTGTTCTTTCAACAAGATGAGGCCCCCTCCTCATTTTGCTTTGACGGTACGCAACTACCTTGACAACACCTTCCCACAGCGTTGGATCGGGCGACGTGGCAGAATTGACTGGCCGCCACGTTCACCCGACACCTAAGGACTTCTTTTTTGGGGGCATAGTAAAGGAGAAAGTTTTTGAAAGGAATTTAAGATGTTAACCGAAATTGTGTGTTACTGTGTGTCACAGTGAATGATCAACGTTGATAGACGACACTTCGAGCACCTAAGAGACTAAACATGACCCGATCTGTACTGCATACCTACATTTGTCCCACCCTGTATATAAGTTCAGTAGTTAAAGAGCTACAGAAATTGGAATCTTTAACAGCCATAATGTCAGTTTAAATAATTGCTATGAAAAGCGAATAAAAATAATTTAAAATGAAAGCAATAACTTTTACAGTAAACTTTACTAAAACGTGATAAGGTTCATTGTTTTGAGAGTCTTAATTAAAGTGAATAATTAAAAATAAATGGCAATTTCGATTTTCATGTTTCAGAGATTTTGGAATTTCCTGCTGGAAGAAGAACCATGACACTTCGGTTTCATACGGATGGGCAAAACACCCGGAAAGGATTCATGGTGCAACTGAAGCAGTTACCAAGGTCTTGTGGTGGAACTGGGGTGCCAAGTAAGTATAAAATAAATAAATACCCCCTCAAGCAGCTGCTTGCCACAGAGGTCTGACAGGAGCCTGTCAGTTTATATGCCACAGTAGAAGGTCTGTGAGGATGGCAGGACCTCAGCAGAAAAACGACTCATACATCCATGCCTTACCCGGGACTCGAACCCAGGTCCCTTAGATCAGTAGCCAAGCGCGCTAACCACTCGGTCATGGGACGGCTCAAGTAAGTATAACTAAAAAAATTCAGATGTATACATAGGGATCATTCAAATGAAAAGTTGACTATACCTTTGTAATGTACTGAGTGATCTTTGCGCTCTCACCCAGCGAATAGTGTATACATGAGGGAACTCATCACCAGCGAACTTAATTAAATATTATCAGTGGCAAGTGTCAGGTTTAAGTGACAGACAATAAAATGTGATTCCATTCGCAGCATGGAAGCATACAACGTTGAACAATGTGAGGTACAAAGAAGAGTCAAAACATTATGACCAAAGCGTATTAATGCAAATCGAAACAACTGCAGGTAAATGACGGCGCGTGTCAAGGTCATGAAACGGTATAACACCTGATACTGAGTTATCTCTATATACTCCGTTAATCAATGTTAATCTTATTCTTCAGATTGGAAAAGCAGCGGACTTAAGTGAGTTTGACAAAGGCCAAATTGTAATGGCCAGATGACTGGGTCAGAGCATTTCCGAGATGGCAAGGCTTGTGGGTGCTCACGGTCAGCCGTGGTTAGTACCTTCAAAAACTGGTCTGAGGAGGGAAAAGATATGAATCGCTGACAAGGTGTGGGCCGAGGAGGGAAAAGACACGAACCGCCGGTGAGGTGTGGGCCGACCATGGCTCATCGAAGCTAGAATTGAGCGAAGGCTATTCCATATGGTACGAGTGAACAGAAGGGATATTCTAGCACAACTCGCCCGTAATTTGAATGCTGGTGACGGGAGTATTGTGTCACAACACACAGTACATCGAACCTTGCTGAAAATGGAGCTGAGTAGCCGCAGATCGCTCCGAATGCCCATGCTAACCTCGGTTCACTGTCGAAATCACCTACAATGGGCACGCGAGCATCAAAACTTGACCTTGAATGATTGGAAGAAGGTCATTTGGTCCGATGAATCTCGTTTCCTGTTGCGTCAAGGAACAGCCAAGTACGTGTGCGTCGTTTACCCGGTGTAGGAAGTGTAACGCTTTGGGCAATGTTCTGCTGGATGTGCAGGAAACTATGGCGTCTACCTCTCATATACGGTGGGGGCGGTCCCGAAAGGCCCGCTACCCCCTGGGGAGAAAACTCGTGCTACGTCTTCAAGACACCACTTACCTAAACATCATTGCAGACCAGTACATCCTTTCATGACAAAGGTATGCCCCTCTAGTAGCTCTTTCAACAGGATAATGCACCATGCCACACTGCCCGTATTGTCCGAGAATGTTTCACGGAACATGAGGAAGACTTCCAGGTATTGCCCTGGTCTGCAAATTCCCCAGACATCAATCCAATCGTGCATCTGTGGTTTGTTGGAACAGCATATCCGATCTATGGCGGCTTAACCACATAACTTACAAGAATTAAAGGATCTGCTTGACCGCAGTTGGTACCAGATACCACAAGACACCTTCAGAAATCTTGTAGCATCCATGCCTCGTCGGGTAAGAGCTGTTTTGGTGGCAAGTGGAGTATCAACATCATAGTAGGCAGGTGGTCATAATGTTTTGGCTCTTCGGTGTATGCTGACGTTAACTTGACCATTAGGGTCCGTTGTTGATTGAGGTTCTGGACCGTGATGACATCATAAATTCGCAAAGATATGGCGAAACTATGGACATTTGAAGGTAGACAATAAAGTCGAAGCCGCCCAGAACTTTTGAGAAAGTTTTGTTTTGCATGACAAAGTCCGCTTTTTCGCTGCCCATTAACAATAACAATGTTGAACAGGTATGGTTTGGAATGAAAGGAACATCTTCCCTAAAGTCATGGAATATCTCCTATTAGATTGTCACATTTCTGGACCTCCAAGAAACGCCATGAAAAGGAGGAAATTGAAGTCGGACGAAGTGATGCGGTATATTGTCACTGAATTCCTCATGTAACAGTCAAAGTAGATCAGGAAAGAGGATATCATGTTGCTAATGTCATGTTGGGGCAAATGTCTCAATAGAAATGGCGAATATGAATAGATCAATAAAAGATTGATGCTTCATATTGACTTGTCCTCTTTTCATTTGAACAACTCTTATCCATTGAACAGATAACTATAATGGACACCAAACCTAAATTGATTTTATAACTGAAATATCCTACCAATATATTACGAGAATTTCCATGTTATGTCAATGAGAATCTAACTTCGAAGCTCTCTAACTTCTAAATTAATTGAAGATAACTTAAACGTTCAGTATTTAAAGTGTTAGTAAAGCTAGAATGTTTCACACCAGCAATGCGTCGTAAGAATTTACCCCAGAATTTAATTAAAACTTAATAAATATTCTTTCAAAATATTTAATAAAATAAGTATACGTTTGATATGTTTGGGTAATGATTTCTTAAATATTATGCAATTATAAAGGCTTTGTATAAACAAGATAATTTTTTATTAAATATTCCAACTTCTATTACTCTTTAAATCTGAAAGAAATATTGTTGAAAATCGAGATTCATTTATCTGTCACATTTTCCCATAGAATGCATATTTTAGAATTTATAGCGCTTCGAAGTCAGATTACCATTGGCATAACATGGAGATTCTCTAATATTTTGCGTGTTTAAATAAATTGCTTTTATGGTTAGCGAATTATTACTGATGTTACTCTTCTATTCCTGAGATGATCATCAAGGAGAATTTTCTTCTTTTTCCAGGAGCCAGTTTTTGCAACCAATACATCGATACTTTCACGAGCTCCGTCACTTCCCCGGGATTTCCGAATGGTTACGGCTCCAACTTGCGCTGCGCATACACCGTGCGTCGAGCTGATCCCAGAATCTGCAAAGTGTTGCTTGAGTTCCGTACTCTGGATCTCGGCCGAGGTCCGGTTGGATCTTGCCGAGGTGATTACCTGGAGTTCCCAGACCTCACAAAAGTGTGCGAGGCATACCCAAGCAGAAGTAAGTGACTGCGATGTTTGTTTTAACTTTCTGAAAATGAAAAACTTCTTACGAATAATAAAAATTCGTATATTCCTTCTAACACAACAATGTGAATCGATATCACACACACAAAAAAAAATCCATTATCTCTGGTTCAACAGACTTCTGTCTTCAATAATTCCCCGGATATATTTAATAGTCTAAAATTTCGTAAGCGAGTTTCCCTCGTATTAAAAAGTCATGTTCCTATACTTTATGGTACGAGTTGAGAACCTCGAAGAGCTTTGCCGTTTTAACGAATATGACACCATCACGGCTTTTTCAGCTATAAATTACGGATTAGGTTGTTTACTTCTGAGCGGTACTTTTTTTACATACAGTGAGCTAAATGGTCAGGTCACAAGGAACCCGAGGGCTCAGAGAAGGTTGAAGGAGGTGTCCCACTGGAACAGTTGTTGGGAGACAGGTTTGACTCTCCCGTCAAAGCCATCCAGCGTATTATTTAACGTGCACAGGGTATGGGCTCTCCCGCAGACGGACGCCATGGCTTAACGTCCCATCCGACGGACGGCGGACTTCCCAAGACCATCGGTGTCCCCTACTGACCGTGGGCAGGGCGGGGAGTTTTGCGCAGATAAATCTCAACGTTGGCCCAGCTGGGACTCAAACCTGGGAACTGCAGATTACGAGCCTGGAGCGCTATCGACTGAGCCATCCCCGCCCCTCGCTATAAATTATGAATGAAGTTATTTATGATCTCTGATGGAGGAGAAATTCGTTTTCATTCTGCCAAGCTTTTGGCGGGTGATATGTTAGTTATAAATCATTAGGGTATCCGGACGATCGGATGGGCACAACAAGTTTATCAATCGAGAATGCATGTTTTTTCTACCGTATTCTGGGATAATAGGGTTATAATTTACGGGGAAAAAAACATCATCTAATATATAAAGAGAACTGTTAGTGATTGACTTACTGACAGAAGATTACCTAATAACTGCGATGCAGAAATGGTAGAGCAATGAAAATTTGTGCCTAGGGGTAATCCGGGACGTAGACCTCCGAAAAAATCCGAAATATGACCTCTGACGTGTTATTCAAGGTGAAATGGATGTCACGTAGAGGTAAAATCATAATCTACCTGTGCTGTACCTGTGTGTAGGTAGTGGTATTGGTGTCTGGGATTGTTTCAGGTTGCAGATGTCGGAAATGTTACGAAATTTCGAATCTGGAGAGTCCTTCGAGGTCAAAGGTCAAATTTCTATCTACCAGTGTTAGAAAACTAAAAATTGGTTCGTGGGATTATTTTAGGTAGTAAATATCTGAAATGTTCTGCAATTTTGCATGTGATGGGTTCTTTGTCAAAGGTCAAATATCGAGCTCTCGGTGGTAGAGGGCTAAAAATTGGTACCTGGTATATTTCGAGTTGTAGATCTCAGAAATTATGCTAAATTTCGGAAGCGATGGATCTTTTAAGGTCTAATCCCGACATACCAAAGCTGGAGAGTTAAATATTGGTGAATAGGGCTATCTCCGGCTGTAGAAATAGAAATGAGAGAGATTTTTAGATCGGGTGTTGCATTCGAGATCAAATAGGCGTCGGAGTGACGGTAATTCAGGGGGGAACGGACGGGGGAATGTGTGACGTCACTGGTGGCCGAAATTGTTGGTTTCCCCGTGGTTCAGCGGGTACTTGAGCGATCAGTTCCAAATTATGTGTGGTGGCCCCACTTAGTTCTAAAACTGAGTAACAGATCGGATTCCTAGCTGCCGTGGATCGGGAATGAACCCTCCGAAACCGTTCGAAATTTTTGGGGGTGCTACCGTCGCCTACTTTGTGAATGGTGTATTACGTTAATGGTAGAAAATAGTGAATGAAGTTATCGATGGGAAGAGTTGTCAATGAACATAGGTTTCGCGCCAAACTTTTGGCATATTGTAAATTTCACTCTTACTAGGGATGCTACATTAATACATACAAAATCCCCAAACTGCCATGGGCAACAGAGGTCTAACCAGACTATGGGACTTAGTTCTCCAAACACAGTTGTCCTAGTTATGGTGTTGCATTTGGCTAGTGAAAGCCAATTCTAGTAAGGTACTATTTGACATCGTATGCTCACAGCATCCTAGTTCTTCCCCTTTTTCTGAGGCCTCTAGTCACACTGTTCCTAACCCTACTCACTATTCTATAGTTATGTATACGTTCAGAAATTCTGAACACAGTCTTTCTCTCTGTGCAATATGATGCTTAAATAAAGTTGCCGACCTCCATCTCATAACCTCATCATTTACCTACAAAGTCGCCTTAATACAAATGTTATAATCATTTTCCCATTAGACGTTCAAACAAATACGCAAAATTTAATTCTTTTCTTTTGCTTACAATAATTTTTACTAAGCTTTAAATATCTGTTTCTTTTTTCAGAGATAGTCGATTTTCCAAGAGGAAGTGACCTACTTACCTTCACCTTTATCAGTGACGGTTACGGGTCAGGCCAAGGATTTGACATTGAGGTGTTACAAGTGCCCGACTCTTGCGGAACACAGCAGACTGCATCTCCTTCAGGTATGTTAAAATATATTGCTTACAAGATTCTTCGGTATTTGCAGCAAGAAGCGAAATTAATTTACGCACTTAGAAAAATTATTCTTAGTTCGTTTTCAATAAAAAGAGTCAATACTCTCACTTTGCCGTTTGTCAATCTGTAAGAATTCAACTGTTTGTTTTTAAAGATAAATTAAAAATTGTTTTTGATTTGGAGAGATATTGATAAAACATTAGTATTCGCATTTTATTCATTTCCCAAAAATTTTACTTGCTCCCTCTAATCGCAATAAAACCGAGCATTGTAAAAATTTTTAATGAACATTGCAAATGATCTATTTAAGCTATAAATTTGAACTTTCGGGGGGTTGAGTGGGAAGCTCAAGAGGTTTATACCAATAGCAATGGTTTGTTCTCTAACCCAAAAGGGTGGATAAAAATACAATTTATTGTTTTAATAGATAATTGAAACATTTTTTTTTGTTGGCTAAGTGCTAATGAAATATTAAGATTCACACTTTTCAAATTCTCCAGAAGGGTTTAATTTCCATCGTTAGAATTAATTCGTTAGGTCAACTGAAAAATGATATGTTTAAACTAAAAATTTTAAATTTCGATTCTAGAATGTGATGATCAAGAGATTTGCACATAAAAAAAAACAATTTTGCCACGAAGGGGTGGGGGGGGGGGTGTACCTTTCTTTCAATTTTAAAGGATAGATGATAAATATTTTTGTTGTATACAATGACGTGGGAAGAGAGTGGGCAACTGAAAGGTGTGGGTCATCAATACCTATCCAACCTAAAAATAATATTTAACTCCAAAAATAAAGAAAAACCTTCATTTCATAAATATAGAGGGGAAAATTGTCTTTAGCCGGGTGGAATCTGAACCCACGACCTCCAGATAACATGTCAGGTGCTCTGGGCACTATTATTTCACCTTTCATTCCATTTGAAAACGAATATATTCGCTAGAGATGATAGGTTATTGTTCTAGTTCAGCGCACTCGTAGATCAAGGTGTAACCTCTACAGACGACGAAGAGAAAATTTTAGCTTTCTTTTATACAAAAACAAGAACCAATAAAATGAGATTTACTTTCAAGATAAAAGTCCATAAAAATTTCTAATAACAATATAGTCACTGAGTTGCTAATTTAGCACCAATAGATTTCTTTCAGTATCTAGCAGCGTTTTTGACGCTTTTTGGTTTCTTTTAGCACAGTCTGGAGCGTTTATTTTTCATTTTCACTTTACCATACTGTTAGAAAATTAACCAAATAATTCATTAATTTTTTTTAAGAATTTTAACTAATCAGCTCTGAAAAAACAAAACAAAAAACAACTGTTTTCCATAGATGTCATTTTTTTTTCCTTTAGAAATAATTTAAAACTAATTTTGTAATGAACAAGTATTGATGAAATATTACGATTCGCATTTTCCGAATCTCCCAATAACTTTAATAAATAAAAAATAATAAATACCCCCTCAAGCAGCTGCTTGCCACAGAGGTCTGATAGGAGCCTGTCAGTTTATATGCCATAGTAGAAGGTCTAAGAGGATGGCTGGCCCTCAGACGACACAAACAGCCATGACTTACCCGGGGCTCGAACCCATGGAGGTAGGAAGATAAGGAGACGCCCTAACGCGCTTTCCCTGTGGAAGGAAAATGATGCTTACGCAGCATTGCGGTAGCCATGTTGTTGCATTCAAAACAAACCGTCTGCCGCTGCAATCAAGCCTACTTACACTCAGTTTTACTGTACGATTCGTGCAGCCGTAAGCTGAACAGGCTGCCAAAATACAAATGTCGACAAAAATTAGTATAGGTGAGTAACTACTGATCAATGTTTTGAATAGAACAACATGGCTGCCGTAGCATCATTTTCAAGTGCTTAGGGCTCCTCCTCTTATCTTCCTACCTCCATGCTCGAACCCAGGTCCCTTAGATCAGTAGCCAAGCGCGCTAACCACTCTGCCAATAGCGCCTTCTAATGATGGAAAAATTCTGAAAACGCAAAATTTTAAATAAATATTGCCAACGATGTATTTATGGTAGAAATTAGAAATTTTGGCAGTGGAGTTAAATGGTCAAGAGGTTTACATTGGCAGCAATGATTTGTCCTCATACCAAAAGGGTGTGGTAAAACGCAACCTGTTTTGTACGTTTGAAATAAATAAAAAATTCTTCTCATACTGTATAGGTTCTAATAAAATATTACTATTTGTATTTTCTCAATCACCCACTAGTTAGAATTTATACTGTTAGAGTACATTAAAAGTGGATAATGAAAAACATTCATTCCGCTTGAAAACGAATATATTCGCCAGAGGCGATAGGTTATTGTTCTAGTTCAAGGCACTGGTAGATCAAAGTTTGACGTCCATGTGACTTCTATTTGACCTTGACGAACACATCGTAGGTCAGATTTAGGATTTTCCCTCGAGATCTACAACCTGCATTACATATAGTTGCCTATTTTTAGAGCTCTACCATTTCTACATCATAAATTGGAAAAGTGCCCGAAGGCACCGACTGATTTCTAATTCAGTATATTGATGAATTTTTAAGAACCACGAATTCCTTTCCAATGCAGTGGCAGTCATAAGGAGTGGGCCACGGGGGCCATAGCCCCCTGCAAGAGACCTGCCAGCGGTTTTTTTTTCACTTCTTTCATTCGATAGATAGCCATTTTTACATTGCTGAAGGGATTAGCGGCATGCGGTTTAATCACCATTTTTTTATCTTATTTTTATTATGATCTCGATTACTAAATAATTCATTAGTAAAGAGTTCCCTATTTAGACTACAAAAATCCTTCATGCTTCCTAAATGGCCCCCTATAAACTTATGACCTCCTCTGTTCCAAGGAACCGCGAGTTGGTAAGGCCTGTTTTAGATTCACATTTGATTTCAGCATCAGAACAGACAACTTGCTTGAACAATACGGCATTGCCGCTGAATTAAAAAACGAAATGTTCTATGAGTTAAATACAAATAATTAAGAGAAAGAGAAAAACGCAACTATCACAAATTTAAATTAAACCCTAAACCTACAATTTCAGTTATTTAGTCATACTAGAAAACTGGGTATTATCAATTATATGATTGTTTTTCCACACCTTTATAATGATCATATACACCTTCGAAACTGTTCATAATTTAATCAATTTAACTACAAAATCTTCTGAAATGAGAGTGCTCGAGTTTAATTTTAGATTTTTAATTTTTTCTCATTGCAGGTGATGGGGAGCAGTGTGATCAAGAAGTTGCCACTCCTACTGGTCGCTTCACATCTCCGCGGTACCCCAATTACTACGGTTCCAACGAGCGTTGCCGCTACACCATTCGGAAGGCAGACCCTTCTGTGTGCAGCGTCGAACTGCATTTCCGTCGCTTCGATCTCGAGCACAGTGGAGCTTCCTGCAGCAAGGACTACCTGGCCCTGCCCAACCTGAATCGCCTCTGTGGTTCTTTCAGCGGCAAACGTAAGCCCAGAAATTTTCTTCAGAAATGTTTGTCTTATAAAAAACTATACCAAAATTACACACTGTAGTGAAGAGTATTTTTGATATACGTGCAAAAAAAAACAATGATCTATTTTTCGACATCGTATTTTGTTGCCTTGTGAATGAACAAATATTATTTTCATAATCCATAGATATTTAAAGTTCACTTTACACTGAATGATTTTTTATTATAACCATCCCACCCATTTTATGCCAATGGAAGTTGACACAAGCTCTGTTAAAATTATCGTTTTATGGGAAAATGTGACTAAAGGTATATTAAAGATCTTAATCAATTCTATTAATATCAATTTACAATTATACTTCTTCAGTTTTAAGAACAGCAATACTAGACAAAAGAATTTACTTTGAAGTTCTGAAATAAGAAATATTATTTCAAATCATTTCTTAAATAACTACATATTTTAAAAGTGCGTGTAAATAATTCCTTCAATACGTTGAAACCTCCATACTGTTTTAGAAGTTTAGGATTCCATCCATATTTTAAAAGTTAGAGATCTTAGAAATTCATTTCCCATTGGCAAAACATGGAGTGGATTCATAATTCAATGACCGCAGAGTGTAGATTTTCAAGGGAGAGAAGGCATTTAACCGCTCTTCAAACGTGAATCTTTGCAGTTTTTTTTAACTTTATAAAAGTTGAAAAGGATATTTTTTTCTTTTTTTATTACTTGAATAAAAAAATGTAACATTAGAATACTGGCGCCTATGTTAGATTGTTGGCTTTAGGAAAGTACTTTAAACGTGCCTTATGGGAAATTCTGCCTTACGTGGAGTATTGCGAGTGGGGAGAACGGAGTATGAGCCAACTCAGTTTTTGCTTCGTTAATTCTCATAAATTGATTGACAGGTGATTTTGTCAACTGCGCAGTCTCAGTTCCCCCAGTTGCACTCCCGTTACATCACTGATGAATGTATCTATTATGACAATGGAATAAGCTATCTTGAAATGTTAAAACCGCTATTTTAACAGTTCAGGTCACATCGATCTTGCTAGCAACGTGCCGAATTCAAAGTACGAGGGTGAGTCAGAAAGTAAGGATCATTATTTAATTTCTGAAGAGGGCAGAAAACTATACCACAGACAATACACAGCAAATGTCCCCAATATGTGCATTATTTTTCCTCCCAGACACCAGACTTCTTGAGGCACTTGTTGTAAAGTTGCACTTATCAAAGCTCCGCATAGAAAAGGATACGTACTGCTCCTGAAGCCACTCTGTGACGTCTTCTTTGGTCATTAAAGACCTTTGGTCACCCGACAGAAAGTGTCATCTGGGAGCGCCAGGTCTGGACCATATAGTGGGCGGTGAACAGTTATCCATCGCCAGGTGCAGAGATCTTCATCTACTAGAATCAAACACCACTTTCGAACTTCTGGTACCATTTCCTCACACGTTTTACTGAGCCGTACACAGCCACAAAACGGATATTTTTAACAGTTGGGTCTTCTGTACCCATAGAAACCAAGTAAATGCTCGAATCACCATCTTCGTATACACACTTCATATGCACGACACACCTTCGCTATGTTCTCTCCAACTCTGCCACTCACAGCATGGGTGTCTAACAGTAATGACTACTGCCATCTACTGACACCATTTGGTATTAAAATTAGGTGGTAGCACAGCACCAGATGTTTCCTTGTTTGTCAGGAAACAAACTGGGAACCTTACTTCTGGCTCACCCACGTACTGTATTTCGGTAGAGCTTCCTGCAATATGAAAAACTATTCAAGTTATGCTTATATTATATCTGACTAATGTTGTTTATAACTTTTCTTAGAAACCGTGGACTTACCTCAAGATAGCGACTATGTGAATCTCTATTTCGTCAGTGACCCTTACACACACGGTCGCGGATTTGATATACACGTGACTCAACTGTTCAACACGTGCACAGGATACGGACAACGAGGTAAATAAATACTTTTCAATAGTCTCATACTTTAATTTTTAAAATTGCAATGTATTTTTCAAAAATTCAAAAACTTTAGTTTTGTATAAAATGAAGCAATCACAGGTAAACATTGCAAAGTCCATTAAAACTTACCTTCTTACACCCTTAAATGCAAATAATAATTATAATGTGAAGTTCTCACCTGTATTAGAGTGTACTTTGCTTTTGTTTCACCACAACCAGTTTGCCAACATGCCGCCTCCGGTGGTGCAGTGGCCTGTGTCAACGTTACTGAAAGAAATTCAGAAGCTCAGATTCTTAAAAGCACCATTTTTGAATATAAGAATCTATCTTTGAAAATACTAGAGGCCCTATATAGGTAAAGGTTGGCCATCTCAAAATTGGACGCCATGTTTTGTCGTCGCTCGAATTGTTTAGCTTGCTTCGCTGAATGGTATTGCACGAATACTTATGGATTCATGAAAAAGGTAGGGTAATATATGATACAGATTTCAGTGTTCATGATTGGAAGCACTTTAGAAAACGGTTAAAAAAAAAGCTATTTTCTCTTTAAAAAAAAATGATATAATTTCTTTCCTTGTCTTTTCCGTTTGTAGACATCGAACTTTTTTGTTTATACAGATAAATAAAAAATTCTTTTTGTGTTAGAAAGGAATTAATGATATTACGATTTGCATTTTTCGAATCTTCCAAAAGTTATAACTGCGCCTTCTAACGGTGGAAAATTTTGAAAATTCCAAAATATCAAACTAATATTCCAAACGATGCAGTTATGTTAGAAGCTTAAAATTTTGGTGTTGAAATGTGAAGGTTACGAAGTTACCATTGGCAACAATCACTTGACCCTTTAGACCCGGGGGGAGGTGAATGTAACTTTTTTTTTGTTTTAACAGAAAAGTGTACGTTTTTAGAGATAAATTAAAAATTCTTTTTGGGTTTGTCAGGTACTGATGAAATATTACAATTTGCATTTTGCGAATTTCCCCAAAAGCTAAAATTGCGCTCTCTAACGGTGGAAAAAAATCGAAAAATACCAAAAATTTAAAACGAATATTGCAAACGATGTAGTTATGCTAGAAATTTGAAATTTTGGTCGTGGAATGTGACGGTCTTGAAAATTCCACTGACAACAATTTGTTGACCCTAAGCCTAAGGTAGGGAAGAAACGGAACGGTTTTGTTTTAAGAGATAATTGGAAATCTCTTTTTTAGTTGGTTACTAATGAAATGTAATTCGCATTTTCAAAGGTAGTTTTAATTTATGTCATTAGAGATCACTAAATATCGAAACTGCAAAACTTTTAACGAATGTTTCAAGTGATCTGATTATGGTAGAAATTTCGGCGAGTAGAGTTCTGTTATGGTAGAAATTCCACTGACAGCAATTATCTGCCCACTATTTTCAGAAGAGCGAGAGAAAAGCAACTGTCTAAATTTAAGAACTAAAAGAATGCCTTTTATGTTTTATAATTACTAAATAAAATACTAATATGTGCATTTCCCCATCATATATTAAAAAATAAATTACACCTCAAGCAGCTGCTTGTACAGAGGTCTGACAGGAATCTGTCAGTTTATACGCCATAGTAGAAGGTCCATGAGAATGGCGGGACCTCAGCAGAAAAACAACACGAACATCCATGATTAAAACTTTCAAGGAGTGAAAAAGTAGGCAAAGAAAGAACTTCATTCTCTTTGAAAATTAAATTCCCATATGCGCCAGAGATGATATGCATTCTTCTAGTTGTTTCACACTTTCAGTACCCTCTGACAGTGGAAATTTGGACTACCGTATAATTGAGAAAATATACTATTAATATTTTATTAGTATCTGTAATGTGCAAAAAAAATTTTCATTTATCTCTTAAAGCAGAAAAGTTGCATTTCACCAGTGGGACAAATCATTACTATTAGGGTAAATCACTTGATCATTACACTCTCTGACCAGAAACTTAAGTTGCTAGCAAAAATAGATCGTTTGCAATATTTATTTAAATATTTGGTATTTTCCAGCTTCTTCCGCCGCTAGAGGTCGCCTTTCGAGTTTTTATTTACCGCCTTTAGCACTCTCTAACACTGGAAATTGCAGCTTATGGGGATTCGAAAAACGTAAATATTAATATTTTTGTGGAAAAATAATTCGTCGACATACGGGATTCGAACCCGCAGCTCTCCAGAAATATGCCAGAACATTCTAACCTGTTGAACTAAAGCCGGCTTTTTTTCACAAAAAAATTTATTGATTTATAAAGGTTTAAACATCTACAGGTAATGCTGAAATTATCAAATGTTGTTAAAATCATTAATATTTTGTTAGTGTCTGTAAAACAATAAAAAAAACATTGTTTCGTTTATCTCTTAAAAAAAGTTTCATATTCGCACCCCCCCCCCCTTTTGGCTAAGATGGCAAAACCTTGTTGCCGTTGTAAACCTTCTGATCATAACACTCTACTACCAAAATTTCAGATTTCCAGTATAAATAGTTTGCTTGTAATATTCGTTTGAAATTTTAGCATTTTCCATAATTTCCCACCGCTAGAGGGCGCTATTAAAGCTATTGAAATTTTTCAAAATTGCTAATCACAATATTTGTTGGACACCTATCCAACCCAAAAAGAATTTTTCATTTAGCTCTAAAAGTAAAAAAAAATTGTCTATAGACGGGCAGACAGGTGGAAAGACAGATGGACAGACAACAGTTAACAGAGAGACGGACAGACAGACGAACAAATATTGGCATAGGCAGACGACAAAGTGAAAACATTCGCTCGTTTTTCAAACGAATCTTAAAAGAAATTATTTGCTGGTTTTCAGTTAGCTCGTTTCACTTTTGCAGCAGTTTGCCGTCTGCTGATAGTTTCTCGGGAAAAATGTTCATTAAATTATTTCTTTGAGTGAAATTTTTACACCCAAATGCAGCGCAGTGAGGCATTCATAAAATATAACAGCTTTTATAGACAAAAAAAAGTGGTAGAAATATGTAAAACTATAACAACTGAGAAGTTTTAACTTGGTACACCCACTAACTCATAGGTTTTCGTCTCACGGTATAAAACATGGCGCCCATAAACCACGTGACTCAATCAACCAATGGCAGTGAATCACCGCGATGGCCAGCCTCTATACAGGACTTATAGAAAATACTTGTATAAAAAAAAATGAAAAATGTGTTTGCAATTTGCTATGCAATTTATGTGTTTTAAAAGTAAACTTTTGAAGCAATAGTCAAATTTATTATCATTCATGTTTATTAATCTACTAAAATTTTATTTCAAAATTTACTAATATTTTTATTCGTGTCAATCAATAACGTACCCAGAAAACTATAACTGGGGAAGAAGGGTATAGATGTGTTTGATTCTAATGGAGAAACTTCTAATTTTCGGGTACTGCCTTAAAAAAAATTTTCTTTTCAAGACCTTTGACTTTTCTAGAGAGATTTTTAAAAAAATGTTCTTTTCAAGAGTTCTTAAACCTGAAAAGCTGATCCCTTCCCCTCACATTTATACTTCATGCTCGGATATAGGAAAAATATACAGGGCGGCAGTGACTGAATCAAGCCGGAACAAATTGGAAAGTCGTAACGTTAAAAATTTGCGTACCCAACAGGATAGGGGATTATAAATCCCCTTGAGGGCTTGAATATCATATCTTTCAAGGAAGTCCCTAAAAATCATAGCCATAAGCACACAACCCATATTCTACCCTCGGTGAGAAAGAGAGGACACTGATGGGTTTTGTAAAGACCACATCTGTCGGATGGAACGTAAAGCCGTGGTCCCGTCTGAAGAACAGTCATACCCTTATACACTTTAAAGAACACGATGGCTGACCTTGTGATGAGACTTCCATATGTTTCCTAACAGCGATTCATTGGATCCCTTCCCCAGCCTTTTTTTCACCCTTGGGGGTCTATGTGACTTGGTTATATGGCTTAGTGTGTACCAAAAAGTACTGGTTAGAGATTAAACTCAAACTGGACTCAAGGACGTCAAAAAAGAAAATGCAAATTTCTTGGTACGTCATATCTACTTCTTCATTTATTTTTAAATATTATTCTTTATTCAAGAAATTTACATATTGTATTTTAATCACAGTGACCCGCAAAGCTATTAACTTATCGGCAGAAGTTTGAATAATTATATTTTGTACATAATATATACAGCAGTTTATAATCAAATATAACATTTCGTTAATTAATTTGATAGACAACCGATTACCAATTGTGGAATAACGTACAATCAATTAGCTTTCTTTATACTTGTTCCATACCTTTTCTAATCTTAAATACTCTTTAAATTTCATTAACTTATTACAACTATCAATATTTAATATTTCCCTTAGAATCTCTAGAAGGAATTTTATATAAGGAATAAAATTTCTCTATAAATAAATTTTGTATTCTGCAGAGCTGAAATAAGTTTCATAAGGTCTTATGTTCTTTATAACTTAAGGTTATTGCGATCAGGAAGTATCGACTTACTCCGGCCGATTCACTTCGCCTTCGTACCCAACAACTTATCCTCACAACCAGAGATGCACTTTCACCATTCGTCGGGTGGATCCTACCGTTTGCTCGGTAGAACTGGACTTCAGGAAATTTGATGTGGAGTACTCTAGAGACTTCTGCAGCAGGGACTTTCTGGAGTTACCAGATAAAAACAGACTTTGCGGCTCACTCACTGGCATTCGTAAGTAAAATGAAGATGAGAGTTATCCAAATGATTTCTAAATAAGTTGAGTGTGAAACTGCACTTTTAAGTAATTGTAACATCTTCTGAGGAAAAATTGCTGTAGTGTTTAAGAAACCTGGCTGTAATTGCGTTTTTTGGAACATGAGACTAACATTGGTAGGAGCAGTTTTTAACTAAGGGATATGAACTGACATTAGTTAATGGATGGCTCTAACTGGTAGCCGAAACTCAAACGTACACTTATTCATATTTACAATAATATACGAGGTTAAGTCAGAAAATAAAGTTCCCAGTTAAACTAACAAACATCTGGTGTTGTGCCACCATGGGTGCAACCAAGGGGAACTGTCGGGCTTCAGACTCCGTCCTCATGCTAAAATTCAAAAGTATAAAATATAATTAACGTATTTTACGGAATAGTATAAGATGCATGGATATAGAAGATGCAACCCAATTAAAGCAGGGGAATACAGAGTGAAAATGTATATAAAAAGAAAATACTGACGTTAGTCAAACGTCAGCTGCTCCAACATTTTGCTTTACACCACTCTAGTGACGTTTACAAACATACTTATAGTATGGTACTACAAAATATTAACACTTTGCCGCTATTGATATATGTATTATTAGCATCTGAAAGGTGTATATATTTTACTGGGACCCTCTATATTTAAGGAATAAAATCTTTAATGTAAGTTATTTAAAGCATTTAATATTTAGTTTTCGGTAACATAATTTTTAAAAACTCATTATAATATGATTTTATAATGATATTTTCGGTAACATAATTATAAAAACTCATAAATTCTGGGTACATGCTCGTGTATCATCACCACATGTCAGTACCAAATAGTCACTAAGTGGAAACAGTCATCACTGTTACACACACATGCTGTGAGAAGCAGAAGCAGAATAAACATGGTTAAGGTACTGCACGTGTAAAGGAAGCTGGAGATCCGAGCAGTAGTTTAGTTTCTGCATGCACAGAAGATTCTATTGATGGAAATCCATCAACAGCTTGTAGACTGTTTACGACTCCGATGTCCTATCAGTGCAACATATGAGAATGGTGCCAAGTTTTGAAATGGTGGTGTCGTGGATGAGGAAGTCAACATTTGGTGATGGGCAACTGTTCACCACCCCCATACAGTCCAGACCTAGCACCGTGGAATTTTCACGTCTGGGAAACCAAAGAAGCATCTCTGAGTATGATGCTCGTCAAAGATGAAGTCACAAAGTGGCTTCAGGAGCAGGGCACCTCCTCCTATAGCAAGGCTTCGAAAAAGCTGATCGACCATTACGAGAAGTGTCTCAACATGTCTGGTGATTAGGTGGAAAAATAATACATATGGGGACACTCTCTATTACCTTCGGCGTAATTACAGCTCTCCGTCAAAATAATAGGGAACCTTACTTTCTGACTTACCCTCGTACTTTTATTTACAAGTAAATTTATAGTACACAATTTAAAATCAACTGTCGCACACTAGGCGCAATCGATAAACGATACGGAAGCAGAACCCACCAACAGCTATACTAAACCTCAGCAGTTCCACCACTGCACAAAGTAAAACATGGCCAAAGAAAAGTCTTGACGATCCGATCTACCGTCCGGAAGATTCTGCAGAGGATTCGCAACTGCTCTTTGTTTTTTGGAAGCTTTCTTCTCAGTTGGAAAGTGACGTTTCTCATGTGAAGTTTTCCAGGTGTATAGGGCTCCCTAGGCCAATCCGGTTCAGTGGTGGTTTTATCTGTTGATCAAACCTTTGGGAGCAAGTTTAACATGAGCAGAACAGTAACTTCTCCAGTGTTATCCCTACATGCTTCGAAAGGTCGCCGTCCGTCGGATGGCATGTAAAGCTGAGGCTCCGTGTGCAGGAAGGCTGTAACCTATACAAGTTAAAGAACACGTTGGATGGCTTTGACGGGAGGCTTCCATCTGTCTCCTAATAGCTGTGCAGTGAGTCCCCTTCCACCAACCATCTCTGAGCTCTTGGGGTCCTTGTGGCCTAGCCATTTAACCTAGTGAACGCAAAAAAAAAAAACCCTCTCAGAGGTACAACCACGCAACCCAACTTCAGTGTTATCTATTAAAATACAGGCACTGCCTTTTCTTGTTTGTATCTGTATATTTGAGGAAAAATAGGTTTTAATTAGGTAAGGACGAAGTAGACTTTTGTCTAGATACTGAAAGATAGTTCTGTCCATCTTAATAACTTTTAAGAGTTTCTCTCTCGTAAATAGTTCATTCCTTACACTCTGTTCACTATCTTGAATGGTTGGATCGTTTCTAATTCTGTTTTCTCTTCCAACGTAGGAGTCATCAAGTTCAGTCCAGGAAGTGACATCCTCACATTAAACTTCTACAGCGACAATTACAACGCAGGACTTGGATTCGACAT
Source organism: Ryuthela nishihirai (assembly GCA_038380435.1). Taxonomy (NCBI): domain Eukaryota; kingdom Metazoa; phylum Arthropoda; class Arachnida; order Araneae; family Heptathelidae; genus Ryuthela; species Ryuthela nishihirai. Next base: position 63,807,803 of record JAWZYU010000008.1, read on the forward strand.
CACAGTCACCCAAAGACGTAATACCTGCGGATCCCCATCCAACGGTAAGTACAAGAAATGGATCGAGATTCAAAGCACTCATTTGTTCAAACGTCACTCTTATATTTCGGTTGAAATATTTCACTCTTTCTAATATTACAAATGAACATTTTTCTAACATTGTACGATGTTTAATTCCCCAGAAGTTATGCATTACAAACACATACATATCACAAGCTTCTTATCAAAGGGACCTGAGTTCGAGCAAATGGTAAGGAATGGATGTTTGTATAGTCTTTCTGCTGAGGTCTTGCCTTCCTCATAGATCTTCTCTATGGCGTATTAAATTAACAGGCACTTGTCACCTACACAGAAGAGCCAAAACTTTATGACCAGCGCATCTTTACGCAAATCGAAGCAACTATAGGTAAACGACGGCTAATGTAAAGGTCACGAATCGATATAAATAACACCTGATACTGAGCACTGTTAATTACTGTTATTATTGTTCTTCAGATGGGAAAGGCAGCGAACTTAAGTGAGTTTGACAAAGGCCAAATTGTAATGGCCAGATGACTGGGTCAGAGCATTTCCGAGATGGCAAGGCTTGTGGGGTGCTCACGATCAGCATGATCGATACCTTCAAAAATTTGATGACGGTACCTTCAAAAAATGGTCCGAGGAGGGAAAAGCCACGAACAGCCGGCAAGGTGTGGGCCGACCACGATACTATCAATATAATATGAGCCAACAGAAGGGATACTGTGGTGTAACTCGCCATAATTTGAATGCTGGTGATGGGACCACAGATCAATAAGAACACCAATCCAATAGAAACACACAAAGTTTGCCTCCTCCAACAGTTAGTAATCACTATGCCATTTCAGGTCAAATAATTCTGGATTGCTTATCAAGTGTGAATAAAAATCGGCACGTCATATACTTTGAAGTGTACTGAATAATTAGAATTATGCCTTTTTCTGACTAAATTGTTACATGGTATTTAAACACTTATTTTATTTCAGAAATTCAAAGCATGTCCTCTAGCTGCTTTAGAGGTAAGTTATATGCATATTTAACTAACGAACGGCATTCCTTCAAGGCCAAATAAGAGTCAAATGCTGTTCTGACCGTCATCTACATGAGAGCTAGAATGTTGAAAGTTAGAGATAATTCGGGTCACAGATTTCAGAAAAAGTACTAAATCAAGGTCACAAGAAAAGTCGGAAAATCAAGACGGTCTGTGGGTAGTGCTTGATTTCTCGTTTCAAAATAATAATTATTCACGCTAATAAAACGTTTAATCGTAGTTTTATAGATTGCGCTATTATGCGTTTACAATAGCGTGCGCTGCTAAAAAGGTAAAACGATCCCAGGCCTGGATCTAGAAAAAATAAAGGGATGGGGGAAGTCAATCTGGTACAAAATTTTTTCCTTTGTTTCAGAGATTTAAAAAAAAAATATTGAAAAATTATAAAATACCAGTAATTCAGGGAGAGCGAACGAACGGAAGAACACGCGCATCTTGTACGTCCGCGGTGTGACGTCATCGGTGCAGAAATTTTCGGTTCCCTGTGGTTTCACGAGTATTTGAGTAATGGGTCCCAAATTTGGTGTGTTGGCCTCACTTAGGTTTAGCTCTCGGGTTACGAAATCAGGTTCCTAGCTGCCATGGATCAAGAGTAAACCCTCCGAAAGGGTCCGAAATTTGTGGGGGAGCTGCAGGCGCCTATCTTGTGACCTATCGACAATAGTTGTGAATGAGTAGAACATTAACGGTGGAAAGTTATGAAGTAACAAGTTACGATGGGAAAAGTTATGAATGGACATAATATTTCGCGACAAACTTTTGGCGATGTTTAACTAGCAATTAAAACATATATACAGTCAGGACCGGATCTAGGGGGAGGTATGCCCCTCCTCTTGAGAATGCCAATAAGAGTAATGAAATAAAATAATAAAAATAATAATACCCCCTCAAGCAGCTGCTTGCCACAGAGGTTTGACAGGAACCTGTCAGTTTATATGCCACAGAGGTCTGACAGGAACCTGTCAGTTTATATGCCATAGTAGGTCTGTGAGGATGGCAGGGTCTCAGCAGAAAAACAACACAAACGTCCATGCCTTGCGAACAGTTATTAAACTTCTGCATATTTTGCATATTTTTTCAAGATTTAAAAAAAAAATCTCTGTAACGAAGGGGAAAATGCTACACTCCAATGGAAATCCAGTTTCTTGAATTGCATCGCTTGGCCCTCCCGTCCATTTACCTGTTTTCGGCTGGTTTCCGACCCTCCAGATCCGAAATTTCATAGCGTTTCCTATATCTACTACTCGAAATACCCCCAAGCACCAATGTTTACGTTTCTAGCACTCCTTGATCAAGGATTGACCTCTACGTTTGACCTTAAAAGAACGTCGAGGGTCAAATTTTGAATTTTTCACGAGATATATGACCCGGATTACCACCCCAAAGTGCAAATTTTCAGAGGTCTACCATTACGTAGAGGTTAGAATTAGTATGATCCCTGTCAGCCGTCAGTCAGTCACTCTCTCAAAATCATCTATATATAAGATGTTGTACATATTTTAAATTTTTTGTATTTATTCATTCTTACAATAATAAAGATTATGTTATATACATATGGGTACCAAGTCTCTTTAAAGATTTATTTTAAGTTTTTATGATCAAAAGTATGGCCTCTCATGAGCAACGTATCTCTCATTTATAAATAACATGGTTCTTATGGAACTAAATGCCTTGTGTAATATCAATCCGCCTACATCGTTTAGCGGTTTCATTAGAACTAATTAACGACGCTAAGCGGAGTATGACTTATTTTTTTCGGCTCTAATATGGTTACTAATATTCCCCAGGGGGTAAGCCCACTTGTACCCCCACTACTTCTAGATTCAGCCCAGTAACAAACCAATTCATCCAGCAAAAGTTACTAAAAATGAAGACTGCGGAGTGGCTAAAACAATAGCGCACGAAGGATGCAAAATCCCAAATCTATCACTCCACATAAGTGTTTGCCCTTTCGTTATTAATTTCAGAGTTTGAAGTACTGATTTCTTTTCCATCAGAATGCAACGTCGAAATCTCCACTTCTATCGGACGCATCACGTCTCCAGGTTACCCCCGCTACTACGCTCCAGGACTTCGCTGCCAATATCTCATCAGGAGACCGGACTCGAGCACATGCAGCGTGGAACTCGATTTCAGAACGTTTGACGTCGAAGCAAGTGCAGGGTGCAGCAAGGACTATTTGGAACTCCCAGACAGAAGTAAACTATGTGGAGGTCAAACAACCACAAGTAAGCTCTTTAAAAAAATTATTTTCTGTCATTAATTATTATAATTATTATTATTTTCTGTCATTAAGTAACGATCTTTTGGAGGTACAAAATAGTACCATTCATCTCGAACACAGTCTGCATTTGAAGCTTGAGCTGTTTTACCTCTGAGCGTCACTTCTTTTGCATACAATGGGTTAAATGGCCAGGGCACAATGACCTCAAGAGTTCAGAGACAGGTGGGTGAAGAGGGACCACTGAACAACTGTTAGGAGACAGATGGTAGCCTCCCATCAAGTCCATCAGCCGCATTCTTTAACGTGCAGAGGATATGGCTCTCCCGCGCAGGAAAACGGCTTAACGTCCCATCCGATGGACGGCGGCCTTTCCAAGTCCATCGGTGTCCCTACTGACCGAGGGCAGGGTGGGGAGTTTTGCGGAGATAAATCTCAACGTTGACCCAGCTGGGACTCGAACCTGGGAACTGAAGATTACGAGCCTGGCACGCTACCAGCTGAGCCACCCTCGCCCCAAGAAAGCTGCATGAAGGAGAACGACTAGACAACTATTAGGAGACATATGGTAGCCTCCCATCAAGGCCTTTAACATGCACAGGATAGAGCTGCGTTAAGCCGTGGTCCCGTGTGCGGAAGAAACATACCCTGTGCACGTTAAAGAACACACTGGATGGCCTTGACGGGAGGCTACCATCTGTCTCCCAACAGATGTTCCAATGGATCCCCTTCTCCAACCTTCTCTGAGCCTTCGGGGTCAATGTGACCTGGCCAATTTAGACCATGGTGTGCAAAAAAGTTCCCCTCAGAGGTAAAACAATCCAATCCAGGATAGAGCTGATCTGCACACGGAGTCAAGGCTTTACGTATCATCCGACGGACAGTGGCTTTTCCAAGCCCATCGGTGTCCCTTTTCTCACCGACGGCGGGGTAGGGATTAAACGGAGATAAATATCAAAGCTGGAACAATTCGGACTCGAACATGGAATTACGAGCCTGGCGCGCTACTGACTAAGCCAACCCCCGCCCCACACCTAACAATAGAGAGCATTTGACTGTCGATGATTTGTACCACTTGTGGGTCATTAACCTAGGTCATAACATGAAATGACCCAGATCGTTGAATTAGCTCATTGTATGAAAGATGACTCTGCACTTCATTAAGTTGCCATTTCATTATTACAGCAGCAGCGCTGAGCGTGAGAAAATTTCAAAATTGTGTCCTTACACAATAGTTCGTTTAATGCAGTTAAAAAAATCCAATTACTTTAATTGATTGGTGAAAATGTAAGTCGGAAAACTGTAGTCTCCTGTGAACTGTCATTTTAACTTGTAAGCTTACTACAATTTAATAGGAGACTTAATAGAAGTCACTAAAGGTTTTAGCTCGTTTTCAGAAAAAAATTAGGGAGATCAGATATTTGGAATTTAACTTTACAAAACAGAGAAGCTCGAACGGCTTACAGGAAAACCGGGCGACGGCAGGAATTTTTTCTGAGGGGGGGGGGGGGTCAAGGTTTCTGGAAATATTTTTAAATCTAGCCGTTTATTAACGGCTGCAGTTGAGAATACAGCAATCAGTCATATAAGAACCGGATTTAGCATGTGGGAGAGGGGGGAGCAAGGGCGCCATTTGAGGGTGCCACCCTGTGAGAACACCTCTCATTTATGGGGGGGCGGGTCCCGAAGGACCCGCCTCCCCATAACGACATGAGCGGCATGAGAACCTGGAAGTAGAAGATTAAGGTTTGTCTCAGGGGAGACCAGTAGTGGCTTGGAGTATGGGTGGGGTTACAGGGGTTGCGGAGCGCAGCCCGGCCAGAAAGTTACGGAAGTAGAAGAGCGAAAGCAGCTCCGGTCTCAAAAGAGTGTCCCGGATCCGGCAGACAAGCCAGCCCATGTCCCTCAGGTGCGCCCTGACTCGGACGCTCCTGATGGACACTGACTGCCCCGCCTGCTACCTCTCTGATCGCTTGGGAACTTCTAAGTTCGTTAGCGAATCTTTCCGTAATCGGCAGGTAAATATATTTATCAAAAAATTGATACGGTCAGGGGCAAGGCAGTACCATATAGATAAAGCTCATCCCCGACTACTAATGGCGAGCAGTACTATAGGAGTAAAGATCATCCATCGGTCAAAACCTAAAACCTAAATTTAATCTGCGCACCGGTTAGCTACAAACAAGAATATATAGATCAAAATTGCCTCAGCTCCCGTGGTGGGAACTCTTAGTCGGGCCCGACTTTTGGGGCCCTGTCCAACCTAACGGACCAAGTCAGTAAGCAGGGCTCCGAACAACTCCCCTGAGATTGAGGTCTTAGCCTGTCCAACCGGGGCCCAAACCGGACAGCAGAGCCTTTGACCTCGATGGGCCCTCAATCCCCCCCCCCCCCCCCCCACCACCACCACCGGAAGATAGCAAAAGTCTTTAACGTGCAATGGGTATGGCTTTCCTGCGCATGGGACCACGACTTTACGTCCCATCCGACAAAACGACGTCCTTTCAGAAGTTAAAATTTCATACCTACCGCATTGGTGTCGTTCATGAACTGAAAGAACCAGACCATGAAAAACATTTACGGTACTGTCGTTGGTTTCGTTCTTTTGTTGATGAAAATGGAATTGAGGTGTTCGACCGTGTTTGTTTCAGTGATGATGCTTGGTTTCATTTGGATGGATATGTGAACAGTCAAAACAGTCGAATATGAAGCAGTGAAAATCCTCACACTTTTCACGAACGACCATTACACGCACGGAAAATTGGTGTTTGGTGTGCAATTTCCCGTCGTCTTGTGATAGGGCCTTTATTTTTTGACTCAACTGTAGCTGGTGAAGTTTATCATGGCTTCATCCAACAGTTTATTACACTATTGGATGTAAATGAATGAGAGTGTTGGTTTCAACAAGATGGCGCGACCGTTCATACTGCAAAATGTTGCAGGAATTTTTTGGTGATCATTTGATTTCCAAAATATTTGTGGCCCCCAAGATCCCCAGATCTTACCTCTCCAGATTTTTTCCTTTGGGGATATCTCAAATGTGTAGTGTTTCAAAACAATCCTCATACACTTGAAGACTAACATTGAAAGAGAGATTTTAAACATAAGAAAACAAACATTACGAAAGGTGGCTGCAAATGTCATGAACAGGTACGAACCTGCATCCAGATGGCAGGAAATCACTTTCAACACCTGTTGTAAAGGTAGATATATGTCTAATTTGTATCTTTTTCAAATTTGTGTCTTTTGTCAAGTTTAAATAGAGAAATACAACAGAGGGTTGCGTCCTTTTTGAAACACCAATGGGAATAAAATAAAACATATATATCCATATATAACGTATATCGAGCGACTTTTGAGCTCTCACGGCGTACCCCAAAAATTTTTACCGCGTACCCCACGTTGAGAACCCCTACTCCAGAGAAAAACATGATCACATTAACCACTAGGCCACCGGGAAACAACTGGATGTAATTCATCAGAGTATAACGCATCAATTTTTTTTTTACTTAAAATAGTTCCAAACCAATTCAAAAGCAATCGAAAATCGGGATAAATGCATGCCGTTAAAATAAAGGCGCATTTTGTGTAAAAAAACGGGACGTCTAGTTATCCTAGATCAGTGCTATCCAACATCTATCGAGACAAGGTTTTTAAGAGTTTGATGGCGGGCTACTGATGTAAGGGACCTGGGTTCGAGCCCCAGGTAAGGCATGGATGTGTGTGTCGTTTTTCTGCTGAGGTCCTGCCATCCTCTCAGATCTTCTACTGTGGCATATAAATTGACAGGCTCCTGCCAGACCTCTGTGGCAAGAAGCTGCTTGTGGGCGATTTTATATATATATATAAGATGATGTAAATATAAAGATGTCCTGCTTAATTTATTAAACCTTTAACCTCTTTTAATTAATCTTGAACTTCGCATAATTCCATTTGATAATTGGGGTTTGTGATTTCAATGTCAATATTTAATAAATTGTCGAACAGACATATGCTTAGTTTGGGTTCATCAAATTGTTTATACCTGTCATCAAAATTCTTAATGTTTAGCTGAGAAAAAAAATACTTTAAAATAGGGGTTTTCAACGTGTGGTACGCATACCCCTTGGGGGTGCGGTAAAATTTTCTGGGGTATTCCGTGAGAGCTGTTTCACTGATTACCCAGAAAAATGTTTATAATTTTATAAGATTTGTTAAATTGTTTTTGTCATTTTTTTATGTTTATTGATATATGTAATTTATGTATACAAAATTTAATGTGTATATATATATTTTTTTTATTTCATTTCCATTGTTATACTATAACAAAAGTTTTATCTGTCTGTACAAGGGGTACGCCAATTACATACATATTTCCAGGGGGTACGTGAAGCATAAAAGGTTGAGAACCACTGCTTTAAAATATACAGGGTGAATCTGAAAAAGTGGGCAAAACTTTACGGGGTGGTAGAACGCAGCTATACGAGCAATATTCGTCATAGAATGTATGGTCGGAACGCAAACGGCGAGCCGCTAGGTGGCGTTGGAAATGGTATAAAAGGGTCGGTCCTCGCACCCAACGGCATTTCTACCGTGGATTGCCGAGAGGATGGCTGGTTATACTAACCACGAAATGGCGGATATGCACTTTGTGTACGGTGCGGCGGACGGGAATGCAAGTGAGGACCGACCCTTTTATACCATTTCCAACGCCACCTAGCGGCTCGCCGTTTGCGTTCCGACCATACATTCTATGACGAATATTGCTCGTATAGCTGCGTTCTACCACCCCGTAAAGTTTTGCTCACTTTTTCAGATTCACCCTGTATAGTTTCACCATATTGTAATTTCATCGAAAAACTCCTTGCAGGATTCGAAGTCAAACTGTTTCTTTCTAGATTTGATTTTAACAATGGCAGCTTCTTACGAAAACCAGCTACAGTATATGACTGTAAAGATTATAGATATTTTGGTCTTTTCTTTGCAGAGCAGTATTTAAAGCATTCAAATGCTGAGTGATATCAGTTAGGAAAGCTAGTGAGTTAAGGAAAGCGACATCACTGAGACTTTTAGTTAGATCAGTATCGCATTATATTTTTTTCCGTAAAAAGGTATAAAGTTCTTTCCGAAGTCTGAAAAACCTCACTAAACATTTTCCAGCACTCAACCAAATGATTCGATTGTGCTGAAGCAAATCACCATATTCTCCATCATATTCATCTAAAAATGTTTTGAATTTTCTATGCGCAAGCGCATGGTTTCCGCCCCAAATTAAATTCGTTATTTTCACTACCTTGTCCATTGTATTAGATAGTTCCAGCGAAGACCCACATAATGCTTGTTGGTGTACAACACAATGTTGCATTTGAGATTTGATTCTATCTCTTTTAACCCTTTCACGACTAAGGGAAACATTTTTCCCATTTTAAAATTGGTGATTGTCGTATTTAATTATAACCTTATCTGCATTTTTTATACAGAATGTCAAAATAGAACGTATGCCGAACGCAATTACGTAAACGGGAACGTTTAGAAAACCAAAACAGAACTGTCAGGACGCATAATATATGTACTATGTGCAATGTCCATCTTTGCCTCACTACCAAAAGAAATTGCTTCGCAGAATATCATAATTAGCACATCATTTTGTATAGTAATTTTATTTCATAATTTTGTATTATTTTAGTTAACATTTTGATCTAATAAACCAATAAATAAAAGACATTGCATAATAAGCCTAACTATAATTTGTGTTACCTTTATAGTCCATTGGGAAAAATATTTCCCATAAAATTCCAAAAAAACTACACATTGTTATGTATTTTTCTTATGATTTTTATTTATTTTACGTCTAAACAAACTAAAATAAACAGTTACATACTAATATTTACTCTTAGAAACCTTATGGTCCTGAAAGGGTTAAGCAAACCAGCAAGTTCAATATTTTCTCGTCATAAATTTAGCTCCGTCAGTTACAATGGCGGTGCATTTGTCGCAACCACCATATTTCTAAATTTGTCATCAAAATCTTTTTACAGTGGATTTAAGTTAGTTATAAATGCCTTCTCCTTTACATGTTCCATGTAATGAAGCCGATTTTAAAAGCTCCTCAGAACAATTAAAGTTTTTATCTACTGTTCTAATAAATATTAGCATTTTATTGGTATCAAACACATCAGTAGACTCAACTAATGCCAGAGAAAAATAAGCAAGTCCTGAATCACCTTTTCTAGTTTGCTCCTAACATGTTTGTCCGTTTCTGCCACACGGCGACCTATAGTTGTGAAAGTGAAGCGCTTTCAAACTTTTTAGCTATGTCGTCTTCATCAAAAGCACAATTTTTAATTAACTTTCGATAGAATGGTTTCTTTGCTTTAGCTCTTGTTTTAGAAACAGCAAATGAGGCGATTACAGATGCCTCTTGAGTTTTTGTTACATATATAAATATATTCATTTGCTTTGTAAAATAACTTTTCGAATTCTTTATTAAAGTGATCCTGCATTCTCCTGTATAATTCAAATACTTTGCTTTATGTAAAAGAATAATAATATCACTTAAGATTATATTCTTTGTTAACTGCTACAGTCTGAGAACAAATCAAAAAGCTTTCGGTTTTCCTTTCAACATGGTAAATAAATACTTACTCTCCCATCGTCCTTGAAATTCAAGATTTTCATTCTCAATATTTCTTTTTCTAGATACCAAAATTCTCTTTTGTTTGTGGGCTTATAAGCTTTTATGCATTTTGGAACAAATTTGGAATAATTGTGTAATTTTACCCGTACAACCACTAATAAACCAACATTCATTAATACATAGAAATCGGTACGTAATTCACAAATAGCAGGTTCTATAGACTCACGACAGTTGGTACTGCCAGATTTTCCAGAGAAATGAACAAACATATACATTAGTTTTTAATATAATTTATAATTCAATAACTTAAAATACTTTACTTAAATTACGTGAATTTATTAAGTAAATTTATTAATAAAATATAACCTTAAAACTCTTCTTTTATTCGTATAAAAGTTTGCGTTTTGTTTAAAATAATTGCCACATAGAGCATCTCGTGTACGTGTATGCGTTTAAAACGTGAGAATGCCATATGTACAAAGTTGCAATTAAGAGGTCAATAACAAGGGACATATAGCTGAAAATGTGAACAATATTTTGCAATGAAGTACATATTATACATTTATTAAAAAAGTAAGGTTGTAGGTCTATAATCATACACCGTTGGTTGAGACGACTTAGTAACCGTAGAAGGTTCTACTAGAAAGGATAAAATAAGGAAGAAAATTCAGAAATTTGATTTTCTATTTGCGAGCCGCAAACTTTCGTTCCGCTACCTCAAGTTGAATAGCACTGCCCTATATTGTTCTTTAACTAAATATTTCTTTTTTTGCATTTATCTTCTGTCCTGTATGCATTCCATTTATTGTTTAAAAGACAAATAGAAATCTCGTGTTTTAATAGGATAAGGTCTAACAGAATATTGCTGTTTGCTAATTAGCTAAACAATTGAAGAGAGAGCTAAAAAAAACTGAGTTTTGGTTGGAATGGGAATCGAACCAACGACATATGAAGTGCTTTTCTTACTTAACCATCCCAAACCTGGTTCAACTCCCTATAATGGGTAGGGCGGAGGTGGCTCAGTTGGCAGCACGTCAGGCTCGTAATCTGCGGTTCCCAGGTTCGAGGTCCGCTGGGCAAGCATTGAGATTGATTTTCGCTAAGACTAAACCCAAAACCTGCCCTCGGTCAGAAAGGGGACACCGATTGACTTGGAAAGGGCGTCGTTTTGTCGGATGGGACGTTAAGCCGTGGCTCCGTGTGCAGGAGAGCCATACCCTGTGCATGTTCAAGAGCACACTGGATGGTCTTAACGGAAAGTTACCCTCTGTGTCCTAAACAGCTGTCCAGTGGGTCGCTTTCCCTCAATCTTCTCCGAGCTCTTGGAGTCCTTGTGACACGGACTTTTAGCTCGTTATGTCCAAAAAATTTCCTCTCGGGGGTAATATAACCCAAACCTCTACCGGGCGACTATAAATGTTTATTCCACTATCGACAGGTGCTCGTGGCGCCACCTGTTAATCGGAAAGGAAACAGGGGAATACATTTCGCATTTTCTAGATCTGTTGTTTCTGCATTTCCATTGTTAAAGAGATCTAACTCGGAAATGGCAAGTTTATGAATTGATATTTTCAACAGTCTAAAATAAGTTATAAGTTGGAAATACTGTATGATATATACCGAAGAGCTAAAACATTATGACCAGCGCGTCTTTATGTAAATCGAAGCAACTGCAGGTAAATGACGGCGCGTGTGACTGGATCAGAGCATTTCCGAGACAGCAAGGCTTGTGGGTGTTAACGGTTAGCCCTGGTTAGTACCTTCAAAAAGTGGTTGGAGGAGGGAAAAACCACCAGGTGTGGACCAACTACGGCTCATCTATGCTAGAGGTGAGCAAAGACTATCCCGTGTGGTACGAGCCAACAGAAGGGATACTGTGGTGCAACTCGCCCGTAATTTGAATGCTGGTGACGGGAGTAATGTGTCACAACACACAGTACATCGAACCCTGCTAGAAATGGGACTGCAGAGCCGCAGGCAGTGCCCATGCTAACCTCAGTTCACCGTCGAAAGCACCTACAATGGGCACGTGAGCATCAAAACTAGACCTTGAATGATTGGAAGAATGTCGTCTGGTCCGATGAATCTCATTTCCTGTTGCACCATGTGGACTGCAGGGTACGTGTGTGTCGTTTACCTGTAGACTGTTGTCACCAGGATGCACCATAAGAAAACAAGCTGGTGGAGGAAGTGTAATGCTTTGGGCAATGATCTGCTGGGAAATCCTAGGTCCAGTCATTCATGAGCAGGATACTATGACGTCTACCACCTACCTAAACATCATTGCAGACCAAGTACATCCTTTCATGGTTTTCATGGCTATATCCCTCTAGTATGCCTTCTTTCAGCAGGATAATGCGCCATCCCACACTGCCTGGATTATTCCAGAATGATTCATGGAACATGAGGAAGACCTCCAGGTATTGCCCTGGTCTCCAAATTCCCCAGACATCAATCCAATCGAGTATTTGTGATTTGTGTTGAAACAACACATCCAATCTGCGGTGGCTCATCACGTAACTTACAAGAGTTAAACGATCTGTTGGTAACGTGTTGATACCAGATACCACAAGACACCTTTAGAAATCTTTTAGTGCCTATGCCTTGCGGATAAGAGCTGTTTTGGCGGCACGTGGTGGACCAACATCATATTAGGCAGGTGGTCATAATGTTTTGGCTCTTCCGTGTATAAGTGGTGAAATACGGTGCTCAAAAAGTTTACATTATCTTCTGCGACATGGTCCCCTCCCTCCGCAGTGAATAAAATAAAAGAACTTTATTTGAAGCCACTCTCTTCACTGTTGTATTCTGGTAACACTGGGTATACGGGAAAAATTATCTCGTGTCGGGTAGAATCCGAATCCAAGATATCCTGATAACATGCCTGGTGCTCTGACCACTAAAGTGATTTCTAATAAGCTTGATGATCGCTGTGAATGCAAAAAAAAATTTTTTTTCTTTTGAAAACGAATATTCTATATTCACTACACACGATTAGACTGGGAACTACTGTTTGCTTTGTAGCCGAACTTTGGATATTTCTTAAAACTTTGCAACCAAAAATCCAAACTTTCAAAAGGTGTACATTGAGATTGCTTTCCATCGGGTTGGCATATATATATATGCACTAATGGGGTAAATAACCCGGTCACAAATATCCCACAGGCTCAGAGCTAGTTAGAGTAATAGAATTCAGTAAACAGCTTTTAGGGGACAGATGGGAAGTTTCTCGTCAAGGTTATCTAAAGTGCTCTGTTATGTGCACATTGTATGCTCTCCGCACATGGGAATGGGGCGGCGATGGCTCTTTTGATAGCGCTCCAGGCTCATAATCTGCAGGTTTGAGTCCCAGCTGGGCCAGCGTTGAGATTTATCTTCACAAAACTCCTCCCCCTGCCCTCGGTCAGTAGGGGGACACTGATGGGCTTGGAAAGGCCGCCGTCCGTCGCATGATAGGTAAAGCCTTGACTCTATGTGCAGGGGAGCCATATCCTGTGCACGTTAAAGAACACGGTGGATGGCCTTGTCAAGAGGCTTCCACCTGTCTCCTAACAGCTGTGCAATGGGTTTCCTCCCCAAACCATCACTGAGTCCTCGTGACCTGGCCATTTAGCCCACTGTGTGCCAAAAAGTGTCACTCAAAGGCACACGTAACCCCCATGGAACACGGGTTAATGTCCCTTCTGACAGACGATGATTTTTAAAGAAATATTTCAAAATTTTGGGCCGGAACCGACCAAATATGCTTTTAAATCTTGAGCCTCTAAACAAGATCAACGCTGGCGGTAGTTCACTAGACTCAAAATCTCCATTTCCCAGATTCCAGTCCAAACTGTACCAGCATTGAGATTTATCTCTGGTAAACCCCGACGCTGCTCTCGGTGATATATGGGACACTAATGGGCTTGGAAAGGCTGCCATCCTTAGCACTGTACATTAAGTAGTGGCCCCGTATGCACGAGAGCCATATTCTATGCACGTTTAAAGAACCGCCCTTGGCCTTAACAGGTGGTTTCCATCTGTCTTTTAACAGCTATCCAGTGGGTTCCCTTACGAAAAATATGGGTCCTTGTGACCTGGTCATTTAGCCTATTGATCCACACAACCACAATATCTAGAAATATCCTTAAGATATCCATGATAACCAGTGTATATTGTCGTCTTAGATATCTTCTGGATATTGTGGTTGTTTGGGGAATGAAAAATATCACCGCTCAGATGTAAAACAGCCCAGTCAATTATATTGAGGTTCTGCTATACAGAATTTCGCTTCATGTTGAATGTGATAAATGGCTGTGATCAATATTCTAGTCAAGCCAATCGTTGAGAACAGAGAGCTGAGTAGATAGCTTTTGAATGCTCGCAAGAAAATCATAAAATGCTCAACGCCAGCAAATAATAGCTACACCTGCACGAGTTGTTCCTTTAATGACTTCATATATTTCTAAGCACGACTTTTATCTTTTCTACTTCTTACAGAAGTGTTGGACTATTCATCCGTAATAGGAAACAGCATCATCCTGAACTTTGTGTCCGATACAATCGGAGCGGGGCGTGGGTTCGACATCGTGGTCAGACAACTGCCAAACTCCTGTAGCGTCATTCCACCAGCAGGTAAGTGTTTCTCCTTAGCATTGTGTCATGCCATAACTTAGTTATTAGTCGGGCTGATAACCAGCTCAAACAAAAAGGGGAGGGGAGGGATGTGGAATTTTTAATATTTATAAGGGGATTTGGAGTTTGTAAGGGGGAAGGTTTTAGTATTTATAGGAGTTTTGGAATTTGTAAGGGGAAGGTAGCATTTATAAGAGGCTTTGGAATTTCGAAGGTGGAAGTCTTTATTATTTATCAGAAGGCTTTGGAATTTGTAAGGGGAAGGTAGCATTTATAAGAGGCTTTGGAATTTCGAAGGTGGAAGTCTTTATTATTTATCAGAAGGCTTTGGAATTTGTAAGGGGACGTTAGTATTTATAGGAACTTTTGAATTTGAGAGGGGGGAGTGACCAAAGTGTTTTTAAAATAACTGGAAATGCGAACCTATGATAAAATGTGAGCAGCCGCAAATGTAAAGTAGCAAAAGTTAGATTCAAAAATTCAGACTAAAAAGCTTGCTGAGGTGGGGGGTTTTATGTCTCATTCCGCTAGTGCTCCAGTGATTCAAATCAAGAAAAGGCGCCAAAGTCGGCCATCTTGGAAGCCTTCGCCATCGACGCATTTTTCTTCGTTTTTTATGCAGTTTTCTACTTTCTTTTGTGTGTTTCTCCTTAGAAATGGCCTCCGTTTCCTCTTCAGAGGAAAATCTGAAATTCCAAGCAAAGATCCGGCTCATGTATCTGACTCCATTGAATCGCACTATGAGAGTGCCGGCTTCACAGTACCTGGTTATAACAGAAAGAAGAGAAAAAATAAAGGGTCTAGATCAGGCATGGCCAACTGTTTTTGCCCCCGGGCCGGATTGGGAAAAAAAATATTTTCACGGGCCGGACGAAATATTAAAATTGAAAAATGTTAAGCAAAACACTTATTTCTTTAAGTAAACAAAATTTTATTATGAAATTTGTTTATGAATAATTGTAAGTAAATCAATACAACAAATTAACATAATAACTAATGCGACGTGTTGAGGCGGTTTGCATCGCTTATTATTTTTTTAATATCTGGTTCTATACTTGTAGTAGCTATTCTTAAAACAGCCTCCAAATGTAAATCATTCAATCATCAAACAGATCATATCGAGTACAGATGAGTATAAAAGTTTTAATTCTTTATAACGGAATCTTTTTTAAAAAATATAGAAGTATCGAGAATTCATTCGATTAATTACTAGAAGTTAAATGCTAATATTGAAAAATTGCTCGCGGGCCACATAAATTCATTACGCGGGCCGTATGTTGGCCATGCCTGGTCTAGATCCTCAGCTGAAAGCTTGTGCTCAGATCCTCCTATTAACAGCTATATTCCTGTTCTGGTATATTCTAAACCTACATCTAGGCTTAAGGATTTAAATTCTAATCTGTTGGCTGCTGAAGTGGAAAGTATCGTTGGCTCACATATTGAGCACCGAGTCACACTCAAGGAAGAACTTTTAGTTAAAGTGAAATCACAAAGTTTAGCTAATAAACTACTTTCAACTAAGTTTATTGCAGATGTTCCAGTGTCTACTATACGAAATTTCTTCACATATTTAATGTTTCAATCCTATGTTTATTATAATTACTCTATACTATTTAATTATTAATCGTTATTCTGGAATTTATTCTTCAGAATTTTAGCTCTGATAATTTATTTCGCTTTAACCTTCGCTACTAATGACTGAACTTGTTCTTTTCAGAACAAGTCGCGTATAAACGATACTTTTGAACTCCTTGAGTTTTCAAAAACTTTAGTATTTCATTATTTAATTATCTCAATTTCACCTATTTTGGTGATTTTATTGATTTAAATCGATAAATTGCTTGAGTGAATGAACACCTTTCTATATGGAGGAATTTCAGCAGATCGTCGTTTACTTCCGGTCGCGGCTGGCCGGCCAATGAGAATTCGGACGAATCTGGAATTCTCATTGGTTACCGGTCGTCCGGACCGGATGTTTACTTTAGGCTAAGTTTGTTTTGTACTGCTTCATTTTCTGGTTTATTTTGGAATATTGTTATTTTCTCTAAAAAGCATAAAACTTCATTTAATGTAGATTTAACCGGGGAAGAGCCTCATCTACATACCAAAGGTATATATATATATAGAATTATTTATCATATTCTTATTAAGTTATTAATTTTCAAAGGTGACTGATTGATTAACAACTTATCCGGTGTGATTTCTATGGCTAACCAGAGATATGGCCTGTTTGCATAGGCCCCCCTACGTGGGGAGGCCTTACAGTAAGGCCAGACAACTGCACGGATCATCGGACGGAAGGACGGACGGGGGGTTTTATAGACTAGTCGGAGGAGCTGTGTCTCCTCTCTTGTTACGGACCTGTTACGGATGCAGTTGTTATTCGAGCATTGCCTCTGAGTCATGTAGAAATTCCATTCTTGTTTTGTACAGATTATCTATAAAAATAAAAGGTGTCTGTGGCACCCGTAACTCATCGGGAAATCATGGTGAGCTGAGAAAGAAAGATTACACTAAAGAACGCCACCCACCATTACCAGATACTTAACTTTCAGAAAGAAATTCAAGGTATTAAATCCCGTCTCAACACAAAACGGGTGTGGAATTTTAAACTTGTCACACATGGGAAACTCGCGTAAGAAATCTGCCATAGAACGAAACTGTCGGTAATAAGAATGCCAGCCCACGTCAGCATTCCGTAGAACACATGCTCGGTGTCCGTCTGCCTATTCGTCCGTTCGAATACCTCTATTATACACTGCCTGGCCAAATTATTATGAACGCGTAAGTAATACTTCGCCTTAGGTATCATGTAACAGTTCCCAAATTTCAAAATTTTCAGTTCTCTGTGCATAGTTCTTGTTGAAATGGGTTTTGAAGCACTGCTAGCGGTTATCTGTTAGCTCTGTTTTGCAGTACAGTTCATGCTAATAAACGCACTATATATTATGCCCTGTGATTTTCCATCGAGTTTCATCATCTCCGTTATGGATGCTCCTGCCCATCGCGCTCCAAAGATGAATGATGCAGCATTTGACTGATTTCTTCCAGCAGCGATTTGACCATGTCGCACTTAAATTTGCTTTACGGCTTTTAAAGGACTTCATAGTATACATACTTACGTCAGTACCAAATTTTGCATGCATTTGACATGTTTCTTGAAATTTCGTGCACGATGTTTTAACGAGGCAGTGTATATGATGACGACTGTAAATAATTTTTAATGCTACTGATTCGTGATGTGTTCTCTCTATTTTCCAGGTCCATGTGATCAGACAGTAACCGAGGAAGTGGTCCTTCTCCACTCTCCTGGCTACCCTGCCGACTATCCTCCTAATTCCCGTTGTGTATACACAGTGCATAAGCTGGCTTCTTCCACTTGCCAGGTACAGCTCGAATTCCTTGACTTCGACTTGGAACCCAGCACAGATTGCATCAACGACTTCCTGGAGCTCGAAGGCAACGGAGAAAAGTTCTGCGGTGCCAGGCTGCCTCCTAACAAAGGTATTTAGAGGGTTGAATAAAAAATAATAAATAAATACTCCTTCAAGCAGCTGCTTGCCACAGAGGTTTGACAGGAGCCAGTCAGTTTATACGCCACAGTAGAAGGTTCTCTTCTTTATTTTTGATATTTCTTATGCGAAAACAAATGCTTTTACGATTGTTTTATTTTTCTTACTCTTCACATGTTTTCTTTGAAACAGGAAATTTCTTTCAGGAAAGACCTCTGGACATTTGAGTAACTGTCTGCTATTAAGCTCACCGGACAAAAAATAGTCACCCCCTGGCTGAATGTCACCTAATAGCATGTAACGCCTCTGTGCGACCGAAGAACAGCCGAAATCCTGTCTGGCATGGATGCCACCAGTGTGCGGATGTAGTGCACATCAATATTCATCCACTCTTCCAGCAGCAAATGCTGCAGTTCGGCCAGATTGGCCGAATGGTTGGGACGGCGCTTCACATGTTGCCCCAAATAATCCCACAAGTTTTCTATGGGATTCAAATCAGGGGATTTCGCAGGCCAGTCGAGATGTTCGAAGGCTTCAGAATGCTCGTTGTGCCAATCCGACACACTTCGAGCCCTTTGCACGCGACAATTGTCTTGGAAGATTGTTGTATCCTTCTGGTGTTCACTGTGGAGATGTTGCACAAAAGGCAACATGTGGTCGTCCAACAGCTCCATATAGCCCTTCTGGTTCAAATGTGACGTCACCACAACCAAAGGACCCATTTCCTCATACGTGAAACACCCCCAGAACATTACAAAGCCTCCTCCAGCTTGAACAGAACCTTGCACACAGTCCGCATGGAAGGCTTCATGCGGCTTACGATGTACCCATCGTCTTGCATTATTCGAGTACAAGCAAAAACGTGACTCATCCGACCAGATCACACGCTTCCAAGAATCGACAGTCCAGTCTTTGTGGCGCCGCGCCCACTGTAGCTGTGCAGCCTTGTGCAGAGCTGTTAACATGGGTCTCTTCCATGGTACTCTGTTCCAGATATTCATGCCATGCAGTTCCCTTTGGAGTGTTCGTTCGGAAGCAGCTTGTTGTAGGCCTGCATTGACTGACTGGAGCAATTCCTGCCTCGTTGCAAAGCAGTTTGCGCTAAAAGTGCATAACACACTGTCGCAGTTCCTATTGGGGAGCACAGCCTTTCTGCCGCAGTTCTGGCGACGATTAGCAGTGGACTGCGATGTACGCCACTACTGGAAGACCCTTTGGACAGTACGTTTCAACAAACCTGCAAAGGCAGCAGCTTCTTGTACAGTATGCTCTTTGGCTCGGCCAAACGCAATAACACCTTTTTGCCATTCAATCACATCTTTGGCGCGACCCATGTCTCATGGAGCGACTAATACACACGTGGCACACAACCACTTCTTGTCACTGTATGATCCCCGTAGCGCACGGCACAGCTATTTGTACGACGCATTTATTACTGGTGCGCCCTCTGTTGCTATCGAACGGACGTAACCCTCTTATGGCGGGAGATGAATAATTTTTTGTCCGGTGAGCTTGCATAATAAAGTAATAGGTTCATTCATAAAAAAAATTGTACGTGAAGAAATTACAACAAATTCTTTACAGATATTATTTCGAAAAAATTTCAGTAGTTTTACAAAAAGAGGCAGTAATGTTTAGTTATTGCGATTTTGAACTCTAGCTTTTATTTTCGCAAAGCCATCAATGATGTAATTATAATCTAAAGCAGATGTTATTTCATGTTCAAGCTAACAATGAGAGACCAGCCAACTTCTCCTGATTAAAAGATCTTAAATATATTTTACTCAACTTGGAACTTTGAAAACCTTCTCTCTCTACTAGCAATGGCAACTGGTAGTGTCAATATGTTCTTACAGCAACTACAGCGTTTGGAAAAACTGTATTAGGCTCATTTTTATACGTGAAAGTTAAGGCCTCGTTAGGAAGCATTTGAATTGATAAAATTGTTACCAAGTGTAAGTACTTGAGATAATATTGTTCTACTCTTCTAATATCTTGAGTACAGTCAACACATGCTCAGGGCCGGACTTACGCATCAGCTAACTAAGCTACAGCTTAGGGCCTCACAAAAAGAAATAGATTTCAAGCTTTACTGCATTATGAAATATTTTTAATATTTAATCTATTATGCAAACATTTTATCTTTGCTTACCAATTCTAGAATAACGTTTCCATTAATTTCGCGTTTATTTTTCAATTGTTCTCTTCAATCAGAATAATTATATATATATATAACTTTCGAATATTTGGGGCCTTTTAAATTCGATAGCTTAGGGCCCTTTAAATATGCCTTAACTTAGGGCCTCAGAAAGCCAAAGTCCGGCTATGACCCTGCTTATACTAATAATATTTAGCTTCTTCAATTACTTGGATAATATGCTTTCGCACTTGACTGGCATCAGAAAAATTCGTTTTTTATTTGGTTACTCATATCCTTTACATTGAATTTTTCCTTCTGTGCCATTCTTCTTAAGTGATCGCTCATCACAGGCTTAACCTTTGGCTTAACCCTGCCGAACCCTATATTTGTTCTTAGAACGGAGACCAATAGTTATCTGGTAAAGGATCTTTACCCTCACATAGGGGGCGGGGGTGGCTCAGTCGGTAGCGCTCCAGGCTCGTAATCTGTAGTTCCCAAGTTCGAGTCCCAGCTGGGTCAGCGTTGAGATTTATCTCCGCAAAATTCCCGCCTTGCCCACGGTCAGTAGGGGACACCGATGGGCTTGAAAAGGCCGCCGTCCGTCGGATGGGACGTTACGCCATGGCCCCGTGTGCGGGAGAGCCATACCCTGTGCACGTTAAAGAACACGCTGGATGGCCTTGACGGGAGGCTACCATCTGTCTCCCAACAGCTGCTCCAAACAGCTCCCAACAGCTATTCCAGTGGATCCCCTCCCCCAGCCTTCTCTGAGCCTTCTGGGTCCATGTGACCTGGCCATTTAGCCCATGGTGTTCAAAAAAGTGCCGCTCAGAGGTAAAACAACCCAACCCTCACATAGATAGAAAATGCAGCAGTGGCAAAAAATGTGGGTTCTCAAAACCGTGTTGTGTTTTTTTTCAGTCAGTATTCTGCTTTTAGTTCCTCCATAGAGTTTATTTCTGCGCGACAAAATATGTCTTTTATGCGCCGGAAAATATTTATCGAATGAACAGATGCAGCAATTGTTATTTAATAAAAAAGGATTTTGAAAAAAATTAAGTGTTCAGATAGTGGGGACAAGGAACATAAAATAATAAAAATCATTTGTTCATTTTGCCAATTTGGATGGAATTCGATAATTTTAAAACATTAATCCTTAATCGCTTATAGTCTTTCTTACAGATTATCACTAGTGCAACAACACTGGTTTCTAACTTTAAAGTACGAAAAATATAAATTCGCAGCTCTCTAACTTCTTAAATAAGACTTTTATGGAAAACCGTAACTGAAAATATATTAAAGATTTCAGGTCCGTGGTATTTTGCCACCTCTGCCACCCTATTGTTACTACATTGATTTGTTTGTAATCTGCAATTCATTTTCAGCCTTATTTTTCCATAAAAAAAGCTTTTTTCCTACAGTTATAGAACTTCAAGGTGAGCTTTCCATTAAATTAACCTTGGAATACATTGATATTGGAATCCCAGTATAGCTGATATGAACACAAAATAATTCATGCCTTAGGCGGAAATCAAACCTATACCAATTGGCATATGGTAGTCAGAATCTGTGTTGAAGAAACTACTCTTTAACAAGTCACTCATTAGATAAATTATTTTAAATAGGAGAAAAGTAATTAAAATCTGTACTTCAGATTTATTTCAAAACTTCAAATTTAGTGTCCGACATTTAAACTTCGTAACGTGTTTTTAAGCTACATCACATTCGATTAAAAGAATCAATTTTAAACATTTTATTATTATTCGGATGCAAAAGTTTGATTTAGCGACTGTATGTGTCATACACAGTCGTATCAGAATAATATGACCACCTCATTCCCATTATTAGTCAAGTGGTCATATTATTCTGATACGACGGTGTATGAGTTTTTAAATGTGTTTAATGTATCATATGTTAATCTCATATGTTTTAATGTGTTTCATTGTCTCATATGCGTTTTTAAAAGGAAACATATGACCTATTCAGCATATCGTGTATCAAATTCATTTTTGGTGGAAATATATCTTAACCCTTAACTAAACACGTGTGATCTGAGAAACTGCAACGAAATTAAATACTATCACAAAACTTCTTATGTTTAAGATAGCAATTTGGTGCCAAAGTCTTTTAAATGGTACCAATAACTGTTAATCAATATTATTTTTGGGATTTCATCATCTCTACGTTCACGAGTAGCGATCGTTAAAGTAATATTTTGGTCTGTAAGACCCAATGTGTCTGCATACATTAGGTTCTTAAGAAATGGAATCAGTATATATATATACAAGTGATATTTTTATACGTAAACTTCAATTTTGTTGCATTTTTTTTTAATTTGGACTGGACAGATATATGGCTCTGAACTTGATTATGGATCCTGATTTTGCTGCACTGGTGGTCTTCTGTGGAGGGAAAATTTTCCGCTGTATTTTCTGTTTGTTTGTGGGTTAACAGCCCCAAGTGAATAGATTCACAAGATACGTTTATCAGCTGGTGGATAATCCTGAGCATAGGTCATCGCAGGCACCTGACTCTTTGCTTCTATTGGCATCGTCAAATTCTACATCGGAGGAAGTCTTCCAGTGTAGATGGCTTCAGCCTTTAATGGTGGGGGAACGGGTCTTTGCCTAATGTTTGCGATTAGGGGGCTGTTTGATATTGTCGGCATTCCTTCTCTCAATAAACATAGTTTCTTTAAACATCCCACTAACCATTTTCTCTCCATAGGTAGTTGGAATGTGAGGGCTCTGCACAGAGCTTTTTCTCTTGATGTCCTCACACAAGAATTCCACCATTATAGTTTAGATGTTCTCGGCTTGCAAAGAGCTTTTTCTCTTGATGTCCTCACACAAGAATTCCACCATTATAGTTTAGATATTCTCGGCTTGCAAGAGACCAAATGGACAGATAAAGGTCAGATTCTTAAAAATAATCTTAAATTTCCCTTTTCAGGGAAGGACGACAATAAGCATCACCAAGGCGTGGGTCTGCTTCTCAGCAGACACGCTAGTGATGCTCTTCTAGGATATAAGCGTATTAGTGAAAGGTTTCTTACAGCAAAATTTCAGACAAGCATTATAGACTTGAATGTTATCTGCTGTTATGACCCACTGAGGATGCCGATGAGGATGAGAAGGATAGGCTTTACGGACAACTTCAGGATATTTTGAATTCTCTCAAGAAAGGGTTGGGTTGTTTTACCTCTGAACGGCACTTTTCTGCACACAATGGGCTAAATGGCCAGGTCACATGGACCCCGAAGGCTCAGAGAAGGTTGGGGGAGGGGACCCACTGGAACAGCTGTTGGGAGACAGATGGTAGCCTCCCGTCAAGGCCATCCAGCGTGTTCTTTAACGTGCACAGGGTATGGCTCTCCCGCACACGGGGCCACGGCTTAACGTCCCATCCGACGGACGGCGGCCTTTCCAAGCCCATCGGTGTCACCCTACTGACCGTGGGCAGGGCGGGGAATTTTGCGGAGATAAATCTCAACGCTGACCCAGCTGGGACTCGAACCTGGGAACTACAGATTACGAGCCTGGCGCGCTACCGACTGAGCCACCTCCGCCCCTCTCAAGAAAGGAGATATTACCCTTGTTCTAGGTGACTTCAATGCCAAAGTTGGTACTGACTCCGACCTTTGGGAAGGAGTGATAGGCCCTTTTGGTATTGGTAGCTGCAATGACAATGGGCAACGTCTCCTACAGGTAAGTAAACTCAATGGTTTCAGAATAACTAACACATATTACAAACACCGCGACATACATAAGTACACATGGGTTTCACCTGATGGGCTGCATAAGAATATGATTGATTATATATTAATTAACAGCAAATGGGCTAGTTCTGTTAGGAATACCAGGTCATATAGGGGAGCTGAAATTGGATCTGACCATTACCTTGTTAAAAGTGTCTTGCAACTTAAACTTAAAAAGTGTTGTGCTAAAGTTAAAAAATTTACCTTTAATACTGAAGCTCTGAAAGACCCTGTTATAGACAAAGCTTACCATGATAGGTTACTTAGTCATTATGACAGTCATGGTATGCTTATTACTGAAGTTGAGGAAGAATGGGAACATTTTAAACAGGCTTTTTTGAACACTAACAATACCCTTTTAGGAAAAAAGGAGCAGAAGAGACAGAATTATCTGAGTGATAAGGCACTTGAGCTTATTTCGGAAAGAAAGAACTGTAGGAATGTCCTTAATCAATACCCTACTAGTCATAATAGAATGCATTACAGAGAACTTAATAAACGTGTTAAAGATCAGTTAGCTGCTGATAAGAATCTTTGGCTTGATGGTTTGGATGAAAAAGTCGAGGAAGCAGTTAGACAGCAGAGAGCTGTAACAGATAATTAATGTTTTGTGTGGTAGAAAACTGACAGGTATACAGGGATTGAAGCATAAACAAGGTAAGGTTATAGAAGGTGAGGATTCTGTCATGGCTAGGTGTACTGAGCATTTCAGTGATATTCTAAACAATGTTTTTAGTTCTATTCCCATTGTTTGCATGTTGGCCCTATAACACAATCTGAAGTTATTTTGGCTATTTCTAAACTTAAACTTCATAAATCCCCAGGGGTAAATGAAATTACTACAGAAATGCTTAGAGCTGGGAATATTTCTGTCACCACTTGGATGACTGAAATTTTGAATATCTTTTATGATAAAGGGATGGTTCCTGAATATTTTACCAGAGCTATTATTATCCCTATTTTCAAAAAAGGTGATCGCAGTTCTTGTGATAATTATAGAGCAATTATTTTACTCTCTGTTAAAGGTAAAGTTCTTTCCATGATTGTGCTTAATAGAATTAAGAATCTGGTTGACAGTCAATTGCGTGATGAGCAATGTGGATATTAGAAGTGGTAGTCGACGTGTGGATCAGATATTTTCACTTAGGCAGATTCTTGAGAAATGTTTAGAGTTTCAGAAACCTTTGGTTGCTAGCTTTGTTGATATCAAAAAGAATTTCAACTATGTTGATTGTCATAATTTGTGGCTGACTGTGAGATCATATGGTATACCTGACGTTAACATAATGAAAGCTCTCTATAATAACACTGAGTCGTGTGTGAGAGTTGGTAATGCTTGTAGCAATTGGTTTAGCATTACTTCTGGTGTTCGACAAGGATGCATTTTGTCTCCTTATCTCTTTAGTTTGGTTATTGATTGTGTTATGCAAAATTCACTGCAAGGGAAAGATTTTGGCCTTAAATGGGCTGGAGATACGAAAATTTCTGATTTAGATTATGCTGATGATTTAGCCCTTTTGGCAGATGATGTTGAAGAGATGAACTCGTTCATTCGAGCTGTTGATGAGACTGGTAGTAGAGTAGGTTTGGTTATAAACAGAGAGAAAACTAAAGTGATGAAAATTGGTCAGGCAGGCTGTGATTCAATTAATCTGAATGGTTGCAGTCTTGAGCAGGCATCACATTTTAATTATCTTGGGAGCTACGTAACAGATAATGGTGATGTGCAGCATGAGATTAACAGACGAATAGGGATTGCTGCCGGGACTTTTAAGAATCTATGGAGAGTGTGGAGAAATAGGCCTATACACCTAAAGACTAAAATTAGACTGTATAATAGTTTGGTTCTTTCTAGGGTTAGTTATGGTAGTGAAACTTGGACACTTTGTAAACAAGATAACAGGAAACTAGATGCTTTTGATTCCAGATGCTTACGCAGTATCTTGGGCATTAGGTGGTTCAACTTTGTAACTAATGATGAGATTAGGCAAAGGAGTTTGCAACCTCCTTTAAGCAGCATATTGTGCAGAGAGAGACTCCGTTGGTTTGGCCATGTTGCCCGTATGAATAATTATAGATTGGCGAATAGGGTGCAGTGTGCCTAGAGGCCTCAGAAAGAAGGGGAAACCTAGGATGCGGTGGGCAGACAATGTCAAATAGGACCTTGTTAGAATTGGTATGCAGTGGCCAGATGCAGTAGATGTAGCTCAGGATAGACTTGCTTGGAGAATTAAATTGCACGGTCTGGTTGAATCTCCGTAGCCCATGTCTGCTTGAGGAGGAGGAGGATACATATGTTCTATTTATGAAATAGAGTTGTTACACTTAATTAAAAAAATAGGCGTTTTAGAGAGTATTATTTCGATAATTATAATATATTTTTGTGGACTCATCACTAAATAAATAATACAATAAATGGAAAATTAATTTTTC
Source organism: Ryuthela nishihirai (assembly GCA_038380435.1). Taxonomy (NCBI): domain Eukaryota; kingdom Metazoa; phylum Arthropoda; class Arachnida; order Araneae; family Heptathelidae; genus Ryuthela; species Ryuthela nishihirai. The sequence continues at coordinate 63,834,165 of JAWZYU010000008.1, forward strand.
TTTCAATGGAATTTTCTAGAATAACTGTATAACGCAGTATTACTTAGGTGGCACTATATCATTCACGTTAATTTGTGACCTTTCATTTCAGCATTTGGTCTCTGAGACCATATGTGTGTACTTACGCTACAAAAATTCGATATGCGGTTACGGGTTAGGAAAAAACAATTAAAATATTTATTCAGTGATTCTCAAACTGTGGGTTTACGAGCTTCTTGCAAGGGGGTCGCAAGGCTCCAATAGTTTTATAATTGATAGTATTTTTAGTGCAAATATTCTTTGCAATATTATGTGAGAAAAATATTTTGTCAAAAATATATTTTTGCGTTTAAAACAAATACAAATAGCCAGCATTTTTTAAAACCTTTTCATCCTACGAATCCTTTTCATGGTAATATGTAATCTTGTGAACCCCCAAACAAAAATATTTTGGAGTGATTTGTCATTTTCACATGCTCTGTTCTAGGAAAGAATTTCAAGTGATTACAAATTCTAATAAAGCTATTCTCAGTTTCTGATTAGTATATGACTTTAGACTAGGGCAGGCATGGCCAACATACGGCCCGCGGGCCGGATCCGGCCCGCGTAATGAATTTATGTGGCCCGCGAACAATTTTTCAATATTAACATTTAACTTCTAGTAATTAATCGAATGAATTCTCGATACTTCTATATTTTTTAAAAAAGATTCCGTTATAAAGAATTAAAACTTTTATACTCATCTGCACTCGATGTTCAAGCGACGTTGCCAGCAGGCGAATAAAATATTTTTGCATAGTGCAAAAATATTTTAAAAATCGATCATGTCACAAATGTAGTTGTGAAATTAGTGAATTTCCTACGATCAAAAGGATTAAATCACAGGCAATTTATTGATCTCCTTGAAGAACTAAATACCAGTCATTTAGATGTACTATATCACAATAAAATCCGTTGGTTAAGTTTGGGAAAAGTTTTAAGACGTGTGTGGGACCTTCAAGAGGAAATAAAAATATTTTTAATGCTTAAAGAAAATGAGGATTTTCCTGAATTATTAGGTCCAAATTGGATTTGTGATTTAGCATTTTCTTTGGATATTCTCACACATTTGAACGAATTTAACACATGTATACAAGGAAAAAATTTATTTGCTCATGATTTAATACAGAAATTAAGAGCTTTTAAAATGAAGCTTAGCCTTTTTTTCTACAATTCTGGCTGAATGTAAATTTGATCATTTTCCAACGTTACAGACCATATCTTTAAATATTTTAAAAGAAAAGGTTAAAACATTTAATAAAAACATCCTTGCACTAATGACAGATTTCGAGCAGAGATTCGATTGCTTCAAAAAAATTGATAAAATTTTATCTATTATCCGAAATCCATTTTCTGTACAAGTTGATGACGTTCCTGTTGATATACAATTAGAAATAATTAATTTACAATGTGATGAATTATTACATGAGAAATATCGAGAAGAGCAAGAAAATTTGTGTAATTTTTATAAGCAATTGAATAATGAAAAATATGGAAATTTAAAAAAACTTGCCAAGACGTATTTAGTAATCTTTAGCTCAACTTATATTTGTGAACAAACCTTTTCTATAATGAATCTAAATAAAAGTAAAACAAGATCAAGATTGAATGATTTACATTTGGAGGCTGTGTTAAGAATAGCTACTACAAGTATAGAACCAGATATTAAAAAAATAATAAGCGATGCAAACCGCCTCAACACGTCGCATTAGTTATTATGTTAATTTGTTGTATTGATTTACTTACAATTATTCATAAACAAATTTCATAATAAAATTTTGTTTACTTAAAGAAATAAGTGTTTTGCTTAACATTTTTCAATTTTAATATTTCGTCCGGCCCGTGAAAATATTTTTTTTTCCAATCCGGCCCGTGAAAATATTTTTTTTTTCCAATCCGGCCCGTGAAAATATTTTTTTTTTCCAATCCGGCCCGGGGGCAAAAACAGTTGGCCATGCCTGGACTAGGGGGTTCTCAACGTGGGGTATGCGGTAAAATTTTTTGGGGTACGTCGTGAGAGCTCAAAAGTCACTAGATTTAGTAACAAAGTCAGTGCTTTATTTTATTCCCATTGTTATACTAATTGTAGTTTTATCTATCTATACAAGGGGTACGCCAGTTACATACACATTTCCAGGGAGATACACATTTCCGTGACGCATAAAAGGTTGAGAACCACTGCTTTAAACAATTAAATTTAATTTGAAAACAGTAAAAATATGGGACAAATTTTGACCTAGGGTGCCCATTTAATGGGAATGCATGCCTATTAGTCACACCAGAATTGCACTCACTTATGCAGTACTTTAAGTTAAAATTCAGCTTGTATTAAGTAAGAAAAAGCACAGTGCTTTTGCTATTAATAATGCGAATAACACAATAATTACCTGCGACCCGCTGCAGTAATAATTTAACTAACCGCTGTGGTAATTATACGTACAATTTTGAAGCGTTAATATTGTGGAAAAGAGTTGGATTATTTCACCTCTGAGCCGCACTTTTTTGCACACAATGGGGTAAATTGCCAGGTCACAAGGACCCCAAGGGTCAGAGAAGGTTTTGGGGAGGAAACCCAAATGGTATCATTCATCCCAGCATTCAATAGTGCTCTCTGGCTACTGAAACCAAAACTAAAAATAACTTGTTGTTGTGCAAAAAATGACACGGCCCTGCGAAGCAGATGGTACTAATTAGTAAGAAATGTCTGAAAATGCAACAGGAGAAAATTTATAGATTTCACTGAAATTTTCCCAAATCTCAAATTTAAGCAATATTTCTTTAATAGTTATTGAAACTAATTTTTGACAGCAGTGTCTGCTTACCTAAACACTCAAAATTGGTGGAAACTACAAAACCATTGATGAAAAGTAAAAAACAATCGGTGAAAAAATTTTATGGAAACTAAAAATTCAAATTTAGACAAACTTTTAAAATATAGTAAAACCCGTTTATAATGAAGACTTATAATGAAATAACAGCTATAACGAAGCAAAGTACATAACCTCTGCACGTTCAACAGCACTCTGGAAGGCCTTAACGGGAGGCTACAACCTCTTCTGAGTCCCGTCGGGTACTTGTGTCCTGATCGTTTGGTCCATTGTGCGCATAAAAAGTGCAGCTCAGAGGTAAAACAGCCCAGTGATTTTAGTGATTAGCCACTGAGAAAAAAAAACTATATTCTTAAACAGCGGCAGAAAATTTTAATATTGACCGAGAGCAGGGGGACGAAGGTGCTCAGTCGGTATGCACCAGGCTTGTAATATGCAGTACCCAGGTTCGAGTCGCAGCTGGGCCAGCGTTGCGATTTATCTCTGCGCTCATGCCCTTGGTAATTGGGACAGCGATGGTTGGTATCATGCCCTTGGTAAGTAATTGGTATCATGCCCTTGGTAAGTAAGGAACAGCGATGGGTTGGTAAGGCTGCCGTTCGTCGGATGGGATGTTAAGCCGTTTCCCCATGTTCAGGAGAGACATACCCTGCGCACGTTAAAGAACACGCTGAATGGCCTTGACGGGAGACTACCGTCTGTCTCCTAACAGCTGTCCAGTAGTCCCCTCCCCCAACCTTTTCTGAGCTCTCTGGGTGATTGTGACCTCGCCATTTAGCCCACTGTGTGCAAAAACGTGCTACTCAATGGTAAAACAACCCAGTGACCAAGTAAAGAGCCATTAAGAAAAAAAAAACTATATTCTTAAACAGCAGCAGAAAATTCTCTACCTAAAAACATTACACGTCTAATAAGTAATGTATTAGGGGGGAGAGGACTATATTTTAAAGGAATCGATAAAATATATTGATTATAAAAAACAAAAATATACAGTTTTGAGTTAGTACTATGAATTGGAAACTCGTTTAGTTATGCACCTAAAACTGTTTTGTCAAAAAATTGGGAGAAATAAGCCAATATATGATCAGCGGGTTGGAACGGTCTGTTCTAAGAGATTTTACTTCTTTTGCCACCACAATAAACTTTCATTTTGTCACCTCGAATTTATCAACAGGATATCATATTTTTTTAAGGAACAGCTTCATTATTAGCAGGGCTATTGATAAAAATTTCCTGTTCATTTCAGAAATATTAACAAATTTGGTTAATAGTGTTTTCAGTTCTTACAGAAGTTTCTGTCATTCTACAGAAAGTTAAACACAGTAACTGCTCAACTTCAGAGGAGGTTACAAGTTTGCGTAATTAGTATCGTTTTCAACCTTAAGCGGCAGAGTAAAATACCCATATACCATGCAAAAATAATCTTTTATATAAATAATTAACTCTTCATGTCTTCTTTTTTTCAGTGCTAGGTTTTGCCCCAGGTTCCAACGTGATGCGCATAATCTTCGCCTCGGATGGATTGACTTCAAGGCGCGGGTTTGAAATGCGACTCAGCCAACTGAGAAATTCTTGCTACAGACCAGTGGGTAAGTTGCAGACTCTATTTCCTCCAGAAAAGTGACCCATTCTGACCATAATTCCACTTCAGAAAAAAATTCCTTGGCACCCTCTCTTATGGTACCAATAAAGTGGGTTTGCTTTCTATTAAGACTAGTAGGATATTGATTATGGACATTCCTGCAGTTCTTTTTTTTTTTCTGAAATAAGCTCAAGGGCTTTATCACTCAAATAATTCTGCCTAATCTGCTCCTTTTTTTTCTCTAAAAGAGTACTGTTAATTTCCAAAAAAAAAAGTCTGTTTAAAACGGTCCCATTTCTTCCTCCACTTCAGTAGTAAGCAAACCATCACTGTCATAATGACTAAGTAACCTATCATGGTAAGCTTTAGCTATAACAGGGTCTTTCAGAGCTTCAGTATTAAAGGTAAATTTTTTAACTTTAGCACAACACTTTTTAAGTTGCAAGACACTTTTAACAAGGTAATGGTCAGATCCAATTTCAGCTCCTATATATGACCTGTATTCCTAATAGAACTAGCCCATTTGCTGTTAATTAATATATAATCTGTCATATTCTTATGCAGCCCATCTGGTGAAACCCATGTGTACTTATGTATGTCGCGGTGTTTGTAATAAGTGTTAGTTATTCTCAAACCATTAAGTTTACTTACCTGTAGGAGACGTTGCCCATTGCCATTGCAGCTATCAATACCAAAAGGGCCTATCACCCCTCCCCAAAGGTCAGAGTTAGTAACAACTTTGGCATTGAAATAACCTAGAACAAGGGTAATGTCTCCTTTTTTTGACAGAATTCAAAATATCCGTAAAACCTATCCTTCTCATCCTCATTGGGGACATAACAGCAGATAGCATTCAAGTCTTTAATATACTTAAGATAAATTAAATCTAAGATTAATTAGAATTTACAACATGCATAAAATTTCAAAAAGGTCATAAACATCAAGTAATCACATGAAAGATAAAAAAAAGTTTCGTTTTCATTCTTGTAAACATTTAAAATTTACTCTATAAAATTACAGTTAGCTTTGCAAAAAACCCTCTTGCATCAAGGTACATTATATAGAGAGCTCTAAGATATGGAACTCGTTAGCAAAACCGATACAAAATGTCGTTTTTGAGTCTTGAATTGAACTTGACATCAGACGAAGACAATATACTGCGCCAGCTAAGTTCTTATAGCTACTAAGTGTCGCCGACGATGTACTATCCACCACGCGCAGCATGTTGTTGTTCCCACCGCCGGTTAAAATGAAATTCTTTTCTGGTACCCACTGACAACAGTACAAGAAACAAGTGTACTTATCGGAAACAATGTCTCGAACGTGATTACCCTTTCTGTAGTCCCATATCTGCAACTCGTTGTATTTCATCCACGATGCAGTCACCATACTTCGACCATCTTCATTAAAGTCAATGCCATCCCCACATATGTGAGGCCCGATGATTCTTCGCACTGATAGCGGTTCTCTCTCGTCCCAGAAACGCACCATGTTGTCCCATCCACCAGAAACAAGTTCGTAAGGATTAATGGGATGATATTTTAGAGCAAATACTCGCTGGATATGGCTGTGCATGATGTCTTGTTTCTCACATTTTTGCAGAGTTCTTATCAGCCTTTGTGAATTAATGTCGTAAATGTTAATTTTACCGTCACATCCACTTAAAGCGAACTTCCGAATATCAGGACTTACGCAATTAACTAACGTTGATCTGTCTTCTGTAACTGTCCAAAGAGTTTTGAATGATTTCAGATCTACTATATCGGTCAACCCAGAAGAACCTGAACACAATAAAAGGGCATCATCTTTTGTACGATCTTCCACAAATGACACAAATGTAATGGGCAGTTCTTTTACTTTTTGATCAGTTAATGTAGTCATCAGGTGTCCATTTTTGGCATCACGGATTTCAACTGATCCATCAGCTAATCCAATAGCAAGCAATTTTTTTTGCATTGGGTTTCTGGAAACGTCGCAGCACATAGGTTCCGAATGTGCTTCGTTTTTCCTAATAATTCTGAGCTGTCCATCCAGAACAGGAGGTTCCGCTGCCCTCACATTATCTCGAAAATTACTAAAACCATGCCTTAATTCTTTTTCTAAAGGATGTTTTAAAAAGGTACGAATATTTAAACTTGGGTGATTCTTTATTAAATGCGTTGACTTGGTAGATGGTTTTGATCCCATTTTCTAATTAACTTTACCTGACTTCCAGCCTCATTAGGACGAAGCAAACGAAACAAATTAAAGTTGGTTCAATTAACATATCAAACATTAATATAGAAATACTACAGTAGATTTAAACTTAAATAAGTCGTCAGGAGCCATGATTAACTTGATATTCTAAATAAGAACTGAACATTCTTATTCATTATAGTGATATGGTGATGCATGCTTATGATCAACAATTGTAACAGGTGCCACGAGAAACCACTCTCAGAGGCCCTAAGAGACGCAATACCGTTCTGGAAAGGATCAGATGTAATGCTCGTGCAGCAGGAGGTACGAGAGTGCACGGGAGCTATATACTATTCTGAAAAGGTTGAGATGTATTTCTCGGAGCAACATAATGCTTAGTTTAAGAAGAAAACGTAATCAACGAAATTTCATTTAGGTTGGGATGTTTTATCTATGAGCACTTTTTAATTCGCACACGATGGATTAAATGGCCAGGTCACTAAAACCCCAAGGCCTCATATTTAAATAAGGAAAGCGAATAGACAGATAAGTACTTTCTTTAAAGATTATCCAGCAACAGCTTTTAAAATGCAAACAGTATGATTCTTGTGAGCATAGTGCACTGGCTTCTCATCCGGTATTATACTTTTTTTTTTACCTCTGAGCGGATCTGCAAAATTCCCCGCCCTGCCCATGGTCAGTAGGGGACACCGATGGGCTTGGAAAGGCCGCCGTCCGTCGGATGGGACGTTAAGCCGTGGCCCCGTGTACCGGAGAGTCATACCCTGTGCACGTTAAAGAACACGCTGGATGGCCTTGACGGGAGGCTACCATCTGTCTCCCAACAGCCGTTCCAGTGGGTCCCCTCCCCCAATCTTCTCTGAGCCTTCGGAGTCCTTGTGACCTAGCCATTTAGCCCATGGTGTGCAAAAAAGTGCCATTCAGAGATAAAACAACCCACAACAACCTCTGAACGGAACTTTTTTCTTGCAGACAGTGGACTAAATGGCCAGTTCACAAGAAACCCTAGGGCTCAGAAATAGTTGGGGATCCACTGGTGAGCTCTTAAGAGGCATACGGGAACCTCCCGTCAAGGCCAACCATCGTGTTGTTTACATACACCGGATATGGCTCCCATGCACATGGAGCCAGAGTTTAATATTCTATCCGAAGGAGGGGGATTTTATTATCTCGGTCCCTCGGATGCAGAAAATAATTTGATCAACTGAGTCTCCAAATGGTAAGATATTCATTGGAAGGAGAGCTATGCACTAATACCCTGTGATGATGCACAGAACCGATCAGGCCTTGCACTAAAGTCCGACCATGCTTTCTCGTGGTGCAGATCGTTAATATCTTTCAAAAGAAATACTCTCTTGTAAAAGGGAATGGAAGGGGAGTAGTAGTCTAGATCGGTAGGCCATACTGATCTGGACTACTATGGCTACTTTTCTTTTTTTCCTACACTTATGAGAAGAGGTTAACAGGGTCCTGGTGCTGACTATATACACTAACCAGAATGAAATAAGGCTCTGAGCTTATGGGTTTCTGTTGAGGGAAAATCTTCCATGTTGTTTTCTATTTGTAGGTTGACAGTCCTAAGTGAATAGATTCACAGAACACGTTTTATAAGTTGGTGGTAATCCTGATTAGAGGCCATCGCATGTACCTGAACTCGTGTTTCTACGGGCATCGTCAAGCCAACATTGGAAGAAGTTTTCCAGTGTCAATGGCTTCACCCTTTGGTATTTGGGGGAGCACATCTTTGCCCAATGCCTGCGATTAGGGTTGTTTGAGATTGTTGGTACTTTCTCTTTCAATATACATAGTTTCTTTAAACATCCCACTAATCATCATTTTCTCTCCACAAATTCTTGGAAAGTGATGACTCGGCACAGATATTATTCTCTTGATGTCCTCACAGAATTTCACCGTTATAAACTAAATATCCTCGGCTTGCAAGCAAGAGCCAGATGGACAAATATAGGTCAGATATATAAAAAAACAATTTTATATTCCTCTTTTCAGGGAAAATAAAAAAAGTGATCGCAGTTCTTGTGATACTAAAGGGATATCAGCCTACTTTCTGTTCCAAGTAAACTTTTTTGCATGATTATGCTTAACAGAATAAAGAATCTGGTTGATGGACAATTGGGTGATGAGCAGTGTGGACTCAGAAGTGACATGGGATATAACGATCAGATTTTTTACTTGGAAGATTCTTGAGAAATGTTTAGAGTTTCAAAAACCTATGGTTACTAGCTTTGTAGATTTCAAAAAAGGCTTTTGACTCTGTTGACTATCATAATTTGTGGTTGGATTTGTCGTGTGATCTTATGGTATAACATACGAGTCAGTTAACATATTGAAAGCTCTTTATAGTAACACTGAGTCATGTGTGAGAATTTGTAAAGCTTGTGGCGATTGGTTTTGCATTGCTGGTGGAGTTAGACAAGGGTGCATTTAGTTTCCTTTTTCTGTTTTGTTTGGTTATTGATTATGTCATGCGAAATTCTTTGCAAGGAAACGATTTTGGCCTTAAATGGTCTAGAGATTTCAAAATTTCTGATTTAGATTATGCAGATGATTTGGCCCTATTGGCTAATGATGTTGATGAGATGAATTCTTTTATTAGAACTGTTGATGAAACTGGCAGTAAACCAGTCTCATCAATAGCTCTAATAAACATATATATTAAATATAAGAATATATAAGAGTTTTGGTGATAAATAGAGAGAAAACTAAAGTGATGAAAATTAATCAGGCAAGTTGTGGTTCTGTTAATCTGAATGCTTGCAACCTTGAGCAAATGTCTCAGTTTCATTATCTTCGCAGCCATGTAACAGATACTGGTGATGTGCGGAATGAGATTAACAGACGAATAGATATTGCTGCCAGGACTTTTTAAGAATCTCTTGGGAGTTGTGGAGAAATAGGCGTATACACCTTAAGACTAAAATTAGACTGTATAATATTTTGGTTCTTTCTAGAATTAATTATGGTAAGTGAAACTAGGACTCTTTGTAAACAAGATAACAGGAAACTTGATACTTTTGATTCTATATGCTTACGCAGTATCTTGGGCATTAGGTGGTTCAACTTTGTAAGTAATGATGAGGATAGGCAAAGGAGTCGGCAACCTCCTTTAAGCAGCATATTGTGCAGAGAGGGACTGTTGGTTTGGCCATGCTACACGTATGCATAACTATAGATTAGCTAATAGGGTTATGAACAGTATACCTAAAGGCCTCAAAAAGAGGGAGAGAACTAGGCTGCTGTGAGCAGACAGTGTCAAACAGGAATTTGTTAGAATTGGTCTACAGTAGCGAGATGCAGCAGATGTAGCTCAGGATAGATGTGTTTGAGAACTAAATTGCCCAATCTGGTTGGATCTCCGGAGCCCATAGGCTGCTGGAAGGTGGTGGTGATGACGACGACGATGGTGATGAGTCAACCTCCACACCTTTTCGTAGGGAATGGTTCCTGTAGCCTTATAATTCTTTTACGTATATAATCAATGATATTTGAGACTGCATATTTAAACATATGAACTATTAGAAATAACGAAGTATATACTATGCAATCTCGGCAATTGTCTGTCTCCTAAACCACTGATCTTTTGAAACCCAAAGCCATTTGTTTCGAAATTAATAATTTGATAATCAAATTACAAAATTTTGTGCTTCTCTATTTGCGAACTCATAGACTCAGCGGCCACTTTATTAGGTAAGGTACACATTCCTTATTATGACTATAATAACTCAGATACAGAACTTAGCAATTTCTTAAATAAGCTTTTTATGAAAAAATATGACTGGAGATTATTTACAGATCTCAATCAAATCTATTTCAATCTCGGTTTTCGACAATTCCCGTTCGGTATTCAGAGTTAAGAAATTGCTGAAAATCGAGACTGAAATAGGTTTAATTGAGATTTTTAAATTATCATCATTCACATTTCTTCATAAAAAGTTTATTGAGAAGTTACTGAGTTCTGTATCTGGGTTATTATAGTCATAACATTAAATTGCACTTAATAAAGTAGTCGCTAAAAGTTGTTTCCCTTGCACCTAGAAATGCCTTATAGAAATCTTCACATCTTGTTCCACAGGTCCCGATTCTAGGACGTGTGGTACTTTCAACGAGGTGAACAGCTACATCCAGAGCGAGAACTTCCCCCTCCTTTACAATGCCAACACAGACTGCGTATACAAAATCCTTCGCTTCAACAAAGACATCTGCCAGCTCGAGCTCTACTTCTCGCATTTCGACGTCGCCACAGACAATAGCGCCACCTGCGATCGAGATTATTTAGAAGTGAAAGGAGCACGCTACTGCGGCAAAAGAGATGGCCAAAGAGGTAAGCAAAACATTGAAATACACTGCTCAACCAAAATATAAAAGATTTTCCATGTTATGTCAATGGGAATCTAACTTCGAAGCTCTGTAACTTCTAAAATATCCATTTAATGCGAAAATGTGATTGAAGATAAATTAAAAACATTTAAATCTTTCTAAATCTTAATTTTCCAAAATATTCTTCGGTATTTAAAGTTATGGAAGCTGGAATATTTAACACTAAATATTTAGAAAACAAAATTCCGAATTTTATGCACATTTCTAAAATTTATATTTATTTCAGTTAATGGTTTGAAACAATACTAATTATTTAAGTTTTAATTAATTTCTGATTCAAATTCTTACGACTCATGTATTGTGAAATAATCTAACATTCATAACTCTTTAAACACTTAACGAATATTGTTGGAAAACGAGATTTAAATACATTTGATTATAATCTTTAATTTATCTTCAGTCACATTTCTCCATTAAGTGTTATTTGAGACGTTATAGAGCTTCGAAGTTCCCATTGACAAAACCTTAAAATTGTTTTGGTAGGTCAGTGTAGAATGCAATGGATAATAAATAACTAATCTCATTGCAGTGTATGTGACCTATAGAATAAAGGACGAACTCGAAAAATTTTTGATTCTGTTGCTTAACAATGTCCACCTCTAATATCACAAATAATACAGATAAATAAATTCAGAAACAGTCCACAAAAGATAATCTATAACGTCCTTCCAGTCTATAAGGTTTCATACACCATACTACACGTTAATACTAAACGTCTGATACACTTCCAAATTAACGAATGGCAATAGGTCTGGGGACGGCTTTGAGTGCACAGCTTATTCTTTTATTGATAACATGTAGGATAAGTTTTAAATTCTAGTGGATTTTTCTGTACTTCCACATATCACATCCCCGGGGGCGTAGCAATGGGGGGAAGGCTCCTCCCCAAAGTTAATCGGAATTGGAAAAATTTGAAACGACTTTGTAAAATCTAGATGAATTCTGAAAAATTGAGATTTTTTTTGTAAAATTAAGAGTTAGAAAAATCTAAAGAACTTGGCAAAATCTAGGGTAGTTGCGAAATCGAGGCAACTTGGCAAAATACAGGTGACTTGTGAAAATTGGGATTAATTTTGTGAAATCAATGAAAGTTGGCAAAATCGGAAAAACTTTACAAAATTCAGGTAAGATGTAAAAAATGGGATTTTTTTCTGTAAAATTATAATCAGTTGGCAAAATGCATGAGAGTTTGCAAAATCAAGGTAACTTGGCAAAATCTAGGGCAGTTGGAAAATTTCAAATCCACTTGGTAAAATACAGGAAAGTTGTGAAAATTGGGATTGGTTTTGTGAAATTAAGGAGAGTTGGCAAAATTCAGATGAGATGTAAAAAAATTGGGTTTCTTTCTGTAAAATTATGGCAAGTTCGCAAAATCTAGGGGAGTTGGCAAAATTCGAAGCCACTTGGTAAAATACAAGTGAGTTGCGAAAATTGGGATTGGTTTTGTAAAATTAAGGAGAGTTGGCAAAATTCGAAGGGACTTGGCAAAATTTAAGTGAGATGTAAAAATTGGGATTTTTTTTCTGTAAAATTATTGCAAGTTGGCATAATTCGAAGTCAATTGGTAAAATACAGGCAAGTTGTGAAAATTGGAATTGTTTTTTGTGCAGTTAATTAGAGTTGACAAAATTCCAATTGACCTAGCAAATTCAGGGGAGATGTATGAAATTGGATTTTTTCTCTAAAATTATTGCAATTTGGCAAAATCGAGGCAACTTCGCAAAATCTACGGGTTGGGTTGTTTTACCTCTGAGCGGCACTTTTTTGCACACCATGGGCTAAATGGCCAGGTCACATGGACCCCGAAGGCTCAGAGAAGGTTGGGGGAGGGGACCCACTGGAACAGCTGTTGGGAGACAGATGGTAGCCTCCCGTCAAGGTCATCCAGCGTGTTCTTTAACGTGCACAGGGTATGGCTCTCCCGCACAAGGGGCCACGGCTTAACGTCCCATCCGACGGACGGCAGCCTTTCCAAGCCCATCCGTGTCCCCTACTGACCGTGGGCAGGGAGGGGAATTTTGCGGAGATAAATCTCAATGCTGACCCAGCTGGGACTCGAACTTGGGAACTACAGATTACGAGCCTGGCGCGCTACCGACTGAGCCACTCCCGCCCCCAAAATCTACAGGAGTTGGCCAAAAAGAGGTAACTTTTAAAATGAGAAATCTAGGGCAGTTGTCAAAATTCGATCCCCTCTCCCGGAGCGAAATTCTGAGTGCGACCGCGGTAAAGACAGAAGTTAGATAAGGTCTTATTTTCACAGTTAGCAAAATTGTAATTTCGAGTTGGAAAATTCTCGTTGTCTCCCCCAACCATAGTCCTGCGTTACGCCCCTGCGCATCCCCTTTGTTATCCACTTCATTCAGTTCATTTTTCAGAAAATCTTGTTTTTTAAAAATAAGAATTTTTTTTTGAAATTACACTTTCTTGAAAAAAGTTAAGGGCAATTGATATTTTCAATTAACTAATATATAACGTGTTTCCAAAAGGTCTAGTCAAACTTTGGAAACATGTTCTACTGCGCATAGTGATGAAAAAAGTTCCTACGAACATTGGGCCAGAAACGCTTCCGTTCCGAATTATAAGACATTTTGAGAGTGTAAGTAAGAAATCCTGTAAAGTTAATTAGTTTTTACCCTAGTTATTACCGCACACTGTAAGTGATCGATGAGAACAATTATGTAAGTCTACATCAGAGCAAGTGTTCGAAATAGCCTCCTGAGTAGCAATTCACGCTTCACAGCATCTTCTCATCGATTGTCGGACACGTTCGAAAAGTTCCGGAATTTTCTGAATTCTTTGACAACCATCCACGATCCATTCGCGGAGAACTTGTATATTAGGAAACGAGGTAGCGTAAACATCAAACTTAAGTGTCCTCATACGAAGAAATCCAATGGATTCAAATTGGGAGATTGTGCAGGCCATTCAATTGGTTTACTTCTACCAAACCAACGGGTAAGATAAGTACGATTAAGATCACCAAGAGTGGTGGGATTTCCCCCAGCATCTGCATACATCATATGCCATCAGACATGCAAATATATTTGGAAATGTACAGTCTTTGCATATTGGAAACCATTATTATAGTCCTTTATATATCGAATCAGTATTCTTTTTTCACACACATATATATTTATTATTATATCTTTTCTGTCGATTCATGAAGTTTGCTATTAATAGCATGCTATATTTGTTTTTTCATTTCTCCAGTGTTGGTTGATTTTCCAAGTAACCAGAACGAGATCACCATCCGTTTCAAGACAGATAGTTATGAACAGTTGTCTGGTTTCCGAATCGAGGCTAAACAGCTAACTTCCGGATGCTCGCCTACGCCATCAGAAAGTAAGTGGTTAAGGTTATCCTCTATAACATCATTATTATTCCATTCATAACAGCATTATTATTCCGAGTTCCACTGATAGAATATTATTTAAAGAATTTTTCCATAGTTTCTATTAATATTTTTAAACACACCATTAGATGGTTCTTTTTCCTTTAGTTTCTTATTTTATTCTTGAATATTTTAATCCATTCTTTAAGTGTAGTGAATAAGCGCATGGCCATCGGCAGAACATTTTTATCGAAGGGGGGAGGGGGAAGGAAATCAGCTTTAAGGCAAAAGTATTTCGACTAAGCCGTTCATTAATGTGCTTAGTTGCAAAATCAGCAATCATGCATAATACACCAATGATACCCGAAAAAAAAAAAACGAAAAAACCGACACTTGTTATTGAAAATGCAAAAAAAGTTTTTTCCTATTAATAAATAAATATAATAGATATGGTAAGAAAACAAAAGAAACCATAAAAATATCAATATTACATTTCGTTAAGGAAAAAAGTACATTATTTTTTGGCCTACCTCTACTATCATAAATTAATTTTTTGATCAACTTTTCCAGGGTGGTGGAACCAACCCTCTCTCCCTGCCGACGCCCATGGGTAACCATCGAAAAGATTTTATGTTGTTTTTCTTCAGATTGGGTTGTTTTATCTCTGAGCAGCTTTTTTTTTTTGCACACATTGGCTAAATGGCCAGGTGGCAAAGATGCCAAGGATTCAGAGAAGTTTGGAGGAAGGGGACCCCCTGGAGAACTGTTAGGAAACAGATGGTAGCCTCCTGTCGAGGTCATCCAGCGTATTCTTTAAGGTGCACAAAGTATGGCTCTCCCATGCACGGGCCACGTTTTTATGTCCCATTCGACAGACGGCGGCCTCTCCAAGACCATCGGTGTCTCCTACTATCCGAAGGAAGGGTTGGGGTATACCGAAGATAAATATCAACGCTGTCACAGGTGGTATTCGAACTTGGGAACTGTAGATTACGAGCCTAGCTCGCTACTGACTGATCCAACGCCCGCCCTTTGTTTTTCTTCTAGTGGAACTTTTACGCACACAATGGGCTAATTTGCCTAAAACACTTTCGCTAAAAGTTAAAATATATTTTACTAGATTATCAGAAGATTACCCTTCATTGAATGATAGGGGGCGGGGATGGCTCAATCGGTAGTGCTCGTAATCTTCAGTTCCCAAGTTCGGATCCCAGTTGGGTCAGTTTTGAGATTTATATCCGCAAACCTCCTCACCCTGCCCTCGGTCAGTAGGGTTCACCGATGGGCTTGGAAAAGTCGCCGTCCGTCAGATGGGATGTAAAGCCGTGGTTTCATATGCGGGAGAGCAATACCTGTGCACGTTAAAGAACACCCTGGATGGTCTTGACGGGAAGCTACCCTCTATCTCCTAGCAGCTGTCCAGTGGATCCCCTTCTCCCAACGTTCTTTGAGCCCTTGTGGTCCTTGTAATGTAGCCCATTGTGTGCAAAACAAGTGCAGATCAGAGGTAAAACAACCCACAACTCATTAAAATAATATATTGACTACACCGTCACAGTAAACAATTCGTGCGTTACTTTCTAATCGAGTGAAGTGCTTTAAATGTTTATACTCCAGAAAACTAAACTTTAACAGTTATAGTACTTCCAATGTATCTGTGATTATTATGCAAAATATACAGTAATAGTGTATGGTATGCACTTTAACATCTTCCTATGCAGTTCTTATAGATTTGCGAATGAATGCATGTACCTTATTAGCTGGCTACAAAAGCAGTTTAGAGTTTTGTTACATCATCCATAAATACAAATTTTGAAATGGCTTTGTTTGATGTTTTCAGAGATAATTTTTTGTTTTTAGAGATAAATGTTAAAATAATTTTGAATTGTAATAGCTGTTGATGAAAATTACGATTCGCATTTTCCGAATGTCCCAAAAGATATAATTGCGCCCTCTAACGATGGAAAATTTTGAAAATTCCAAAATTTTAAACGAGTGTTGTAAAGGACATATTTATGCTAGATATTTCAAATTTTGGTAGTGAAATGTGAAGGTCACAAAGTTTCCTTACACATTGATGGGTTGACCCGTTAAACTTGTGGGGAGGGGGGTGAAGCAACTTTTTCGTTTTAAGAAAAAATTGTTTGAAATATTACGATATACACTTTCCGAATCTCCCGAAAGCTATAATTGCGAACTCTAACGGTGGAAAAAGCTACAAATTCCGAAATTTTAAACGAATATTGCAAGCGATGTATTAATGTCCGAAAGTTGGAATTTTATTGAAGGAATATGAAGATTATGAAGTTTCCATTGGCAACAATGAGTTGACCCTTACCCAGGGGTGGGTAGGAAACGCAACTGTTTTGTTTTAAGAGATAATAGGAAAACTATTTTTTTTTCTTATATTTGTACTAACAAGATATAATTCGCATTTTTCAAATCCTTAGATAATTTTAATTTATATCGTTAGATCACTAAATATGGAAATGGCGAAACTTTTAACGAATATTACAAGTGATTTATTTATGGTAGAAATTTGAAATTTCGGTGGTAGAGTGTCAAGAGATATTCCACTGACAGCAGCAATCTACCCCCTTTTCTCGGAGGGGTGTGAGAAAAGCTACTTTTTATATTTAAGGAATAAAAGGCAAATACTTTTTATGTTGTATAAGTACTAATAAAATACTACTATTTGCATCTTCCCCCCCCCCCCCCCCCATCATCCATTAGTTCGAATTCAAATTTTTAAATACTGAAAAACTAGGTAAACGAAAAACTTCATTTTCTTTGAAAACGAGATTGCCATATTTGCCAGAGACGATATGCGTTCTTCTAGTTTATATATATTTTCAATTTTTTTTTGTCCAATCTCTGTATTTATTGAAGTGTAATAATTGATATTCCTCTATGATTTATTTTGCTTCTTTCCTCAGCATGTGATCGGACTTATTCCCAGCAGACCTTCCAGATCATCAGTCCTGGTTACCAGACTGGTTTATATCCAGACAACCAAGACTGTCGCTTCACAGTGAAGAAGTCGTCATTTGACGTATGTGCTCTCGAGGTCAAATATTACACCTTCGACCTAGAGCAGTCCGATGATTGTGCTAAGGACTTCCTGCAAATTGCGGAGCAAAAACTCTGCGGCAGACTGGAATACGACTCAGTCAGTAAGTAGAAAAAAGACGGAATTTTCTCATTTTCGTAACAGTGGGGGCGCCGGAAGAAAATTTTCCATGGGATAGGGTCAAATTTATTTCAGTTAGAGGCAAAATATTTCCAGCGGTGGGGGGGGGGGGGGGGAAACTAATCACTGTTTCAAGATTGAATCTTTAATTATCATTAACCATTATAGTTAATCAGTGCAGTTGCAAATAGTAATCATGCATATATTTATTTAGAGAAAAGCAAAAAACATTATTTTTTGGTACACCTGATATCGTTCAAAGTAATTTTTTCGATAAACTTTTCCAGTGGGGAAGCAACTCCCCCTCTTGCACTCCCCCTACCCCTCCATGCCGGCACACCCATGTTCGTAGTTATGTGCTTCGTGTTCATATTGATTAAATTCTTCTTCCCATGGTCTTGATTCTAGAGAAATTAGATAACTTTTAAATTACAAAACTAAAGTAGAACAATTACTGAAGAAATTTTCTGATAGTTCTTCAACTGAAAGCTATGAAGTCAATGTCGATTAGAGAGATTTAGAGGAATAATTGTCCTAAGGAGGGCGAGATACGAACCCAGGACCTCTTGATGACATTCAGGTGCTCTGACAACTGAATTCTCGGATATCGATCAAGACCTTCTCTATTTAGTAAGGAAGGATAGATCGTATCACTAAACAAAGAACAGGAGAAGTCTCTTTGTTTAGTGATCTTATCACTAAACAAAGAGCAGGAAGAATAGATCGTATCACTAAACAAAGAGCAGGAAGAATAGATCGTATCACTAAACAAAGAACATCTTGATCGGTGGCCAGTAGCTCAGCAGTCAGTGCATCTGACATGTTATCAGCAGGTCGTGAGTTCTTATTTCACCCACCTCAAGACTATTTTTCCTCTAAATTTGATATTAATGTTAAGAATGGCTTTGTGCCTTTCAGCTAAAGTATAACACGTAAGAAATTTATAACTTATATTAAAAAAAAAAAGCATTTTCAGACATTAGAAAGCCAGGGCATCGCCTATGAAATTAGCTGTTTATCTACAAAATGGCAATTTGTCATTTCCTACTAAAATAATTAGGTACTTTAATAACTAGTATATTTTCATTGTTATTAATAAAATTAACCTGTGATTTTAATTACACCGAGTATCATATAATTTTATTGAAAATTTCATTAAAAAATATGCATTTCAGTTCAAGTTCACAAGAGTTGAAGAACTCGCTAGTGAAAAACATGTGCACTGCCAGCCAAATCTTTCAATACAATTTGCAAAGTAAATTTATAATGTATACAAAATTTCTTACTGACCTAAGTATTCTACCTCATTACGAAGTCTTATAAAGGCGTGATGGAAATCAAAGTCAAGTGCGACATGGGTAAAAAAGGCTGAGCTGATTGACTTCGAAAGGGGGCTCATCGTTGGAGCGCAATGGGCAGGGGCATCTGTAACGGAGGTGATGGAACTCAGAGGAAAATCGCGGGGCACAATATCACAAGTGGATGGAGAATGGCAACGGTCTCAAAAAACGTGCAGATTCGGCAGGAAAACGGCTCTGACAGACAGGGACAGGCGTTTGTTGATGCTAACTGTATGGCAAAACAAAGCCACTACAATTCATCAGCTGAGAGAGATGACCGCTGGCAGTCCTTCAACACCCATTTCAAAGAGAACTATGTGCACTGTGTTGAAAACCTTGAAATTTGAGAACTGTACCATGATACATAAGACAAATTACTATGTAGGTGTTCATAACTTGTCTTAACAGTCTATATGTAATCATAATTCAACTTTACTTGCATATTTGTCATTTATCTTACAGACATTTTTATCCAAAACGTACACTCAGTACACACAACTAAATAGGATTTATGAACACGTGCATTCCGACAATCCATTTCTTCACTCTTTTTCGACCAATATTTTATTGTTTTTCTGTTTAATTTCATACGACAATGAATTTAAACAACTAAGAGTACCCTGGCCTGTATCTAGAGAGTCGTGGGTTCGAATCCCAACCTTCCGCAATAGTTTTTTCCACACAAGCATTAAACAGCTGTAGTCGTAATATCTATTGTTGCGGATCACAAAAATGGATAGCCACTGAGCGTGAGTATTAAAAGCTATATTTCAAAACCAAATTCAATACAAGGTAAATTGTTACAAAGGAAATATGGATGAAGTATCTTATTAACAAATCAACTATTAACATGCACAAGTCATCAATCTTCCTGCGTAGAGCACACAATATCAGCTCTGTGTATTTTACTAAAATACTACCTTTTACTTGATTTACCAGGTCACCCGAAGATCTTCACTCGTAAACCAATTCTCGTCCTGTGCTAATAACTGTTCACACACTAGCCGAACAAAAAGACAGTCCGTGTAGACATTCGAAGTTAGCCATAAAAGTTCCCACTTTTATACTTCCGTGTATACACAACACATCAAGTTACTTCTTGATACTTAACGATAAAAGATCCCACTTTTATCCTTCCGCGTATACACAACACATCAAGTTACTTCTTGATACTTACGCGCACTGTCTCAGAACAGCTCACCGTCCATTTTCGAACTCACCGACCGTTACAACACAACAACCGTTACAATACAAAACGACCGTTAACGCTCCACTCTTCTTCTCCAAATTCTCCCAACGTTCTTATTCGTTGGCTGAAACTTTGCTTTCGGTTGCCAGATTCTTCTGTCGTAACACTATAATAAATTTTAACTATCTCTGAATTAGGTTTTGGTTTTGGAATGAAAAAAGTATAGAGAATGTATGGTAAATCGATAAACGATTTCACGACATCATTATTAACTCATAAGAATGGATAACGCTTTTTTTGCCGGTTAGATTTATTTACATAAGTACTGCAATGTGCTATTTACATGTTTGAAAAATTTACAAGCATGTAAATGGCCCGTTGCAATACTTGTGTAAATAAATCTAATCAGCAAAAAAAGCGTTATCCATTCTTATGAGTTGAAAAAAAAAACATTATTTTTGACTGCCCCACAATGTGACAATGACTTACGGTTGGATTGGGTAATTTTACTTCTGAGCGGCACTTTTTGATTTGCGCACAATGGGCTAAATGGCTAGGTCAGAAGGACCGGGTAGGGGATTCAATGGGCAGCTATTAGGAGACAGACAGATGCCTCCCATCAAGACCATCCAGCCTATGACTCTCTTGTACTTGGCAGAATGCTTAACGTCCCATCAGATGGACGGCGGTGTTTCCAAGCTCACCAGTGCCCCCTTTCTCACTGAGGTAGGGTGGGGGTTAGCGGAGATAAATCTCAACGCTGGCACAGTTGGAATTCGAACCTGAGACTCAACTTATGAGCCTGTCACGCTACCGACTGAGCCAATCCCCGCCCCTAGTTGCTACAATGTCTCCTCTAATGAACAACGGCAAAACGTTATTGACAAATGGAGCAGATCACGAAAACTGCGCGGTTGACACTTCTGCAGTTCTCACAGATCTTAAGACAGTCGATATAAAACCAATTACTACTAATCTATTATTTATTCCAACTAAAACGTCAGCTGCCAATCTCATAGTACTCCTTGTTGCCATTATTGAGATCATTGTTATCCATTGTTGAGATTTAACTACGCTACACTCTGCCTCGGTCAGAAAGGGGTCACCGATGGGCTTGGAAAGACTGCCGTCCGTTGGATGAGACGTTAAGCTACGAGTTCGTGTGCACGAGAGCCATACCCTGTGCACGTTAAAGAACAAGCTACATGTCTTTGACTGGAGGCTTCTATATATCTTTCAACAAATGTCCAGTGAGAGAGTCTCCTTCTCCCAATCTTCTTGGGACCATTGTGACCTTGCCATTTAGCTCATTGTGTGCAAAGAAAAAGTACCTGCTAAGAGGTAAAAAAACCCACCCTACACCACAGGACTATATCTATGGCATATTACACTGATAATTCTTACAAGACCTTTGTCGTGAGTTAGCTTGAGGAAAAATATCGTCATATTATATAATAGCCGTAATTCCCAAAGGGCGAACGGACACGTGTGACGTCATCGGTGACATAAATTATCAGTTTCCCTGTGGTTCCGCGACTACTTCAGAAATCGATCCCAAATTTGATAGGATGATCCCACTTAGTTCTAACACTATTGGGGTAACAGATAGTTTTCTGCCCGAATTTTTTGGGAGCCCTCCGTCGCCTATAGAATGAAATGAATAGTACTTTGTAAGTAATACGTATGGAAAGCAGTGAATGAATTTATCAATGGACATATATTTGGCGTCAAACTTTTGACGGGATTTAACTGTGACTGCAGTATAGGGTGGAAAGCTGTAAATGAAACTATCGATGGCAAGAGTTATCAATGAGTTTCAGCCAACGTTTGGCGTGGGTTTAACTAGTACATAATAATACATAAATTTATGTCAGTGTTAACGTATATTTTACATTCATTTTGTTTTTTACTATTTTTCAGGAACGTATGAATTTCTGGAAGATGAGACGGAGATCAAATTCCACAGTGATTCTTATAAGAGCGGTGCTGGTTTTTTCCTCTACATTCAGCAAGTGGCATGCTGACAAGAATCGATGCAAAACCACTGACTCTTCCTAACTATTTCATCAATCCCTTGTGGCCAGTATTGCGTCCTAGAAACTTCTCATAGGTGATATACAGATGACTATCATCACGTATGAAGAACCTATTTCTATGAAAGCTTATGACTATCACAAAAACTTACAAGAAAACTACCATGGAGACTTACATGCTGCTTAGCATTTAAATATCTGTATATCAGAACTCATGTAAGGACTTTATAACAAAACTTACACTATGCTTTATATGGAGATTTGCACATATTTAACATCAACAGTTATTCGATTTTAGGTGGAAATTTATCCATTATGACATTATGACTTAGCAATTGGGTTGTAGAAGATTTGCACGGCGCACTATGTGTAGACTCTACTGTTTTTCAAGAAGATTTATGTTTTCATAACTTCAGGGCTTAAAGTATCAAAATACATGGAAATGTTGTTGAATGGAACTGGGAGAAGTCTCATAATATTAGCTCTTTCTAAACGATGTATAGTTAAAAACTGTCGCTCTCCAAAATACAGTAATAAATAATAAAATAAATAAATACGGCCTCAAGCAGCTGCTTGCCACAAAAGTTTGACAGGAGCCTGTCAGTTTAATACACGATAGAGAAGAATCTGTGAGGAAGGCGAGACCTCAGCAGAAAGACAACGCAAGAAACATCCATGCCTTATCCGGGACTCGAACGCAAGTCCCTTTGATCAGTATGCTAAACATTCGGCCAACGGAATGGAATACTTAACTGTGAGCTGAGCAATAGAATGGAAGAAAAAACCAGTCTTAAACAGATACAAAAGTCTATGTATTTAAATCGTACAGTGTTAACAATACTAATTATTACAAATTCCAGAATCGTTGACACGACGCTCTCCTACCGTACGGTTCTTCTGTCATCGTCATTAATATGGAGGAAGAGAAAACTAAAATTAAATAGCTCAAAAGGATATAAATCGGACTGAACATTCAGTTGCACAGTTCAAAGAGAGTTTGGTTGGAGCACTTTTGAACACCGAGAATCTGAAAACAGATTGCTCTATTACGAGCAGCGGAAGAATTGGGTTGTTTCAGCTCTGAGCGGCACTTCTGTGTACACAAAAGGCTAAATGGCCAGGTCACGAGAACCCCAAAGATCAGAGAAGATGATCCGTTGAAGAGCTATTAGGAAACAGATGGTAGCCTCCCAGCAAGGTCCATCCAGCCTGTGCTTTAACGTGCACAGTATACTCTCTTGCACATAGGGCCACGGCATAATTTCCCATCCGACGGACGGTGCCCTTTCCAAGCCCATCAGTGTCTCCTTTCTTACCGAATCAGAGGAGTTGAGCTTAGTTAACTCTCAATATATACGCCAAATGATTCCCAACTGATGTGTCGCGAAAAAATTTATGAAAAACAGTAATACTGCCAAATAATTTGTCCCTTAGTACGATTTAAATTTTATATTATTATTTTAATCAAATATTGAGTTTAATTGCGTGTTTGATTAAATAAACTGAAATTTAAGTTATAATAAAGCAAAAAAGTTCACTTTTTTAAGCACTGGTGTGTCGTGATAAATGGACGTTTTCGAAAGTGTATCTGGTAAATGAATTATTTCAGAAATGTGTCGCCGTGATAGAAAGGTTGGAAAACAATTGTGTACACAGTTGGGATTCGAACCTATGAACATCAGTTTACGGGCTTGACGCGCAGCCGACTGACCTAGCAGGCTCCCCGGGCTATCTCCCGGGGAGCCTGCCTAACTTAGGAAGGAAAATGCTTGTCAAGATTTTCGAATTAGGTGTTAAGAGTTAAAATTATGAAATAATTTAGGAGAAAGTGATATATTAATCATGAATAAAAAGCTATAACAAATGTGTACAATTCCTTTTCCAAACTAGGCTGGAAATATTAAAAAATACGCAAAAGATCTAAAGAAATCTAGAAAAGTCAGATTTAAAAAGAAACTAAGTTTGATGGAATATAAAGCAGGAACTGAAAATAAAGCAAAGTTAGCAGTTTGGTAAAACCTTAGGAAGGTAGAGCAATGGACATAAATCTACGTTAAGTAAGTTCCTTAAACGTCTGACATTTGTGGTGTTTGTGGAAGCTGAAACCCTACCGAACAGAAATTATTCAGGAATTACGAAAGGAAACTATGTTGAAGCTTCAGTATTAATATTGATGGCAATGGAATAAATAAATTTTCTGCATTTTTGAAGCTCTTGATTAATTTGTGTCGGCTAATCTGCGAGAGCTGTGGAGAATTTTTACAAACGGAGACAGTTGTGGTGAGTGGTGGCTTTCTGAACGAGTCTGTCGAACGTTTTTTCGCCTAATTTTGGCCTTAGTTTTCAGTCATTTAACGTTGTATCTTTGAAGTTTTACACTTCAATTACAAGTTAATTTCTCTTCCATCTTAACACCATGGCACATGGTTTAACCAGCCTAAACGCCAAGTTTTTAGGTAGATGAAAAAAAAAAAACGAGTTCCATAGAACAAACCTTCTACAATTGTGTCAATATGGGTCAGGCTCATCCTTAGTCAAAGGCGAGAGTGTCCCGAAGCCCAAGCTGCAGCGAAATATAAAAGTTGGTACATAAAAATTAGAAAAAGACGGAATGAAACTATACAAAAATAAAGAAAAACAGTGTAACAAGAGAAAACTATCTTAAGAGGGCCTCACTTTTAAGGAGCGAAAATTAAAAAGTTTTCAGAAAGATTCCAATAAAAAGACCTATAAGATTCATAGTTTAAAGGGGAAACAAGAGACCCCTCAAATATTTCTTACTCCAGGCTACGCGAATGTTAAGGGTAGCACTCATGCGGGCAAAAACAAAAGGTAAACGTTGCTTGTAAGATAGTATGTAAGATACAGGGACTTCCGAAAATTCCATTTGAATTACTGCGCTGACGTATCACAAGAAAACGAGGACGTATAGTATCTAGTTTGACAGTTCGCAACTGACAACTTCCATTATAAAATTCTAGCCTGTCTTTCGGTCGCCAGTATTACCGACCGAATTTTTTAGAGCAGTGTTCCCATTATTATTTTAGTAGTAAAAGATCTGCTAATACTGCACGGTGAATTTAATATTAAAAAAAAATACTAAAAATCAATTCCGGGAACATTTATTCGTCAGGGAAAGTGCTTTTCAACCAGGGGCAGTCCTCGAAAAACAGCGTCTGGACACCCTATTGTAAGGGAAGGATCACATTAACGTAATGGCAACAAACTTAAGGAAGGCATCACTTTTAAGGGCGGAAATGGTTAAAATTTTTGAGAAAGATTCCAATAAAAAAAAGAAAGAAGGAGAGAGATGAAACTATGACAAATTTTAAGAGTAATGAAAATTTAACTGCCCCTCCCCGCATGAATCGCTCTTTATAAAAGATACATTATTTTTATATACTCATATAAAAATAATATTAGGCATACCTAATATTAGTGGCCTATTCGCGCGACTATAAATAAGACTATCTTCAAAATATCTGCATCTCCTTACAATTTAATATTTCTAACCGTATAAAAATACTGATTTCGATTTTGTTATTCTTAAGTGAAATCATAGATGTATTTTTTTTTAATTAAAAAATAACAAAAAATTACATTAACTGAATAGTTTAACTCTTTCTTCATCTCATAACAAATAAACAAAATGAATTTTTTATTTTTATTATTATTGCGGGTAATTGCTCATGCACCAAATTCGTCTCTGTCTATTACATAACCTCCCTCAATCAGTAACAAGTTATTTTTAAATTTGGCCAGGGGCCAAAAAATTCTTAATCCCACCCTGTTTAAGAGAGATACACAAAAGACATATCAACAAAACTAAGGTGTCAAATGGTTCAGAAAAGCACAGGAATCTTACAAGGTACTGGACAGAAAAATGGAAACTGTTCTATGTTATCTGAATAGAAAATCACATTCTGAGCTTAATAACTTCATCAATAAGATATTTAATGAAAAATATATCTAATGATAAAGATCTCAATCAAATCTATCTAAATCTCGATTTTTAACAATATTTGTTCCGTACTCAAAGGGTTATGAACGCTGGAATATTTAAGAGGATACAAAAAATTGACCCCAAAATTTAATTAAAACATTAAAACAGGTTAAGAGATCAGAGATCATAAGTTGACTCTAATAGAGTACAGGGAGCATTGCACCCGATACTGATCCTTTAACCTGTTTTTTAAAATGCAATTGTAATCTAATGTTTGTAATGTAATTAAATGTAAATTTGGGGGCAGTTTTCTTAACCTATTAAATATTCCATCTTTCATAACTCTGAATACTGAGCAAATATTGTTTAAAATCGAGATTTAGATAGATTTGACTGAGATCTTTAATTTATCTTTAGACACAGTTTTCATTAAAAATCATACTGAAGAAGTTATTGAGTTCTAAATGTGATTTTCTATTGAGATAACATGGAACTGCTTCCATTTTTCTGTCCAGTTACCTGTATATTCTACCTGGGTAAAAAAAAAAGAATAAAAAGCATCTCCATGAGTTCGGCTTTAAGCCCTGAAGACTGTCTTAATGCCTATTCGACATTGAAACCTGGATTATAATATTCAATATCCTTAAATATTTGTTGATCAATGTGTTTCATAATCATTACTCCACTTAATATTATTTTCGTAAGTGGAAATGCAGAGCATAGCATTAATTTCTGAAGACGAAAGGCAGCAGTATACAAGATTATACATATTTTGGGGCAAGAAGAATGTTATAGGGTCTTCATTAGTTTTACCATTAGTTTTACATTAACATCACGGATGTGTTACGATGTATTCTGTATTATATTCAGCGAAAGCCAATAATTGTGTGCAGTACACCCATCTAACAGAAGCCATTTCAGTGTATTATGTGCTTGTGAAGTGTTTTGTTTCGCATGCAATACTGTCATTAAATAAAATAATTGTTTTAAGGATTGTGGCAATTTCATACGTTCTTCATTTACAAATTATTTACAAATCAGAGGTAAAACAACTCGTAGGTTGTTTTATCTCTGAACTAGGTTACAAGGACCTCAAGAGCTCAGAGAAGATTGGGGAAGGGGATTGACTGGACAACTGTTGGCAGACAGACGGAAATCTCCCGTTAAGATCATCCCAGTGTGTTCTTTAACTGTATACGTTATGGCTCTCTCGTACACGGTGCCACGGCTTAAGATCTCATCCTATGGACGGCGACCTTTCCAAGTCCATCGGTGTCCTCTACTGACAGAGGTGGAGATAAATCTCAACGTTGGACCAGGTAGGACTCGAACTTGGGAACTGCACATGTTACAAGCCTGGTACGCTGCCAGCAAATCCCCCCTCCCCCCCAAAAAAAAACTACACATAGCGATGTATTCGTTAGCAAAAGTAAAGAGAAGTTTGCTTGTGTGTGTTTACTTACTGGCATCCTTAGTTATATTATGGGATGATGTATTCGCAAATGCACTTATTAATGAACTATCTCCGCAAAACTTCCCGGTCTGCCCACCGTCAGTAGGGGACACCGATGGATTTGTAAAGGCGCCGTCTGTCAAATGGGATATTAATCCATGGACCCTGTGCAGGAGAGTCATACCCTGTGCAAGTTAGAGAACGTACTGAATGGCCTTGACGGGAGGCTTCAATCTGTCTCCTAACAGTTGCCCAGTGGGGCCCCTCCCCCAACCATCTCTGAGCCCTCGGAATCCTTGTGACCTGGCCATTCAGCCTATGATGTGCAAAAAAGTGTCGCTCAGAGGTGAAACAACCCAACGCAACTCATTAATGAAAGGATCAACCTAAATATTTCTACTTAAAACATTAATTAGTTTTTTCCCTTTTCTCCTCTGAAAAAATTCCTGCGGACGCACATGGTCCCTCGCTCAATCGGCTACATATATTAGAGAGCATGATTATAACTTAATATAGCAAGAAATTATTATATTAAGGAAACTACTATCACTTGCAAATGTTATAGTAGTATCACTATTTTACACAGCGAAACTACTATAACTTGCAAATGTATGTTGCTTGAAGACCATGTTAGTAGCAGCAAATAAGGTTCCTTTTAGGACAATACCAATTGTGAAGAAATCATGGTATCCGAAAAAAATGCGAACAGCTGTCCAATGGATCCCCTTCCCCTAACTTTCTCTGAGCCCTTGGGGCCTGGCCATTTAGCCCATTGTGCACAAAATATGTCACTCAGAGGTTAAAAGACAACCAAACGCTGGATAGCATTGACAGGAGGCTATCATATATCTCCTAACAGCTATCCAGTGGGTCCGCTCTATCCAATCCTCTCAGAGCCCTCGAGGTCCTTGTGGCCTGGCCATTTAGCCCATGATGTGCAAAAAAGTGCTGCTCAGAGGTACACTCACTTGTCACATAATTAATTATTACATCGCCGGCTTGGCGTT
Source organism: Ryuthela nishihirai (assembly GCA_038380435.1). NCBI lineage: Eukaryota > Metazoa > Arthropoda > Arachnida > Araneae > Heptathelidae > Ryuthela > Ryuthela nishihirai. Next base: position 63,862,676 of record JAWZYU010000008.1, read on the forward strand.
AACCCTGACCATAGTGAGACAAACGGTAAATTTGATGAAGCCTTATATTATTTCGTCCATCGAGGCAAAAATAAAATTAATATATAACGAAACGATTATGTTTCTGAATCAACAAAATTCGTGAAGCATAAATAGCTCGCCACTTTAAAACAGTTTTAATTATATAACATTTTGAGGCGGGTAAAATTCTGAAAAAGCTGAAGGCCGTCCCATGGCCGAGTGGTTAGCACGCTTGGCTACTGATCTAAGGGACCTGGGTTCGAGCCCCGGGTAAGGCATGGTTGTGTGTGTCGTTTTTCTGCTGAGGTCCTGGCCATCCTCTCAGATCTTCTACTCTGGCATATAAACTGACAGGCTCCTGTCAGACCTCTGTGGCAAGCAGCTGCTTGAGGGGGTATTTATTTTGCCGTCCCGTGGCCGAGTGGTTAGCACGCTTGGCTACTGATCTAAGGGACCTGGGTTCGAACCCCGGATTAGGAATGGATGTGTGTGCCGTTTTTCTGCTGAGGTCCTGCCATCCTCTCAGATCTCCTACTGTGGCATATAAACTGACAGGCTACTGTTAGACCTCTGTGGCAAGCAGCTGCTTGAGGGGGTATTATTATTTTTTTTTTAAGAGCTGAAGAAAAAAAACACAGTGCCATTTACAGACTTCATATTTTTTATTAACACAAAATGTGGACCACAGTACGACTTTTTAGCAGTTCTGCTCTAAACGATTACTCTCAGATTCCCGAATGGAAACATTCTCAATTCACAATATAACCAAGGAAAATTCGTTCTGCTAACTTATAATACACGCGTCTGCACTCTAGCATTAGAGAGCCGTTATAAAAGAATACCCATATTTTAAAATGTTATATTTTATTAAATAATAATGTAACCAAAGAAACTGTATGTTCAAAATGTCAAGGGGCCGAGGGTGGGGGGACTCAGCTGATACAGCGAATGGCTCGTAATCTGCAATTCCCAGGTTCGAGTCCCACCTGCGCCAGCGTTGATAATTATCTCCGCCGTCGGGGAGAATGGGAACACAGATGGGCTTGGAAAGGTTGCGGTCCATCGAATGGGTTGTTTTTGGGTTGTTTTATATTTGAGCGTCATTTTTTTTGCACACCATGGCTAAATGGCTAGGTCACAGGGACCCCGAAGGCTCAGAGAAGGTTGGGGGAGGGGACCCACTGGAATAGCTGTTGGGAGACAGATGGTAGCCTCCCATCAAGGCCATCCGTGTTCTTTATGTGTACAGGGTATGGCTCTCCCGAACACAGAGCCACGGATTAACGTCCCATCCGACGGACGGCGGTCTTTCCAAGCCCATAGGTGTCCGCCTACTGACCGTGGGCAGGGCCGTGAAGTTTTGCGGAGATAAATCTCAACGCTGGCCCAGCTGGGACTCGAACCTAGGAACTGCAGATTACGAGCCTGGCGCGCTACCGACTGAGCCATCTCCGCCCCCCATCGAATGGGAAGTGTGCTGGAGAGCCATACCCTGTGCACGTTAAAGAACACGCTAAATAGCCTTGATGTGAGGCTACTATCTGTCTCCCAACAGCTGTCCACTGGATCCCCTCCCACAACCTTCTCTGAGCCTTTGGGGCCCTTGTGACCTGGCCATTTAGTCCACTGTGTGCAAAAAAAGTGCTCCTCAGAGGTAAAATTGCCCAAAATGTCAATAAACTCTTAAAGCTTCCTTGTTATGACAGCGTTCAGATAGCATCACATAGTGGTCTAGTAATCACATGCCAAATTTTCGAAATCGCTGGATTGGTTGTGGTGAACCGTGCTTATTCTCCCCCCCCCCCCCTCCCCGCCGAGTAGTCCCGATTTGACACCACTGGACCTCTTTTTTGGGGAAATAGATTGAAAACGTACTTTATTCTGAAAAAAAAAATCGTCATTTACAGGAAAGAATCACTGCAGCGGTTGCAAGCGTTACACCAGACATGCTGAGTCCAGTATGCACAGAAATTGAATATCACGCCATCAATGGAACCCATTGTGAAGTCTCCTGAACACAAAATGAAACTTTGAGTTTTTTGACATTTTGTACATACAATTACTTTTGTTACTTAATTATTTAATAAAATATAATAACTTAAAATATGGGTATTCTTTTACAGTGACACTGTATTTACAATAATCTTCGCGTGGGGCGAGGGTGGCTCAGTTGGTAGCGCGCCAGGCTCGTAATCTGTAGTTCCCAGGTTCGAGTCCCAGCTGGGTCAGCGTTGAGATTTATCTCCGCAAAATTCCCCGCCCTGCCCACGGTCAGTAGGGGACACCGATGGGCTTGGAAAGGCCGCCGTCCGTCGGATGGGACGTTAAGCCGTGGCCCCGTGTGCGGGAGAGCCATACCCTGTGCCCGTTAAAGAACATGCAGCACATAGGCTCAGCACTCATTAAATTTTTTCGAATAATTCTCAGATCTCCATTCAGAACGGGGGGTTCTTTTTCAACGAGATGGTCTTCAGAATATTTGCTGGATGAGCTTCCTTGAGTAGGAGAACTAAGATCAGCCTTGACGGGAGGCTACCATCTGTCTCCCAACAGCTGTTCCAGTGGGTCCCCTCCCCTAACCTTCTCTGAGCCTTCGGGGTCCATGTGACCTGGCCATTTAGCCCATGGTGTGCAAAAAAGTGCCGCTCAGAGGTAAAACAACCCAACCCAATAATCTTCGCTCACAGATAGTCTCCATTTTTAGTCACGTTATTACAGCAAAAAGGGTTTACATAAGAGACAAAAAAACATAGGATAAAATTAATAACTTCAAATTTTATGACTCACATAAAAAGCCTTAAACAAGTAAGTATGAATGTCAGTGATAATCTGAAATGCAGAAAGAAAATTAGGTTTCTCTTAAAAAATAAATATCTAAACACACTTTGCACTTCATAAAAGCCCCGTTACATACATTTGCTTCACAGTAAAAGCTCCATGACGTATAACTCGTTAGAAAAACCAATACAAAATATCATTCTGGATTCCTGGACTGAAATTGACATCACACGAAGGCAATACACAGCACCAGCCAAATTCCTGTAGCTACCAACTGTCATCCAAGACCTACAATCCACCGCGCGCAACATGTTGTTATTACCTCCACCGGTCAAAATCATTTTGTTTTCAGTCATCCATTGACAACAGTACAAGAAGGTGGTATAATCATCAGGAATAATGTCTCTGACGCGATTCCCTTTTCTATAGTCCCACACCTGCAACGATTCGTGTTTTGCCCACGATGCAGTCAAGATACTTTGGCCATCTTCATTAAACTCAATGCCTTCGCCACATATATGAGGTCCAAATATTTTTCGGGCTGCATGGGGTTGTCTGTCGTCCCAGAATTGTACCGTGTTGTCCCAGCCACCGGAGACTAGTTCAAAGGGATTAGAGGGATGATACTTTAGAGCGAACACACGCATGGTATGTCCATCCATTTTCTCGACATCTTTGCTTTTTTCTAGAGTTCTTATCAGCTTTTGAGAATGCATGTCGTAGATATTAATCTTGCCGTCTGATCTACCTAGAGCGAACTTCTGAATATCAGGACTTACGCAATTAACTAACGTTGTTCTGTCTTCTGTAACTGTCCAAAGAGTTTTGAATGATTTGAGATCTACCATATCGGTCAGCCCTGAAGAACCTGAACACAATAAAAGAGCATCATCTTTTGTACGATCTTCCACAAACGAAACAAATACTATGGGTAGTTCTTTTACTTTTTGATCAGTTACAGTAGATATCAAGTTTCCATTTTTGACATCTCGGATTTCAACAGATCCGTCAGATAAACCAACAGCAAGCAAATTGCTTGGCATTTGATTTTTGGAAACATCACAGCACATAGGCTCAGCACTCATTAAATTTTTTCGAATAATTCTCAGATCTCCATTCAGAACGGGGGGTTCTTTTTCAACGAGATGGTCTTCAGAATATTTGCTGGATGAGCTTCCTTGAGTAGGAGAACTAAGACTACTACGACTAAAACCGTAGAGTGATCCATGTCGAAAAAAACTCTGTTTCTTAAAAGTACTAGGAATACGAAATCTACCTTCCACTGAATATGACGATTTAATAAATGATTTTGATGATGCCATTTTTTTAAACAATTTTACCTGACTTCCAATGGCGTTGCGACGAATTAAGCAAGCAAATCAAAGTTGTTGAAATTAACACATCAAACGTTAACATATAACAATATTGCAGATTTAGATGACTTTAAGTGCCATAATTAACTTTACAAATTAGAACTAAAACACGTTTGTGATTAGAGCGCGCATGATAGAGCATTCTTGTGATCAGCAGCTAAAGCAGGTGCCACGTGAGACGTTAACACGAGATCAGAACCGACTAAAGCCGCACTGCATAGGGGCGATTTCGACAACACTGCACATATAAAATATCTAAAATGAAATTTTGCATCGGGGAGGTCCTGCACGAGATTAAAGTTAAAAATAGAAAGTATACCCAAGCCCCTCGCGAGCACTGCAAGGTCTCTTCAACGAACAGTGTTCAATCGGTTTACAAAGCTGAATCTGCTTGAATGACGTTACCCATACTTTACATAATAGCCGGCTTGTAAAGTGTGGGCAACAACACAAGAAGCGCCTAAATTCCGAACAATTATTTTTAAAATAATCTAGAAGTCTAATTCTTTTTCAGCTCGCTTGGAATAAACGAGCTAATGTTTTTGCTCTGTCGTCTGTCAGTCTGTCTAGAAATTCAACTTTGTTTTTTGAGATGTGTAAAAAATTCTTTATGGTTAGGAGAGTTATATTACGATTCACATTTTCCGAATCTTTTAATTACCTTTAATAGCTCCTTCTAACTAGAATTACCAGATGCCAGTATCCTAAAAGGAGGACAAAAATCTAGAAATGGAGGATAAAGGAGGACAGTAAAGCAAAAATGGAGGACACAGGAGAGCATGTTTTCAATTGTGAAATTAGTTTTTTCCTACTAAGTTTTATGTGAAAGTACCAACTATCAGTTGAGTCAGAAAAAGGCATAACACTTATGGTGTGCCGATTTTTATTCCTAATTGATAGCAATGAAGAGTTATTTTGCTTTAAGTGGCATAACGGATAGTAATTATCTGCAGATGACAAAGTTTCCGTTTCTTATGAACTCCAACTGAGGTGGAGGGGGGGCTCAGTCGGAGCGCGCCAGACTCGTAATCTGTAGTTCCCAGGATAGAGTCCCAGCCAGGTCAGCGTTCAGATTTATCTCCGCAAAATTCCCCGTCCTGCCTATGGTCAGTAGGGGACACCGATGGCCTTGGAAAGGCCGCCGTCCGTCATATAGGACGTTAAGTCGTGGCTCCGTGTGCGGGAGAGCCATATCCTGTAAACGCTATAAGAACACGCTGGATGGCCTTGACGGGAGGCTACCATCTGTCTCTCAACAGCTGTTCCAGTGGGTCCCCTCCCCCAATCTTCTGAGCCTTTCGGGGTCTATGTGACCTGGCCATTTAGCCCATGGTGTGCAAAATAATTGCCGCTCAGAGGTAAAACAAACCAACAACAACCGACAGAGGTATCGGTCAGTAGCGATTTCGGTTTGCAGGTATGAGAAGACTCCTACATACTAGAAATAGTCCTTAATTACTTTGCTGTCTTTTATGTTTCAAACAATCTGCTCTCAACTTTCATTGCTCCAGTGTTTGAAACATAAGGAAGTAAAATTTTTCGTTGTTTTCTAAAGAGCATACTTTTTCAATCTGGCATATAAATTGCTAATATTGAGATTACAGAAAATAGTAACTTTTACATTAATAGAAATAATTTAGCATTCGCGATTTGCATTTACAGTAAATTATGTTATAGTCGTGGATTCAAGAAATTTAAAAAAGCACAAAAAATGCCTTTAGTTTGGAACACGAGTTTATTCAAAAAGGAAGACATATCATGTTTTTTCAAAAATCTGGGACATGAGATGAAAAAGGAGAACATGTCCTCCTTTTGTAGCACGTATGGTACCCCACCTCTAACGGTAGCAAAATTTGGAAAAGTGCCAAAACTTCAAACGAATATTGCAAACGCTCTATTTAAGGTAAAAATTTGGAATCTAAGTGGTAGAGTGTTATGGTTACATTGCTGGCAATGACCACAGGACCCAGAAAATGCAACTTTAATATGATGGTCAACAGACCGTACCTTGGAAGGAATACCATACTTCTCAGTGTGAACTTACATGTACAGTACATTGCTGAATGGTCAGCAGCCAGGATTTGAAATTTAACCCACAAGACTGCAGTGATCAAAAACATGATTAAAACTCAGAGCTAATAATTAAACTTTTGTTCAACAATCATACAACCCCATCAAATCTTTATAAAGGCTTCAGAAAAGTTTAAAGTTGGGGTTCTAGGAGCCTAATCTGTAACACATAATAGGTATTCACTCTGAAATTTACACAAGATGAAATATCCAGTTATTCTAAATTTGCGTATAATTAACCCAAAACAGTGGCACCGTGAAAAAAAAAACGTTTCTCGTTTTCGTGGCTCGAACAGTTAGCAACCCTATCTGGTTCCCAGATACGAAATCTCTTTTGCAATCATATTCACACAAAATATCATTCCGTAACTTAAATGCACCGGCTACGATATCTGAACATAAATCTTAATAAATTCACGATTATGACGTTAAGAAATATATCTATTAAGGAACAAATTCAAACTGCAAGTGAAAGATATATCAAATAAACTCACCCATATTTCCCTAACGAAATCTCATTTTCATCATACATGGTATCTAGGTATGGTTGCCAGATTACAATTTCTAAAATTCCGAACAAATCTGATCAAAAACAGGTCTTGTGTCTAATATTTCATTCTAATATTTTAGTGTAGAACTGTGATAGAGAGTTTCGGAGGATATTATTTTTAATTCAAAAGTATATAATATTTAACACATTCAAAAAAAAAATGCTCTAAGTTTGCTTGAGTTATTAAATTAGCCTTAAGTGAGAAAACAGTTAAAGAATTCAGGTAGCATCAATAAGTGTTACTTTTGACTAAGTTGATTTCTATTCAATAGGCTTGGGTTGGGTTGTTTTACCTCTGAGCGACACTTTTTTGCACACCATGGGCTAAATGGCCATGGTCACAAGGACCCCGAAGGCTCAGAGAAGGTTGAGGGAGGGGACCCACTGGAACAGCTGTTGGGAGACAGATAATAGCCTCCCGTCAAGGCCATCCAGCGTGTTCTTTAATGTGCACAGGGTATGGCTCTCCCGCACGCAGGGCCACGGCTTAACGTCCCATCCGACGGACGGCGGCCTTTCCAAGCCCATAGGTGTCCCCTACTGACCGTGGGCAGGGCGGGGAATTTTGCGGAGATAAATCTCAACGCTGGCCCAGCTGGGACTCGAACCTGGGAACTACAGATTACGAGCCTGGCGCGCTACCGCCTGAGCCACCCCCGCCCCTATTCAATAGGCATTCCAACCTAATATATATATTACATCCGGATACGTCTTATTTAAGTGGAATGAGAACCAAAAAAAGGCAATTAAACTAAATAACAAAATCTGGAAGTTTCGACGCTCTTTTCCTCAGTAACTCATTACCTGTCTCATTAAACTGATCAAATTTTAAATGCTTTTTCGGAGCTTATCTGCAGATCATGCTGCTAACCAGCAACTCAAAACGAAATAGTATGACTTTCGTTGTTGCTACATTTCATGTTGACTTATTGATTAAAAGAGCGTAGTGTTAACGGAGGCAAGCATAAATTATTAATTTTTGCATTATTTAAGAAAATTTGAGTTTTCTAATTACTTTAAATAGTCTATCACTTAACATTTTAGCAGAAAATATGTATTATTAACCAATTTTACATTCTTCTCCTAAAAGAAAAAGCTTTGAATTTGGTGTGGCATTAATTTTTCAACAAAAATATTTGATCAAATCAAAACCTGCTGAGTTCTCGCATTTACTCACAGATCACCTCTGTGATCGCAAATTTTACTGATAATCTTTTGTAGGACCTCTGTAACAAGTACCTAAGGAATTAAACTTATTAGTTTTTAAAGAGGATTATGATCGCATAATCCCACTCCTAGATCTGATCCTAGTAAATTAATTATTAGTATTTTTTTCAAAGACACGTCCAGAATTCTAAAAATTATTTATTAAATCAGATCTTTTTACAAATATAGTTAGAAGTAACTTTTCAGATTTATAAACAGTTATTTCGAATATATTTCATTAATACTATTTTAATAATACTATTTTATAGACCTTCGCCGTGATAGGTGTTGTGTATAATAATACTACTGCACTTCCACATTCCGCACTGACGTTGGGCTCTTCTGCAGCCGGAATCAAACGAAGGGCGTTCTGGATCACTGAATCATAATTCAGCCAACAGATTTCTCCAGCTCTGAAACCAGACGAAGTTCAGTAGGTGTCATCAACGCTCTGGATGAAAAAAATATATTTTTAATACTAACTCTGGCAAAAACGTTTTATATATTCAGCTATGGAAGCAATGTTAGGTGGATATTTAAAAAAATGATTTTAAGTAATACAATAAAGAGTAACTGTTCATAATATACTGCCCTACCAAAATATTAGAGAATTTTCATGTTATATCACTCAGAAGTTTATAAAATATAAAATAAAATAACAAACTAATAAATAAATTGGAATGCAAATTCCATTTGGCTTGTTTGTTTAATAGATACACCGTTCTCTGCCATTAGACGCACTGTGGTTTCTGTTGTCAAATGCCGCCAATCTTCAAAACTTTTAATAACCGGTTACAGCACACACTGAATACTCTGTTATTAATGATGATTATGATATTTAGAGCTCACCTTTGAAGTGTAGTAAAGGGAATGATGACTCCTTTGTCAGCTAACCGCTGGTAAACAGCCCAACACTCTTTGGCGGTCTCAGGTACATTATTAGCAACCGATTCTTGTAAGTAGGGAGGCGTCTGGCATCTCTGAGGTGACATCTCACGAGGAACGCACTTCACCAATTCCTTGTTAACGACAGGCGTCGGTTGGATGTCATACGATGGATAGTCAGAGCAGCAAACTTTCAACGAAGCATTCTGTAAGAGAAGAAATAACTAAAGTCATTGCTATTAATTGGAGCGTAAGAGCAAGTAGAAAAACGAAAAGTACTCTGCCCTACACTAATAATTAACTGATAATATTAAGAATAACAAACTCACTGGAAGATAAATACACTATATACAGTTATAAGCCATCCCGTGGCAGAGTGGTTAGCGCCCTTGGCTACTGATCAAAGGGACCCAGGTTTGAGTCCCAGGTAAGGCATGGATGTTTGTGTTGCTTTTCTGCTGAGGACCAGCCATCCTCACAGGTCTTTTACTATGGCACATAAACTGGCAGGTTCCTATCAGACCTCTGTGGCAAGCTGCTGCTTGAGGGTATTTATTTACACAGTTATAATGGTCTGCAAATGAGAGTTATGCATACACTGGAAGGAGGGTTACACACCAATCCCCTGTGATCATGCTAGAACCTGTTAGGCCTAGTTACCTAAAATCCGACCCTGCCTTCTGAAGATGCAGGCAGGTAGTACCTATCAAAATAGATAATATTTAATCTCATGTTGAGGTAACCATTTTGTTTCCGAATGACTATCCTTTGGGTCCCCTTCCCCCAACTTTCTCTGAGTCCTTAGGTTCCTTGTGACTTAGCCATTTATCTCACTGTGTGCAAAAACATACCGCTCAAAGGTAAAACTATCCATTTTGGAAAACACTCTGGATGGCCCTGACAAGAGAATTCCATCTGTCATCTAATGGCTGTCCAGTGGTTCCTTCCCTCAACCTCCTCTGAACATTTGCGGTGTTTGTGACCCATTTAGCCCCTTGTATGCAAAAACATGCAGATCAGGGGTTACACAAAATTAGAGTATGAAAGTGGAATGTGAACTTGCCTTACCTTTTCTATGATTTCCGACATATCAACTGAAGAGAGCTGTATTTCTTTTTGCCTTTTTTTCTTTTTCTGGCCTATGCAAGAAAGTGGAAGCGAAATTAAAATTAATTACATCTTTGTCAGTAACACTGAATACACTGGCGAAAATTGAAAAAAATAACACCCAGAAGGAATTCGTTTAGGAACGTCTTATTATAAATATGTTAATAGTTAAGGGCAGCAGAAACCGTGATCCAAGATTGAAAGTCATTGGATGAAATAATGACGTCACTGAGGACGACACAGGCATACAACATTTGTCTAGTTAGTGGAGTTTGAGCGAGGTCGTATAGTGGGTCTTCGGGAAGTAGGTTGGTTTTTTCGTCAAATTGCACACCCCGTTGGATGAGAGGTATTGGTGGCGGCATCGATGATCAGAAGAGCATTCGCACACTCGCAGACGTGGTTCCAGACAACACAGATTTACAGACGCACGAGAGGATAGGCGTATCAGGAGAGCGGCGGTGACGGACGACTACGGCATCACAAATTCGATCATCTGTCGTACCAAGGGTGTCTACAAGAACGATACGCAATCGTCTTTTGGAAGCAGGGCAACGTGCACGCATGCCGCTGGCACGGTTACCACTGTCACCTCGTCATTGTCGAGCACGTTTGCAGTGGTGTCAAGAACGAGTTCATTAGAGGGAAGAATGGCAGTCTGTGGTCTTTAGTGATGAAAGTTGATTCTGCTTATGAGCGTCTGATGGTGGTTTATGCGTCCGAAAACGACAAGGTGAGTGGCGTCTTCCATCGTGCATCCGCCAGTGATACACGGGCATCATGGTGTGGGGAGCGATTAGTTATCACTCTCTTAAGTGTCTGGTGTTTGTACGGGGTACACTGAATAGCAATACGTACGTCAGCGACATCGTACAGCCGGTCGTCCTGACATATTTGAGTGTAATCCCAAATGCGATATTGCAGCAGGATAACACCCGCCCACACACCGCCTGGGCAACTCAACATGCTCTTCAGGTAAGCAGATAAGTGCATTAACTCCCTTGGCCAGCACGCTCTCCGGACTTGTCTCCAATCGAGCATGTCTGGGGCTGAATCAGACAAAGATTCTTCCACTGACCGCGGAAGGCAACGGCCATCGCTGAATTACGTGTTCAAGTTGAAAACGCATGGAATGGTATCCCCCAGCGTGATATCCAGCATTTGTACGACCGACTGCATAACAGATTGGAAGCTTGTATTGCTGCTCGAGGAGGTTCAACACCTTATTAAAATATACCTTTTGTAAAATATAATACTCATTAAAAGGTAAAATGACATTGAATAACTTCACACTTGTGATCACTGTCCTTTTTCAACAAGTTGTTTCTACTAAATAAATCTCATAGATTACGCTTCAATTGTTAATGATGTTCTTTTTTCAATTCCCGCCAGTGTAATTACATAAAGTACCTGCTACGAAGCTTCTTAATATCCCTCAAGCAGCTGCTTGCCACAAAAGTCGGATAGAAAACTTTCATTTTAATGCCTCATAAACAAGATCTGAGAGGATTTGGGTTGGGTTTTTTTACCTCCGAGAGGCACTTTTTTTGCACGCATTAGGTTAAATGGAAGCGTCACAAGGAACCCAAGGGCTCAGAGAAATATGGAGGAGGGAACCCACTGGACAGACACCTTGAAAAATGTTTCTTGTATTGCCTTCCTAAGGGACGGGGGTGGCTCAGTCGGTAGCACGCCAGACTCATAATGTGCAATTCCCAGGTTCGAGTAATTGCTGGTCCAGCGTTGAGATTTATTCCCGCAAAACTCCCTGCCCTACCTTAGGTCGGTAGGGGAGACTGATGATCTAGGAAAATCCGTTGATGAGACGTTAAGCTGTGGCCCCGTGTGCGGGAAGCCATACCCTGTGCATGTTAAGAAATACGCTGGATGGCTTTGACGGAAGTCTACCATCATTCTCTTAACAGCTGTCTAGTGAGTCCCCTTCCCCAACCATCTCTGAGCCCTTGGAGTCCTTGTGACATGGCCATTTAGCCCATTGTGTGTTAAAAAGGTGTCGCTCAGAGGTAAAACAGCCCAACTCTGTGACAAGCAGCTTGTTGACAGGCGGTAGATATAGCTCAACAAAGAATATAAGTCGATATTTTGATTATACCCTTTAAGGAAAAAACTAAAATACAGTGATTTACTTACCTGAATTCTGAACAGAAGCCGTTTTTCCATTCATTCTGAAAGAAAAAGGAATTAAAATAAATACGTACAAATAATAATATTAAAGAACATTATTCGCATTTTCTCAATCGTCGATCAGTTTACGTCCGCCGTTAGAGTGTACGAAAATCGAAAGATTAAAATCTACTTGAAATCGAAAATTCCATATTTCTCAGAGGAGACAAACGTTTTTTGAGTTGATAAATTATTATCAAAATTCGAAGATGAGCGACAACCGCCCCTAATGTCGGGGGGGGGGGCTGATAAATCTCTCTAGGATTACGCAATAACCAGTACGTGGCCAGATCTCAAACGACATACAGGGGAAGGGATTTACTTAGATTTCGACAGATTGTTTTTACCAAACGACAGATTGTTTTTACCAAATGACAGATTGTTTTTACCAAACGACAGATTGTTTTTCCAGTATGTTTTTACCAAAGAAAATATTTTTGTCAAATACTTCACTTTAATATATGTTCTTTTTCTTCTGTTGGTTTAGTCAGTTTTTTTTAATTCGTTTTCAGAAAAAACGAGCTAATGTTATCGCTTTATCTTCTGTAGACATCGAAATTTTTTGTTTCTAGACATATATAAAAAAAATTATTTTTGCGTTGGATAGGTATTGGCGAAATATTCCAATTCTCACTTTCGAAATCTTCCTATAGTTATAATTTCTTTCTCTAACGGTTAAACGTTTTGAAAATTGAAAAAATTCAAACTAATATTGAAAGCGATGTAATTACGTTAGGAATTTGAAACTTTGGTTGTGAAATGTGAACGTCATAGAGTTTACATTGACAACAATAATTTTTCACTTTACCCCCTCCCCCCACCGCCCAGAGGGGGTGGAGAAACGTAATGTTTTTGATTTAAGTGAAAATTGTTTGTTTTTTGAGTCTCCCAAAAACTTTAATTGCTCCCTCTGAAGGCAGAAAATTTTAAACTAATATTGCAAACGATTTATTTGAGTTGGAAAATTGACATTTTAGTGGTGGAATGTGACGATCAAAGGTCATCATTAGTCACATTAGCGGCAGCAATTTGTCCCTTGCCGTCCAGGGGGTGGTGGAAAAACGCAAATTTTTGTTTCGTTCTCCTAACACTTGTCTGGTGGAAAACCACCACCAGAGAGAATAATGAAAAATTATTTTTGAATCGAATACGTACTAGCCAAATATGATGATTCAGAGTTTTCAAATCCCCCAAAGTGCCTTATTTTACTATCGTTAGAGGGCGCTAAATGTAGAACATGCAAAACTTGAAGTAATATTGCAAACGATGTATCGTATTTCTGCTAGGAATTAGAAATTCTGGCGATGGAATGTGTTGATGAAGAACGTAAAAAACGATAGTTATGTGTTTTAATTAAATTGCATTTGGTTAAAATTCCACCAAGAGCTTCTTGTTTTAATAAAATTATTACTTAATTTCAAAATTTTCAATAATATTTGAAAATAAATAGTAATAATAAATAATTTATTTTTTATGCACTGTATACCTTGCCATTTAATTCTAGGGGGATAAAAAAAACATCTGTAAGAGATAAATGAGACATGCTTTTTCCGTATTGACATTTTCCCATCGTCGTGTTACTACGAATTACAACTCTTAAAAGGTGCAAATTTCGGAAAACGAAAAGCTTCATTTTCTGTGAAAACCAGCATCCCATATTTACAGTCGCTCAAAAAAAGTATCCGAACACTACGGTTGCTTACAGAATTCAGAAAAAATATCTGGCAACGATTTTTTCAGAAATTAGTGATCTGGCAACCTTCGTGTCACGTGACACGAAGGTTGCCAGATCACTAATTTCTGAAAAAATCGTTGCCAGATATTTTTTCTGAATTCTGTAAGCAACCGTAGTGTTCGGATACTTTTTTGAGCGACTGTACCAGAGGCGATATGTTATCCTTCTAGTATATATTACAAAATGTCTACAACATCTTCACCTCTGTTCGTGGGGGGGGGAGCGAATGGGGTCGTTCTGTAGCGCACTAGGCATATAATCTTCAGTTCCCTCGTTCGAGTCCCATCTGGCCCAGCGTTGAGATTTATCTCTGCAAAACTACTCGCCCTGTCAGCAGGAACACCATTGAGTTTCGAAAGGCCGCTGTCCATCGGATGAGACCTAAAGCCATGGCACTGTGCGCGGGAGAGCCTTACCCTGTGCACAGGGCCGGACTTGCGCATAAGCTAACTAAGCTACAGCTTAAGTGTCTCACGATACGAGGGGCCTGAAAGAAATGAATTTCAAGTTTTACTGCGTTATGATTTTTTTTAATATTTAACATATTGTGCCAACACTGTTCATCTTTTCTTACCGGGCGGGGGTGACTCAGTCGTTAGCGCGTCAGACTCGTAATCTGTAGTTCTCAGGTTCGAGTCCCAGCTGGGTCAGCGTTGAGACTTATCTCCGCAAAACTCCCCGCCCTGTCCACGGTCAGTAGGGGACACCGATGGGCTTGGAAAGGCCGCCGTCCGTCGGATGGGACGTTAAGCCGTGGCCTCATGTGCGTGAGAGCTATACCCTGTGCACGTTAAAGAACACGCTGGATGGCCTTGATGGGAGGCTACCATTTGTTTCGTAACAGCTGTCTCCTCTCCAAATCGTCTGAGTCCTTGGAGTTATTGTAACTTGCCATTTACCTATTGTATGCAGAAAAGTGCAACTCAGAGATAAAACAGCCCCGCACATGCCATACTTCCATTGTTCCCAAAATAAGATCGACCGCAAGGAATAGTGAGCAGAAAAGCCTTTCGCTATTATCGTATTGATTTCCTTCGACTCGAGCCGAATCGCGGCCACAAGGTGTCCCAGTAACAAGTCGTAGCCATGGGAGCGAAAGTACGGCAATGAAGCATCAGGAAAGTTGACAGAATCGATCCTTCCTGCTGTGATGTTTCCCACAACATTGGCGTTAAACTGTGACATTTCTCTATCATGTGACCTAAACTGCCGATGGAGCTTGACCCTGTTCTTTCGCTACAACTGAGTGCTTCGTCGTAGCGATGAACTGGAAAGGTCTTTGTCTTCAGTAATGGTTGAAATCACAAAAGACATACACCAGTTGGGTTGTTTTACCTCTGAGAGGAACCTTTCTTGCACACAATGAGATGGGCTTGGAATGGCTAAATGCCCAGGTCACAAGGACCCTAACGGCTCAGAGAAGGTTACGGGAAAGCGATGGAAGCCTCCCGTCAAGGCTATCAAGCGTGTTCTTTAAGAATGGCCTAAATGGTCAGGTCACAAGCACCCTAACGGCTCAGAGAAGGTTACGGGAAGGTGATGGAAGTCTCTAAGGCTATCAAGCGTGTTTTTTAAGAACTGCCTAAATGGTTAGGTCACAAGGACCCCAAAGGTTGGGTTGTTATATCTATGAATGGTACATTTTTAAACACAATGGGCTAAATGGCTAGTTTACAAAAAAATTCAAGGGCTCAGAGAACGTTGGGGAGAGGGAACCCACTGGATAGCTGTTTGGAGACGGAAGCCTCCCTTCAAAACCATCCAGTGGGTGTTCTAACGCGCACCGATTATGGCTTTTTGTACGTGAGCAACGACTTAAAGTCCCACCTGACGGACTGCGGTCTTTCCAAGCCCATCTGCGTCCCCTTTCTGACCGACGGCGGGATGGAGGTTAGTGGAAATAAATCTCAACGCTGGGACAACTGGGTTGGATTGTTTTACCTCTGAGCGGCACTTTGGTGCCCACAATGAGCCCAAGTCACAAGGACCCCAATGGGGTCAGAGAAGGTTAGGGGAAGAGGACCCACCGTACAACTTTTAAGAGACATATGGTAGCCTATCATCAAGGAGATCCAGCGTTTTTAACGCTTACTGAGTGTGGCTGTCCTGCACATAGAGCCACGACTTAATGTCCCATCCGACAGACGGAAGCCTGGGGTCAGTGTGAGGGTTTTTTGGAGATAAATCTCAACTCTGACACTGTTGGGATGTGCATCTGGTAACTACAGATTACAAGCTTGGCAGACTACTGAGAATTATACTCCTGCCCACAACTACTGCGTTCCCTGTTGCTATATTGGATCCTGATTCGTCATCTCACCTTTTCTTCATTTCAGTGGGATCGTCTTCGAAGATGGCGAAGGTCACAAAGAAACCTGATTTCGAAATGGTGCTCGAGAATAGCACAAGCGTTTGTCAATGTTCATTCTAAAGAAACGTACCTTTCTGTGTAGTTCCCAGGTTCGAGTCCCAGCTGGGTCAGCGTTGAGATTTATCTCCGCAAAAATTCCCCGCCCTGCTCACGGTCAGTAGGGAACACCGATGGACTTGGAAAGGCCGCCGTCCGTCGGATGGGACGTTACGCCGTGGCCCCATGTATGGGAGAGCCATACCCTGTGCACGTTAAAGAACACTCTGGATGGCCTTGACGGGAGGCTACCATCTGTCTCCCAACAGCTGTTCCAGTGGGTCCCCTGCCCCAACCTTCTCTGAGCCTTCGGGGTCCATGTGACCTGGCCATTTAGCCCATGGTGTGCAAAAAAGTGCCGCTCAGAGGTAAAACAACCCAACCCAACCCAACGTACCTTTCTGTAATGATGATTCCTTTGGCTACATCAGTCTTCTTCTTTAGATCAGCAGGAGCTGATTTCGCTTCTGGTTTGCCTTTGCTGCTCTTCTGCGCCTGAAATGTTAAATTTAAAAATGTGTCATCACGTGCTAAACAAAATGTACAAAACATCTAATATATATAGACGATTGTGAGTGAGTGATTGATTGATACGGGATCAGACTAATTCTAACTATGATGCAGAAATAGTAGAGCTCTCAAAATTTGTACCCAGGAGTAATCCGGGTCATAGATCAAGGGGAAAATCGAAAATTTGACCTCCGATTTGTCCTTCAAAGTCTTAGAGGTCAGATAGAGGTCAAACCTTGATCCACGAGTGCTAGAAACATGAAAATTGGTGTCCGGGAAGGATGTTTCGGGCTGTAGATGTCGGAAACATTACGGAAATTCATATTTGGAGGATCATTTGAGGTCAAAGGTTAAATATAAATATACCGGTGCCAGAGTGATGTAAATTGGTTCCTGGGGATAATTTGGGTCGTACATCTCAGAAATGTTGTGAAATTTTTGTTGGGATGGGTCCTTCGAGGTCAAAGGTCAAATGTATATCTACCAATGGTAGAGGGCTAAAAATTGGTGCCTAGGGCTATTTTGAGTCGTAGATCTCAGAAATTATGTGAAATTTTAAATGTGATCGGTCTTTTGCGGTCAAAGGTCAAATTCGAAATACAGATGCTGGAGAGCTAAATATTGGTGAAGAGGAATATATCAGGCAGTAGAACTCAGGAATAAGAGAAATTTTTCAGATTCTGTGTCGCATTCAAGGCCAAATAGGGGTCGAGGCACCGATGATTTCTTGTAGCTTTATATAGTGGCTACTGGCATTGCATGTGTGGGGAGACATTAGGACTGTAGTTAACTATACGATAGTTGTTTCTAAGACAGTACTTCATTCTCAGTTTCCTCCCTTTCATTTGAGTTGGGTAGTTTTCCTCTGACCTTCACTTTTTTGCATGCAATGGACTAAAAGGATAAGTCACAAGGACCGCAAGAGCTCAGAGAAAATTGGGGGAAGAGAACCCACTAGACAGCTGTTAGGAGACAGACAGATTTGTCTCCAGTGTGTTCTTTAACGTGCAGATGTTCTTTCCAAGCTCAAGGATGACCCCTTTCACACAGAGAGAAAAATGGGACACACTGAAAGCAAAGCTGCGGATGCATTATGTTGATGCACAGAACACGCTGGGTCTGGCACCTAAAACGCGATCCGGACTTCTCGTGGCACATTTCAAGCACATTTTCAAGCATAACCTTCCGTTAGCATATTTTAAAGGTGATATTCTCTTGGGTTGGGTTGTTTTACCTCTGAGCGGCACTTTTTTGCACACCATGGTCTAAATGGCAGGTCACATGGACCCCGAAGGCTCAGAGAAGGTTGGGGGAGGAGACCCACTGGAACAGCTGTTGGGAGACAGATGGTAGCCTCCAGTCAAGGCCATCCAGCGTGTTCTTTAACGTTCACAGGGTATGGCTCTCCCGCACACGGGAACACGCCTTAACGTCCCATCCGACGGGCGACAGCCTTTCCAAGCTCATCGGTGTCCCCTACTGACCGTGGGAAGGGCGGGGAATTTTGCGGAGATAAATCTCATCGCTGACCCAGCTGAGACTCGAACCTTGGAACTACAGATTACGAGCCTGGCGCGCTACCGACTGAGCCACCTCCGCCCATTTTCTCTTGTGGAAGGGAACGAAAGGGGAGGGATGCCACATCAATGTGGCCTACTGATCTTTTCATCGTGGTAGCATTTCACCTTATTTTTTTAACCTGCTGAAAATTAATTAATTTCGCAGAGTTTTGATATTCAAATTCCGTTCAAAAATCTTCCTATATAAAGAGAAAATTGAATTAAAGAAAGTATATATTCAACACTTCCTAACCTCCACTCTGCTTTCGGTCAAAAAGGGAACTTCGATGGGCTTGAAAAACCGCCGACCATCGGATGGGACATAAGGCCATGGCCCTGTGTTTGTGAGAGATAGACAGTGCACGTTAAAGAACACATAGATGTCTTAAACTGAAGGTTACCATCTATCTCCTAACAGCTGTCCAGTAGATCCCCCCTCTTCCATATCCTCTGAGTCCTCGGGGTCGGGGCGGGGGTGGCTCAGTCGGTAGCGCGCCGGGCTCGTAATCTGTAGTTCCCAGGTTCGAGTCCCAGCTGAGTCAGCGTTGAGATTTATCTCCGCAAAATTCCCCGTCCTGCCCGCGGTCAGTAGGGAACACCGATGGGCTTGGAAAGGCCGCCGTCCGTCGGATGGGACGTTAAGCCGTGACCCCGTGTGCTTGAGAGCCATACCCTGTGCACGTTAAAGAACACGCTGGATGGCCTTGATGGGAGGCTACCATCTGTCTCCCAACAGCTGTTCCAGTGGGTACCCTCCCCCAACCTTCTCTGAGCCTTCGGGGTCCATGTGACCTGGCCATTTAGCCCATGGTGTGCAAAAAAGTGCCGCTCAGAGGTAAAACAACCCAACCCCCGGGTCCTTGTGACCTGGCCATTTTGCTCATTCTGTGCACAAAATTGCCTTTCAGAGCTAAAAGAAACTAACATGGTCCACATTATAAGAAACGAACAAACTAGAATTAAGGAGAAAAAAGTTTAGTAGGGCATTAAAACTCTCTCAGAAAAGAGTGGCGGGCAGTGGCTCAATAAGTTGCTCGCCAGGCTCGTAATGTGCAATTCACAAGTGTTGCGATTTATGTCCGGAAAATATCCTGCGCTGCCCTCGTTTATGATGTGTTTGGAAGTGTCGTTTATGATGTGTTTGGAATGTGTTATGATGTGTTTATGATGTCCTCGTACTGATGTGTTTGGAAGGGCCATCGTCTGTCGGATCGGTCATTAAGCCGTGTTACTTTGTGCATGAGAGAAATACCTTGCTGTGCAAGTTAAAGAACACGCTGGATGGCTTTGACAGGAGGCTACTATCTGTCTCCTAACAGCTGTCCAGTGGGTCTCCTCCCTCCAAACCTTCTCCGAGCTCTCGGGGTTCTTGTGACCTGACCATTTACCCCATTGTGTGCAGAAAAAAATGCTGCTCAGAGTTAAAACAATCCAAACAACCCTCAGATAAGAATACGCGATAAGTTAATATCGCGTGCTTAAGGATCCTTTCTAAACTCTGCCTAAAAAAAACTGGAAGAGTATTTTATTTAACTGCGGTTATCTGCACGGAAAAGCTCTTCAAAATCATCCGACACGCAAAACAGTCTTTTGTTAGCACATGTCGAGAAGTGGAGGAAATGACTTGGAAGTTGTACAATCAGTGAACGCTTTAAATGCTCGCTAATATTCTCTATGACCCGATGAATCGGAATTTAACAAGTGCAAAGGGTGGAACTAAATGGGCACACACCACGGATAAGAATGACCTTGATATTGGTTCTAGGCCGTCTTTGCTATCAGTGGAATAGCGTTGACTCTCTTACGGATGAAGTTATTTCTAAAAGCAGCTACGATTCAGATATCCATTAGGTATGATTTCTATGTTGCTAGTCGTATATTTTAGGATATTACGATTAGAGTTCATGTTTTTTTTTTAAAGATCCGAATTGTAAGTGAAGCATGACTTTCATTACTTTCCATTTGATTCTGTAATTGCTAGATTTTATTTTGTCTCAATTTCCCTTCTTTATTTCCGACAATGCACTTTAATATTTTGGCCGATTCTTATTTTTTCTTTCCCGCGAATTTTCACGAATTCTATCTTGATTCCATTAGTTCGTGGGCTGAACGAGTTGTTACCAAACTGTGTTAGGTTTGATAGGACCGAATTCGAAAAAAGATAAGGATCTAAAAAATAATTAGGGGGGGGGGATAAAAATAAAAGTGGATTTCTATTGCAGTGTAACATTTTCACCTTCGTTTTAGAGTTTTTAAAACGTTTTATAAAAAACTGTGCGAAATATGCACTTTTATTAATTTTTGGCCTGCATTACCCTTATTAGCATTTTCAAGGATTTAGAGCAGAGGTTCCCAGACTTATTTGTCCTACCGCCCACTTTTCAGAAAAAAAAATTACTCAATGGAAAATTACTCAGCGTCCCCCTGGAAATCTACCTTTTTTAAGCGAACAAACAGAAAGATGCAGTGACAAATTTGCGTTCTTTTATGTATCTATATTTCTACCTACTTCCTACAACATAGTAAAGAAAGATGTTGTAAATAAGACACCTTGAAGCTTGAAATTATAATATTATTTATTAAAATCAACCATAGTAACATTCGACTTTAACTCTATGTTACACAACAAATGAAACATGTACGAACGGTTTTTCAAAATTTTCTTATCTTCCCTTCTTTCTTTATGCTTACACTGCCCCCCTAACCGCCCCCCAGGAGGCGGTATCGCCCACTTTGGGAAACATTGATATAGAACATGCCCCCTGATACCTCCTTGCGACTTGGCCATTTAAGCTATCGTAAACAAGAAAAGTTCCTCCCAGAGTTGTGTTTTTTTACCTCTGAGCGGCACATTTTTCCACACAGTAGGCTAAATGGACAGATCACAAGAACCCCAAGGGTTCAGAGAAGGTTGGGGGAGGGGACCCACTGGATAGCTGTTAGGAGACAGCCTCCCGTCAAGACAAACTAGCGTGTTCTTTAACGTGCACATGGTATGACTCTCCAGTATGCGGTGCACGGCTTAACGTCCCATCCGACGGACGGCGGCCTTTCCAAGCCCATCGGTGTCCCCTACTGACCGTGGGAAGGGCGGGGAGTTTTGCGGAGATAAATCTCAATGCTGACCCAGCTGGGACTCGAACCTGGGAACTACAGATTACGAGCCTGGCGCTCTACCGACCCAAGCCCATCGGTGTCCCCTACTGACCGTGGGAAGGGCGGGGAGTTTTGCGGAGATAAATCTCAATGCTGACCCAGCTGGGACTCGAACCTGGGAACTACAGATTACGAGCCTGGCGCGCTACCGACTGAGCCATCCCCGCCCCAACTCCCAGGGGTAAAATAGCCCAACCTAAATATATTCCGGAGACAAAAGGTGTGTTAGCTATTATATTAAGGAGGAAAGAGTTAAAAAATAAATAAAAACAATATTATATTTATTAATTTGCTTTACACTTTATAGAAGGAAAGTACGATTTTTTTTCTGGCCTCCCTTAAATATGACTTTATTACCTGTTTCTTTACCTATAGCTTTTCGGTTGTCATTTACCCGTGAGTGGATTTGTCAAAACAGTTATTCCACTATATCTTTCGAACGCGACGGAAAAACTTAATGATTTAGGTGTCAAATGAATGCTTGTGGAACGCAGAGTGTCATAAGCCAGAAAAAATTGACCCCGCATTCTTTCTTCCCCCCTAAAAGAGGGAAATATAAAAACGATTGCTCCACTGTATCTTCGGAAACCGAAGGGAAAGATTAATGAGCAATTTATTGGTCAGATGAAAGCTTCTGACATGAGGAGTGTCAAAAATTGTAAGAAATTCCCCCCAGTGCTTTTTCCCCCTCCCAAAAAAGGAGTATATGTGTAAAGGAGTGTTCTGTTATATATTTCTAACACAAAGGCCGAATTTAACAAATTGTGTGAGAAATGAAAGCTTATCATGGTCGGAAGTGTTATGGGCTATAAAATTTAGCCCTTCGTGCTTTCTACCCCTCTAAGAAAAGGGAAATTCAAAAATCACTCTCGTTTGAGGACCGTAGTAGACTACTTCGAATTTTGCTTTCGAAGACCTTTTTTTTTAGTAGACAACTTTCGAATTTTTAAAAAACTATGGCGCGTAAATTTCGTGGGGTTCGATCCCAACGAGTTTAAAAAGTTATATTATTTTAATACATATATTATTATTGTATTCGTAATTCCCACGCCAAACGTTTGGCGAGAAGCTCTTCGATAAGTTTCTTCAGCCAAATGTACATCGATCGATAACTTCATTCACAAGGCAGGCGACTGCAGCGCCCCCAGAAATCCCGGAGACCTTTCGATGAATCACTCCCGACCCACGGCAGCTAGGAAGCCCATCCGTCACACTAAGAGGGTCGGAACTAAGGGGCCTATCCTACCAAATTCGGGACCAAACTCTCAAGTAGCCGCCGAACCATGATGAAATTTTCAATTTCTGCCAGCGACGATGTCAGATGTGTCCCCTCCCGTCCGGAATTACGCCTATTATATAATATGATGATTTTATATTTAAAATTATATTAATATTATCATATTATTTTTCAGTTAACTTTTTTTTTTGTCTTTAGTTCTCACTTACGTTAGCATTTACTCCGGAAGATTGGGAATCTCTTTTTTTTTCAGGTAATCTGTCCTTCTTTTTGGTTCTCGATCGTTTGGCACTCATTTCATCCTCATCACCTTCAAGTTGATCCGATTCTGCAACAGAAACAATCATCAGTAAAAATTCGTTTTTTAAACGAATTTAAAGTGATGAAACTGAAGAGAACTATAAGAACTGAGGTATAAATTTTATATTTTTTTTTGCCTTAAAAGTCCCAAGCATTTCTTCTGGAACTTTTAAGAATCTATGGAGATCATGGGGAAAATAGGCTTATATACCTAAAGACTAAGATCAGGTTATTTAATAATTTTGCGTTTTCTAAAGTTTGTTACGATAATTAAACTTGGACGCTTTGTAAACAAGATAACAGGAAACTAATGTTTTCGATTCTAGATGCTTACGCAGTGTCTTGGGTATTAGGTGGTTCAACTTTGTAACTAATGATGAGGTTAGGCAAAGGAGTCGGTAACCTCCTTTGAGCAGTATATTGTACAGAGAGAGACTCCGTTAGTTTGGCCATGTTGCCCGTATGGATAATTATAGATTAGTGAATAGGGTTATGAATAGTGTGCCTAAAGTTCTCAGACAGAGGCGGAGACCTAGGGTGCTATGGACAAACGATATAAAACAGAACCTTGCTAGAATTGTCCTACAATTGCCAAAATGCATGAGCTGTAGCTCAGGCCAGGAATGTTTGGAAAACTACATAATCTGATAGGACCTTCGTAGCCCAGGCTCCTTAAGTATTTTTGTATGTGTCATCATACCCTACGCCAGTGCTGTCGTGAAAAGGGCAGATTTGGGGGCATTTAAAAGTAAGGAGAGCAAATTGGTAGAAGGTAAAGTTGTGATTTCTATAGGTTTCCAAAATAGCACAATGCTGAGGGAAACTCTGTCGCCGCATGGCCGGTAGCTCAGTGGTCAGAGCACCTGACAGGTTATGAGGAGGTCGTGGCTTTAGATCCCACCCGACTAATGACAATTTGGGATGGGGTGGCTCAGTTGGCAGTGTGCCAGGCTCGTAATCTTCATTTCCCAGGTTCGAGTCCCGTCTGGGCCGGCGTTGATATTTATCTCTGCAACTCCCCGCCTTGCTCTCGGTCAGTAGGGGACACCGATGGGCTTGGAAAGACTGCCGTCCGTCGGATGGAACGATAAGCCGTGTCCCCGTGTGCGTGATACACGCTGGATGACCTTGACGGGAGAATACCATCTGTACCCCAACAGTTATCCAGTTGCCCTCCCACAACCTTTTCTGAGTTCTCGGGGTCACAAAGACCTCGAGGATTTGATGTCCTCTGAGGGGAGGGGTCACAAGACCTCGAGGATTTGATGTCCTCTGAGGGGAGGGGTCACAAGACCTCGAGGATTTGATGTCCTCGGGGTCTTTGTGACCTGGTCATTTAGCTATTTTGTGCAGGAAAGTCCCGCTCAGAAGCAAAACAACCAGACCCTATATTCTGATATTCTGCCATTGAGATATTGGTTCTTACCATTTTACTTTCTGTGGAGTGCCACTTACCCTTTTGTGAGTTCTGCTTCGAAGCGTTGTCAGGAAGTGCGCTTTGTTTGGATGCATTGACATCGTCTTGCTCTGTGTCGCTGGCAGTCACTAACGATACCATGGTAACCACATCGCTCTGAGGAATAGATCTCGAAGTGATTGACGTTCGCCTGGAAAGATAAGACATAACAAGAACAGAATCCAGACAAAAAACATATAATTCATTATTGATCTGTTCTCAACGCTCACACTCGCAATGACAAAACATTCAGACTTTTTTTTACCATACAGCAGTGCCGGGTTTTGGGGAGCATGCGCTAAATCCGGCCATGATTGAGAATGCTAGTAAAGGTGGTAATGGAGGCAATAAATTATAAAACTTTTCAATGTTTTAATAATTATTCAAGTAATTTCAAAGACCTCTCAAACGGAGCATTAAATGCTATACTGTAATGAGAATCCAATATCTCTTGGTCCTCCCTTTTATTTTTTTCCGACTGATGCGTGAACACTCCCCCCCCCCCCTTCCCTTATTTGTTCCACAACCGGGTTGGGTTGTTTTACCTCTGAAGGCCACTTTTTTGCACACCATAGGCTAAATGGCCAGGTCACATGGACCCTGAAGTCTCAGAGAAGGTTGGGGGAGGAGACCCACTAGAACAGCTGTTGGGAGACAGATGGTAGCCTCCCGTCAAGGCCATCCAGCCTGTTCTTTAACGTGCACAGTGTATGGCTCTCCTGCATACGGGGCCACGGGTTAACGTCCCATCCGACGGACAGCGGCCTTTCCCAACCCATCGGTGTCCCTTACTGACCGTGGGCAGGGCGGGGAGTTTGCGGAGATAAAATCTCAACGCTGACCCAGCTGGGACTCTAACCTGGGAAATAAAGATTACGAGCCTGGCGCGCCACCGACTGAGGCACCCCCGCGCCCACAACCGAGCAAGTCGTATAGTAACGATATTTTGCATTTTTGCCTCAAAAGTTACTTTTAACTTCTACTATTTCAGTTTGAAAACAATTTGTGCCTGTTTCTGTTCTACATAGTTTCGTGAATAAGCAGAGGGCGGGGATGGCTCAGTCGGTAGCGCGCCAGGCTCGTAATCTGTAATTCCCAGGTTCGAGTTCCAGTTGGGTCAGCGTTGAGATTTATCTCCGCAAAACTCTTCTCCCTGTCCACGGTCAGTAGGGGACACCGATGGGCTTGGAAAGGCCGCCGTCAGTCGGATGGGGCGTTAAGCCGTGTCCCCGTGTGCAGGAGAGCCATACCCTGTGCACGTTAAAGAACACGCTGGATGACCTTGACGGGAGGCTACCATCTGTCTCCCAATAGCTGTTCCAATGGGTCCCCTCCCCCAACCTTCTCTGAGCCTTCGGAGTCCATGTGACCTGGCCATTTAGCCCATGGTGTGCAAAAAAGTGCCGCTCAGAGGTAAAACAACCCAATCCAAATTCGTGAATAAACAACAAAAGTTTGAGTAGTCAACATCATAATATACAGGGTGTTTCAAAAGTAGATTTCCAACTTTGAGAGAATGTATACATTTAGTATTAAACTACAAAGCAATCCGCACCTCTTGATTTCTAGACCATTGAGGGGCACTTTTTTACACATAATGGGTTAAATGGCCAGGTCAGAAAGACCCCGAAGGTTCAGAGAACGTTGGGGGGAAGGGGACCCACTGGACAGCTGTTAGGAGACAGATGGAAGCCTTGTGTCAAGTATGGCTCTCTCGCACATGAAGCCACGGTTTAAAATCCCATCCGACGGACGGTGGCATTTCCAAGCCGACCAGAAATCCCCTACTGACTGAGAACAGAGCGGGGAGTTTTTCGGAGATAAATCTCAATGCTGACCCAGATGGGATTCAAACCTGGGAATAGCAAATTACGAGCCTGGCGCTCTACCGACTGAGCCACCCTAGCTCCAGACCGTCATAGACTCTCTAGAAACACTATGCAGAAATTTGATCTTTCGCCTTGAAACTTAAACTTTCACAACATTTCTGAGATCTACAACCCAAAATATCCCCCAGGAGCCCATTTTTAGCTCTCTAGCACTGGAAGATTTAAATTTAACCTTTGACCTCAAAGATCTACCATATCAGAACCTTCACTTTTTCAAGATTCACTGTTTAAAACACCCCCAGACACCAATTTTTCACGTTTCCAGCAGTCGTATATCAAGGTTTGACCTCGATTTGACCTCAAAAGACACTTCAGGGATCAAATTTCGTATTTTTCCCGAAATCTACAACCCAGATTACCACTAAGTGCACATTTTCAGAGCTTTATAAACCATTTCTATATCATAGATAGAATTAGGGTGATTAGGATTTCAATCAGCCAGTCAGTCTATCACTCATAATCGTCTTTATATATTAGATTGTAGACACAAATCAAATGCAGAGAAAAGTAACCAAACACAAAGTTTCATCAGAAGTATCAGAGTGACAGTTTGATGTGATTTCCAGATGTGACAAGACAAATATTCCACCTATAATGAATTTCTTCCCATGTACAGTCGCTGAAAAAAGTATCCGAACGGTCGATTACAGCATTCAGAAAAAATATCTGACAACGATTTTTTTAGAAATTAATGATCTGCAACCTTCGTGTCACGTGACACGAAGGTTGCCAGATCACATTTTTCTAAAAAAAAAATCGTTGCCAGATATTTTTTCTGAATTCTGTAATTAACCATAGTGTTCGGATATTTTTTTATATATGTAATACGTATGAATATATAATGCAATGAATATGGAGCGTGTGCAGTTACCGTTCACAGCAAACTGGAGCGGTTGCTGTTAATGTTCACAGCACATTGGATCGTGTGAGCTCACAAAAACCTGGATCGTGTGGGCCCACTCACAGAAATATTGAGCGTGTGCAGTTACCGTTCACAGCAAACTGGAGCGTGTGCAGTAACTGCACACGCTCCAGTTTGCTGTGAACGGTAACTGGACCGTGTACAGTTGCTGTACACGCTCCAGAAATTTTTCCCGAATTCTGTAATCACATGACACGAAGGTTGCCAGATCACTAATTTCTAAAAAATCGTTGCCAGATATTTTTTCTGAATGCTGTAATCGACCATAGTGTTCGGATACTTTTTTGAGCGACTGTACGACAATGCGTGTCTGTTGTGACTTCTGCAACTGCGCCTGTAATTCTTGCCCATATGTCATCAACATTTGCAGGTAAAGGTAGAAAGTACATTTTATTCTTAACAACTACCCATACGAAACCTCTAGTGGAGTCAAATCGGGGGATTGAGGTGGCCATTATATCGTATTCCCCCCTCGGCATCCCAACGATTTGGAAAATGCACATTGAGATACCTGCGCACTTCTACAAGAAAATGAGGAACGTGTTTGGGTAGCAAGTAATGCAACCCAAATGAAGAATACACTGGATGACCTTGACGAGAGGAGGGGTGGGGGTGGGTCAGTCGGTAACGCGCCAGGCTCGTAACCTTTAGTTCCAAGGTTCAAGTCCCAGCTAGGTCAGCGTTGAGATTTTATCTCCGCAAACCTCCCCGCCCTGCCCACAGTCAGTAGGGGACACCGATGGGATTGAAAAGGTCACCGTCCCTCGGTTGGGACGTTAAGCCGTGACCCCGTGTGCGGGAGAGCATTACCCTATGCACGTTAAAGAACACGCTGGATGGCCTTGACGGGAGGCTACCATCTGTCTCTCAACAGCCGATCCAGTGGGTCCTCTCCCCCAACTTTCTCTGAGTTTTCGTGGTCCATGTGACCTGGACATTTAGCCCACGGTTTGAAAAAAAGCGCCTCTCAGAGGTAAGACAACCCAACAACTTGACGAGAGGCTTCCGTATGTCTCCTAACAGCTGTCCAGTGTTACCAGTCTTCTCTGAGACTTTAGGGTCTTTGTGATCTGGCCATTTAACGCACTGTCTGCAAAAAAGTACGTCTCAGAGGTAAAATAACCCAACCCAACTGTTATTACGAATCAGATCTCAGTAACAAAACAGACTGAAAACCCCATTCATGAAAGATAAATAACACTAACCTGATTCTTCTTTTCCCATCTGCAGAAGAGTTGCTGTTTCTGCTGGTGGTGCTATCAGTGCCTGCTGTATCCTGCTTCGCAAACATAGTTCGCTTCTCTTTAGTTTTCCTCCAGTTCTTAACGGAAACACCTTTAGTCTCTTCCTTGGACTCTATAGACAAAATCTCCTTGCTCTGATCTTCAGAAACTTTCCTTCCATTGGCTTTTTGTCGCGAGGATTTCGCCTTCCCCTCCTCGTTCATTCTTTTTTGCAGAACTAACCGTATCCGATGAACTTTGAGAATCTTGTTTCTTTAACTTTCTTCGGGAGGATCTGGAGCCATCGCTGGACCTGCTATCCGTTCTGATCTCCTGAAGCTTTTTACTGTTAGGGCCTTTACTTGGCTTCGTGGTTTTCGTCTTCGAGTTTCTCTCCGAATTCTCTGTCGATTTCTTCTGTCTTTTTGACTCTGACTTCTGATTTTCGCTTTGACCATCTTTCTGCTGATCATCTTCTTTCCCATTCTTGGTCTGGGTGTTGGATAGAGAGGATCTCACCTCGAGACCTTCGTCTTCGTCGAGTATGTTAAAAATGTCGCTCTTCAAGAAACTCTTTTGAAGCAATTCTTTTCTGTCTCTTGACGTCCTGTTCAGCAGCAGGTCGATGAACAAGTTGATGCGCTCATTCTGGTAATTGCCACTGATGATGTCCATGATTTTGGAAAACCTAGCAGCGATCCACAATAAAAAGATGGCCTGGAGTTCTTCTTTCTTTTACCGATGAGATTGTTTACTACGAAATGGAAAAAAAAATTAACTTTCACAAACTGCAATGTCTGATATATATATATATAAGTTGGGTTGTTTTCCCTCTGAGCGGCACTTTTTTGCACATCATTGGCTCCGAAGGCACATTGTCCGTCACATGGACCCCGAAGGCTCAAAGAAGGTTGGGGGAGGGGACCCACTGGAACAGCTGTTGGGAGACAGATGGTAGCCTCCCGTGTTCTTTAACGTGTACAGGATATGGCTCTCCTGCACACGGGGCCACGGCTTAACGTCCCATCCGACCGACGGCGTATATATAAGTACATCACAACTTCAATTATACAGTATTTTACAAAAAGTAACAGAACACTTCCATGTTTTGAGTCCCATTCAGAGCTCCCTTACTTTGAAAGTAAGAGATTTTTAAATGTCGCTATACATTAATTGAAGATCTCATTAATATCTTTCTGAATGACGATTTTTAAGAATATTTGTTTAATATTTGAGTTGTTGAAGCTCGAATATTTAAAAGCAGACGCTTCTCTCCCCCTCCCCCCCCGAACTGATGAAAACTGAAAAATTCGTTAAACAAACTTTAAATATTATATTAACGTTAGTGAACGATTTGTTATAACAGTTCTGTTTTGCCTTTTGAAGTAAATTTTAATAAGTAGAAAAAGTTACGGTTAAATGTTTGAGCTTCTTTAATTCTTTAAACATTAAACGAATATGGCGGAAAAATAAATATTTAGAGATATTTAATTGGGCTCTTCAATTTTTTCGCGAGTAACATTTATTCATAAAAAAAGGGTATTTTCGAAGTTAGGGAACTTTGAATGTAGCTTTCGATTCACGTGACATAGAAGTGTCTGATTATATTTTGTAATAAAGTATAAGTGTTAATAAAGGGAGATTGGTGCTGGGAAACAGATAACCACAGTTATTGGAAAAAGGCATTTATTGTTCCGTAAGCATGCAATTATCAAAAATAACATTCCACTAACCACCACCTGTCCTCTATCAAAAAAACGTTTCACCGATGGTCCGTCGGATGCGACGTTAAGCCATGTCCCCGTGTGCGGGAGAACCATACCCTGTGCACGTTAAAGAACACTCTGGATGGCCTTGACAGGAGGCTTCCATCTGTTTCCTAACAACTGTCCAGTGGGTCTCCTCGCAGAAACTTTCTCTGAGCTCTTGATGGCTTGTGACTTGAACATTTAGCTCACAGTGGACGAAAAAAGTGCCGCTTAGAGATAAAACAAGATAGCCTTCCACTGCTTCACATATTTTAGAGAGAAAATAAAACTCTACCTGCAGTATGATTTCATTTTTTATTTATTTTTTTAACTTACAGCTAGAGGAATTTGATTTTTATCTGTCCACAATAATCGACGGATGCTGTCAGTCAATTTGGATTTTCAAAAATATTATTTTGCAGTTCAGTTTTACGAAATATTTTATTTTTCCATCGCTCATTGCTCCCAAGATCAGCTCTGGGCTCAAGACATTATGTCGCCCCAGGACAAAGCTTACTTTTTGTCGTCCCAAAGCAAAAAACGTATCTCCCCCCCCAAAAGTATTTTTGTCCTCCCTCCCTCGAGAAAAAAGTATTTTTTTTTGCCTCCCCAAATAAAAAAAAAGCATTATTTGCGTCCGAAAAGCAAAAACGAATATTCGCTCCAAACAAAATTTATTTTTCCGGCCAAAGCAAACTTTTTTTTTTGAAACTGCTTTCCAGTATTTAAAGACATGAAAGCTGGAATATTTAACATTTTATTTTTTCATAAAAATCGTTCATAATTCTCAAATACTGAAATATTTATTTATTTACATTTAATGGTTTGAAACAACATCTAATATTAAAATTTTACCTAATTTCTGAGGTAAATTCTTATTAAGCATTACTGTTCAGAAAGATTCCAGCTTTTATTATGTTTTAAACCCTGAAAGAATATTGTTGGAATAATCGAGAATATATTTGATTATGATATTAAATTTTTCCAGGTTACAGATACACAACAAGGATAACTGCAGACAACTTGTAACAATATTCTGGAATGGAGCATATTTTACGAACTCCTATCTCGACAGCTAAATCATCAGTAATTCATTAAGTCACAATAACAACCACTACAACTATCACATTGGTATTAGTTTGGTTGTTATGGGAATAAAACACATTTGTGACGTATGAAAATTTATTTTAGGATAGCCCTCTTTAGATTCCCCACACGAGAGTGTCCGTGAACTTTCTTCAACGACACTGTGTCAGTTTTATTCCATGATAAGAAATTTGCTACCAGGGCCTTTGGCATTTCCAGCATGATTTTAAAAAGCTAAGGGAGGAGTGGCTCAGTCGGTAGCAACGCCAGGCTTGTAATCAGTAGTTCTCAGGTTCGAGTCCCAGCTGGGCCACAAACTCTCTCCACAAAACTCTCCGCCCTGACCTCGGTCCGTAGGGAACACCAAAGAACTTGAAAAGACTACCGCACATCGGATTCGGCGTTAATCAGTGGATCCGTGTGCGTGAGCGATATATCATGTGGACATTAAAGAACTCACTGGATGGCCTTGACGGGAGATTATCATCTGTCTCCCAAAAGCTGTTCTAGGGGTATTCTTCCCCCAAACTTCTCTGAACCCTTGGGGTCCTTGTGACCTGGCCATTTAGCCCATAGTGTACAAAAAAATGCCGCTCAGAGGTGAAACAATAGTGTACATTCTCAAACTACTTTTATTTCAGTAAATGATTTATTACATCAATTATTATCTGTGCTTTTTCAGTTTGATAGCCATATGATGTCAAATCCATATAGCTATCAAAGCTGATGTTAATGTTTCAGGTTTTCTAACTCTTTAAATATAAATTAGATATTATTTTAAAATCAAGCTCTTGATAAATTTAATGATCATCAAATTATCACCAGTGATCTTTTTTCCACAAAAAAACTAATATTCAAAGTTAAGGAACTTGAAATTTTTTGCCATTTTTTCAACCGTTTTTTTCAAGAAAATTTCCATCCATACGGTTTCCACACAAAAATATGTATTGCTTGGGGTTCCATGGTCTGAAATGTTTAAGAAGCAATGACTGATATTCTTATAAATACAGATATGAAGCCTGTAAAACGCGCTTCCCTGCATACAACAAATACCTGCAGTGAAGGCGACTTACCTGTTTCCGACAGCCGTCTTCTCCACAGCACGACAACTTGCTTTGTGTGTGCATGACACCCGCTGGTCTCCACGTCTGTCACGCGTTCAACAGTCAATATCGGATCCCCCTCTCTCGCGGGTTTGTCATGCAGCACCACAGGCATGATGGGAGCATTGCCATTCCCCCTCATCAATACTCAGTCACCAGAGTGGTTAATGCAAGTTTAATCGGCCAGACTCAACTGTCCTTGAACGCAAGCCTGGTCTTTCTTATCGGATTGTTTCTCGCTGTGTCAGGATTGTTGTTCCTATGGTCGTCAGGGTGTCAGTGTGTTGCTGTACAACGTGGGTGTTTCGAAAATGAATAGAGAAAAGGAAAAAAATATATTTGTAATCGTTTTGTTGTTCTCTTTTTGCTAAAATAAGAATCAAAGCCAATCGCAGTTGTCGCAAAATGCAACTGTTGTATTTGTTTGGTTGTTATGGGAATAAAACACATTTGTGACGTATGAAAATTTATTTTAGGATAGCCCTCTTTAGATTTCGCCATGTTCGATAGCTCTTCGATTATAACAAATGCATTTGTAAACAGCCAGAGGCAAACCCTGAGACTGTTTTCCTCGGGGTTTGGCTTGGCTGTTTTTTCTCTGAGCATGGACATTGAGTGGAATTTTTTCAGGGGAAAGAACTGGTTTTAGATTGGGGAAAACACTTTTCAGGGCGGCTAGAAGGGGTAAGGAAATAAATCAATGTTCAAGATAGGAAGATTTAGGTAACCATTTATTAATGTGAATAGCTGAGATTGCAGCAATCATGTATATATTATATCATAACATAACTAATACGCTTTTAATGAAAAAATGACTCTGAAGATAACTTAAAGATCACAATTAATTCTACTTAAATCTCGAATTGCAACAATAAATACAGTATTTATAGAGTTATAAAAGCTAGACATTATTTAGCAAGTTAACTCCTTTTGGAAAAAAAAATTTAAATTGGCGAAAATTAAATAATTATTATCCGAACTGCTAAAAACATTCTTACACTGTTAGTAAAGTTTGGTATAACGGTTATTGCTTTCGTTTTAACTACATTTTATTAACTTTTCATAGCAATTATTCAAACTGGCATTGTTGATAATAAACTTTGCAATTTCTTAACTCTGAATGCCGAACGAAAATTGTTGAAAATCGAGATTTAAGTAGATTTGATTGAGATCTTTAAATTATCCTCGGTCACATTTTTCATTAAAAGCCAATTTAAGAAGTTAATATCTGAGCTATTATTGACATAACGTGGAACTGTACCTAGAAAGGTTGTCGTTGAGCTTCAAAATCAGCTCTTTAAGGAAGGAACTTTGGGAACTCTGAATCCTAAACATTCATTAAAAGCATTTCAAAATAACAATAACTGACAACTTCACTCTCATCGTCGGCAACTCGGCAGTTTATTGCTATTTTTAACCTTTGGGTCTTAATTTTTTTTTTCGAAATTTAAATCAGACTCTCCAACAAGGATTTAGAGAAACTTCTTTAAAGCCAAAAGCCATCCATAGACTTCAAAGTGAACAAATAAATTATTAATGGTCAATTTTCTGGTGTATTTAAACATCAGTTCAAATATTACAAATTTACCGCTACGCTTAATAGTGATTTATTATTAATATAAATTTTTAAAGAAGTCTTTCAGCTTGTAAAATGAGACTTCTTGTTCTCTGTAGGGTTGGGTTGTTTTATCTCTGAGCGGTGCCTTTTTGTACACAATGGGCTAAATGACCAGGTCACAAGAACTCCAAAAGCTCAGAAAAGATTGGAGGGAAGTATACCCACTGAATAGCTATTAGGAGACAGATGGAAGCCTCCCGTCGAAGCTATCCTATGGGTTCTCCAGTTGGTCTTCTTTACCTTTGAGCGGCACCTTTTCATTCACGACTAATGGCCACGTTACAAGCATCCCAAGGGCTCAGAGAATGTAATTGAAATTATTTGGGCTTGGTTATTTTACCTCTGAACAGCGCTTTTTTGCACAACAACACAACGGACTAAGTGGCCGGGTCAAAAGGGCTTGGGTTATTTTTACTTCTGATCGGCACTTTTTGCACACAATAGGCTAAATGGCCAGGTCTTTATCCCTAGGTCACAGAGAAGAGTGCTGGAGAGGAAACACTGGACAGCTCTTAGGAAATAGATGGTAGCCTCCCATGAAGGCCATCCAGCGTGTTTTTTAACGTGCACAGGGTATGGCTCTTCGCACGCAGAGCCACGGCTCTATATCCCATCCCACGGACGGTAGCCTTTCCAAGCTGTACTGACCGACGGAAGGAAGCTTTGCAGAGATAAATCTCAACGCTGGCCCAGCTGAGACTCGAACCTAGGAACTGCAGATTACGAGCCTGGCACACTCTAACCGAGACACCCCCACCCCTTTAAACTTGGGAAATGCAATTAATAGAAAGATTTAAACCAGGCGTGTCCAACCTTTTGTTTTTCCTGGGCCACACTGAATGAAGATTTGACTTCCCTGGGTCACATTGAGTGAAGATGAATTGTTTCGGGCCGCACATAAAATATATAATATAGTTAATGTCTATAAATAATAAAACTTGATTTTTTTTAATGTTTATTATTATAAAATTAAAAAAGGGCAACATAAAACTAGTGGGATATCAAAAACTCGCTGAAAGTCACATAATCATGTTGAAAGCTTCATCATCATCATCATCCTCAAGCAGCCATGGGCTACGGAGGTCCAACCAGACCGTGCAATTTAGTTCTCCAAGCAAGTCTATCCTGAGCTACATTTAATGCATCAGGCCACTGCACACCAATTCTAACAAGGTCCTGTTTGACATTGTCTGCCCACCGCATCCTAGGTCTCCCCCTCTTTCTGAGGTCTTTAGGCACACTGTTCATAACCCTATTCGCCAATCTATAATTATTCATACGGGCAACATGGCCAAACCAACGGAGTCTCTCTCTGCACAATATGCTGCTTAAAGGAGGGCAACATAAAACTAGTGGGATATCAAAAACTCGCTGAAAATCACATAATCCTGTTGAAAGCTTACGTCGTAAATACGTAAACTTTACGATTCTGTGGATCGCATTACTAGCTGTCCAGGGCCGCGGGTTGAACATGCCTGATTTAAACCATTTAAAAACTACCTCAATGCTGCAGTCGTATGCCTTAATTATTTGCCACAGATATTTTGAAAGACTCTGAGTCCGCCTCAGTCAGAGACTAATATATGTAGACGATTGTGAGTGATTCTTACACCTTATATTCGATTACCACATCGCTACATTCTTTCGCTCTGATAATAAAATGTTTTCTACTCCCAAGATTTTCAAAGCTAAGTATGATGAAATTTCTTTTCCTTTTCAGGCAAACTCAACTTAGAACTCTCTACCTAACGATATCACTTCTTTAAATTCTAAAACAAAATTCAAAAACTATTTTACTCCACTCTTATTGGAATATCGAAACGTGTGGCCGAGTGGTTAGCACGCTTGGCTACTGATCTAAGGAACCTGGGTTCGAGCCCCAGATTAGGCATGGATGTGTGTGTGTGTGTGTAGTTTTTCTGCTGAGGTCCTGCCATCCTCTCAGATCTCCTACTGTGGCATATAAACTGACAGGCTCCTGTCAGACCTCTGTGGCAAGCAGCTGCTTGAGGGGGTATTTATTTTTTCTATTTGACCAACATTATCTCCTCACTCCTATTCCCACTTCTCATCTTCGCTCGGATTATTCGCAATCCTTTTTCCCTTGTTCACTTCCCCCTAAATTTACTAAGTTTTTTTTTTATCATATTTCATATTATATGTTTGTCTTCGTCTGTGCAACTTGTTATTTTATTTACCCGTATCAAATAATTATGCAATTCCTGCAAACATGTTTGTATTTTTGTACTATCCTTAATATTTCGGTTTAATTTCTCGAATGTACTGTGGCATCAAGTCACTTGAACATTTAAATTAATATCCAAAATTAGTTGTACCATGGCTTTACTGTAACCCTCTGAATAAAATAAATTATATAATATAATAATTTCTGACTTTCAAAATTCGAGGTCCCTGAAAACTTCTGTTCCTTAAAAACGTCCCCCGTCCGCTTAATTAAAATATTAGTCTTGAATCCTATTTTAATGGAAAATACTCTGACATTGCTCACATTATGAAATGTTATTCGATATGGTAAATATAATTATAATGGACTGTCCTACTTGGGGGGAAGAGGCTCAGTCAGTAGTGCATTATTTTCATAATCTGCAGTTCCCAGGTTCGAGTCTCACATGGGCTAGCGTTGAGATTTATCTCCGTGAAACTCCCCGTCTTGCCTAGGGGACACCCATGGGCTAGGAAAGCCGCCGTCCATCGGACACAGCGTCTCCAAACGGTTTCGTTAAGTCGTGGCTCAGGATGCGGGGGGGGAGGGGGGGGACTCAGTCGGAAGCGCGCCAGGCTCGTAATCTGCATTTCCCAGGTTCGAGTCCCAACTGGGTCACCGCTGAGATTTATCTCTGCAAAATTCTCCACCCTGCCCACGGTCAGTAGCGGACACCGATGGGCTTGGAAAGACCACCGTCCGTCGGATGGGACGTTAAGCCGTGTCACCGTGTGCGGGAGAGTCATACTCTGTGAACGTTAAAGAACACACTGGATGTTCTTTACGGGAGTCTACCATCTATCTCCCAACAACTGTTCCAGTGGGTCCCCTCCCCCCCCCCAACCTTCTCTGAGCCTTCGGGTTCCTTGTGACTTGACCATTTAGCCCATTGTGTGCAAAGAAGTGCAGCTCAGAGATAAAACAGAACAAACCAGGATGCAGGAGAACATACCCTGTGCACGTTAAAGAACACTCTTGATTGGCCTTGACGGGAGGCTACCATTTGTCTCCTGTCCAGTGGGTCCCCAACCTTCTCTGAGTTCTTGGTGTCCTTGTGACCTGGCCATTTAGATTATTTTGTGCAAAAAGTGCAAAACTCACTGACCTGCTGAAATAATGGGGAATTTCCACTTCATGTCAATGGAATTTAACTTCGAAGCTCTATAACTACTACTTCACTTGCGCCGATTGGGGCGGGGGTGGCTCAGTCGGTAGCGCGCCAGGCTCGTAATCTGTAGTTCCCAGGTTCGAGTCCCAGCTGGGTCAGCGTTGAGATTTATCTCCGCAAAATTCCCCGCCCTGCCCACGGTCAGTAGGGGACACCGATGGGCTTGGAAAGGCCGCCGTCCGTCGGATGGGACGTTAAGCCGTGGCCCCGTGTGCGGGAGAGTCATACCCTGTGCACGTTAAAGAACACGCTGGATGGCCTTGACGGGAGACTACCATCTGTCTCCCAACAGCTGTTCCAGTGGGTCCCCTCCCCCAACCTTCTCTGAGCCTTCGGGGTCCATGTGACCTGGCCATTTAGCCCATGGTGTGCAAAAAAGTGCCGCTCAGAGGTAAAACAACCCAACCCAAATCTATAACTACTAAAATATGCATTTAATAGAAAAATCTAACTGAGAATGAACTAAAGATCATAAACAAATCTTTTAAATTTCGATTTTCAAAAATATTCATCCAATATTTAAAGACTTATGGAATATTTCAGAACAGTAATGCTTAATAAGAATTTACGTCAGAAATTAATTAAAACTTATAAAATAAGTATTATTTCAAACGGTTTAATAAAACGAATACCTCCAATATTTTGATAGGACAGCTTAGACACACCCACATTCCAGGAACGCAACACAACCTCTGGGAAATATTCTTTAACCATTATGCTACATCGAAGTTTGTTGTGCTAAGAAACGGATTCCAAACAGTGTTCAGACTAATTATAATTTTCTGAGTTTCACAAAGGAGAGAATATTTTTCGTTATAGCTTCGTTGCCTAGCAACCTGATATAGCTTTGTCGAAAGTCGTTGTGTATTTTATGTCTGCTGACCTACTACATAATATTTCTATTGACCTCTTTCGTGGGCAGAAATTGTGTAACGATTCTCAAACCCCACAAAAATGAACGTTACACTTACTTTGTTTCTTCTGTAGATTATTTGTATGTCACGTTAAACGATAACCTGTCCGCGATTTCAGAGAAAAATAATGTTTTCTATCTGAAACCAACATAAAATAGTCAACAGAAAGAATGACATATTTTCAGTGAAATCAAAATCTTATTTCTGCTGCAGTTTCAGGAATTAATAACATTTATAAAAAGAGATATCTTTTAAAAGTGTAATGAAAAGGAAATTAATTCTGGCATCAGGCTCGTAATCTGTAGTTCCAAGGTTTGAGTCTCACGTGAACACGATTTGAGATTTATCTCCGCTAAACCCCACACTGCCCTTGGTGAAAAAGAGGATAGCGATGGGCTTGGAAATATAGCGGTCCGTCGCATGGGACGTTAAGCCGTGGTCCGTGTTCTGGATTAATAATTCTAGATAACCATTAAGCAAAATAAGCACGTGCTTAGGGCACCAAGGGAAGGGGGGCACCACAGAGTATTTTCCCTTAGCTATCATGACCTTAACTCTCAACTCTTTCTTTAACTCGACTTTAGTCGAATTTTTTATAATTGTCTTTCATCTGCTGTGTTCGACTTTAATCTGAATTGTTAAAAAAACGCTTTCATTGGTATGGTGAATGACTAAAGTTTCATCAGTATCTTCGGCACTTATTGAGTCTTAATGTTTTGTCAGTAAAGCAGTGGAAGGGCCGAGGGTGGCACCATTGTTGGGCTGTGTTTAGGGCATCAGTTGGCCTTAATCCGGACCTGCGTTGTTCGGTTGGGTTGTTTTACCTCTGAGCGGCACTTTTTTGCACACCATGGGCTAAATGGCCAGGTCACATGGACCCCGAAGGCTCAGAGAAGGTTGGGGCAAGGGACCCACTGGAACAGCTGTTGGGAGACAGATGGCAGCCTCCCGTCAAGGCCATCCAGCGTGTTCTTTAACGTGCACAGGGTATGGCTCTCCCACACACGGGGCCACGGCTTAACGTCCCATCCGACGGACGGCGGTCTTTCCAAGCCCATCGGTGTCCCCTACTGACCGTGGGCAGGACGGGGAATTTTGCGGAGATAAATCTCAACGCTGACCCAGCTGGGACTCGAACTTGGGAACTACAGATTACGAGCCTGGCGCGCTACCGACTGAGCCACCCCCGTCCCTAATCCGGACCTGCCTGTGCCCATTAAGGAACACACTGGATGACCTTTACGTGAGTCTTCTGTCTCCTATCAGCTGTCCAATGGACTTCTTCCCTCGACCTTCTCTGAGCC
This sequence comes from Ryuthela nishihirai, assembly GCA_038380435.1. Taxonomy (NCBI): domain Eukaryota; kingdom Metazoa; phylum Arthropoda; class Arachnida; order Araneae; family Heptathelidae; genus Ryuthela; species Ryuthela nishihirai. The sequence goes on from JAWZYU010000008.1 coordinate 63,902,388, forward strand.
CTTTGAGTCCTTGTGACCTGGCCATTTAACCCATTTGGTGCCAAAAAAAGTGCCACTCAGTAACTTGGAACGGTGCGTTTTTTTAAAATATTTTATGTAACTATGTGTATGAAAGTACCAAATGTATTCATTCATATATCATTCTTCCATGGAGCCCTCTATAGTAAGCTCAGGAAGTTCAAATAGCATATTTATTATCGTATCCGTCAACAGGTTAATCTAATATTTGGTCGAGATTTAATAAAAATAATGCACTGACAAGTTTACGATTTAATGAATAAACAATTAACAAGAGGTTTTGCAACAGTTTACATTTCAAAATTCGATTTCGTACCTTAAACACAAAAAGGCTTCGATCGATCTCTACAATGGCAAACGAGCTTGTTGCCAGATCGTGAAATATAAAATACAATAATCGTATGGCGTGCAATCATTTATTTTCGTATCTTAGCACGCGATACAGCTGATTCTAATTATTATTCAAATTTATCGGAGTCTCATTTCAATTCAAATTCCCTAAAGAAGGGACTAATCAAAACATTTTTTGATGCTATTGATCACGTCATGACACGTAATGTATTTAGAAAGGGTTGCAAAGCCCAGTGGGCCATAATTATTCTAGAAGTTTTACAAATTATTCGTAAAGGATGGAAAGAAGCTTCATCAACAAAGTACGCTTAAAAAAAAAACTCTATAAACGATAGAAGGGCCGGGGGTGGCTCAGTCGGTAGCGTGCCAGGCTCGAAATCTGCAATTCCCAGGCCGAGTCCTACCTGGTAGAGCGTTGAGATTTGTTTCCGCAAAACTCCCCGCCCTACCGTAAGTCAGTTGGGGACACCGATGGCCTTGGAAAGGTTGGTTGGTTGTTTTGGTTGTTTTACCTCTGAGCGGCACTTTTTTGCACACAATAGGCTAAATGGCCAGGTCACAAGGACCCCGAAGTCACAGCAGAAGGTTGGGGGAGGGGACCCACTGGAACGGCTGTTGGGAGACAGATGGTAGCCTCCCGTCAAGGCCATCCAGTGTACTCTTTATCGTGAACAGTGTATGGCTCTCCCGCACACGGTACCACGGCTTAACGTCCCATCCGACGGACGGCGGCCTTTCCAAGCCCATCGGTGTCCCCTACTGTCCCTGTGAAAAATGCTCAGAAAAGGCTCAGAGGCCCATTGTGTGCAAAAAAGTGCCGCTCAGAGGTAATAGGTTTCAGACCGTGGGCAGGGCGGGAGTTTTGAGGAGATAAATCTCAACGTCGATCCAGCTGGGACTCGAACCTGGGAACTGCAGATTACGAGCCTGGTGCGCTACTGACTGAGCCACCCCGCCTCTACTTGGAAAGGCCGCCGTCCGTGGGATGAGATATAAATCCGTGGCCCCGTGTGCGAAAAAAAGTCATATGCTGTGCATGTTAAAGAATACACTGAATGACCTTGACGGGAGGCTACCATCTGTCTCCCAACAGTTCTTCCCGTGGGTCCCCTCCCCCAACCTTCTCTGAGCTTTCGGGGCCCCTGTGACCTGGCCATTTAGCCCATGGTATGAAAAAAAGTGCCGGTCAGAGGTAAAACAACCCAACCCAATGAAATATAATTCTCATTTTTCAAATACTTAGGCAGTTTCAATTTATATCTTTATAAAGTCACTAAATATGGAAATGGCGAAATTTTTAAGGAAAGCTACAAATGATCTGTTTACGATAGAAATTTGAGATTTCAATGCTAGAGCGTCAAGAGATAATCCACTGACAGAAAAAATCTGCCCATTTTCTGGGAGGGGTGTGAGAAAAGCGACTTTTTCATTTTAAGGAATGAAGAAGAAATGCTTCTTATGTCTTATAATTACTAACAAAATACTACTATTTGCATTTTTCAAACTATCCATTAATTTGAATTAAAACTTTATAGACTCAAAAGTCGCTAAACGGAAAACTTAATTCTCTTTGAAAACTAGATTTCCATACATTTAAGAGGAGATACAGGGGTTTATCAAAATAATGGAAACACCGACGGCAACTGGAGTAAACGCAATGCGCCGTGTGCATATCACAGGAACGACCTCACCAGCGATGTGAGGTATATAAAGGTACGATGTTGGCTTTCACGTAGCACTGCTACAGGCGCAGGTGAAACAGCTGTTGGGGTGTGATTGTCGACAATGTCAGATCTCAGTGACTACAAAGAGGTATGATCATTGGTGCACGTCTTGCAGGAGCTTCAGTAACCAGAACGGCGGAAATAGTAGGTGTAACAAGTGGAACTGTATCGGAGATTATGACTACCTATCAAAAAAGACAGGGCGTTGCCTCCAAACGTGCAAGTTATGGATGCCATACGAAGTTATCAGATAGGGAGAGGCGAATATTGGCACAGATTGTACAACGGAAGCACAGGGCCACAGCACCACAAATCGGTACACCAGTAGGAATGGTTCTGTTTCCTTCATAACAGTTCGTTGGAAACTTCATTGTGCGGTATTTATGGTTGTGCTGCAATCCACAAACCTCTGATTACCAACATCAATGCAAAAACACGTGTAAGGCGATGCAAAGCATATAAATACTGGGATGCAAATGACTGGCAACGTGTCATCTGGTATGATGAATCGTGCTACACATTGTTCCCACCACTGGTAGAGTGTACGTCTGGCGAAAACCTGCAGAAGCATACCACCCCGACTGTTTGGTTCTGACTGACGCATGGAGGTGGATCTCTGCTGCTGTGGGGTGCCATATCATGGCATTCCTTAGGGCCATTTGTTATTCTTCAGGGTCGTGTCACATCCGCAACCTACGAATCCATTCTTGGGAACCACATGCACCCAACTTTGCAGGCACTGTTTCCTAACGACTGTCCCTGGTTACAAGTGTATAATGCAACCGTGCATTGTGCGAAACATGTCAAGTTGTGGTTAGCAGAGCATGAGAATGAGGTGCAGCAGTTACCCTGGCCACCTCAATCTCCAGACCTCAATATTATTGAATATTTGTGGAAATATCTGGAGCCTAAGGTCAGATTACACTTTCCACCTCCACAGATAGGCCATATTTTACAGGAAGAATGGTTCCACATTCCATTACCGTATGTGCACGACTTGTATAAGTCTATTCCACGTCAAATTGCGTCTGTTCTGAACGCCCGAGATGGGCCTTCAGCTTATTATTAAAACGTTCTCTACAAACAGTATGTGTTTCCATTATTTTGATAAACCCCTGTATGCGTTCTTCTGGTAATTTTTTTTTCTACCCTGATGAGAAATAGTCAACTTCACAGGGTCTTGGTGTTGGCGATTTAAAACCACCAGACTTTGAGCTTGCTCCTCAGGCGTATGCTTAAAGAAAATCTACTGCTGTGTTTTCTGTATGATACTAGACAGCTGTTTGGGGAGAGATGGTAGCCTCCCATCAAGACCATCCAGTGTGTTCTTTAATGTACACAAGGTATGGCTCTCCCACACATGAGACAATAAGTCATGGTACCATGACTTATTGGCCCATTCGACAGACAGTGGCCTTTCCAAGCTCATGGATGCCCACTGCTGGCCGAGTGCAGGGCAGGGAATTTTGCAGAGATAATTCTCAATGCTGGTCCAGCTGGAACTCGAACCTGGGATTTGCAGATTACAAGCCTGGCATGCTACCAACTGAGCCACCACCGCACTACCAGTTCAACGTAAACAGATGCACTGGCTGGCAAACAGATGTGCATGATATATTGGCTGGTGGCTAATCCTGATCAAAAGTCATCGTAGGTACCTGAAACCTTGGTACCTAAGGCATCACTGGCCATACTCTGGAGTAATGTGTCTCAGGCAGATCACTTTTTCTTTGGATTTTGGCTCTTGAAATATCACTTGTATAGGTGGTGTTTGAAATTCTTGTCTGCATTGATGGCTTAAGCCTTTAGTAGTAGGGGGAATGGATTTTCGCTCTATATCTGCAATTTGGGGGCTATTTGATATTGTTCGTCCTGTCTTTCCATAAACCTAGTTTCCACATAAATACATTTCCACAGATACTTCGAGTGTACGGGGGTACACAGAGATCATTCTCTTGATGTCCTAACACAAGAATTCCAGCTTTATAACCTTGACTTTCTCAGCTTCCAGAAGGAAGGTCAGATACTTATAAATAATCTTTAATTTCAGTTTTCAGAACGAGAGGCTATTAATGAAAGGGACCTGGGTTCGAGTGCTAAATAAGGATTTGTGTTGTCTTTCTCCCGAGATCTCGCCTATATCATAAATCTTCTGTATGGTGTATTATATTGACAGGAACCTGTCTCTGTCATACCCCTGTCTGAGCAGCTGCTTGAGGACTAATTTATTTATTTATTTTTAGAATAGATTTGCCTTATCTGAGTTCATTCAAAACTTTTATTATCCTGTTAAAACTTTTTATGAGCTGCGTGATTTAAGTCCTTTTGCTCATCGATAATCTTATCCAGAAAAATTTATACTAGCGTGTAGTACTGTTTTTTGTCACCAAATGGAACGATACTAATGCAACAAATCACCACAATGTTCTCCAAATTTTGAAATGATACTATTTGAAAAAAGGTCCTCTGATATCCCTCTTTAAGACAAAATAAAGAAATAAATTTTAACAAGGGACATTTTTACTGGGTGGCAGTCTTTGCTCTTACAACTGAGGAACAAGTGACCTGACAAAAGAATCAAAGAAGATACCCTGGATGCTCTGGCAAGAATGAATACTGGTGAAAGCAGATGGAGTCGAAAATGAAGTGGAAACAGAAAGACTTATACTCTTTGTATTTGATTAAAGAGATCTCAGAGGACCCTCAGAGATCTGACTACTGTCACATCTCTTTGGCAAGCCTTTCAGAAGAAAGGAGATATAGAAATAACCATATCTTAGCTAGGGATCGAACATCATCGAATCAAGTCCCTTTGATGAATAGTCAAGTGGCTAATCACTCAGCCACGGGGATGGTCTTTGATGAAGTAACTGCCAAATTTGAAGAAGTAACAAATTCATGAATGGATTGCAGATGGCAGTAATTTTGAACAGTAGATATTATCTGACAATGGTCCCCAACCTTTTGGGATGGGGAATCCCTCATTCAATAGCATGCCAGTCCCGTAATCTCCAGTTTCCAGGTTCGAGTCTCACCTGTGCCAGCATTAAGCTTTATCTCCACTAAATCCCTACCCTGTCCACAGTTAGAAAGAGATACCAATAGGCTTTGAAAGGCCACCATTCGTTGGATGGGATCTAAAGTCATGGCTATTAAAAGACCTATGCTAGACTCCCATCAAGGTAATCAAGCATGTTCTTTAATATGCATAGAGGCTTGAGGGATTATTAATTTTTAAGTAAAAAATAGTTCTCCAGCACATGGGTCATGGCTTTACATCTCATCCGAAAGCAGCTTTTCCAAGCTCATCAATGCCCCCTTTCTTAATGAGGGCAGAGTAAGGATTTAGGGGAGATCTATCTCAACACTGACACAAGTGGGACTCGAACCTGGCAACTGCAGATTGGCATGCTGTCAACAGAACTAACCCCGCCCCAAACAGCAAGGAGTAAAATATGGTGTCTCAGACAGTAATGAAAATGTGTTTGTCGTTGAATAGAAATATAAATGTAATTCAAGCTAAAATTCCACGAAATTAATACCTTTATATCATTAGTTTACTTTCATTATAAATACGATAGCGTTTGTGTAAACAGTATAGAATATCCAAAGAAAATGAAAGGAGAAGATTTAAAAACTTATATCTGGAGCTGAGTAGTTACCATCATGGAGGTAGGAAGAGGGGGAGACGCCCTTACTATATCTTAAATAGAGGTCGCTGGTGTAGCCGCGAAGAATGGCGGTAGCCATGTTCTTGCTACTCAGAAAGCGGCACGCTGCACGTCAATTGTAATGTATCCGAATGCTTTATATGAATACTGTTCGATAAAATCGAAATTGTTTCATGTAAAAAAAAGGAATTATTTCGACGAATATTGCTAAATCGATTTTTTTTTGGTTGGAAGGTCAAGAGATATTTAACATATATATATAAAAATAATTTTTTCCGCTTTAGTTTTTCGTTTGTTTACGTTTTTAAACACAGTTGTTTATTCACACTTAAAGTTAATAATAACAAATTACTTATCAAATGAAAGCTACACCATCTTTTTCATAAAATAGGGACTGATTTCCTTTCCCCTGCTTAATATTTCAAAGTTCTATCATTGTTTAATCAAGTTTCTAATGTTCTGAGTAAACTGTGATAAGTCAAATCTCTTACAGAAGAAAAAATGTAAATATTAACAAAAACATTCCCCTTGGAATAAAAAGCAGGAATTTTGTTGTGAAATATCCAGACTTTAACATAGGCTTAATTACTGAATATTGCTTAAAACAGAAATTTTAATAGTTTGATTGTGATCTTTTATTTATCTTCAGTCATATTCTTCCATTAAATTACATGAATATCGTTCAAAATAGAGATTTAAATAGTTTTGATTATGATCTTTAATTTACCTTCTGTCGCATTTTTCCATTAAATGCATATTTTAATAGTTATAGCACTTCACAATTAGGTTTTAATCGACATTGAACATAATTTATCATGAAATATTCTAGCGTCCATAACTCTTTAAATACTTAACGAATATTGTTTAAAGTCGACATTAAAATAGATTTAATTCATCATCATCATCATCATCATCATCATCATCATCATCATCATCATCATCATCATCATCATCATCATCATCATCATCAAGCAGCCATGGGTTACGGAGGTCCAACCAGACCGTGCAATTTAGTTCTCCAAGTAAGTCTATCCTGAGCTACATCTACTGCATCTGACCACTGCACACCAATTCTAACAAGGTCCTGTTTGATATTGTCTGCCCACCGCATCCTAGGTCTCCCCTTCTTTCTGAGCCCTTTAGGCACACTGTTCATAACCCTATTCGCCAATCTATAATTATTCATACGGGCAACATGGCCAAACCAGCGGAGTCTCTCTCTGCACAATATGCTGCTTAAAGGAGGTTGCAGACTCCTTTGCCTAACCACATCATCAGTTATAAAGTTAAACCACCTAATACCCAAGATACTACGTAAGCATCTAGAATCAAAAACATCTAGTTTCCTGTTATCTTGTTCACACAGCGTCCAGGTTTCACTACCATAACTAATCCTAGAAAGAACCAAACTATTATACAGTCTAATTTTAGTCTTTAGGTGTATACGCCTATTTCTCCACACTCTCCATAGATTCTTAAAAGTCCTGGCAGCAATCCCTATTCGTCTGTTAATCTCATGCCGCACATCACCATTATCTGTTACATAGCTCCCAAGATAATTAAACTGTGACACCTGCTCAAGACTGCAACCATTCAGATTAACTGAATCACAGCCTGCCTGACCAATTTTCATCACTTTAGTTTTCTCTCTGTTTGTAACCAAACCTACTCTACTACCAGTCTCATCAACAGCTCGAATGAAAGAGTTCATCTCATCAACATCATTTGCCAAAAGGGCTAAATCATCAGCATAATCTAAATCAGAAATTTTCGTATCTCCAGCCCATTTAAGGCCAAAATCTTTCCCTTGAAGTGAATTTCGCATAACATAATCAATAACCAAGCTAAGAGAAAAGGAGACAAAATGCACACTTGTCGAACACCAGACGTAATGCTAAAAAAATTGCTACAAGCCTTACCAACTCTCACACACGACTCAGTGTTATTATAGAGAGCTTTCATTATGTTAACTAACTTGTCTGGTATACCATATGATCTCACAATCAACCACAAATTATGACGATCAGCAGAGTCGAAAGCCTTTTTGAAATCAACAAAGCTAACAACCAAAGGTTTCTGAAACTCTAAACATTTCTCAAGAATCTGCCTAAGTGAAAATATCTGATCTACACATCCCCTACCACTTCTGAATCCACATTGCTCATCATGCAATTGACTGTCAACCAGATTCTAAATTCTATTAGGCACAATCATGGAAAGAACTTTACCTGGAACAGAGAGTAGGCTAATACCCCTATAGTATCACAAGAACTGCGATCACCTTTTTTGAAAATAGGGATAACAATAGCTCTGGTGCCTTTATCATAAAAGATATTGAGAATTTCAGTCATCCAAGTGGTAACCGAAACATTCCCAGCTCTAAGTATTTCTGTAGTAATTTCATCTACCCCTGGGGATTTATGAAGTTTAAGTTTAGAAACAGCCAAAATAACTTCAGATTGTGTTATAGGGCCAACATTAAAGCCACCAATGCATCTATCGTCATTGCAAACAATGGGAATAGAACTAACCGCATTGTTTAGAACATCACTGAAATGCTCAGCCCACCTAGCCATGACAGAATCCTCCCCTTCTATTACCTTACCTTGTTTATCCTTCAATCCTTGTATTCATGTCCGTTTTCTACCACACAAAACATTAACTATCTGGTACAGCTCTCTGCTGTTGTGCTGTCTAACTGCTTCCTCGGCTTTGTCAGCCAAACCATCAAGCCAAAGATTCTTATCAGCAGCCAACTGATCCTTTACAAGTTTATTAAGGTCTCTGTAATGCTTTCTATTAGGACTAGTAGGGTATTAATTAAGGACATTACTGCAGTTCTTTCTTTCCGAAATAAGCTCAAGTGCCTTATCACTCAGATAAGGCACTTTTTTCCTAAAAGAGTACTGTTAGTGTCCAAAAAAGCCTGTTTAAAATGATCCCATTCTTCCTCAACTTCAGTAGTAATCATATCATGAATGTCATAATGACTAAGTAACCTATCGTGGTAAGCTTTGGCTATAACTGGGTCTTTCAGAGCTTCAGTATTAAAAGCAATTTTTTTAACCCTAGCATAACACTTTTTAAGTTTAAGTTGCAAGACACTTTTAACAAGATAATGGTCAGATCCAATTTCAGCTCCCCTGTATGACCTGGTATTCCTAACAGAACTAGCCCATATGCTGTTAATTAATATATAATCAATCATATTCTTATGCAGCCCATCAGGTGAAACCCATGTGTACTTATGTATGTCGCGGTGTTTGTAATAAGTGTTAGTTATTCTGAATCCATTGAGTTTACTTACCTGTAGGAGACGTTGCCCATTGCCATTGCAGCTACCAATACCAAAAGGGCTTATTACTCCTCCCCAAAGGTCAGAGTGAGTACCAACTTTGGCATTGAAGTCACCAAGAACAAGGGTAATATCTCCTTTCTTGACAGAATTCAAAATATCCTGAAGTTGTTCATAAAACCTATCCTTGTCATCCTCATCGGCATCCTCAGTGGGGCATAACAGCAGATAACATTCAGGTCTTTAACGCTTGTCTGAAATTTTGCTGTAAGAAACCTTTCATTAATGCACTCATATCCTAGAAGAGCATCACTAGCGTGTCTGCTGAGAAGCAGACCCACGCCTTGGTGATGCTTATTGTCGTCCCTCCCTGAAAAGAGAAATTTAAGATTATTTTTAAGAATCTGACCTTTATCTGTCCATCTGGTCTCTTGCAAGTCGAGAATATCTAAACTATAATGGTGGAATTCTTGTGTGAGGACATCAAGAGAAAAAGCTCTGTGCAGAGTCCTCACATTCCAACTACCTATGGAGAGAAAATGGTTACTGGGATGTTTAAAGAAACTATGTTTATTGAGAGAGGGAATGCCGACAATATCAAACAGCCCCCTAATCGCAGGCGTGGGGCAAAGACCCATTCCCCCATCATTAAAGGCTGAAGCCATCTACACTGGAAGACTTCCTCCAATGTAGAATTTGATGATGCCAGTAGATGCAAAGAGTTCAGATGCCTGCGATGACCTCTGCTCAGGATTATCCACCAGCTGATAAACATATCCTGTGAATCTATTCACATGGTGGCTGTCAACCCACAAACAAACAGAAAACACAGCGGAAGATTTTCCCTCCACAGAAGCCCACCAGTGCAGCAAAAGCAGGGTCCATAATCAAGCTCAGAGTCATATATCTGTCCAGTCCAGTGGGTTTATATGGTCAACATCAGGACCTTGTGTGGTTGACCACTCCTCAGCAGGGTAGAAAAAAAAAGAAAAGTAGCCATAGTTGTCCAGATTAGTAGGCTACAGTAATCTGGCAACCCTCCCCTTCCGTTCACTTCCACAAGAGAGTATCTCTTTTGAAAGGTACTAACGGTCTGCACCACAAGAAGGCGGGGTTGGACATTAGGTGCTAGGCCTGGCCGGTTCTATGCATCATCACAGGGGATTGGTGCCTCCTTCCAGTAACTAACGATTTTTAATTTATCTTTAGTCAAATTTTTTCATTAAATGCATATTTTAGAAATTACAGAGCTTCGACATTAGATTCTCATTGACATAAGAGGAAATTCTCTAGTGTTTCGGTAAGGTACATCAAAAACATAGGAAATGACGAATGATATCAGTATCACATTTTCCCCTGTTTCTCGATTTTTTTTCTCTTTCTTTGAATTTATAAGAACACTTTATTTCATCAGTTTACATTAAAAACACTGAGAAAATTTCGCACCCCTTCCTACCGCCTTCCGCTAGGCCTAACTACACTACTGTCATAAATTATTTGAAATGACGAAAAGGTTTTCAATTTACAAAGCAAAACTTTAGCAGTACTTCTCACCTATGAAATATTATCCTTTTGATCTTTTTCGCAAATTCATTACTGTAATCAAACGCGTTACCCAAATCCATTTTTTCAATGCAATCTGTCGTTCTTTAACACAGTGATAACAAGATTACAAGTAGCGACAATATGGCGACGCTCGGTTACAGTTTTCAAGCGATAGGGCGCCTCCCTCTCTTCCTACCTCCATGGTTACCACCGCCTCTCAGCTCCAGACACACGCTCTGCTGTGAAATGTGCTTACATGGGCAATGCAGCCAACTGGTTGTTGTTAATCTAGGATTGAACTGTCTCTGCACATGCGCGATCTGTGGCTTTTTAGCATGTTGCTTCTGAACGACGGATATGATCTCGAATTTCAGGTACGTTGAACGTTTTTTTTTCTCCTTCAGCACTTTGATATACAGTATTTCCTTTAAAAAAAATGCTAATGAAAGCTTGATTTGTAACAATATAGATGAGTACTGCGGTCCTGCTTCTGCCATAGAAGACTGCTTGCTATATATCATAGTAAGCACCGGCATGCTGTGATTCCAAGGAGTCTTCCTCACCAAAATCGCAAAGCAGCAAGGAATATTGATTACATTTTCAGCATATTTGCAATTCACGTGAAAAGTACATGAATTTACTATCATATCATTTCTTTATAATTGCAAAATTTGAAAGAGAGATTTCACAATTTGCAAACTTTTCAAATAAAATTTATTCCTATTGGCATAATCTGTTGTAGCCAACTTATCATGCTGTGACCTCAGTTGAAATGAATGTATGATATTAAATTAATTTAGTTCACTTCTAAAATTTCTCTGCTATTTTTATTTTAATTACATTCATTGCACATATAAACAATTTATGAAAACTCGGTAATGTTAAAATTCTAAGAAGGAGAAAGATTTACGTAGACATTTTACAGTGTTCAGCTTGTTATATGGAATGAAGATTTACTAAATGAATATAAAACAAATTCGGGAAGGATTGTATGACACAACAAAAAATTAAATAATAATCGTGTCATAAAAACTTTTATCAGATAAATTTGTTGAACATAGCAAAAAAAATGGAGTGAGGGAGCTGGAGGAGTTAGTAAGGAATGCTGAGCATTTGAAAATTATATATATATTATTAAAAATTGTATCAATGAATATTTTACTAATATTTCAGGAACATATGTATGTAAAGGTGCTGAAGGAAGAAAAAAAACGAAAAAAATGACATTTTATGCGATGCGAAACATTTTTAAATGCTTATAATACATGTTAAAAAAAAACTTATAAACTTTATGACATCACCAATAACAGCAGCCGAATCTAAAAGTTCTCACGGACACAAATATGTAAATACCTTAGACCCTGAGATTGCGAGTAGCAGCTTCCCTGCAGCACAGCGGTGTATCTGCAGCAATGTGACGCTGCAGTCAAAAGTGTCTTACATTACGCCTATGGAAGCTTTCATTCTTCTCCTGACATATTCTTTGATAAGATCGACCAATTAGGAAATATTCAACACATTATACTGTGGACAAGTGGTTAGCGTGCTTGGCTACTGATGAAAGGGAACTGGGTTCGAGCTCTGGGAATGTCATGGATGTCTGTACTGTTTTTCTACAGATGTCCAGCCATCCACACAGACCTTTTACTGCTGCCTATAAATTGATAGGCTCCAGTCAGACCTCTATGGAAAGCAGTTGCTTGAGGGAATAATTTTTTAAAATATATTTCGTTAAATTTTGGCCTCGCAATTTGATTTAATGTTTCAAATTTAAGAACATTTAATTTCTTTCAATAAGTGATAACGCATTCTCCTGTGAAGCATTAATTTTATTTGTAGCATTCAAAAGTAGGGTACTAACGAAGACTGTTCCATTTGGTTCTGTTATTTAAACTCTTCTTTATGCCTTCTTACCGAGTATGTCAGAGTAATCTAACCGGCAAAAAAAAGTGTTATCCATTCTTATAAGTAAAATAATGATGGTGTGAAATCGTTTATCGATTTACCACTACATTCTCTACAGTAGTTTTTACCGTTGTGGCGTGATATGCCAGGTATTTTAGTACGTTCTCAGGTAAATTGCGTCTTTGATAATTATGGGTATTGTTATAAAAACTACACTGGCGAAAATTGAATTTGAGAACAGGTCGTTGCCTGCTCTCAGAGGTAAAACAAAGCAAATCCTCTCAGATCTTGTTTATGACGCATTAAACTGAAAGCCTTCTATCATATCTTTGTACCAAGCAACTGCTTGAGGAATATTAAGACGATTCCGTAACAGGAACTTTACATAATTACATTGGCGGAAATTGAAAAAAGAACACCATTATCAATTGAAGCGTAATCTATGAGATTTATTTAGTAGAAACAACTTGTTGAGAAAGGACAGTGATTACACGTGTGAAGTGATTCAATGTTTATTTCACCTTTTAATGAGTATTATATCTTACAGAAGGCACATTTTAATAAGGTATTGAACCTCCTCGAGCAACAATACAAGCTTCCAATCTGTAATGCAATCAGTCGTACAAATGCTGAATATCACACTGGGGGATACCATCCCATGTACTTTCAACTGGGATGCGTAATACAGCGATGGTCGTTGCCTGCCGTGGTCAGCGGAAGAATCTTTGTCCGATCCAGTCCCAGAGGTGCTCGATTGGAGACAAGTCTGGAGAGCGTGCTGGACAAGGGAGTTGGTACACTTCCTGAAGAGCATGTTGAATTGTTCAGGTGGGGTGTGGTTTTTCTCCTTCAGCACTTTGATATACAGTATTTCCTTAAAAAGGCGTTATCCTGCTGGAATATCGCATCTGGGATTAACTGAAATATGGCAGGACGACCGTTTGTACGATGTCGCTGACGTAAGTATTGCTATTTAGTGTACCCTGTACAAACACCAGACACGTACGAGAGTGATAGCTAATCACTCCCTACACCATGATGCCGGCGTGAGCCCTGTGTGTCGCTGGCAGATGTACGATGGAAGAAACAGCTCACCTTGTCCCCTTCGGACACGAAAACGACCACGACGCTCCTAAGTAGAATCGGCTATCATCACTGAAGACCACAGACTGTCATTCTTCCCTCCAATGAACTCGTTCTTGACAACACTGCAAACGTGCTCGATAGTGACGAGGTGACAGTGGTAACCATGCCAGCTTTTTGGAATCATGCCTGTAGTCCTGCTTCCAAAATACCTTGTAGAAACCTTGTAGAAACCTTCCAAAAGACCTTGTAGTTCCTTGTAGAAACTGGTGGTACGACAGATGATCGAATTGTGACGCCGTAGCCGTCAGCTCTGCCACCGCCGCTCTCCTGATATGTCGATCCTCTTGTGCGTCTGTAAATCTGTGTTGCCTGGAACCACATCTGCGAGTGTGCAAATGCTCTTCTGACCATCGACGCCATCATCGTATCACTGCTGATATCTCTCGTCCAATGCAGTGTGCAGTTTAATGAAAAGACCAACCACTTCCCGAAGACCCATTATGCGAGCTTGCTCAAACTCTGCTAACTGAACAAATTTGCGCGCCTGCATCGTCCAGGCATGGTAGCTTCTTCAAAAAGTACTGAACAACATGACACAAGATGAATAACTTCTTTCTTCATGCCCTAGTCCTTAAATATGTGCTGCCTACATTTGCAAGTTGTCGTCTTCAGTAACGTCATTATTTCACCTAATGACTTTCAATCTTGGATCATGGTTCCTGCTGCCCTTAACTATTATCGTATTATAATATGACGTTCCTAAAGGAATTCCTTCTGGGTGTTCTTTTTTCAATTTCCACCAGTGTATATATTCAAAGAGATATCTCTCAAACCTACCTAAGCTTTAATCACACGAAGAAGTAAGAACACCTACTGTGCTTTCTCGGCTTACTCGACACTAAAATTCACTAGAGTTTACTTATATAGGTTTGTGGTGGGAACACGTTCTGTGTAAAGCCCTCTTGGTGAAGCCAGAGTATTATTAGACACAAACCTGCGTTTAAGCAAATTCCTTCAGATCTCATATAGTTGTGGTGTATGTGGTTTGGTTGCAGCAAGGATGGTACAAATGCGTAACTCCCATAGGGCCCATGGTAACCGCGAGGCGATGGCAGCGCCATCACTGGTGGATTCCGAAATTCAATACGGTTACAATCACTCTCTTCCTATGTTTACGGTTATTATGAGTTAATATGTACAAATGGGTATGAACTAATTTGTTCTTTAGTGTATACTTTTTTAAAATATATTTTAAGTGTTGGATATATTTCATGCTTGGTTTTGTCCAGAGTTTGTACGATATAAGTTTGTTATTGCTAATCAGTGGTCTAAAGGAAATTTCATTGGTGTAAATGTTTTTCTATTGAGAATTTTTTAAATATTCGCGTATATTACCCAATTGTTGCAAACCTAACAGTTTCATATTTGTGTATTCTTCATTCATATATATATATATGGTATTTTAGCAAAACACTAAATTTTCCGACTTTACCCTTTTGCTATGAAACATATTGCAAGATCAATTTTTCCCCAGTTTTTAAATAAAAAGTATTTCAATATAAATCGAAAATAATTTCAAACATAGAAAGCAATGCTTACATCATTTGGTACAGGTTTCATAAACATTGTCTGCCATGGATATGTTATATTATATATATATAATCCTCTCATGCAGCTGCTTACCACAGAGATCTGCATGACTCTTCGCTTGAAATAGTCATTGATTGGATTTCATATAATAACTTATTCGCTTCAAATGAGAAACTTTGCCTTTCATATAAACCGTAATATTAAAGATTTCGTTTAGATGTAATGACCCCTTATTAAGCAGCTGCTTGCCACAGAGGTCTGACAGGAGCCTCTCAGTGTGATACGCCACAGAGATCTGTGAGAAAAGCGAGACCTCAGAAGGACTACGCAAAAAAAGAAACATTCCACATTTATTCAGGACTCAAACCCGGGTCCTTTTGATCAGTAGTCAAGCATGCTAATAATGTGGCCATCGGCACGCTAATTTAGATATATACATATCTATTCACACCCGTTGTGTGCATTTGCCTGAAAGCATTTCTTCAACGCATTCCTCCTTCACCTTCATAATGCAGAGAAATATCATCATATGGAACGTCAGAATAACGAAATCTTCAGTATAACGAAATTTTTTCTGACCCGTAAATTCAGCGTGTTTTTTTACACAAGTTGAAGCCTATGTTATTGTATATGGCTATTTGCACCCATTTTCCAAAAGACACTCTTCGATTTTTTTTCACCATTTTTAATGGTGATTATTATTTTACATTTCAAAAAACAGTAATCAATAAAAATATTTCTATTCCATTTAAAAAAATAGTAAAAAAATTGCTCCCCATTAAAAAATGCCTTCGAAACTACATTTACTGGTTTGTGCATGACAAGTCTTAAGATACGTTCTATTCACATTCCCTAGCCATAAGCTGAAAAGAATTGTTGTGCTGAACACATTATTTTGGAGTGTCATAAGTTGTCGAATGGACACAAATTGGTAGTGGCCACAAGAAGCCTCATCATGGAGTTCTGAAGTGAAACTCTGTTGGCGTTTAAGTTTTGGAATTAATGGCAATGTTAGCTACGATGAAGAACCCAGTAAAGTTAAACGCCTGTTAGAATATTGGCAGAGGGAATTCAAAAGAAATGAAATTTAACTGTCAAAAGTTTTTTTCTGAAAAGAAGAAAGTTTACAATCCTACTTCTTTTTTGAGATAGTAAACCGTAACCATATCGTCAAGAGGAAAATGTCAGTGTTTAAAATAGTAAGAATTACACTAGGTCATATGTCACTTTTTAACTCTTTCGTTTCTAATCCTAAACATTTTATCTTTCGTCAGTTATGTTCAGGTAAATAAGAGATCAATGTAACAATTTTTTGTAGGAAATGTTTGTTTAACCTCGACATGCGGTAGTCTAGCCAAATCATGCCGAGATAGTATTCTTTAGCATCTGTACGTGTTTGCTCGTCTAAGAATCTTGAATATTGCCGCTGTATTATAGATATGAAAAAGATTTTTGCATTTCAATGACTCATTTTGCTGTGGAATAATGATAAGCGGCCCAAAGAACTACAGTGCGTTTATTTATGTTAATCGCTTTTCACCATATTTTTTCTTTTATCTTTCGTATATGGGCACTGGCAAAAATATTCTAGTAAGGGGTGCGTGTGGGGGCAAAAAGATAGATATTTTAAGACAGAAATATGTCGAGCTGTTGGAAATAAAGGGATCCTGCATGCATCATACCATAATACAAATAAGGATGCCCAAAAGCAAAATGAAAATAAAGAATAATTGAAAATACACGTAAAAGTGTTTTCATTATAATAAAATAATTACTTCCAATAACAAAAATAAGAAAACTTTACTTTTCTTTGAAGAAAAAAAAAATTAATATTTTGGTACACCTCATATTAATTAACACAAATCAGTTTTTTTCAATGATTTTTTTTTAGGGGAGAAAGGTGGCTGCTGCTCCTTCCCCCTCCAGTACCCATGCTTTTGTATCCTTTATATTTTTTCAGACAATTGTAGCATGTTTTGATAAGATTATATGTAAAAACCATATTAAATATTGCAAATTCATGGGAAATTTTACAAGAAATTTTTTTGTATTTTTGGCAGAATATATATATACTATATAATATTAGTGTTTTCTTTCAAAAAGAATAGATTATAGAATTGTGAAAAGAAATTCAAAAATTCAAAAATGATAAAGCTAAACATTTAATAGACATTATGTTAAAGAAATACAGAGATTTTTAAACACAGGCCAGATGCAACTAATGGGCTCATATGCCTTCTCCTGGGGTAATGTAAAAAGAAACATTAGCACCTTTAAGGCAGCATATTATTATTATTATATATTATGTCAGCAGGCTTCTGATTTCTTCAGTCTTGAACTCTGTCTATAATTCTTGATTTACTTAATATATAACATGTCGTATATTAAGTGAATCAAGAATTAAAAGTGAATCAAGCATTAAAAGTGAATCTCTTTATCCATCCTGGTTTTTAATGATGATAATTCAGAAAGAAAGTTGGGCACATTTCCGTTACTTAATGTTGATGCCGATGTTGATTTTTGCTGGCTGATGTGGAAGAGCTGGTTCACTTCTGATGATGCAATTTGTAGGAAGATCACAACTGTTGTTATTTATTTTTGGATATCAACCCATTTGCAATAGTGGACAGATCTGTAGTTCATGGCACTTAGGTGCATATTTTTTTAATGCAATGCGATGATGACATGCATGACTTCAGGATGCCCAGCGACAACTGATTCTGACAAAAAAATTTAATTTCTTCAGATTTCTATCAAGTTTGATAAATACTTTGTTAAAAAAAAACTATGAAATATGTGATCTTAACTAATGAAAAATGGGCCATTCCATGTCAATTCAACCACACTAGTTCACTGCCCATCACAGATTTCAATTATCTTTGGCATAAATGTTAGTATACATAAAATGTCTAATTGTCTGAAATATTTTGAGTCAAAAAAAAAATCTGTAATCTGTAATCATTTAACCTAACGGGAAAATATACAAATTGTAATTGTGACTAAACTTTTTTTTTCTTTGCTTCTATGGTAGATAAGAAGACCAAACTTGATGTACAGATGTAGATTTGGATTATAAATTCGTTAAAAAAATCAAATTAAAAAAATATAATGCAGTTTTTAAAAAATATTTTAAAAAATTTAAAATGTGAAAAAAGTGATGTGGCACCATATATAAAAAATTGAAACTGACATACGTTGTACATTATGCTCCATAGAAGCGTTGTACAAAATTTGGAGCATGGTCATTTCCTTGATAATAAGTAAAAAATATTGAGTTTTACTAATGATACGGTTAATGATACACTTCAGGGGACCACATTGATGTTCTTGTGCATGCGCACTAGGAGATGCACAGAGAGGCTATTGACGTGTGTGTTGCTTGCACTCAAGCGCAACTTTGTAACCCCAACCACTCCAACTAGCATTCAGCTGCTACAGCTATAACACTGCTATTCCTTTTTTTGCAGACAAGCAGACGAAAAAGCCCAATATTTAGAGGGAACAAATTTAGCAATATTGTTGAATGATACTTGTGGATGTTGCTGTTGTTGGGCCATTATCTTCTACACTTATTATCACTAGTTCATGACATGGCTCCTCAGCAGTTCGATGTTATGAACAAAGTCATCTGATATACCACAGACACAAGAAAGTAAACAAACTTTATGTTATGAAATCAACAGTTGTCCAGTGGGTCGGGTCCCCTCACCTACTATCCCTGATTCTATGAGATCTTGCAACTTGGACATTTGTCCCAACTATTTAATATTAAGGTAGTGATAATCATTAAAAGCTCGAAATTCCCCTTTCATAAATGGTAGAAATGCGGCACAATTAATGTACAGAGTTACAGAATAACTTTAGACCATAATGCTACCGGTAAAATATTGTGAACAAAATTTGACATGGCTCATTATTCGAAACAGTTCCTTAACGTTCCAGATATGAATGAACAAACTCAATTTGATATCTTCATTATAATGTAGTTCTCTTCATAGGGTCCATTCTCCACTGTTTCTAGCTTTGTTGTCAATTTTATTTTAGGCCTAAATTAGCAGGTGAATGTGAATTGTGCCACCCATCAGATGTAGTACTGTCCTGTATAGTGGAACATCAGGTGGCACCATTCAATCATATTTCCTTCATGTTATAAAATATACAGATGCATTTCAGATCTCTCTTCATTCGTGATCATTATAAAGATAAAAATTTTTGAGGGTGCACACCTCACTGCTATATTAATAAATTTCAAATTGACACAGTGCAAGGATCACTTAAAAGGATTTACTCCACAATAGATACTATAAAATTAGCTCTCAAAAGAGTAATAGTTGCAACATAGCTACTGAAATATCTTCTTGCCATTAAGGCAAAAGTTCACAGCTTTCCAGTTGCTAATACATAACAATAGTGACCAATCTTTACGATTTTCATACTGCTATTAAGGTATGAATAAAGAATTTCTCACCATAATTGCTGAGAACAGTCTGGTGCAATTCTAGTTGTCTTAATATTCATGCTGATCCTCAACTTGCATTGGGGTTGTTAACATCCACCCAATCTTCAGTTACATCACTGACATTTAACTGTAGGCTGTTGTCACCATCTTATGTCATATGCTGTTACAGTGCACTTGTGGTGGCAGACAATCCTTGAGATACCAGTCCTTATTAGCAATTATCATGCTTATGGTGATTTATCATCTAACAAGACACTATCTCTATGATGCACTGGGGTGGGGGTGGCTCAGTTGATAGCACACCAGGCTCCTAATCTGCAGTTCCCAGGTTCAAGTCCCAGCTGGGTCAGCATTGAGACTTATCTCCGCAAAACCCCGCCCTGCCTACAGTCAGTAGAGGACACCGATGGACTTGGAAAGGTCGCCGTCCGTCTGATGGGACATTAAACTGTGGTCCCGTGTGTGGGAGAGCCATACCTTGTGCTCGTTAAAGAACTCGCTGGATGGCCTTGACGGGAAGCTACCATCTGTCTCCCAATAGCTGTTCCAGTGGGTCCTCTCCCCCAACCTTCTCTGAGCCTTCGAGGCCCATGTGACCTGGCCATTTAGCCCATGGTGTGCAAAAAAATGCCGCTCAGAGGTAAAACAACCAAACCCAATCTATGATGCACTACACACTCAGAGCCATCCACATTTAAAAAGCTTAATTTCCTCTTACAGCATATGTGAAAAAAAGGATTAAAAATGAAGCGTCATACCCCGAACACGTTTCATCTGCTGGCCAATGGCTTCCTCAGTGGGTGATGACCCTAACATGAGTATGCTATTTATGCTGCAGGCCCTCTGGCGGTACAACACAAATATGCTAAGTTGGTCTTAGACAATTCCATGCAGATGGAAGGGGTGTGATATCAGTATTACAGATGTTTTTACTTTGCATGTTAATCAATAAACTCTTTATTCATACCTTAATAGCAGTATGAAAATCATAAAGACTGGACACTATTGTTATGTATTAGCAAATGGAATGCTCTGAACATTTTTGCCCTAGTGACAAGAAGATATTTCAGTAGCTATGTTGCAACTATTACTCTTTTGAGAACTAATTTTACAGTGTTTATTGTGGAGTAAATGCTTTTAAACACTGCTATATTTCTTTACATTTTGGTATAATAATTAAATTTCCAAAGTGTAAACAAATAAAGTAGCGAGGCATGTACTTTCAAGCTCATTTATCTTTACAGTGAACACTGATCCAAGAGATATCTGAAATGTGTCTGTATATTTCACAATATGAAGGAATTTAGATTAAATGGTGCCACTTGATGCTCCACTATAAAAGACAGTACTACATCTGATGAGTGGCACCACAAGTCACATTCACACCCTATTAGAAACCTGAAGGTGAACTGGCAATCTAGCTGCTTTCCAGTTGCTAATACATAACAATAGTGACCAATCTTTACGATTTTCATACTGCTATTAAGGTATGAATAAAGAATTTCTCACCATAATTGCTGAGAACAGTCTGGTGCAATTCTAGTTGTCTTAATATTCATGCTGATCCTCAACTTGCATTGGGGTTGTTAACATCCACCCAATCTTCAGTTGCATCACTGACATTTAACTGTAGGCTGTTGTCACCATCTTATGTCATATGCTGTTACAGTGCACTTGTGGTGGCAGACAATCCTTGAGATACCAGTCCTTATTATCAATTATCATGCTTATGGTGATTTATCATCTTCTAACAAGACACTATCTCTATGATGCACTGGGGTGGGGGTGGCTCAGTTGTCTTCGTTCCTGCAAGGCAACGGAGAAGGGACCTTACAAAGAAATCGACTATTTACTGAAGATTTCTGTTTCAGTCTGTTCATACATTTCAGAACTTAGTGGGACTGTTTTTGAATATTGAGCCGTGCTTGTGATTTGTTGCCAAAATTTCTGTTGATAGCATTTTGATCTAAATTTATACTGTAACTCTGTATTTGAATTCTGCAGGATGTTGACCATTTTTGAATGTTGAACTTTAAGAAAAAGAAATTTTACCTTGATATTAAATAGTTGGGACAAATTTCCAAACTACAAGTTATCGTGGATTTAGAGAAGGTTGAGTGAGGAGACCCACTGGACAGCTATTGAGAGACAGATGGTAGCCTCCTGTCAAGGCCATCCAGTGTGTTTTTTAATGTGCATGGGGTGTGGCTCTCCCGCACACAGGGCCTTGGCTTAACATCTCATCCAACAGATGGCAGCCTTTCCAAGTCCAGCAGTGACCTCTATTCACTGTGGCCAGGGCAAGAAGTTTAGCAGAGAAAAATCTCTACACTGGCCTGGCTGGGACTCAAACCTGGGAACTGCAGAATATAAGCCTGGTGTGCTACCAAATGAGACTCCCCTCCATAACATGGGAGTAAAAATTTGTCTACTTGCTTTGTGTCTGTGATATATCAAATGACTTTGTTTATTGTTCATAACATTGAACTGCTGTGGAACCGTGCCATGAACCAGCAATAACAAAGAGTGCAGGAGACAATGACCTAACAATAGCAACATCTGCAACCCATCTACACCAGAGACTGAGAAGGAGACCTCTAACTGTGGTAGCAACAAATGTAAGTAGGAGTTCTTACTTAAATTTGTTGCAGCAGGTTTTCAAGAAAACAGGAAGATAGTGAACCTTATGTTAATATTTAGAGAACCCCATGTTACAAGTGTAATATTACTTATTCCTAAGCAGAAACTTTTGTTTCCACAAATAAAAGAAAAATCATCAGAAGTAATAGTATCAGGCATATTTTCCTAGTTGTGCATATCATTTCGCAATGAATGTTCAAAGCTACTTGTGCCAATATCCTATTATCACTAACAAATGAACATTCATTCCATAATTTAACCCTTCCAGTGCTCCATACATCTGTATATGTTTTTTAGGCTTATCCCTAATGGGAACATTACAGAATTTGCAATGAGAGGCCAAGGGCATATATAACCATTTTTAGTACAAAAAAAAAAATCTATTTAAAAAAAAATAAAAATTGCCATTTTGATTTTTTATACATATCTTATTAAAATATATAATTTAGGCTTGATAAATATTATTTTACTTTTTCATTTGATGCACATTTTATTAAACTATGACATAAATAATTTGTTAAAGCCATCTGATTGCCATTTCTTAGAAGCAATATAACGTATTACCAGTTTGTTTGCTAACATTACTCTATGCTGAAGGAATCCCCTAATTTAAGCTCAGAAGTTTGATTTGAACTATTATCAGCAAAGTTTTTCCTAAAATTTCTAAAATCTGATAATTAACAAAAAACCTGCTATTTTTAAAAATGGAAGATTTTGGAAGTAATTATGAAATATGTACCCATTTTTTGGTATACCACTGTAAAAAGTCATTAAAATTAATATATTTCTACAATGATCAAATATTTTAATTCAGTAAAATTCAGAATTAAATTCCCTTTAATTTGTTATCTAACATAATCTATTTCTGTTCATTGGTTATTTATTAAAAATATTCTAAAGTTGACTTGTTTAGTGGACTCTGCAACAAGGCTGGACTTTACTCAAAGTATGGTAGAGAGAGAAAAATATTACGAAATGGGAGAAATGTTTACTTTAAACAAGATTTTTTTTTTATTATTCAGAAATAAAAAGCCTTTCTATTCATGTGCATCATAATCATTTCTGTCTATTAGTATTTTTAAATAAATTTTTATTTGCATTGCCAGATGCATTTTAACATGACTTGAAAGAAGTCCTGTTAAATAAAACAAGTCTTTTTTTTTTGTCAAATGTTTTAGTTTCAGAAAATCAAGAATTAAATGCTGATTAATTTGGCATATAACATGCCATATTCCTTTCATTAGTTATTTGGCAAAAAAGTTTTTAATTAATTTTTTTTTTTGTTTGGCTGAGCATAGGGAGAAAATTACTTGACCTCTGATGTAAGCCAGTTTTTCAGGCTGGACACTGAAAGAGTTAAAAAAAAAACTTCCAAAAATCAATAATCTCATCGGAGACAGCTATTCTAACAAGTACATGCCAGTATACAATCAAGTGCCATTTTGCAATTTAAGGAAGTCCCAGAACAAAATTATCAGAGAGAACCATATTATGCTGAACATACTGCTAAAAAACAAACTGTAGTTCTTCCTTTTTTAACTCCCACTAGAACAACCCCCTCCCCAAAAAAAAAATATATATATATATATTTTTTAAATAACAAGCCTAAGAAACAAAATTCACTGCCTATCTGCAGTGTAAAGAAGCCCCCAGAACTAAATAATCCCATCAGAGACAAACCTGAAACTAAATAATGTCGTCAAACAAAATTAACACAAAAAAATATGAATTATTGTAAACAATTTACTGCTGATCTGCAGTATAAAAAAAGTCCCCTGAAATAAATAATGCCATCAGAGACAACAAATCTAAAAAACATGAATTATTGTGAACAATTCACCGACATTCTGCAGTATAAAAAAGTCCCCAGAATTAAATAATCCCATTAGAGATAAGCCTAAAAAACATGAATTATCATAATGCATCACCATTCACATTATTTAAAAAAAAAGAGAATAAGATAATCTCATTGGAGTTAATCGTTGTAAACAGAGCTTATCGCTAAAGAAAAAAAGCATCCCATTTCGTGCTTAACACAATAATAGGGAATGTGCATTAACTAAATGTCAAATTGTCTGCAACTTTCAGTACTTCAGATTATTAAAAAAAATTATACCTTTATGCTACATATATGGGAATTTAATTGAAATTGCATTAAAAAAGTACAATTATATGAATAGCCCATCCCTTCCCAGAAAATTAAACTTGTAGCTTTTATTCACCTTAGATGGTTAAACCTGAAAAAAAAAAAAAAAATTCGAGAACCAGAGGCCATACTAAATATACCAACAGACAATCCAGTAAATCGTTCGATATGATGAAAAGTTACCGTACTGTATGTTAATCACTAAGTTACTTTACACACCTGACAAACGTTCAGTAACCACTTGTGGCACCATCTAGTGAGTTGAGTGCGATACAGTACTGTGCAAATTAGGACAATAGTAAAATGCAGTAACAAAGACACAACTAAAATATTTATTTAATAGTGTCCTGGCCACTCCAATACCTTCAAATGTTGCTGGGTAAAGAAGCTCTTAGCAAGCTTAGAATTGTGGCATGGAGCCAGATCCCGTTGAAATATCCCATTGCCGTTAGGAAACATCTTCTGCAGTGTTGGGACCATTTTTGTCTCCACACTTTTTGCTGTCCATCATTCCTTCAATGGGGTGAAGCGTCTGTAGCCCAGAAGCTGTGAAACATCCCCAAAACATGACCTGGGTGGGTGTTTGGGGGATTGCTGGATGTGGCTGGATCGAAGAAGTTCTCCAGGTGAGCGGCAGACGAAATTTGACCTGTAGCCATGCACCTCAAAGTGGGTTTTGTCGGAAAATATCACTTTTTCCCAATTTTCCACAGTCCAGTCTCGATGTTTCTTTGCCCAAGATAGCCTTTTTTGCTTCGTAGTGGTCATCAAAAGCTGCTTTTTGGAGGGGCGTTGAGCCCTGTGGCCACACTTCAGAAGGCGACGACGTACAGTGGAAGCATCTATATTAACCCCATGAGACGCAGTCTCCCTTTTGATGTCTCCACTAGTCTTCTTCAGGTCTATGATACTAATTCTTCGAATTAGACTATCATCTCTAGGGGTAGTTTTTCTTTTTCTTCCATAATGTCCTTTACGGGACGTGTCCACGGACCCTGTCTCCTTATGCAGCTTCATGATCCATGAAACACTGGATTTCCCAACGCCAACTGCTTTTGCTATCTGCCTAGCAGTAAGTGAAGTGTTTTCGCCTAAAGCGATTATTTTAGCTCATTTACGAGGCATAATGTCCATGATGTATTTAATAAAAAAGTTTCCAATGAAACTTGTGAACTACTTACATAATCATGTCCTCAGCCAATGAAATATCAATTCTGACTAAAGTGGAAGTGTAAATAATAGCAGAGTAACACAACAGACAATTCTAGACTTAGCAGATATCACTCTGCTGCAAGTCTAAACTTACGCGTGTCCATTGCAGGGACACACGGAAGTTTAGACTTGAAGCAGTTTAGACTCTGCAGCAGAAGGGACTTAGCGTTCCTTCACTTGTCCCAACTAATTCACACAGTACGGTAAACTTTAGGTGTACCAAATAGAGCATCAAACATGAGGCTGTAGTTAAACATATGCCTTTGATTACCTTCATTGACTTCGAAGGAAGTATGTTTCACATTCATCAGGAACAACATACAGCTGATCTTACAAGGCAAGTGAATGATAAGAGCCAACTGATCTCTCTTGATGCCATGTAGAATTAAATGCACTGTAGCTCAAGCAGTATTTAAACTGTAATTTAGTTAAAATAAACAGTTAAAATTTTTGCCTTAAAAGATAAAATGAGGTTACATGTTTTGTCTCTTCACATGATAGACTTTGATTGGCAAAGTGAGAAGTTGGCAATGGTAACTTATGAGACTTTCCCCTAGTGGTGATGTTGCATGTTAAGGTTGGTATAGAGTAAGCAATTGGATGCCCTGGAGTCAAGTTCTGAATAGGTCCCCTATGTGGTACATGGCTATGGTTACATATATTGGGCTATATATTTAATATATATATATATAAGACAAAATGAAAACTGCACTATATGTAAAAATCATTGAGGCATTAAAAAGTTAAAACAGTACTTTAAATAAGACAGAAAAGAAATTAGGGGCACCAAGGCTCTGCCTTTAATCAGGCCCTGTGAGACAGAATAGCAGCTCAGGTTTAATTTTGAGAAGTAAATAAGAATTATCTGTGTTCAATAGCTATTGTTTTTTATTGCAAAATAATTACATATCCTGGGGAAATTTTTAAATACTCTTACAATTTTTATTATAAATTTTCATTCAGATGGTTGTACTCTGAATATTATTTCAAATGTTGGTGCTCATTTTATTCAAATTTTGTGAGCTGTTCTTTTCTTTCAGAATTGAACACTTTCACTTGGAGAAGTCACACATGTGGAGAGCTAAGGACACATCATGCAGGTCAGAAAGTAACTATTTGTGGCTGGATTCATTTCCAAAGGGGTGATAAATTTGTAATTTTACGAGATAGTTATGGAACTACACAAATAATTTGTAATCAAAATGTAAGTTCCATATTATTGTTTATTTCCTGTCGATTGCCTTTATAAAAATAAAATGTTTTTGGAATAATCCAAATTTCATTGCAATAGCTCTGGTGAATTGGTTAATAGAGATTTACTACTACACCATTTAAATTAATATGAGCAAAATATTTTATTGTGCGAGGTTGAATGCTATTGTATGACATTTGAATCTATATATGTATGACTTTTATTACTTTTCAGCAATTGTACATTTTCCAATTTTAATACTTGCTTGATACATATAGGCCATTTTTTTAGATATATTATTTTCTGCTTCAGATGTAAGACCAACCTGTATTAAGTTTTTTTATACCATTTTATCAATTCAAGACATTTTAATGGATTTTCCAAGTTTTAACTTTTCAGATTGCTCAGATATGTTTTTACTGCCACACCCATCTAGTCCAGGTTGAGTTATTTCACCTGTGAAAGACTTTTTTTTTTAGCACACAAAATGGACTAAATGGCTGGGTCAAAAGGATTCCAAAGGCTCAGAGAATGTTAGGAGGGAATGGGACCCACTGGACAGCTGTTAGGAGACAGATGAAAGCCTGCAGTCAAGGTCATCCAGTGTGTTCTTTAATATTCACAGGGTATAGCTCTCCTGCATATTTGGCCATGGCTTAATGTATGATCAAATTGATGGCTGCCTTTCCAAACCCATCATTGTCCCCTTTCTCACCTAGGGCAGAATAGGAGTTAACAAAGATAAATCTCAATGCAGACACAGTTGAGACCCAAACCTAGGACTTATCTGGTCCCCAGTGACATCAATAACATGACAACACCATCTCACAACCATTCCTTGAAGAACTAATACTACACTGGTGCTCAAAATTAAAGGATAATGTATAAATTTCTACATAACTTGGAAGTATTTTTAGGGGAATGCAATGAAATTTGGTAAAGAGGTTTATTAGTACATTACAAATGTAAATCAAGCAGAAGAGGAAATTCATAATCAATGTGCATGTGTTAAGATCATAATCGTGAAATTGACATGAAGGAGCAGTCCATGGAACAATACTTAAAGTGTATTACATATGACATGCAGTATGTTAATACGGAGTATGATCACACCTGACAGCAATGCAGCTGAAGCAATGACTCATACTATTTATAAGGTTATTGATGAGATCTTGAGGGATTAATGACCACTCCTCGACAAGTGCTGTTCTGAGTTCATGTTCTGCAAGGGAGTTGGCGAGCTCCAATGCATCTCCCTAGAGCATCCCATACGTGCTCAATGGGATTGAGGTCAGGAGATCTAGGTGGCCATTCCATTCAGTGAATAGCTTCCTATTCAAGAAAATCATTGAACACATGAGCTCAATGAGGGCAAACGTTATTGTCCATAAGAATAAAATCTGGACTGAAGGCTGCTCGGAATGGCCTGACATATGGGTTCAGGAACTCATCTCTAAACAGCAAGGCAGCAACAGAGCCACTTGGATGATTCCTGCCCCAACCATCACACCATGGCCACCAGAGTAGTCCTCTGATATTAGAGGGACTGTTGAGGGTCCCTGGTTCTCTCTAGATGCGAATACATCTTGAATTAGTACTCTAGCTGAATCACAATTCATCTGTGAACATAACATGGTCCACTGATCTGGACTCCAAATGTGATGTTGGCAACTCCATTATTAAATGAGCTCACTGGGTGGCAGGAGTTACAGGGACACAAATAACTAGTCTGTAGGCAGAAAGGCATTGCTCATGAAGTTGCTCAGTATCCCTTGAAACCTTCATTCCTGTAGCTCTAAAGACAGCTGCTGCCTAGCAGTCATCACTCTGTTCCATCTGGCAGTAAGACTCAATAGCAATCGTCTGCAGCAGTTGTAGCTCTGGGACGGCCCTGTCCTGGTCAACAACGATCATCTCCTGTCTGTTGAAACTGTCTCGAGTTGACATTTTGTGGAACATTCAATGCTCTGGAAACTTCCATCTGGGACTGACTTGTTTCCATCCTTCCACTCACTCTCCACTGCTGAAAATCATCCATACAATGTCTTCGAGCATAATCAGCTCGACGTTCTACTGAAATGAAAGCAAGAGTTGCTTAGAACAGCTACATGCTGCGAATAGACTCATCTTTTTTAATGCATTCCTGATTTGCATATTCCCTCTTACGTGCAGCAACTGTGAATGTGTATTTTCCATGTTTGCCTATTTTCAGTGCATTCTCTTATATATATTGGCAGCTACATACGTTTTTATCAATATCCTTTAATTTTGAACACCAGTGTAAGTGTCTTATCTATTTGAAATCACTTAGTCTCACTCAGACATCTTTTACCTGATGACTCATTACATGACTAATCTTTCATTTTCTTATGCTTTTCTGATTATTTTAATAGGATCTAATTGTATTGCTTTTACATTTGTGGTTGATCATTATGATTTATTTACCAGAGTTTTTAAATCCTTAGGTTCATTTATATCTTTGTTGTTTTTGACTTTGTCCTTTTATTGTATGCTGGAGTTCAAATTTAAAAAAATGATGAACTAAATTTTAGGTAAATCAAAATGGTTTTTGAAATACAATTAAATATATGGAAAGATATTGTGACATGATTGAATAATAGCAATTGAAATGATGAAAATATGCATGAATGCTGCATATCAGAATATGTGTTACAATAATGGAGGTGTTGAGATTAGGGAATAGATATTAATACATATGATCACCCCTGAAAGCTACACAATTCACACAATGTGTTGTCATCCTGTTGATGAGGTTTTTTAGTAATAAGCCCATTCCTCCACAAAAGCAGATCTTAGTTCATGAAGGATTATGGAAGGTGGCTGGCATCCTACAATTCATCTTCCAAGTCATCCCATACATTCTCAGTTGGATTCAGGTATCTAGTGACCATATTCTAGTGATATTCCTATGAATATATGCACTTTTGGGGGAATTGTTGACCACATGAGTTCTTTAGGGATGAGTATTATCATTCATGAAGATGAAATCAGAACTGATAGAACCCCTGAAAAGCTTTACAGAGGTTAAAAATTTCTAAAAACAGTTATTGTTGACGCAGTGGGAATCAAACCCACAATTCTCTAGATACATGAAAGAACACTCTAACCATTAAACCATGCATCAGGCAACAAAGAATTCCAGAATAAAACCTATAAATCTTTCACTGAGATGTGACGGAGTTTGTGCCATCTATACTTCAGGAGAGGCAATTAACAATTGTTGAAGTCTATTTCTACAGGTAATCTGTGAATTTACTATGGATGGTCTTACAGAGGATTGAAGAATCTCTTGTCTGTATCACTGAGCAATCAGAGTGCCACTCTGAAGGATCAAAGGCTTGTGCAGCTAGTTACCATGATACCAGCCAAGACCATGACACTAGTGCTAGAAAGGGACAAAATGGCCCTTTCTCTGATGCCACAGCACCTGTATGATTACACACAGTCATCCATATATTTTCTTTGTGACATGGTGAAATCAAATTGTAACCCAAGTTAACACCAAGCTGACTGAAATGAGTGGTGATTGTAGCCATATGATATTTTATAGAAATCCTGATTTCAGCATTCATGATCACTTTGGTTAAATATGCTTGCATTTGTTTTTTCTGTAGTGCAAAATTTATGTGCAACAACTTCAAAGTGGTAATTTATTAGATACCAAATATGTTGAGTTTATTTCATTATTTATCATCAGTATACTTGTAAGAAATACTTTCCATCTATAAATGGCATTGTCTGCCGCTTGTGGCAAAATTGCTGGAACACTCCCTACATATGATGTAATGTAGGTTGAAAAAGATTCATATCATCAATTAGAGGAGATCTTGATCGGCGGCCGGTAGCTAGTGGTCCAGAGCACCTGACATGTTATCAGGAGGTCGTGAGTTTGTATCCCACACAGCTCAAGACAATTTTTCCCCTAAAAATTTGAATTGACTTCAAAGTGTTAATGTATTAATAGATACCAAATATATTGAGTTTATTTCATTATTTATGATCAGTATACTTGTAAGAAATACTTTCCATCTATATTGCATTGTCTGCCGCTTGTGGTGAAATGGCTGGAACACTCCCTACATACAGTACCGTCGACAGGGTGTAGCATAGAGGCAGCCTTCCTCAAGGTGCCTGTGATGGTCCACCCATTCACTTTTCCTTAACCAGTTTTGCTTAATTTACATTATATTTATCATTTTGGGGATTATTATTTCATTTTGTGGACATTCCATTATATAACTGTTTTGCATTAATGTTTCTCTTGTAAATAAAAACAAAATAGCAATTGGAGATTTTCTTATATTTTTGTCTTATAATACATCAGGGGCGACATTTAATTGTTTGCCTCAGGGTACAATCTAATCTGGTGACAGCCCTGCCTTCATATGATGTAATGTAGGTTGAAAAGGTTCATATCATCAATTATAGAGGAGATCTTGATCAGCAGCCAGTATCTCAGTGGTCCAGAGCACCTGACATGTTATCAGGAGGTCGTGGGTGCATATCTCACCCAGCTCAAGACAATTTTTCCTCTAAAAATTTGAATTGACTTCAAAGTGGTAATTTATTAGTAGACATCATTTTTGTTCTTCAGAATTCACCAAAACTCATCACTGTTTTCTTATAAACAGTCCCTGTGAAGGAAATTGGAGGGCATTAAAGATACTAGCATAAATAAAAAATACATTTTGTTATATATAATGCTTTCTTATTAAAATCAACATAAATGCATGCCAGCACGATTAGTTTATTAGGAACAAGAGAGTTTGGCTGAAACTGCGTTGCTCAAAATACATGTAACCATTTTGTTATATCACAAAACCATGATCAAATAGATGGAATGTTCTAACAAAAACAGTTTCATATAAATTCATATCTTGTTGAACTTAACAATAATTTCATTTCTGGCAAAGTAATAAATGGAATAGTTAACTTGAATACTTAAATATTTCATTTATGAGGTATTTGATTATATGATTTTATCACTACATTAATGCCCTTAAAATTACATGATATGTGTGTGTGTGTGATTCTGATAAAAGTGATCACATATGGGTCCTGTTCAGGTTGTGTTGTTTTACCTCTGAGTGGCACTTTATTGCACACAATGGGCTAAATGGCCAAGTCACAAGGATCCCAAAGGTTCAGAGAAGACTGGGGCAAGGAGACCCAGTGAACAGCTGTTGGTAGACAGATGGTAGCCTCCCTGTTAAGGCAATCTAGCATGTTCTTTAACATGCACAGGGTATGGCTCTTCTGCACGTGGGAGCACGGCTGATGGATGGTGGTCTTTCCAAGCACTTCAGTGTCCCCTATTGACCATAGGCAGGTCAAGAAATTTTGAGGAAATAAATCTCAATGCTGCCCCAGCTGGGATTCATATCTAGGAACTGCATACTACGAGCCTGGTGCACTACTGACCCTCATCCCTCTTATTCAGGATGCACTTCTTCAGACTATTAGGCAAAATACTTTCAAATGGCCAATAAAGCAAGATTTTGCATCTACCATCCAGATATAATGACTTTATTACCTGCTACTTCATGACAGTAACAGTTTCATAGTTTTGTTTTTATTTGTTATTCCCATAAAAGCATGTATTGAGCAAAAGTAATGGGAACAAACATGAACTATGCATTTGCTGTTGTCAGGAAATGTACAATGGTCTTCTAAACAATGTAAAAGTTAGTACATGTATAGGTCAGTATCTAATAACTTTCTGTACCTACATTTAGTCCATACAAATGGCAACAGGCATTTCACAATGGCAATGCAAAGTATGTGTATTCTTTCCATCATGCTGTACAATTCAGAAATGATGTTGGTGTCCAAGAATGTTTGCGTAAGTTGTGCAAAGCTTATGGTGACAAAGTCATCTCTAAATGCACCTGTTAGGTAGTAGGAGAAGTTCCAGTCAGATGATTTTCAACTCGGAAACGAACCTCAAAGTGGCCAGTTGGTGGAGGGGAATGATAATGTTTAAAGACACTGCTGAACAAAAATCCATGTCAGGCATCCAGGGAATTGTCACAGCTACTGAATACTAATCAGTCCTCTATTGTTAGACATCTGAAAAACTGGATTATGTGTCAAATTTGAATACCTGGATCCCACATCAGTTGTCACAGCAGAACATGATAGCTTGTTATTCTGTATGTGCCTCATTGTTGCTTGGCAAAAGGCTGATAGTTTACTTGACAAAATTATTACAGGGGATAAAAAATGGATAATTTTTAATAATGTTGTTCATGAAACCATCCCGTGGTCGAGTGGTTAGCACTCTTAGCTACTGATCTAAGGGACCTGGGTTTGAGCCCCTGGATAAGGCGTTTGTGTTGTTTTTCTGCTGAGGTCCTGCCATCCTCACAGACCTTAGTAGTATGCCATAGTAGACTCTCTTCTACTATGGCATATAAACTGACAGGCTCCTATCAGACCTCTGTGGCAAGCAGCTGCTTGAGGGAGTATTTATTCATTTTTTTTATGAAAGATTGGAACTGCATTCTCGTAAGGTGTTGCCCTGCTGTTGGTGAAATTGCAGGATTATCATCCACTGTGAGCTTTTAAACCAGTCCCAAACCATCAACTCTAATGTCTATTGAAGGTCAAATGCTGGTGTTGATAAGCAGAAAAGTGTCATGTTCCACCAGGACAATGCAAGGCTCCATATTATATTATGGACACAACAGAAGCTGTGGCAACTGGGCTGAGAAATAATGATGCATCCCTTATATTTGCCAGACCTGGCTCACTCAGATTTCCATCTGTTCTGATCCTTGAACAATTTCATATCCTATAGGAAGTTTCAGAATGATGACAAGGTGCATTGCTGATTTCATTGCTATGAAGAACAAGAATTTCTACAGGAATGGCATCTACAAACTTGTAGATTGTTGGAACATGGTCATATCTACCAATAATAATTGTGTTCTTGATCAAATAACACATAGGGTAATAATCATGGGGACGATTATTCTTTCATGTCTCGTGTTTTCCCATTACTTTTGCATCAACCTTATACACCGAACAGCCAATACATTAAAACCACCTCTGCATTATGCATAGAAGTGCTTGAGCTAATCAGTGTCATGTGCCAAGGTCGTGAATGATATATATAATACCCGGGTCAGAGCTCTTGCAGGCAGTATATCATTTCATCTCGACATGGAAAAAGCAAAGGATTTATCAGATTTGAACAAAGGCAATATCATTATGGCAAGATGACTTGGTAAGAGCATCTCCGAAACAACGATGCTGGTAGGCTTCTCATGCTATGCAGTAGTTAGTACCTATCAAAGATAGTCCAAAACAGGTGACACTTCGAGCCATCGATAAGGCATGGGCTGGCCACGCCTCATTGATGCCAGAGGTCAGTGCAGGCTATCTTGTCTGCAGCAACGGGAAGGCTACTGTGGCACTCATTACCCATAATTTCAATTGTGGTAAAGGGCTCAATATGTCCAAACATACATTTTTCATAAGTTCTTGGATATGGCTTTTGCATATGGTCCTCCTATATACAAACATCCATCCATCGTAAGCTCTTGGATATGGGTCTCTACAGCTGCAGACCCATTCATGTGCCTATGCTCACAGCCATTCACCGTCATCATTGCTTGCAGTGGGCACGTAGTCATCGACATTGGACCATAGTTGACTAGAAGAGGGTCACATGGTCAGATGAATCCCATTTTCTGTTATGCCATGTGGACAGACGAGCTCGTGTGTGACTACCCACAGAAGCCTTCTCACCTGGATGCACTGTGGGATGAATCCAGGCAGCTGGAGGGAGTGTGGTGATCTGGGCAATATTTTCTTGGGGAGCACTTGGACAAATTATCCCTGTAGAGCAAACTCTGACAGCTGTCACCTACCTGAACATCATGGCTGACCAAGTACACCCCTTTATGGCGACTGTATTCCCTGGCAGAGATGGCATCTTTCAACAAGACAATGCCCATGCTACACTGCCAAGAAGCTTCAGGAATGGTTCCTAGAACATGATGAGGAATTCTATTTATTGCCATGGCCCCCAAATTCACTGGACATGAATCCTATCGACAGCAAGAGGAAGACCTACATCATATTAGGTAGGTGGTTTTAATGTTTTGGCTGATTGGTGTATATAGTAAATGAAATTGTATCAATATAGTTGATTTTAGTGTCTGGATTTGTATCTTGATATTGTGTTCAATGTATATCTGCCATATCCTTGTCCTTTTACATTGTGACTTTAAAATTGTAGTTTAAGTTTTAAGAATGAATTTCTGAAAAATAATACTTGTTGCCATTAGGATTGCACTGACAGACAAAGTTAATGAATACCTAAATATTAAATGAGTAATTTTTATTTTGGTATTTGAAAAGCTAAACATCATAGGAAAAGTATACTCTAAATAAGGGTTTGCATGTTTTGAGCCCGAAGCAGGCAAGTACTTTAATATGAGCTGTTCATTAGTCATAGCTTTTTAGTGCTTTTAAATATCTGGATGGCTGTTTCTTATGCTTTTTTATAACCATTTGAAGTTCTGAAATATACTACATAATATTTCTACAAATGTTTTAGCTTTCCTGTTAGTATTTTTTCTCATTTGTGTATTTGAGGTTCAGGGCATTGGTGTATTTCTAATGCATACTTTTTGCCATGAAAACTAGGTAAAAAGGTACCATTGTTAGTATATGCATCAGAACATGTCCTTCCAGTCTTACTAAAATTCCACATGACAGTCATAAAACAAATTATGTCTCTGTGGACAAGTTTCATTTGTGTAAGTTGGAAGGGTAAGATACATTTATAACTTCACAGATTTTAGTGTTGCATATAATGTTCACTTTTTGATGAATATCATCATGTAATTTTTTGTTCATTCATTCATAATTGTGGTTTTAAGTTTTATATAAAATGCAAAAGAATTGCCATTTCTCTTTTTTTTTAAACTAAATTTAATAAACTAATGAAAATGCTAGAATAATATCAATCACATACTGAATGCTTGATAAGGAACTGAATAGTTGTAGGTTATCTGGTGCAAATATAACCTAGTTAATTTAATGCTAATATTCATCAAAGAAAAATTATTATAGCAATACATTTAAAAAGAAAGTATTTCTTTATTTGAAAAATCCCACATACAAAAACTGAACACTGACTGTAGTTAAATACGTATTTAAAATAAATTCCTACTTAAATACATTCTATAGAATTAAATATGATGGCATACTTATTAATCTAAAAATATATTAAGAAACTGCTTAATTTTAATTTATAATTTAATAAATGTAACAATAATATGTCTGTGTTTGGCAGTAATGACTAAATTTCATAGCTTATTTTTATTATTTTTCATATTTATGATTAGAACTCAACTCTCAGCAAATTATTGGCTTCTTTGCCTTTGGAATCGGTTATTCAAGTAAATGGGACAGTGATGAAGAGGCCAGATGGTCAAGTTAACAAGGTATTGCTTTCATAACTGTTTTTACTTTACTACTATATAAGTTTAATGCAAAACAAATTTTAAAGCTGAATTCTAGAGCCTTTATAATTCGCAAAATATTACATTCTTTTTCATTTGGTTGGTCAGTTTGTGGATTTGTCAAAACAATTGTCCTACCATATTGTCCCATCATGGTGGTTGATTGTAATGATTATATATCAGATGAAGCATGTGACAAAGGGACTGACACAGGCCATAAAGGTATTCCCCCACCCTTCCCATTTTCTTTCTAAAAAAAGTGGTATGTGTAAATAATTGTTCCATCTTCCCATCACATGGACATCATAACAAGTTATGTGTCAAGTGAAAGCTTATATAATATAAGGAATGTCATAGGTATAAAAATATGCTCAATTTTTTCCTCCTTCTAAAGGGATTAATGTGTTGTTCTATAAATTCTCTCCATTTTGTCTTTGGTTGGAAAGGTAACACTGGTGAGCTTAGAAAGTCTATTGTTCATCAGATGGTATGTTAAGCCATGACCCATGTGCAAGAGCCATAGCCATGCACATTTGAGAACATGCTGGAAGCTCTCGATGGGAAGCCATGCTTCCCCCCTTCCCTCATAACTAGCCAAATACTTCACTGTCTGATCACAAATTTATCCAATAAGTTTCTCCCTTGTCATGTACGTTGTGTCCTAAACCCAGGTTCAGTTTTAAAACAGCTTCTATTGGGGGTATCAAGAAACCTGTTGAATTTCAACAGAAAATTGTTGTATTGGAACTTCAAGTTCCTACCTAGTAGAGCTGATTTTGAAACCTGGAAACACTTCCCCCCCCCCATTTTCTTTAAGTTAACCATATTGAATTTTAATTTTTTTTTTCAGTTGAATTTTAACAGTCTTTCTACCAGTTAATGATGATAATTTTTAGTTAGTTTGGCAATGTTCCAAATTTGCAGGTTGAGATTCATCTGTATCAGAATTTTTTCTGCTTGTCCATGCCCCACCTTCACCAGAAAGTAATATATCATGCATTGTTAGGCTACCATCCATCATGTGAACATTAAACCATGAAGTTATGAAAGAGATTCATACTTGTGCACATTCAGAAATACTGAATGGCATTGATATGAAGTTTCCATATACTTCAAATAGCAATGCAATGACTTTCCTTTCCCATCTATGCTCTGAACTTTGGGGTTTTGGGAATTACCATTGTAACATTGTGCCTCTCAGAATTAGTAATAATTCATATAAATCATATAAATGTTTGTTTCTTTTCATTGTCAGATGAAAATTGAAAACATAAATGCTTTTAACAGGTATTATTAATGTTTTTGCAGCTTGCTCAGTTAAAGTGTATTTCAATGCATACAATGTATATATATCTATATTACTTTAACAGAAAATGTTAACTGGTGAAGTGGAAGTTAATGCTGAAGAAGTGCAGTTGCTGAGTAGATGTAAATCAAAACTTCCATTTAACATAAGGGACTACCAAAAGGTAACTGATATATATTATGCATAATCAGTAATTTTCATAATTGTTTCCCATATTTTTAGAAAAAACTTAAGGCTAGATCTTAAGTTACATCATATGCTGGAAGAGTTTCTCAATCTATTATTAATTAATCTTTATTAAAATATCACACTACTTTTCAAGGGAAAAGGCGATATTTATATTTATATCCACAATTTCCTAGTTGCCAATGAAAGATTTCCCATCAGTTGCTCTAGCTAGCATTTCAGCGAGATTGCAGCAATTCACCTATGCATGGGTTATATACTCTATCCTATTTATCCAGGTGTTGTCTATTTACAAATTAAATATCCCCTCAAGCAGCTGCTTGCCACAGAGGGCTGACAGGAACTGTCAGTTTATGCACCATAGAGAAGGTCTGTGAGTAAGGCGAGATCTCATCAGAAAGACAACACAAATATCCATGCCTTACCCAGGGCTCGACCCAGATCCTTTCGGTCAGTAACCAAGCATGCTAACCAATCAGCCAATGGGATGGCATTGTTAACAATAATTAACAATTAACTTATTCTGTAAGCTGATGTATTTTTTAAGCTTTTTTAAAATAACAAATAAAAACGTTTTAAATGTTGCATTGTT
This sequence comes from Ryuthela nishihirai, assembly GCA_038380435.1. Classification (NCBI taxonomy): domain Eukaryota; kingdom Metazoa; phylum Arthropoda; class Arachnida; order Araneae; family Heptathelidae; genus Ryuthela; species Ryuthela nishihirai. Next base: position 63,940,803 of record JAWZYU010000008.1, read on the forward strand.
TTGGAAATGTAAAAATAATTGGTCATGCTACCAATCAAAGAAAAGACAAAAGAATCTCAAAAATTTATCATATGTTAAAAAAAGTCAAAATATATTGGTTTTTTATACAGTTAGTCATCCAGCAAAAAAAAAGCCATTCAGTTGTAAAATCACCAATCAACCAGCTTTTTCTGTGTAGAAATAGATCTTGCATTTACTCATATGTAATTCTGGATTTTAAAAGTTTTGT